>CM046347.1:28736060-29395646 GCA_025403435.1 Artocarpus heterophyllus
AAGTCCATGTCACATGATCCCACTTCCATTCTGGAATAGGTAAGCTCCTCAACTCGCCTCCAGGCTTTTGATGTTCCGCTTTAACCTGTTGGCACGTCATGCACTTAGAGACAAAGGTTGCTACATCTCGTTTCATTCCTCGCCACCAGTATTGTCGTTTTAGATCCATATACATTTTTGTGCTTCCAGGATGAATAGCAAACTTTGAACGGTGAGCCTCATCTAGCACCGCATGCCTGAGATATGGATCCTCTAGAACAACTAATCTTCCTTTTGTAAAGTAAAAATCCTTCTGGCTCAATCTGCCATCCATCCAGTTGTTCTCCATTTTGTATTTGTTCCCAAACCCTACGTAATCCTTCATCGTGCCATTGTCCTTGTTTTACTTTCTGAATTAACGTAGGAGTTGCTATCACATTGAATAAGAAAGCTCTCTCGTTATCTTCATAATATTGCAAGTTGAAGTCGGCGATGGTGACTCGTCTCCAATCTTCCAATGCTAAACTGGCTATACGTCCGTTGTTCTTACGACTTAGAGCATCTACCACGGCATTTGCTTTTCCAGGATGATATTGGATACTAAAGTCATAGTCCACCATGTACTCAGTCCATCTTCGTTGCCTTAGATTGAGATCCTTTTGAGTAAACAAATATTTCAGACTTTGATGATCTGAATATAGCTCGAATTTTGCGCCATATAGATAACATCTCCAAATTTTGAGTGCGAAAACCACAGCAGCTAACTCAAGATCATGTGTGGGGTAGTTCCTCTCATGGGGTTTCAACTGGCGTGAGGCGTAGGCAACTACTCGTCCATGCTGCATTAACACACAACCCAAATCGTTTCCTGAGGCATCAGTGTATACTGTGTAAGGCTCCTCGTTGTTAGGTATGATTAGCACAGGTGCACTAGTGAGTCTTCGCTTCAGTTCCTCAAATGCTTCTTCACATTTATCATCCCACACGAACTTGACATTCTTCCTTGTGAGTTTTGTTAATGGAGAAGCAATCTTTGAAAAATTCTCTACGAAGCGTCGATAGTATCCAGCTAGTCCGAGGAAACTTTGAATCTCCGACACGTTCTTTGGTCGTTCCCAATTTAGCACTGCTTCAATTTTGGAGGGGTCCACTGAGATGCCTTCTTCAAAGACAACGTGTCCAAGGTACTTGACCTTCGTCATCCAGAAATCACATTTTTCTCTTTTTGCATAAAGACCATGTTCTCTCAACGTTTGTAGAGCGATCCTCAAATGCTCAGCATGTTCTTCTTCGTTTTTAGAATAGATCAAGATATCATCTATGAAGTCAATGATAAATTGATCTAAGTACTGTCGAAAGACACGGTTCATCAAGTCCATGAAAGCCGCTGGTGCATTAGTCAACCCGAAAGGCATGACAAGAAACTCAAAATGACCGTAGCGAGTCCGAAAAGCTGTCTTTGGAATGTCCTCTTCTCTTATCTTCAGTTGGTGATATCCGGATCGTAAGTCAATCTTTGAGAAATAGCAAGATCCTCCTAACTGATCGAACAACTCATCAATTCGGGGTAGAGGGTACTTGTTCTTGATAGTCAATCGATTAAGCTGGCGATAATCGACACAGAGCCTCAACGATCCGTCATGTTTCTTCACAAAAAGTACTGGAGCTCCCCAAGGTGATGTACTTGGTCGAATAAATCCTTTTTCCAGTAATTCGTCCAACTGCTTCCTCAATTCCACTTTCTCAGCAGGTGCCATTCGATACGGAGCAATAGAAACAGGCGCTGCTCCTTGAGTTAGGTCGATGACAAACTCAATTTCTCTATTAGGCGGAAGTCCGGGCAATTCGTCTGGAAAAACATCTGATAATTCGTCCACCACAGGAGTGTGAGAGGATAGGTCACTCTTCTTTAGTTCTCCATTTGAAGCAAAGATCGTCCCAAGATTGGTGAAATTCCTTCGTCCTCCAATACAAGCCTTTAGCACCGGGGCTGGCGTCACTGTTCCTATTTTTGCCTGAAATTCGATGACTTGTCCATTCTTGGTGAATAAAGAGACACGTTTCATATGACAATCTACTATTGCCTGGTATTTAGTTAGCCAATCCATTCCTAAGATTACATCAAACTCTGTCATAGTTATTACATATAGGTCAGCCGATAGTTTATGTTCTCCTATAACAATACACACTGATTTACAAATTATGGATACTTCAGCTATCCCGCCCATTGGTGTACTAAGGGTTAATGATGAACTACATGTCTCAGTTTCTAATTGTAGTACGGAAGCAAATAACATAGATATAAATGAATGAGTGGCACCAGTGTCAAATAATACATGAGCCCAAGAATGAGACACGTGAATCATACCGTCTACAACTGAGTGATCAGCCTGTTTTTCTTGTCCAGTTGTAGCCGTAATTGCATAAGCTTCTGCTGGTGCTTTTCCTTTATCACTTTTTCCTCGGTTTCCTTGGCTACTACTAGCCTTATTATTATTTCTCCCAGAAAAATATGGCCTTTGATTCACTGAGCCTTGTGGAGTCGGTTGGAAGTTCTGACTAGCATAAAAATTGGAACCCTGTGGCCGTTGTTGATAGTTGTACTGAGGCTGGAACCCTCGAGGTTGAGTTACTGAGACTTGGGAAGCTGGAGTGTTTTGCTGAGGCGCTCCACGATTTTGACTCCCTCCCCATACAGTGGAGCCAAAATGACTTCCTTGTGGCCTTGGTGCAAAGGATGATTGTGTAGGGCGGTTAGGGCAATTTCTCCTCAGATGTCCCACTTGTCCACAGTTATGACAAGCATACGGTTGGAAACGACCACTGCCAGAAGATCCACCACTAATAGTCACTCCACTATGCTGAATGACTTGCCCTTGTGACTTCTCTTTCTTACTTATTTTCCTTTGACGCCCACCAGAACCCTTATACTCTCCATAGGAGTTATTTAGTTCTGTCTCTGCCCGCTGTGCCGCAGCTACAAGATCAAGAAAATCTGTTGATGGAACAGCAGCTATCATTTGTCTGATTTTCAGCCTCAGGTTATTTCTAAATTTTTTGCATCTCGCCATTGGATCCGATACAGCCCCGGGATTGTAGCGAGACAATTCTATAAATCGAGCATGGTATTCGGCAACTGTTGTATCTCCCTGCACTAGGTTTTCAAATTCTCGCAGCATTGCTTGCCTATGGCTCTAAGGAATATAGGTGTTGCGAAAAATGGTTTCGAACTGCTCCCATGTAAGATTCGGCACGTCGTAGTCGTCTTTCTGAAGATCCCACCATTCTTCGGCTTTACCCTCAAATATATAGGTTGAAAAGCTAACCCAATACTCCTGTGGAATCCTCAAGGTGTCCAACTTCTTTTTGACTGCCTTTAGCCATTGTTCTGCTATGACCGGGTTAGGTTCTTCACTAAATGTGGGTGGTTTCTGCTTCATAAACTCCTTCAACAGAGTTAGATGTCGTTGTTCAGGATCACGAACCTCCACAGGTCTTTGCACAATTTGTAATGCTTGAAGAATTTGTCCTAAATTATTTACTTCTGGTACAGCTGGCGGGGATTGTGTTGCATGTCGTAGTTGCTCATCTTCTTGAGCTTGTTCCATCGGTTCCGGTTGCTCAACTTCTTGAGCATGTTCAACCGGTTGTGACAGCTCAGACGATTGCATTTGACGTCTTGGTGGCATAGTTTCTACTGGCTGCGAAAATTTAACTAGGATTAGTACCAAATGATGATGACATTAACACCTAACTTTAAAACCATTTTCACAGATTAATTTTTAAGGTGGTGCTATACCCCCTAGGTTAATCGAACCTAGGCTCTGATACCAAAAATTCTGTAACACCCCTATGTGGGGGTTAACAGTTTTAAATAAATAAAAATAATTTTAAATTTTAAATTATTTAAATCAATTAAACAATGCCCATGGGTCTTTAAACAACAAGAAAAATAAAAATAAACGTTTTAAATACAAACAACAGTTTTTAGTGTAGCACCAAATATATATAATTACAGTCATCATCACCATAGTACAATTCCCAAATAACTTAACACAGCCATAAAAAAAAATAATACAACTCTTACATGTTGTAGATAAGTTGTAATTAAACAGGGTCTTCTAACATAAAAACAGCAGGATTGTTTTCGCTTATTCCTCTTCAGATATGTTGCACTGAGTTCCACCTGAGATATGAAGATATGATAGGGATGAGCATCGACATGCCCAGTAGGGAAATCATGACTCACCTTATGGTTTATCCATTACCACATTAAAAACTGCATGGTTAGTAGGTTACATCATATTCCAGATTATGAGGTTTATTATGATCACATCTTATGGATACCGTAGTTAATCATTACCAAGTGTCATAATTACACATTTATACAAATATTACCAATCATCATTGTTCCTAGGTATCCATGTTAAATTGAGTATCACTCAACTCATCGAAACCCAAATGGGCGCACTTGATCACCCTATAAACATTCCAAGGGTGTTCCGGTGAGGGGACATCAAGCCCCGAGTCCTCACCAAGTCGATTCCTGTACAGTGTGTTCTGGGACTTTCAACCCAAGGAAGCGTCATCACCTTCCCCTATTTTACCTTTTTGGGTATTCATGCCCAAGGACGTAACAGCCGCCCTCTTCATGTCTCACCATTTCTCTATATTAAATCATTATTAATAGAGTCAGTTTTCCTAACCATGCTTCTCAATTTATAACATGTGTCAATTCATTATGTTCCTCGCCGTACAATACAAGACGAGTCCATGTCATAGTTTCATATGTGATACTCATATAATATCAGTTCAACATAGATATATATATATTGCGGCAAAACAATCAATTTTAATTCTATAAAAACCTCACAAAAAATGAGTAATAGAATCCCTACCTTTCAAGCTTATCAACAATCTTTTAATCTTGGAATCAATTAACGTTAGCTCCACACATCCTTGACCCTAAGGCATGCATAAGGACAATTAAAACTAAAGCACAACGTATAATCACATTCATAAGTGAGTTATGTGTAAACCCGTCTACTAGTGCCATTAAAGTATTTTTATGCATTAAACATGGAGAAAATACATACTAAAAACTAAGTTTAGATTAAAGAAAACCTACCTCAAAACTTCTTTGAAAAGCACCAAAGTTTGGGTTATCAATCAAGCTTGAATTAACTCTAAAACCGCCTCGATCATGGTTGGGAATTATAATTGTCTTGGCCACAAAGAGAGCTTTGTGCTCTATGTCTTTAGTTAGAAATTTGAAGTGAGAAGGGAGAGAATGAGAACTAGAGAAGAAGGTGGTGATAGTTAAATAAAAAGATATCAAAATGCTTAAGAGGAATGGGATGTTTACGGGGGAAAATTGTAAGAAGGAACAAAAGAGTCTTAAAGGAAAATATCATCTTGTCTCCCATAAAGACTTTTAGCAAATAATGCCAACATAATTGAGGGGATAATTGGAGTGAATTATAGAAGAAGATAAGGAAATAATTAATTAGGTGGTTGAGAAAATATCTCCATGTCTTCTATGAATTGACGAAAAATAATTCAATGTCCCCTTCGGATACCTTTAGCAAAATGAGAAGAAGTCTATATAATTGAGCAATAATTTAGGGAGACAAGATTGGTAGAAGTAAGTGTTGGTAAGTTTTGAATGTTTCTTAGGAAGACTTGGTAAGAAAATACTAAAGTGGCATTTTTTTTTAAATGATCATAAACAACTTAGTAATTTTAAATAGTCACATTTTATTCATTAAATTTTACAAAATTATGCCCGTTAAAAATACGGGTGTTACAAAGACAGAACTTGTCCTTAAGTCGAATATGGATAATCATATGGGGATACGATACTGTGATATGTCTTGGAGACTTAGCTATATGAGCTTTGTAATTCTATGTAGTTCGAGAGTGCAGCTCCAAGCTTTTAGTGGAGTAGCGTTGGAGTTGATAATTATGAAATGTATATCTGGGATATTGAGTTTCATAATTACCAGGAACTTGAACTATATAGGTCCATTTGGTCCCCTTTGCTAGCTCACAATATCCTATAATGATACGACATGCTTTTTCAATAATTGGTGACTTATGTCAGATTTATCAGATTGGTTGAAATTTGAAAGAATCAAATAATTCATGTCTGTTTATCAGTTGAATTAATTTTGTTATAAAATTAATTCAAGATAAATTTGTTGAATTATTGGGATCGGATAATTCTTGTCTGTTTATCGTTTGATTTAATTTTGAATAAATTTGATCAAGATAAACTTATAAAATTATTGGGAATTGATTTATTTTCCTAGAGATAATCTAGATAAAGTTGTTTTGATCAGATAGCTTCTCTATTGGGTTATTTGAATTAAAACTAAGACTTTATCCTATAGAATCTTGGATGAAAAATAAAAGATTCGTTGAGATTTTAATCGGTAGTTCAGCCTGCCGATCCACGTGTTCGGCCTACCGATGGGGCCTGTTCAACCTACCGATCAGGCTGTTCGGCTTGCCGATGAACGAAGGATAAGATCACGCGTTTCCACACGGATCTTCTCAGATATTAATCCAAACTTGATTTTGTTTCAAGTTTTTGAGATCTAATCTGATAAAGACTGACCTTGGACCCAACCTTCATAAATAGGGAGTAAGTCTTAAGAGTTACTTAGATCAATTGAGAGATTAAGAGTGATACTCCACTAGTGAAAATCTGAAAACTCTTGGAGAGCTTTTGTTCACAAATCATGAACACTTGCTTTGGGTTCTCTTGATTGGTTGGAAGGAGAGTCACCTTGGTGAAAAGCAGTACGTGTGAGCCCACACTCACTTCGGTCATGGATAGAGACTAGCAAAGAAGACCAGTTGGTTGAGGCCCTTCTAGAACGTTACTTCTCTTCACGTGTTGCGAGGGTTCTTCGACGCACAAAGGTTAGTAAGATCTGGTTAATTTATGCATATAGTATGTCAAACTTGTATTTTAGAAAATACTCTGATGTAAAATTTTTAAAATTCTACTGCGTACTATTTTTCCAACAAAATCTTCCCTAAGCTTATCAAAGCTTAGAACATATAGGTGCTAGTAGCTGCAAAGAACTGCCAAGGAAGAAAGCTAAAGTTTGAAGACCCAATGAGAGAATTATTGTACTAAATAATAGAAGATAAATCCCTTGCTCTTCAACAACCATGCAATAAGCATAGGGGTTCATGGGGATGGTCCATTGATGACATCAAAGGGCAAAGACTTAAGCCTTATATCAAGGGTGGAACAGATTGGCATATATCCTCCATATCAATCTTCAACCTGAGCTAAAGTGTTTAAGAGAAAGTCAGTTGAAGACTATAAAATAAGCATTTCTTGGGAGACAATCCAAGTATTTCAAACTCTTATTTTATTTTAATTTGTTTTTTAAATTTTAGTTTAGTTTATTTCTTTTTAGTTTTGGTTTAATTTTAACTTAAAAAAAATTTGCTTTTTGAGCAAGTTTGGGGGTTGTCACCATGGAATCTCATCATCATAGAGTTTCTAACCCCCAGATTTATAGCATTCAAGTCTATGATTTTTTTGCCAAAGAGGCATTGGTGCTACGTCGAAATAATCAAAAGAAAAGTGCCTCACCACCTCCACTATATAGGGAAGTCCTCTGTACCTTGCTTTCTCTTTATCCATCAAAAATTGACGACAATATTCACTTCAAGTTTGGGGGTGGATTTTATTTTAGGCCTAGGTTTTTGCCATGTCTTAGGTCTCTAGCTTTTATTTATATTTCCTTATAAAGAAATTTGTGTTTAGTGTCTTAAATATTGATTTAATTTGTTTTGTTTAAGGCAGGTGATAGGAAATTTGATTAGGATTGAACATGGCTCTTTGAAGTTAATAATTGTTGTTCTTGTGTATGTCTTAATTCTTAAGTTGGTCTTAGCATACCTTAGGTTCTTTAGACATATTAAGCACATTAGTCTTGATCACTTAATTGTTTGTTAATTTAGAGAAGATTCATGCTAATTAAATGAGTGAAATTTGACTTCAAATGAACTCTGGAACTTAATTAAGAACCATTCGAGGTGAAATCCTAGGCAATACAATATTAAGGACATAATTTAGGCCATCTTTGGACTGTTTGAGCTTTTCGAGCTCGCCTTGATGTGTATATGTGTGTGTGTATATATATATGTATATATATATATATATAAAACCCTAGTCACCCATTCGAGCCTAATTTTTCCTTTTCCTTTATTGCTCACATTCTAGCCTAGCTGTTAAATAGTCTTCCCACTTTTTACCCTTCATTTGTAGGTATACAAATAATTCTTAGCAAATATTTAGAGCAATGCCAAAGTTGAGAGGATTGATGGAGTTTTGAGCGTATACATGGGGAACTATTCAAAGTGAAAAAGACAAAAGAAAAAGAAAGAAAAAGGAGAAAAAAGTGTTATATCCTACGTTCCTAGTGATAAATGCGTGTAGCCACTTGGAAAAAAAAAAGAATGAAAAAAAAGAAAGAATTAGTGGAAAAAATGGATGATAGAAAAAAGGGTTGAGTGTGAAGATTAGGAGTACTACTTGGGAAGTATATTATGCTCTTAGCAAGAACCTTGAATAAATTGTGTGCTTATGGGCGATTTCGAGCTACACAATATCCCTTATCCTACCTTTAACACCAGTCACATTATATAAGCCTAATAAAGCCCTAAATGGTCCTCGATGTTGTAAAGTCTACATTAGCGTAGAGTGATTTGAAAATTAAGCCTATGGAGTTTTCAAAGTTTGTTAAGGTCCATTTTGGTTCACTTGTTGGTTTAAATTCATCTAGATTGTAGATGATTAAGTAGGGGAGACTACTTACACACAAACCCAAATAATTTATTGTATGGTAAGTTCAACTTTTGAACTAAAATTCTACACATTTACAATAATTAGAACCTTCTTTGAGTTATAACTTATATACCATCTTTGAGGCTTGTTTGTAACTTAAATTAGATCAATACTCATCCATGTGTCATGTGTGAGTTTTGTTTTCTTTTTTTCGTTTTGCTCGAGGACTAACAAAATCTTAAGTTTGCGGGAATTTGATGGGTTGAATTTGTGCTTTTATTTTAGTTACTCCTAACTTGTTATTTTGTTCGTTTTTAAGAATTTTAAGGAGTTATTTATTTGTTTAAATTTATTTTGTAGGTTTGTTTAAATAGAGTTTATGGGTGATTTTTGAAGTATTTTTAGAGCAAAATTGAAGGAGGAGCACCATGGATTTATAAATGGGCGCCTAGGCTTTGAAAAGAGGAGAAAAAGGAGTTATCTAGTACAAAAACTTAAGACTAGGGTGCCACAGGGCTGCTTACAGAGCGCCATAGGGCTACAGAAGTTATTATGCAAAATTTACGCCTGGTGCCATGGCGCCAAGCATAGTGTCATAGCGCCACTTTAAAGAGCTTCCTGATTTAACCCAGCGCCATCGCATATAAGCATAGAGCCACAATGTTAGGTCACAAATTGCTTTGAAAACTTGTTTTTCAACTTTTAAAAATTACAAAAGTTGCCATTATGATCTTAAGCCTATAAATAGGAGTTTTTAGAGTCATTTAGAGGATCCTTATACTTAGAAAAAGAGAGAAAAAGCTACTATTGCAAAGGAGAAGAATGTTTTACTGGAGACGAATTTGGCTTCAATTTCATCAACCAGTTTTCTTTTTTCTTTTTTTTGTTTTTATGTTTAAGAATTTGTTAATGATGTTTTCCATTTCAATTATGTTCTAAGTTTCTTTTCTAAGGCTACGATGTAGCTGGACCATGATGTTTTGAATTATTTGATCAACTATCAATCAAAGAATTATTTTTCCTAGTTGAGTGTTCATTATTATTTTTAATGCTTTTAATTAATTAAGAGAAAAAGTAAAGATATTACATTGAAAGTATTTTCCCATCGTTTGATGCTCTGAATCTGGCAAATCTTTCTTCCAACTCCGTTCTTGGTAGATAGCATCAAAGAGTGGCTTCCTCCTATAGTAAGTGTCAAATGACACTATACTAGGTTTTATGTGAACATGCTCTCAAGATTGGCAAAATTTGAAACATTTAAACGTGAAAATTTGAAACATTTAAACGTGTGAAACTTGGACTCATTTTACGCTCTTGTTAAGTCCATAAAAACGATGCTAGAGGTAGTGAAGGGGGTAGTGATCACATAGGATTTTAGTGAGAATGGTATTTGATGTACTCTTATAGCAACTGAGATTGAGAACCTAGGACTAAAAGTGAAGATTGTTCATTTTCTACAACTAAGTCTTCTTTCTCTTCCTCACATTTCTCTCCTAATGGTTCCTCAAAATAGGTGGGTTCTAAATTTTCTTCATTTTCTAACATACCCTTCATGGATTTAAAATATTCTCTTAAGATTTCCAAACTCTCCTTATTTGAAGAATTTTGCAGTTCAAAAGTTGACTCCAAAATTTCAAGTTGAATTTTAGACCAAGGTTCCACAAAGGTTGAATTGTTTTCTAAATCTAAGTCGGTGTCAAAACCATTCATTCTCTAATAATCGTACTCAGCCATATCTTCTAACATATAATAGGCTTCGTCTATAGGTAATTAGTAAAAAGTGGTGGATTTATCTCCTCTTTCTATGCAATTTCAGGTTTTAGGACTTAATCTATCATAGAAAATTCCTAAAAGATAATTCTAAGAAAAACCATAGCGAGGGTACCTATTGAGCAAGTATTTATATCTCTACCAAGTACTATAAAATGGTTCCAAGTGTTTGTAAGTGTTTTTGAAAAAACTTGCAACAAATGGCCCGTTTGGTAGTGTTTTTAAAATGGGTGAAAATGATTTTGTTTTGAAAAATAAAATTTTTTTAGGACTTAGGCTAAGAGTGTTTTTAAAATTTTTACCTCAAAATGTGTGCAAAAACATTTCCAAAAAGTCTAAAAATAGTACTAAACAGAGCCAAAATGTTGATGAATTTCCCAAAACATTTTTTTTAATTTTTGAAATTTTTAAAGAAATTTTCAAGCTGAATAATGCTATATTAATTAGATTCTTGATCATTGGGGGTTACATCAGACATGCTTAGAATTCTTAACTTTCTTGGACAAGGATTTTAGCCTTGTGGTCGTAGGATCAAGTCTCAATGATAGGCCTTTTCGATAAAATCCAATAAATTTTGCTATTACCTAAACTTACAAAATAAAAGAAAAGATGCTAAGCTTTCTTTTTCTGGAATGAATAAAATAGTGAGTGAAAAATATCCGCTCATTTTTTTAATTTTTAATTTTTTAATTTTTATTTTTTTTGAATTTTGAATTTTAATTGTTTTGAATAATAAACACACTAATTAAAACATGCAAATAATTAAAATAATATTTACAAAAGACAGGAATAAATCACTTACCTATTTTCCCGCTTAATAATCTAACAAAGTGACGATACCTCCCCGATAATGTCGCCAAATTTTTGGTTGTATGGCCTAAAATATTTCTTAAAACGTGGACATTTGTACTATAAAAAATGTTGTCATATCCACGAGGAGGTGGTTTTTGGAAAGAAATTTTTCAAAACAAAACTTAAAACAAAAACATATATTTTTGAGAATTTTAAAATAAGATTTTAAAACATAAAATTAAAATATTGAAGCTTTGAGAATCTCTTGTATATTTTGTAATTGATATGAAATTTTAACTCTAAATAATAATTATTTAAAGTATTTGATTTATTATATCTTGTCCCGTTAATAGCATATTTTATAAGTCAACCTAAAGCGACAATATAGTAAGCCATAATTTAATAGCAGTAAGGGTTTTCCTATAACCGTTGTCACTACAATTATAATTAAAATAATTGTGAGACAGAAAAGATAATAACAAATCAAAATTATTATATTTAAATGGAATAAATTTTTGCATTAATTCCGGCAACACCTCGTCTTATTAAATGTTTTAAAAATACATGATGTCATTCTCTGTCGGTAATAAATCAAGCATTACTAAACATTTACTGTGTCAGTTCATGTTTATGATGCACCAAAAACTCAACTTAATAAGCAGGCATGATTTCAATATTATTAATATCAATTATGCAAAACAATTAAATTATATAAAGAAGCGTGATTGAATTTATACAAGAATTAGGTAGCATAACAACATTAACAATAATTATTAAAAACATATAAATATAATTTATTCCATAGAAATATAAACATTATAAAACATATATAGAGTTAAAAACTATACCAAAATACTATGCATATAAAATTATCTTTATGTCTCATCAGACTTTCGACACTAATTTAAGTATTATTTTAATATTAAAAGTAAAGTCAAAAGAGAACCTAAATAGTATCTCCTTTCAAAGGGGATACTGGTGAGCTTCTAACTGAGCAGTTAAAAAACTGAAGATAGGCCAAAAGGCCTTGTTCATTCCGCACTTCCTTTTATAATGAAAAATTTTCACTATTCAAGGATTTTTTTATTATTTTTTATTATTTTTACTTTTTTTCAATTGCATCCGCGTAGGATGCAACATTTAACTCCTTTTTTTATTTAATAATTGTTTTTTATTAAATCGCCACCCACAAGAATCAGCTCTTTAGAGTTGATTTCATTTTTGTTTTATTTTTTCTTTCTTTCTCTGCATTTCAGCGTGCTTCAGAGGTCAAGATTTACTATAAAATCAGGTGTGGCGCCACTACGGGACAAACAAACATGGGCTGCTGGATCATTGACCCAAGACTGAACTACGGCACGGATTGAAGTCTTCAAGGAAAGCAGTAAACGTGCGGTTTAGACCGTTAGATCGGACAACGAAATCTAATCAGATGGTAAAAGAAACATACGCACATGGTTACGATCGTCCGCAATTCAGAGCAATTCTGAAAATTTGCCCGACATACGACAGGGCATGTAGACGACTGGGATGGGTTTGGAGGCTTGATCTGATCGTCCTAAATGCGCAATGTGTCTTTCTTTTTTGATTTTTAATTTCCTTTTTATTTCTTGCGCGTTTGAGGCCTGTTTTTATCTGTTTTTATATCGTTTTGTTCTTTTTTTTTCCCTAGATTTTAAATCTAAAATTAACAAACACACTAAAATTAATTATTTTATAAATAAAATATTTATAATAATTTTAAAAATATTTATTTTACGATAAAATACATAAAAATAATTACAAACTTTTAAAATTTCAATCTCTTTCGATTTGATACAAATATGATTTTTAAGACTCGAAAATATTTTAAGAAATTACTAAAAATATAATAGAAAATATTTACAAACTTTAAAATATACTATAAAATATATTAAGCCTCAAAATAAAAAAAATGCTCATTATTTTTACGGTTTTGATTATTTACAATCTAAACACTCATTTAACACATTGAAACGACTTAAAAAATTACCAAAAATATAAAAACACACTAAAAATATATTATTAAAAACATTTACATACTAGGACATAAAAATACTAATTAACACAAACATACCATTAATTAAAAAATTTAATGAGAAATAAAAATAAAAATAAATTATTTTATTCAAAATATATAGTTTTACAATCTCATCGTTACTTGTTAGAAGCCACAGCTCAATAATCAGTTGTCTATTCACATTAGCGTTTATCACCAATTCATCTCCGTTACAAAGATATAGTATAAGATTGTTTAGCACACCATTGTATGCACTCAACATTTCATCAACATGCTTTGACTTGGGCAAACTTTGACTCCTTTCTTTCTTTCTTTCTCGTTGTTGCTGCTACCACTGTTGTTGCTGTAAAAAAAATGCAAAAATGACTTTCAAGTTTTTATTTGGGTTCGAAATATTAAAGTTGACAATCAAAGTAGTTATTTATATTCTCCTAACAAAAACAAACAATTGATGGTTTAAAGTCCTGTAAATATAAAACAAACAGTTGATGGTTTAAAGTTCTACAATAATATTACAATTAAGAGTAGTGCTAAAGAGGAAAGAGATCAACTCAAATTTTAAACTTACCGAAAAATTGAGCTGTTATCTTATCATTTATAGATATAATTACTTTTTATTAGTTGACGTGATAATCTTTTAAAACCTACCCATAAAATAATGACAACTTACATGTCTAGTTGATTAGTACGACAATTATAAGATTAAAGTTAGTGTTCCAACGTTATTCTACATTTAATATTTAAATATTCAAAAGACATATCATTGCAAGTGTTAGAGTGGCAATTTAAAATTAATCCTCTCTTTCATTAGTACAATAAAGAATAAGTCGACTACATCATTTATTTACCGAATTATCTAGCACGAAACTTTTAGCTTGTTTGGAAAATGTGGTTTAAACCAATTTTAGTTTAAAAAACTGTGGCAAGTATTAGTAACTAAAACTTTTAGTTGAAATTGAGATTGTCAAATACATTTTATTTCTTTGTTCTATCAATAGACAAAATTTTTTAAAATTTTAAATTTTATAGGCACTAATATTTCTTTTGATGTAAAAGACTGTTTGAAAATTTTCATCCTTTTTTTAACATATTTTCATCAATATTGATATTCTTATCCTTGCTTCTATCTATGTGTATAAATATGAAGTGTATATGAGAGAAGCAAGAGCAAGTGAAAAATGGGCATTCTAATTGGTGATTGGGTATTGCTTTTGGGCAAGTCGCTAGGGTCTTGATTACGTTCTTTTTAAAAAATCCACAAGCTCGTGACAGTGAGGTCGAGATGGAAGTAGGGACAATGCTTTGTTGTTGTGGTGTTTGCTTTTCTAACATCCCTTATTTCTTGAGGTCTTGTCCCTGGTGGTGTAGCTCATCTGATGGTGTCACAGTGTCATGTTGGGGCATTGGATGATGGTCTCTCCGTATTCAATGCCCCACTTTTTCCGTTGTTTCGGACTCTAATGCCCATCTTTTCGCTAGAAATTATGTTGTTATTTGTTTTTATCTTCTTTTTTCTATCAAGTTTGATCTGGGTTTGTAATAATGTGGTTTGTCTTGTCTGTTTAATGTTTTATTGTACTTTTCATATGGTAGATTATTTTTTTCTTGGCCATTTTTGTGTGACCTTGATGCTATAAGATTATCGACTCAATTGATTTGAGCTATGTGTGTTCAATCTTTGATGTACTTCTTTTGGGGGTTTTCTCTTTGTGAATCCCATACACATTTTCTGTATTAAGTGTAAACTGTTTATTTTTTGTTGTTGTGCTTTTTTGGATATATAATGGTGGAAAAAATGTTTGGGCCACCCTAATATTAAACATCATAGCTATTAGAATGTGAATGCTATTTATGAGACCCTTTTTCATTATACTATTCTCAATACGAATGTTAATGCCAACATTTTTGCTAAAAAATCGTAAAAATTACATATTAGATAGGATATTTGCTTTAATGCGAAAGGTTATTTCAAATCTCATATTTTTTTTCATGATCATTAATACCGCTTATCAATTGTGAAAGTAAAATTTTAACAATAATAAAATTAAAAATGTTAATGTTGTAATGATTGACGAAAAAATAAATTTATTAATGGTAAATTTGGCACCAAGTAGCACATGCTAAATTTTGTATCAAGAATAATATTAAGTTAGAGAAAGATTTTCTTAATTAAATGTTAATAAATGACATTTATAATTTAAGCATTGCATTAGAGGTGTTTCTTGTTCTAGCCTGTCAAAGTAACGAAAGGGTCCTAGCAATCCCTTCGCCTTAAATTTTAAAAACGCTACCTTACCTCTATATAAATTTTTAACAAAAAATATAAATATAAATCCTGCCCCTCGTTGCTTCTCCCAAAAGACAGTGTTTGAGTTCCATGTTAGGGTTTTGTTTGGTTACCGGGAAAGATTCAAGAAAAAACACAATCGTAGGAATTCTCAGCTTCTTCAAAAGAACCACCAATTTACTTAGTAGTAGTATTAGTTCGTTTTTGCTCTGTGCTTTATTGCTTGTAATTGTTGCAGAACAACAACTTAGAGTGGATTTCCTGAGAGGCGCTGTAATCGAAGAGAATAATGAGCATTGTGCCTAAAGAGAGCATCGAGGTTACTGCACAGAGCATTGGCATCAACAATTTGTCCTCCGATGTCGCGCTTTCTCTCGCTTCCGATGTCGAATATCGCCTGCGTGAGATTATGCAGGTAAATTTTCCCGATTCTCGTCTTCTCATTTTTCTTTTCTTGTTTCGTTTTTGAACCTGAGTTTCTGATTGTTTGGGAAATTCTACAATCAAGTCTATCAATATGCCCTAAAAATTTGACATTTTTTGAGGTTTAAGGAAGCTGGTGGAAGGGAAATTGTATTACGCGAGGCTTATTGAAATTTCATAAGGCAGTGAAAGAAAATAGGAAGGAAAGAAATGCATATAAATTCGGTGAGGAAAATGGAGAGCAAATAAAAGGGGGCCCGTTTCTAGAATGGTTTTGTTTTGAGTACATATAGAAATGAATATGATAATGTTCGGAATATTGTTGGCATCATTTCTAAACTGTGTTTGGTTGTTTTTGTAGACAAATTATCTTGAGTACGAGGAAAAAGTTAAAACTACTTTTGATCATGTTTTTCAATTATAGGTTGAGCATATATAAGTCCTAAAAAATGAAAAAGGAATGAAAATGGTTTTTCTCGCTTATTTCCCTTTTTTTGTGAAAAATGGAACCAAACGTGATTTAAAAGTCATCTCCGACTGATACACCTCAGGAAATGTGAGAAAACGTCTCTGAAATTCTTTCGAACAGGAAATTTTTCTCAAGTCATGTTTTAATAGATTCCCTCTCTTAATTTCTCTATTGAGACTTGAGAGAATTAAAATTGGTTAATTGAAAGATTTGAAATTCCTTGTCCAGTACATTTATGCCTCTTTTATATTCTACCGGACAACTATGGGACTAAAATCTTTCCACTAATCCCGTTACCACTCTCTCCCCCTCCACTTTTCCCTCCAACCAAAAAAGCCCCAAGTATTTTCAAGAAGAACTTTAATTGATGTTAAGTGTGAGGGAGACCATTTGGCTTTGTTGCAGATTTCTTCACAGTGCTTTCTTTCCTTGCGAACAATTAATCTATTCTTCTTTTATTCTTCTCCCTTTTTTTCCTTCCTTTTCTTTTCTTTTAACAAAACAGTGTTTGTCCATGATTGAAGTAAAATGAAGGAATTCTTTAGAAATTTGCTGCCATTTTTTAACAGTGATTATTTTCGTAGCTACGACGATGCCAAACTGTCCCATAATCTTCTTCTCATGTAACTCCAGGAGGCTGTTAAATGCATGCGCCATTCAAGGAGAACTCAAATGACAGTAGATGATGTTGATGCTGCCCTCGATTTAAGAAATGTTGAGGTGAGCCTTTCAAATTATTAAAATGGATGTGGTTTCGTCATCGCGTCGTTGCCCATTTTCCCTTGTGGTTTTAGTAGAACAGTGTGAAGAGAATCCTAGTTGACTAATTTAACCTTCAGTAGGATAATGTAAAAGTAGTGAAGTTACAGTTACAATCGTGTGAAAAGTATCCTATTACAGTAGTTCTCCAGTTTCATGGGAAATTATTTAAGTTTGTAATTTTCCTTGTTACAAACTTACAACCAATCTTTTCTTTTTGTGATCTTTGTGAACCAGCCTGTGTATGGATTTGCCTCTGGGGGTCAATTGCGATTCAAAAGAGCTGTTGGACATAGGGATTTGTTTTACATTGATGACAAGGATGTGGATTTAACAGATGTGGGTATATCATTTACTGGAGCATTTCATTTACCTTGTTACTTGTTTTGTGCATGCTCCTCTCTGATGTTTCATGAGGCTGAGTGTAGGTTATTGAGGCTCCTTTACCAAAGGTACCACTTGACACTGCGGTTTTTTGTCACTGGCTAGCTATTGATGGCGTGCAACCTGCAATTCCAGAAAATGCTTCCGTAGAAGGTCTGTCCTTTTTTAGTGATAAAAGCAGAATTTTTTATTTTTATTTTTATTTTTATTTTTATTTTTCGTATTATGCCAGTTTTAAGATTTTATATGCTTTAGTAGGTATAACTTTGCAATATGAAGATATTAAGCCTCTCACATGTGTTGTGGCGGAAACTTCATAAAAACAATTGATGTGATTCACTGATTCCTAACAACTTTCCGTGGAAGTTTCCTTAACAGTTAGGAACATAATATCTAATATAGCCCTTAGGTTATTGTTAGCCAAGTTTTTGTCTAATTCTTCAACCAGTTGGATTTTCTTTTTCTAGTAGTGATTGCAGCTCCTTCTGATAGCAAAAAGGATGAACAGAAGGATGATGTTCCTGTTGACATCAAATTACCAGTTAAGCATGTATTGTCAAGGGAGCTTCAGGTACATGGCATTCCATGATTGCCATATGCTTTTGCACGTAATTATTTACTATGTTGTAGTTTTTACTCTTTTTTTTCCTTTTCTTTTTTTCTCGCCCTCACTTTTTTTTTTTCGCAGCTGTATTTTGACAGAATCACTGAACTTGTTGTGAGCAAGTCTGATTCAGTTCTGTTTAAAGAAGCCTTACTGAGTTTGGCCACAGACTCGGGACTTCATCCATTAGTTCCTTACTTCACGTGCTTTATAGCTGATGAGGTATAGTACTTGGCCATGTGATCAACCTAAACAGATTAGAGCATGATATGTAGCCAATGGCTGCTTATTTATACTGTTGATTATTGTTGTTATTCAGGTTGCTCGTGGCTTGAATGATTATAAACTTCTGTTTGCTTTGATGCGGGTTGTTTGGAATCTTCTTCAAAATCCTAATATACACATAGAGCCTTACGTAAGCTGATATTTCTTCATTTAACGTTTTGCTACATCTGCATTCTTATTCGTATGTTCTATTGAATTTAGACTCTCATTAACGCTTACATGTTTTGGGAGTCTATAAACAATGCATTAATAACACTTGTCTACGGGGCCTGGGGATGTAACATCTTCAACCTGCTGATAGTATATAGAGATCACCCGAAAACTCGACTGGAGAAAAATTCCTGGTGCTAACAATCTGACTAATTATTCTGACCGCTCATAGAATGTTCTTTGGCAGGAGTTATAATTTTTTTCATTGTTGGCTCAAGCATCTATTGCGGTTCTGATGAGAATAGCATACATGAGTATCTTTGAGTAGTTAGTCTTAGAATCTGAGAGCTTTTTTTTTTTTTTCAGCTACACCAATTGATGCCATCTGTGGTGACTTGCCTTGTCGCCAAAAGGTTAGGAAATAGGTTTTCCGACAACCATTGGAACCTCAGAGACTTCACGGCAAACCTGGTTGCTTCAATATGCAAAAGGTAAGCTTTATCATAAATTTTACTTGCAGCAAGAATGTAGGAAACTGAGTTTGACATTCATGCCTATATTCTTTTTGATCTTGCTGACGATACAGCGACCTGCAATTAAGGTTTTAAAAGGCAAAAACGGGAACTAAAGCGTTTTTTCTAATCGAGGCAAGACATAAGCCTCGAGGCGGATCGAGGTTTAAGCCTTGAATGTATAATAAAAAATTCATAAAATTTAATAAATTCATAAACATGTCATAAAACACACACTTAGTTCATCACAAAACCATAAAACATACAATATATTTGCTATTGCGCTTCTTATGTAGTTATATTTTATGGATAAAGCACACAAAATAACTTTTTTTTTTTGAGAAAACAAAATAACCATATATCTAAATGAATAAAAAATCATGTACTACTCTTTTTATATAACTTTTATTTTATATAACATTATTTTTGTATAACACCTACTTCTATACAATATACATTACTGTAGTAGCTATAAGAGGGGGAACATACCAGTCTACAGTTGAAAATAAAAGAAAAACAAAAAAAAATGTAAGGAGTGAGAGCTGAGGAGGTCGGAATCTGGAGGTGGCTGCCGCCGGTGGGTCGTCGCTCCGGTTGCTGGTTGCTGCTTCGAGGGGAGTGAGCTCGGAAGTTGCAGGGGTTGATGATGAAGAGAGCGTCAATGATGAAGGTGGGTGTTGATGACGAAGAAGTGTCGAAGAAGATGGTAGACTTAGGATTAAGAATCTATTTGCATATTTTATCAGATTAAAGCCCACTTTTGGTATTGGGCTGACTTTATTTAAAAGGAAAAAAAAAAGCTGGGTTGAAAACTGGCCTAAAATGGCCTTCGATCTGAGGCTCATGCCTCATAAGCCCCCAGGCAAAAATGCCTTAGGGTGCACACCTGAATGAAAAAAAAAGTGCAAGCCTCGACCAAGTTATTCAAGGCTTAAGCCTTGAAGCATTGATCGTTTGAGGCGCGCCTCAAGGCGTACGCCTTGAACGCCTTTTTAAACCATGCCTGCAATAGAAGTTGTTCTGGATTCGTTACATATAATGTTTCTGAATTTGCATGTTTAATCTGAAACATATAATATTATGTAGATTGCTACTCCTGTTTATATTGGTCACAAAGTGAGCTAAATAAATTTCCGTGTGTTTCTTTTTTCTATTTTTTTTTTTAATTCTGGTTCCAACCCCTCGTTGAATTATAGGCTTTACCTCCTGGTCCTTTTTGAACCAAGATTAGAGTGTTATCAGATCTGCCGTAGTGTAACAATTCATTGAACGCTTGAGAATATAAAACTGTTTAACTTGGTGCAAACTTTAGCTCTCTTTGCTGTTTTTAAATCCTTGAGAGATTGGTTAATGCCATTTTAGATGGCATAGACTGACATCACTGACAAAACAATATTATCAACGCGTCTTCCCTTTCCAACTGGCTTACTGAAGCTCTTCTGCTTTAAAGGAATGGCACTACATATCTATGGGTATGGATGTTTGTATATGCAGCGGAGATCAAGTTTCAAAATATTTTGCAGATTTGGGCATGTTTACAACACTCTCCAGACGCGTCTTACAAAAACTTTGGTCAATGCATTTTTGGACCCAAAACGGGCCCTGACTCAACACTACGGTGCAATTCAAGGGTTAACATCCCTGGGACCAAATGTGGTATTCTATCATGCTCTTTGACATTTAGAAAAGTTGATAATCTTATTTAATTTCTGTTTGGT
The DNA here is from genome assembly GCA_025403435.1 of Artocarpus heterophyllus. NCBI lineage: Eukaryota > Viridiplantae > Streptophyta > Magnoliopsida > Rosales > Moraceae > Artocarpus > Artocarpus heterophyllus. The sequence continues at coordinate 28,757,043 of CM046347.1, forward strand.
TCATTTTGCTCCTTACGCTTCATGTATTCGTCATTAATTTCCTGTAAAAGCCCAATAATGAAAATACTACAATAGGTTATTAACTCTTTAGTTACTTTGCGGAAGATATGCTTAAAAAAAAAATAATTTCCGAATGTTTCCAAAAAATGAATTGTTGGTTGATAATGTTTTTTTAAATCGGCTATCAAAAAAAGGAGAAATAACTTTTTTTTTTTTTTTTAAAAAATCATTCAAGATTTGGAAAATGCCACCGCCAACACAAGTGCGCCCCAACCCCCCAAACCCAACCCCAAGCCCCCCACCCCACCCCAAAAAAAAAAAAAAAAAAAAAAAAAAAAGCCCCAAAAACAAAGTGTAACTTGAAACGGAGTTGCCCTCACATTTTCCTTGAAGAAATCTTGTCATTTCAGTTGTGAATGCAAAGAATTAGGTAGATGGGAGTCATCTATGATTGCATTAAGCAAGTTGCCCTGAGAATTATCTTCACTTGGTTTTGTTTCCCAACCATGTTTTCTAGACTGGTGATTAGATCAATCCATATTTTCTTGAAATATATATAATTTTTCGACTTGCCCTGAGAGATTTGGAACTGTCTGTGATATATCTATACAAGTAGGTTCAACTTCTTATACTGCCGAATCTCGAGCCATATTTGCAATTTCTTGAACCAGAGCTGCTTCTAGCAAAGCAAAAGAATGAGATGAAGAGATATGAAGCTTGGCGTGTTTATGGAGCCTTGCTGGTGAGTCTCCAATAGCTCTGTTTTAGTATTGCAATGGAAAATTCTAAGAAAGGCTCACAAATGAGAGCATGCATCTTTCTAGCGTGCAGCAGGTAATTGCATTTATGATCGGCTGAAGATCTTCCCGCTTTTGCAATGTCCTGCTCCACATTATATCTGGAAAGCAAATGCAAGAGTTGACACCATTAGGCCAAGTAAGGTTCCTTTTTAACTTAAATGTTCTAGGAGATCCCAGTTGAACATTTAACTTGGTGTATGTTCTCTCAGCCTTGAAAAAAAAAAAAAAAGACGCCGATTGTTTACTATGAGGGGAAGAAAATCATCCTAAACACTGCTCAATGCTCATCTATTTTTAAGGAGCCATATGGAGTCAAATAATTTAGCATTCATTCGAAACTCAGGTCTCAAGATCTAGATTACTTCATTAAGGTCTCCTTTGAATAAGAAGAATAAAAAAATTCTGTCTAGGTTTATGAGCATAGGCACTACTACCACGCATATAGGTGAGTTCTTTTTGGTTAATCATTTACGTCATGCTTCTCAGTCTCAGGGCATAATACCGTAACACTACAAGTGTTGCACTGTTCCTGTAAATGATAGGAATTTCACTGAAGTTCCTTTTTTTTTTTTTTTTGCCTTTAAATCATCTAGATAAACGCAAGGCAATCATGGAGGACACGGAGCAGCAGCCCCTACTCAAGAGAATGGAAATTGATGGCCCAATTTCTACGACATCATCAAATTCTTCCCCATCTCAGTTGCCGGGAGAAACAGCTGCGTTGGCTAATTCAGGAGACACCAATGCAGGTCCATCATCATCGTCTTCTTCGATGCCTGCTGAGATTGTTTCTGCCAACACAGATAAAAAAAACAAGGGCAATGGTCAATATCTAAAAACGTCTGCCATCCTCGCACAGGTCTGGAAGGACGATTTGAATTCTGGGCATCTTCTTGTATCATTGTTCGAGCTCTTTGGGGAAAGCATTCTTTCCTTCATTCCAGCTCCTGAGATGTCTTTGTTTCTTTAACCATCTGTTATATGTAACCTAGGCCTAGTTATAAAAATTTCTGTTTGTAAGTAGTATGATTTAGATGTCCAAGGACAGATCCTTTATTCAACTAACAAAAAACTACCCTCAGTTTAACAGCAAAATTTTGCCTCGTTAATTATACACGCAACGGTATCATACTCTTAAGTTCACAGTACAATTCAAATCAGATGATTGAAAAACAAAATAAATTCACTTAATTAAGACTATTGGATCAGGCTGATCTCAAGGTACTGAAGCAGCAGCTTTGCTAGACTCACGTTCGACAGCTTTCTTCAGGAGGCTGTCCTCTTCCAACACCATTTGCAAAGGCAAGAAACCCATTCCGTTGGCCATGGCAAGCATCATCCTTTTGGTCTCGGCCTCAAACTCTTCAAGATCAACAGCACCATTTGAGTCATGATCAAACAGTTTAAACAGTGAGTCGTAAAATTGAGCAAGCTCGTGAGGTTCAGGCTTGACGTCAACGCCGAAATGTGTTTCAAAGACCCGCAAAGACTTTAGCTCCTGTAGCATCTCGGTGTAAGAAAGAAGGCCATCATGGTTGGTATCAAGATGAGCAAAACGGTCACACATTGAACCATGGAATGCTGCTTCATCCTCCACAAAGTTGACAATGGTGGCAGCGTCCAGAAGTTCTACACTCATTTCTGGGTTGGTGGAATAATGGAAACGAGGATTTGTTTTTCAACTGAAACTGAAGCTGGATTTTTGTATTTGTTCGAATTTAGGATGCAAAAGAAGTTGGTTTTTCTCCTTTATATAGCCGCGTTTAGAGGCACTACGTTGTACCATTTTTTTATTTCTTTATTTTTTACCAAGGACACATCGTGGTGCTTTGGATCACACTTTTTGCATGTATTATACATCTTTTATACATCCTTTACTTTCGTATAGCCACTTGTTTTAATTTGCAAACAGTGATTCCAATGGAGATTGGAGACCAAGTTTTTAAACAGTGGAGAGGCCTTTTCGTGAGAACTGAGAAGTCAGCGCGCAAACCTTTTCGGTGCAGAAATTCCATGGGCTTAAAGTGCGCCGTGGAAGTTAACCGACCAAAACTAGAAAAGTCAGAATTCTAGGATTTGCGAATCTGTGGGATTCACCGACCGTTTAGGTCCTTCAACCAGAAAACTTTGTTTATTTTTCACGCCAAGAATGTTCTAGTTATATTCTCCATTCCCTTCGAAAGAGTTATATTCTATATCTCAAAAATAACGCAAACATATTCCTTCAAAAATGAAACCAAAATAAAAGTACTACAACGTACGTAACTCGTAAAAAAGAGGAGTTAAATTATCTTTAAAAAAAAAAAAAAAGAGAGAGGTTAAATTCCAAGGGAAAAAGGGTAAGAAGTACAGCCCAGACTAAAAACTTGAGAAATGCCCACAAGAATTAGGCGTGTTATGATATTAGTTACTATAATAACAAGATTTGAATTTCTGTGAGTAAAAAGTGACCGAAGTCCTAACACGAGTAAACCGTGGCATATATCCGGAGTCCTGTGATATACCTGGCATGTTACCTCATTTTCTCACATAATATTATAAGAATGGCTGCTAGTAAAGGTCAGACCTGCTCTTATGCTATCTCCAATGAAAATATCAATATTAATATATCAATATTAATAATATATTTAACGTAAATATCATAAGTTAATGTGCTTTTTTTTTTTGCTCGTCAAAATATAACGTTGTTTCTTTTTTTTTTTTTTTTTGATGCAAGGGGAGAGGAGGGTAATACCACCACTATTGAGTGGGGTTCAACGTGACTCGAACCTACAACCTATGGTTGGGGTGGAGGGACTTACAACTAACTAGGCTGCTCTCACTCGTCATATAACATTCTTTCAATTGTTTATATCTAGAATTTTGTAATATACTTTAAGCTCCGACTTTGTAAACGTAAAATTTTGAATTTTAAATGATTTGAAAGTGACAATATTATATTAAATAAAAAATTTAATAATCAATCAATAGCAATTAAATATCAAAATTTAGCATAAGCTACACTTGGTGCCTAGTTTGGCCCCAAATAGAGCATATTGTCAAATTTAAAATTAAAACAAGCATAGTATTGATAGATTGATTTTCCTATCAAAATGCCAAAATTTAGTGTTGCATTGGAGATGCTCTTAAATTACTCCAATTTATATAAATAGGTTGCGTGCTACTTTGAACTCCAATGATGGTCATTAGTTTTTACTCATTATATCATTTTATTACCTTGTATTATGACGAAACATCGCTTTGGTACTCTAATGTTATAAAAATATTAAAATGGTACTTCATTGTTTTTAGAAATATTATTATGGTATTTTGAACTCCTTTTTGGGATTTATGAAATGTCTAGTTCACCCTTTTAATTAATAAATTATAAGTTAATTTCATGAAAAGAGGGAGGTAACTAACATTTTTTTTTAAAAAAAAACTTTTAAGAAGTAAATAGCATGTTTTAAAATATTAAAATAAATAGCATATTTACTAAGAAAATAATTTATTAACCTAGTATATATTTTATTTACTTCAAATATTTAAAAACCCACTATATATTCTCTTAAGTCATTAAAAATGTTATTTACTACAATTTTTCTTGCACCATACATCTTAATTTTCCTCATCTTCTTCCCTTATATTCCCCTCTAAGAAAATATAGGTGTGTTTTTGTAACGCCCCGAAATTTATTTAATATTAATGTAATATAAATGATGAATTAGTGTGCCATAATTAATGTTTTAACATTAATTAGATTATTTGGTTAGATTTTGAATTTTGGTCGTTTTGATAAATTGATGCATTCAAATGATTCCTTATTGTTTTAAAATGATGTTTTGAGTTTTAAAACATAACAATTTGTAAAATGTTAAAAATACTCCGTTTTACAAAACCGTGGGCGGCACATGGTTTTCGCACAGTAAAACCGCCCACCGATTTTCTCTATTTATTTCCTTCCTCTCTCTCTCTCTCCTCACTCTCACGGCCACCTCTCTCTCTCTTCCTCTTGATCTCTCTCGGCACCCTCTCTCTCTCTACATCTCTCTCAAATTTTAAACCCCATTTCGAATCCAAGCTTTGGGATAGCAAGGAGGAGGCTCGGGGACGTGATTTGGAAATCGAGAACGCGGATTAAAGCTTCGATTCGAGGTTAGTTTTGAAATTTCTAAACTTTTTCCAACATTTTCAAATTTGTGCATTTTTGAAATCTAGGTTTGTTTAAGCTTAGAAAACCGTGGGTTTGAGTTAAATGAACTTAGAACAACTAGAATCTAAGCTTAGATTGAAGAAAAACGAATTGGATTCAAGATTTTTTATTTTTCCTATTTTTGGATTTTCAGGATTTTTGTGTTTGAATCTTGTTTAAATGAGTTTTAAAGTGTCTAGATATGTTTTTCTATCATCTATGAATGTTTTCCATGCCTGAGATTTGAGAAAAACAGGTTAGAATCAAGATTTGGGTTTTGGGGAAATCGAAACCCGTGGCTGGAATTTCTGGGTTTTCCCAGTTCGACAAGCCGAAGTGCGTGTTCGGCAGGCCGAAACAAGGATCGGCAGGCCGATTTTGTTCAGTCCGGCAGGCCGAACCTGGAAATTGTTTGGCTGATCGAACTTTGCTTCCGGCAGGCCAAACTGTGCAGTTCGGCCAGCCGAAGCAGGGGGTCCGGCAGGCCGACCGAGGCATGGGAAATTTTGTGATTTTCACCCGTTTTCACTGTTTTGAACCCTGATTTAAATCCCAACCTTATAGGATGATTTTAAAGGTACAAATGGCACACTAGGACATCATGAAATGATTTAGTAACATAGAATGTCTCGAACTAGATATTGATCGACTTAGTTTGTATATAGGATTGTTCGTGGTTCCGCGGAGCTAACGTATAGAGGATTGAGGTAGGACTTCTATCCTATTTCTTTGGTAGCCTGGTTTTGAAATGATTTGGCTTTGAAAAGAATTTCTATTAAAATGTTTTCAACGGTTGTTTGAAAATGGATTTATCGGTTATATTTTAATATACCGTGATCTGAAATGAATTTCATAATGAATGTAATTGACATCACTTGGTAATTGGGTTTTGAATGATAATGATAATAAACACATAGGCATGATGCCATATCAGAAATCGGGTTGTGTAGCGATCGACCTTGGGGGCAAGTCCCAAAACCCAGCTGGGCCACTACGGTGGTGATATCATGGTTTGCCTAGGAAAAGAAAAATGGTATTGCTGATTGTGCGAGTAGACTGTTCTGAGTCAGGACGGTTCTACTCAAATTATCTATTTATTTATTTATTTAAGGTTTTTTTTGAGTACTCCTGTCAATGAAATGTTTCTTTAAATTAAATTATTTTATAAAACATAGTTCTACTGAGCCTTTCGCTCACGTTTTATTTGTTTTAAATTCCCCCCTCTAGGTGGTTTCCCATTTAGGTTTGGAGAGGATTCTTCGGACCGAACTCAGGAGCAATAGGAGGATTGACTTATATTTTGTATTATTAAATCAAGGCATGTAAGATTTAACTTTATTTGTATTTAGACTGTGATTGTATTTAGGATATTGTTAGTACCATGTGTGTGCACAAGTTGTAGGTTGTGGAACCCATACTCGCGGTTCTCTATTAATTTTTATTATTTGCTTAATATTTATAAATTCTTTTATAAAATGTGGTTGAAGTCTTCTTATTTATCACTTAATTTGATTCTCAAACCATTGGTTTTAATTAAATTCCTATTTAATTAATTTAAATAAACCGCCACGTCACCTCCCGTATTCCGGGGCGTGACAGTTTTCCTTCTTATCTCTCGTATGAAATTTCCTTCTTCGTTTATCTTCTAAATTTTCTTCGATGATCAAGATTCTCTATTTTTCCAAGGTTCACTCCCATAAGCGAGTTTCTCTAGAGAATCTACTTGCCTCCCAAGTCTCCTTTTACCAAATTTACTGCTTTTAGTTCTGACTCTTCCCCACGCAGAAGAGAAACGCTAAGGAAGCCATTCGCTAAGTCAATGAACCTCCTATATCCGATGAATCTTCCATTCTTGGAAGTCCTCAAGAGGTGGTTCTGTTTTGAACAAAGATGTGTAAAGTTTATTCATACTAAGTACTTTGAAATTACATGTCTGTACATAAATACCTTGTATACAAAAATAGACAACGTTGGCTAGCATTGGATACTTGTAATGTTCACTCGCAAATATACACAATAAATGATTATTGTATGATTTATAATTAGAATGCACAAAAATTCATTTTAAATAATATTGAATAGTCAAATTAGGAATTACATTTATTGCTTTATAAGCACCCTATTCTATAGTCAACTTTGTTTTACCAATTGTGGACTTTATGTTTAGATTATTACCTCAAAATTATATTGTAATACCGAATTTTTTTTGCTTAGAGTTAGAAATGCAGGAGTTGAAGATTTGAAGATGTTTAGAAGTTTTAACAAGATTGTTGTAAGTTAAAAACAAGGTGGCAGTTGGAAGGTAGGAGTCAAAAATTGGAGCTAAGTTGTGACTCATCACTAAAAAAAAGTAGGAGATATTGCCACAAGGTTAATGGCTAACTAACCTATGCTTGGCTCTAGGCACTAGGTGGATTTCATGCAAGTTAGTTAGGTGACAAATATGTAATGCGACACATGATGAGCATGCGAAGAGACACATAGGTGCAAGGTGGCTTGAATTGAAGAATGGCACGTGGTAAAGGTGCAAGGTAACACTTGGAAACTATGCAATGGAGCTTAATGTCTTCAAAACCACATGGCTTGTATGCACGGTAATATGTCACACATGGACATCGACACTTGGTACACATGCACAGCGACAAATGTTAGCTAAGATTTGAGATGTGTATCCTCGTGCTTAAAAGATGCCTATATATAAGAATCTTAGCACCCATCAAGGTGGAAAACGTAGAGAGAGAGGGGAAAAAAAAAAGGAAAGGAAGAAAGGAAATAAGAAAGAAAGAGAATAGCTTTCACTTTTAAGCAACTTAATGTAAGTACACATTGCACTATATTAGTTGAGCACTAATATGTTTGAAAACGTATGTCTTCAATCTATGTTATGAAGATTATGATTATGATTACGATTTACATGTTTTCACATGTTTTATGAAAAATATTTTATGTATATAGTGAGAACTCTAGTGCTTATTATAAACCAAAGAAAGTTAATGTTATAAGGGCCAAATCCCTTGAAAAAAAGAGTTCCAATATATGGGGCCAATGAGTATAAAGTAAGAGTTCTAGTAACACGAGATTAGTATCATACATGGCTAGAAAGTGAAAGTTAAAGAGAAGTATCTTCAAAGTGGATATATACGATTTACTTACTTAGCATTCGCTTATATAATTCTCGTGACTCAAGAAGCTTCTAAATAGAGATTGCAATTGATTAAGTAAAAATGGTTAAGATTTCATGACAAGTCTAGAAATACTAAGAGTTGAAATTTGTAATTTGTAGTACTCTGTATAAGAACAGTATTTGATTTTCCAATAAATAATATTTTTACTCTATGAAGTATTATTTTTATTAAGTTTTTGATGCTAGATGCTAGGATGAAGTAAAGGTTAGAAGTCAAGTCTACGTTTTTTCCGAGCTGGTAGGGTTTTAGAGCTGGTAGCTTGGGTGGAGCATTACACAGATCTTCTCACATATAAAATCCTACACATACATATTATATATATTTTAATATTTTATAGGGGTGGCAAAACGGGTTGGTGGGTCGGGTTCGTGTCGGGTTGGAGTTAATTTTTACAAAATTAGGTCGACACTAACCCGACCCGTGACCCGAACGGGTTGAGAATTCTCAACCCTAACCCGACCCGTTTTGACACGGGTTGACACTAACCCGACCCGTGTCAACCCGTTTCTTATGCACAGTGTCAAAAAATAATAACTCGTGACCCGATTTTGACCCGTAACCCGATTATGACCTGCAACCCGCCTCTAACCCGCCCACATTAATATATAAAATATTTTAAAAAAATAAAATTAGAAGAGTTTCATACCACTTCAACAAGAAGATGAGTGATAAGAGAGGTAAGGTTTGATATTTTAAGAGCTTATATTATATATGAAATAATATTAATTTTTTAAAAGCTAATTAATTAAATACGGGTCAGAAACGGGTCATTTTCGTGTCAGACGGGTTGACCCGAACACGACCCGTTTTTTGACGGGTCAGTTTCGGGTCGACACTAAAATGACCCGTGGTCAAATTTTCCGACACTAACCCGCAAAAAATCGTGTCGGATTCGTGTCGTGTCGTCGTGTCGCAACCCGTATTGCCGGCCCTAATATTTTATATGATAAAGGTCTTGGAACTTTTATTTGCTTTTAACTTTTACACAAAATCCTATTATAGTAACTTGGACAAATAAAACCTACTATCTGGAAATAAATGTCAAGGAATATATAAATGTATTTGTTCTAGGGCACTATTCCTAACAACACCGGTGAAGCACTTAATTTTTATGCTTTTATTTGATGTTTGGATCATGCTTCTGACAACCTTCTTATTTAAAAATTTTTATATTATTATGATCTGATATGGTAATCATTTAGGTAATTTGGTGACTTTTTCATTATTTTTGTTGATTCACTGATTTAATTTGGTGGAATATCGATAGTGATCTACCAGATTATTGGTCACCTAGAGATCGTTATGATCCATATTGATTGTGTTAATCTATCAGATTTCTCTGGCTGCCGCGGAGATTACAATTGATTTATGTTGAAAAGGAAACATAATATATAGATTACTATCACGACCAATGTTGGCTGACTAGCGCCAAAGACAATCGGTGCGTTGTGAGCTAATATGGTAGATTACTGGTATTAATCTAATAGATTACTTTGCGAACTATCGACAGTTGGTGGCATTAACCCAGACCATTGTGATCCATATTGATTCCGGGGATTAATTGAATAAGGTTAATAATGTTAATCTATCAGATTATTCTTGTCTTCTTTGGAGATGACCATTGATTTCTATTAAAAAAAAAATGGACGCATAATATAGTAGATCATAACTGTTGATGTAGTATAGATTACTATGACGACCAACATCACCTAACTAGCGCCAAAGACCATTGGTGCTTTGTGTTAATTTTGGGAACTAAATATGATAAATTACCGGTATTAATCTACTGGATTACTATGGGAACTGCCATCGACAACGGGTGCCATAAATGATTTGTGAAATGTATTAGAGAAGCAACATAACTTGACAGATTATTGATGTTAATCTATTAGATTACTCCGATGACTTTTCCCTGTGGTCATTGTTGATTTCAATTACATCCAGAAGATTATCAATTACAATCTAATAGATTACTTTAGAAATATGCCATGATTGATGATAATTGTGATTCTGTCCAACATTTGTTAAATTATAAGTGATGATGATCTGGCTAATACATTATTTCCAGTGGTCGGTGTAAGCAATTTACTAAAATATATATATATATATATATATATATATATATATATATATATTTTGTTGACCTTCTTGTATTGGACTGCCGTAATTCTTAACATGTCTAATTATTATTATTATTATTATTGCTTGTTGTTGTTTGACAGAATATTTCTTTACTTATTTGTATTTGTGAAGTCTAGAAACTTAGATTGCGAACCCTCCACTGTTATCAATAACAAAGGGAAAGTCTGAAGCTGGAAAAATGCGGGCGTGTCTCTGCCACGTCAATCCGGTTGACCGGACATAGTGTAGGCTTGTCGACCGGACCTCACCACGTCAGCAATCCATATGCTTCACACGTTTTACTCCAAAAGTTAACCCAAACTCGAATTTTGAAGCCTAATTTGATAAGGATTAGTCCCAATTTGACCTATATATAAAGGGAATAATTTTCTATTATTTCTTAGATCACTTAAGAGATTTAGAGAAGGGTATTTTGCTGGGACGACTCTAAAATTTCTATAAAGTTATTGTTTAATATCTTGAATCTTAGCTCTTAGTTTTCTCAAGTGATTGGAATGATTAGTCACCTAAAGAAAGGCTGAATGATATATGACCATCAACACTCCGATCATGGAAAGAGAATAGTAAGGAAGTCTAGTTGGTTGAGGCTCTTCTAATAGAATTCTCTTGTCGTAATTCCTATAGTTTTTGGTCTAGTAAGAGGTATGAAAGATCTTTTATCAATTTATATACAAAGCATGCCTAACTTTCTTTTTGAAAAAACGTTTGGAAAAAAAATTTTAAAATTTGTTGCGTACTCGTTTTCCAACAATGAGGAATAGTAAAAAGAGTTTCTAGGGTTGGAAAGGCGTCAAAAATGCGTTTGGAGGTGCGGGCCATGCGTTGGGCTATGCAGCCACACAACGAGCTCGACCAGCATGCATGTAAGAAGCCAGCAAGCGAGCTGGGCACTTGTTGGGCTACGTTGAGGCATTATTGGCACGAATGCAGGGGCTCAAGTGCGTACTACTAGGGCTACCAGATGTAAGCTGGCACACAATGTTGGCATGCGCTGGGTGCGACTTGGAGCTGCAATTTGCTAGGACGCATAAGGGTGATGACTGTTGGGTATGGTCTGCACCTATTGCTATGCAAGCATGCACAAGGTGTTGCCTAGGGGCCTGCTGCGTGGGCTGGGAGCACCATATGGCTGCAGGCCATGCAATAGCCTCCGATTTTGCATATTTAGTCATTTCTTCTTGGTTTTGAGTCCTAGTTGCATTCCACGACTTTTGTTAGACTCCAAATTGATTTTAACTCCAAAAATCTTCATTTTTCTTCCTTTTTTTTAATCTTTAATATTAAAAAAACCTAAAACACACAAAATAAAAATAAAACATAAGAATTACTAAACAAACTTAGACAATAAATGTAAGGAAAAATGATGCAAAAATATAACAAAATATGCACTTATCACACTACCAACAAGGGCCTTTGAGAAGTATGTAGAGGCTATGGGAATGCGAAACATGTCACATTTACTCACATTGGGCAAGTGAGAGATTGTTAGACTGGATGTTTTAAGGATTAAATGATGTAATAGTTTTGGAGACATTTAATCAATAAAAAGTTTATCAATTATTTTACATATCTTTCTTGCCCTCTTTATGTTCATTTATATTGAATGTATATTAAGCAAACTAAAGTCTGAGCTATCAATCTAAACCTTTAAAATCATGCATATGATGGATAGATTATGTAGAATACATGAATTTTAAAGATGCTAGTCTAAATGAAATATCCACAATCAAAAGAATAAAGTTGAGTATTTTATTCATGTTAAGATTCTTATATTGTGTACATCTCTAATGAGAGATGGCTTGTCTTAGTAATCGGAGTTGGACTCCACGAGTAGAGACATTGCTATATTGTCATATGTAATGACATATTGGATCGGGACTAAACATGAATTGATTTGATCAATAATTTTATTTGTTTAAATTAATTTTCTTTAGACAATCATATGTTTTACTTCTTAACCCTGAAATGAATCAATAGGTCTGTATTCTTGACATATGTCTTTTAATGTAGAAAAAGGATGACATCCTAAATTAGATAAAGGTATGCATATCGATATGTTGGAGACATGACTCTTGATTGAGGTAGACTCGTTATTCAAAGATATAGAATCCATACCTCTTTTGTAGAGTTAATGATATTCTTTTATAGGCATTATCTTATAATTGAAAAACTAGAACACTCAATCATTTAGGTACATATATGTAACCGATGGTATACTATTTATATTGGTTATGAATAGTAAGTGTTTCAATGGTGAGATAATGGAAGATAAGATAAACATAATCGAAAAGGTAAAATATAATTTTATTTTTAAGCTGACTATGAATATCCTATGGGGATGTTAGTTATTATGATATGTTATGGACGATAAACTTATTTGAGTTTTATAATTTTATATAGTTTGAGAGTACAGCTCAAAGTTTTTAGTGGAATAATTTTAGAGTTGATAATTATAAGTTGTACATGTTGTAGACATGTCATTTTATAATTATAAGAGCTCGATCTATATAAGTCCATAAGGTCCCTTTGCTAGCTCACATAATTTCCTGTGACGATTCAGCGACTTATGTTGATTCTTAAGATTCACTAAAATTTGATTAATTGGATTTAATAATACGTGTTAGTTTATTGGTTGAATTAATTTTATAAATTAATTCAAAATAAAGAAGTTGAATTATTTGAAATATATTTGATATGGAATTATCTATTTAGAATTGTTTTAATTAGACAACTTCTTTATTGGATTATTTAAATTAAAATTGAAGTTCTATGATAGACACTCGGGTTAAATAAGGTAGGTTTTACCCATTGGAATCTATTTGAATTAATAAGATAAGTTTCAAAAGCAAAAACATGTCGTGGAGATGCTGCCACTACACACCGATCGAATGGACATAGTATAAGCCGATTGACTGGACCCTGCCAAGTATTAATCTGAGGATAACACATTTTTACTCTGAGGCTGATCCAAACTCGAATTTTTTGAGGTATAATCTAACAAGAATAAGTCCTAATCCGACCACTATATAAAGGGAACAAATTTCTATTGTTCCTTAGATCACTTGAGGAATTTAGAGAAGATATTCTATTGAGAGAAACTCTGAAATTCCCATAGGGCTATTGTTCAATATCTCAAACTTTAGCTTTTGGTTTTTTCAAGTAGTTAGAAGGAGACATTGCCTGAGGACATACTGAATGAGGTATGCCTACTCGAATTCCGATAATGAAAAAAGGAATAGCAAAGAAGACTAGTTAGTTTAGGCTCATTCGGTAGCGGTTTTGACAGAAATCTTTCCTATTTAGAAACGTGGTTTTTGGTTTGAAAGAGTTATGTAAGATTTTTAATCAATTTATACATATAGCATGTCTAACTTGTTTTTTGAAAAAAAGGTTTTAAATATTTTTAAAATTTCGCTATGTCCTAGTTTTCCTACAAAATAATGATCCAAAAGTAATGATTCAATCTCAGAGAGGGTTTACATAGTCTCTTTTACATTGGATTATAGCCCAAACATAATAAATATAATTATAAAACACCCACTCTATTTTATCAAAATTGTATTTCTTACCCTATACCATAAATAATGATGAAATTACCCTGTATTTTCTAAATTTCTTATAAAATTGAATCTTTTTTTAATTCCAAAATGAATTGTTGCATATTATTTTTTTCATAGGAATAATGAATGATTTTTTTTTGGATAAATAGATTTGAGAATAATTTATTTTCAATTATGATAATAATTTTTACTTTATTTATAAAATTAAACCTTTTAATGTTATCATATCAATTTCAAAAAAATGTATAAATTGATCTTACAAATGAAAAATTAAAACTAATACATAAATTTCACTAATAAACTTCATTCAAAATACAAATTAATTGGACAATAATTAATTATTTTCCAAAATACAAATTAACTTCTAAAACTACAATAAGCTCATAACAAAAGAATCATCAAAAACCCTAGCTCGATTGTCGACCAACCTAGGCTCCACAGCGTCGCTCAAAATGGCGTCATCAGGGCGGTACTTGTCAATAGAGGATGGGAAAGGCAATGGATCAGGGAACCTAGGTTTTGAGGGACGACGAGGAATTTGATGGAGTTGGATGTTGAGACTTTTCTGGTGAGGGAATCAACGAGGGGCTTCCAGTTGATGAAGGTGATATTAAAGATCCCCTAAATGCGAGCATTCTGCTAATAAATTGATTGAATGCTTCTTGATATTGTGGCCAAAATCTAGTGAAAGGAGGCTGGGTCGTAGTGATGGTGAAGGGGGCTAAGTGTTGACAGTGTTGGTGGAGTTGGCGTTGAGTGTCGATGGCATTGAGTGACAATATTATAGGTGACGAAATCTGGTGAATGGCAATAAGGGTGAAAGGGGGCTAAGTGTCATCAATGTGGGTTGGGTCGGCACTAACTACCAACGTTGTGGGTGGAGTCGCGATGGTGAAAGGCTAGGGTGGAGTTGGCAGTTTTCGGGCTACTCCCAAAATTTTAGAGTGGAGAAAAATTAAGGTTAGGAGGAGTTATAAGATGTTAGGGTTAGGAGGAGTTAAGGGTTAAGATCTAAAGTTGTTCCATATATGGTTGAGATTATTTTCATAAAAAATAATGTTTTATAAAATTTGAGGTAAAATTATATTTATGAAATTTGAAAGGATGGGTGTGATCAAGTGTTGTAGTCCTCATCTTTACTTTTACGAAAAGTATTATTTTGAACCATAGACTTTTAATCTAAGGATTCTTATAACTATTCTCCATCGATGGAGAGAAATCTTGCCCCCACCATACCCCTTTTCTACTATAATCTCTCATGGAATTATTTGTAAATAAAATTGAAGTAAAAGGTGGAAGAAAGGGTTATCACTTGATCTTAATCTACATTTTACGAATTTCCAAGGTTAAGCTCTGAAACTAAAACCAAATCTTCACTTTCCTCTTCCATTTGTTTAAAATTCAAAAATTCCCATTTGTCATTCCCTTGTTATTTCTCCTTAAATTTTCCATTTTCTACATCTCAGAAACGACTCAACAACACAAAAGCAATCTTCTTTACAATTTTTTTTTTCCCGAGAAACCAAACAATAACAAAACTTCATTAGAGAGAACTAAAAAAAGATTGAATCAAAAACCACAAGCCATTTCTCTCTTGATATACTCTCTCCTCCTTTTTTGGTGTCGAGCCCAATCGGCGATGGTGGTGCAGGAGTCGGAGTGGAGCCTGGCATTGATAACCTTGCCCATAACCTCCGCTCCACCCAAATTCAAAATCTTTCTCATTGATGGCTTGTACTCATTAGCTTGAACCATTTGAATCACCCAATTTTACGGGATTCATCTTTTCACTTCTTCTTCTTCTTCATCTCAATGGGCAAGTCCTTGTTCTTCTCCGCAAGAATTCATCCAAGGCTTTCTCAAATCCCAAGATAAATTTCCCCACATAATCTAACAAACCTGCCTCTTCCTTTGAGTTCAAACAAACAATTTCGACATGGGTCTTATCGAGTTCTTCATTTCAATTGATGTTGGTCCTTATCTTAATTTGTATAAACAAAAAGAAAAAAAATTTGAGACTTTCAACTGATTTTATTTCCGATATTATATAACTTGAACATAATATCAGGAAAAAGAAAGTTGTCTCTGCAGCCGAAAATCCATTTCATGAGCTTAAAAATTAAAAAAATTCAAAGATGAAGGGAGAATTTAATTTTAATTTTTAAGAAATTGAAAATTTTTATCTTTTTACTAAAATAACCTCTTATATTGCATCATCTAACATGCCCGTTATTCATTTCGTTAAAAATTTAACGAAAAGAGCTTAATTGCTAAGTTAAAAGAGTTCAAGGATTGCTTTACCAAATTTTTTTTTAAAAAAAAACCTTAACTATCACCTATTAAAAAATTGAGAGATTATAAGTGCAAATTATTCAAAAAAAATCAAAATATTATATTATCCTTAAAAGGATGAAGGAGGCAGCATGCATATCAAAGAATTTGATCTATCACCACCAGGTATTCTAAAATAAATTCTCCAAAAAGCAATTGATCAAATAACTAAACATTGGAATGGGCATATACAGATCGTATATATCAATCAATACCAAAATTAAAGGAAAAAACCATGAGCATGAGTGTAGACTAATTAGAACAACACAACAAGAGAATCCAAACCAGAAGAAGACTTGAACAACCCAAAAACTTTAAAGTGAAATGGGTCATAAACCAAAGGAGGCACAAGAGCATTTGTAGAAGGAAAACCCCAACAAGTAGGGCAAAAACAAATGAGAAGCTTTGTTGATTTGTTAGGTTTGCTTGTCATCGCGACAAGTCATCACACAGTTGGAGTTGCGATTTTGTCATGACACTCGTGACTCTCACACAGTTGGAGTTGCGATTTTGTCATGACACTCGTGACTCTGCTCATGATGGAATCGTGGAAATACCTTCATGACCCTCTTGATGAAATTCATCATGACCCTCATTAATCCGTTGCCACAATTTGTTGTGATTTTGTTAAGATACAAACCTCTACACTCGACTGACCACGCATGCTTCCACTCATGCGATATGCAAACCCTTCGCTTCCATAGGTTGGGAGAAAAACGCCTTCTGACCTTCAATTGCCACTAGGGCCATGTAGAAAAACCGCTAAACCACCAAAACCAGATCGACAGTCGGTGACGGGAGTATTAAGACCAGATCGTTTAAAAATGATCCCAAACCAAACCTGACTATTTATCGATTCTAAAATATTTATCTATGGTTCAAACTGGGCTAGATTGTTTGTCTATAAATAAAAAAATTAATATGTATTATATTATACCTAGCAAAATCCTCATTTATCCTTCAAAAAAAAAAAAATCCTTATTTATCCTATTGATTAAACGTCATAGTTTTACACCTTAAACTCATAAAACCCTAGTCCTCTTCTCAGACCTTCACTTCACTCCTTCACTTCAGTGTAGATTCAAACCTTCTTCAGTTCACTTCACTTTGGATTGTTTTATGTTGTGTTTTATTTTCGTTGCTTGTAATTTTTGTTTGCTTTTTTCCATTTAGAACGTTGTTTTAGTTTTATAGTTTTGAAATAATAAAATCTAGTATAAAAAAACACAAAAAATCTACTAAATAAGTCACAAACCATGATTCAAACCGGACCGGACCTTTTTATAACTGTCCAGTCCCAAATCTTAAACGGCCTAATTTGGTCACAATTTTTCCCAAACTATCAAAATAGTCTGGTTCTTAAAACCTTACGGTTTGGGGTTGAACCTTGCACACCCCTAGGCCCTCCACAACATGGTCGCCAGACATTTTTTTTTTTTTTGAAAAATTGAGAGTGTTTTTTTTTTTTTTTTTTTTTTAATTGTTAGATCAGAGAAAAAAAGTTTATAATCACATGGGTTAGTCCCATGACAGGCTATACCTTTTTCAATCAGATTGTCAAAAAAGTCCCTCATCAAATGAGACCTTTTAGGAGGTCTTGTAGTGGTCATAAAAAAAAAATAAAAAATAAAAAATAAATAAATATATATATATATATATATATATTCTTTTGTAGTTTGTACTTTCTTTACGCTTCCTCGTTGTGCCATCAAAATCTTCCCCATCCCATCGTATCTATTTTTATTTCTTCCGCAAAAACAAACAAAAGAAAACACTGGTTAACAGGACTCTGTTTCCTTCCCATGGCTTCAAAACGGAAACCCCTTATTTTCCTTATTCTCTCAGCACTCTTATCCACCCTCCCAGTTCAATCCACAGGCCAATCCTTCACATCGATAGTCATCTCCCAAACGGGCCTCGATTTCGTCAAGGACTTGTTAGTGACCAAGGCCATTTCTTCTATAATCCCCCTCGAACTTCCCCAGATTCAGCAATCCGTCAAAATTCCATTTGTGGGCAGAGTTCATATGGTGCTTTCTAACATAATAATACGCGGAATCGATGTGGGTTCGTCTTATGTGAAGCCTGGCGATACGGGAGTTGTGATTGTAGCTTCGGAAACGACCTGTAATTTGAGCATGGATTGGCGTTATTCTTATAGTACTTGGGTTTATCCTATCTTGGTTTCAGATAAAGGAAGTGCCTCTATTCGGGTATGACTTGGAATCCTCTGTGATTGTCGAGTTGTTATAATTATTACTTTTTTTTTTTCTGGGTAAAATAAGATTGTGAAGTTTAATTTTATTTGTGATAGATACGTGATAGAATACGTGTTTTTGTGCTTTGGTAAAGAGAATTTAATGAGTGCTGCTTCTGGTTCATATTGAAGGAATGGAAGTCTTTATTACATTAGGTTTGCTATGATTGTCATTGAACCTTTTAAGTATGGTTATTGTCATTTTTTCCCCAATAATATGAGATTTTCAAGTTTATCCCTTTTCTCATTCTCCAAAAAAAAAAAAAAAAGACCCCTTTTACTGCGATGAATTCTTTGGTAGGATATACCCTATTATGCTTGACTGAGCAATACCATTTTTCCCACGAGGCTAACGTCCTGCCCTCTCTTAAAGGGTGGGTATCACCTGTGGGGTCCTGTAGGGGATGCATCCCTTGAGAGGGTAGGGCTATAACTGCATGGGGTTATAAAACATTTTTCTACTTTATTGAATTTGGTATAATTTTGAATTAAACTAACAGTTAAAAATTGTATCCGAGTTAAAAACTGCTCCCCACCGCAGAAATCTCTTTTTTACTCATTTTCTGAACATTGACAACATAAGATCAAAGATTCCAGCCGCCTCTATTTTCAAACAACATAGCATACAAATTTTGTCATTGTCCTGTTTGCTGTCTCGTACTTTGTTGTGTATATTTGATAAATGCTGCTTCCGGGTAAGGTTGAAGGCATGGAAGTTGGGATTACATTAGGTTTGGAGGTCCAAGAAGGGAAGCTGATGTTGTCACTTTTGGACTCTGGTTGTTTGGTCAAAGAAATCTACATAAAATTGGACGGAGGAGCATCTTGGCTTTATCAAGGGTATGCAACTTATCTATATCTTCGCTTATTTAATTTTAATTTCTGGTCGTAACTGTTATATTTTTCTGTTCATAGGTTAGAGGCTATCACTATGCATTTTTAAATGGCTCATGAAGAAGTAGAAAAACAAAATACTGAAATTGAGGTGTGCATATCTTTTTTGCACGCATTTTCAGTGATATGAAAATGTTTTTTTTGCATGATAAACTTGCTTTAGGGCCCGATGATCTTTGTCCTTACCCTGCTTGTCTCTAAGCTATAGATCAGGAAATCTGCATCTTTATTCAATCATGTAAATGTTTGGAAAGAAATACGGTCACATTTTTGCTATTCACGCTTGGCTTCTTTTCAATGCTCCAAAACCAACTCCTGAATGAGCTACTGCCTTATAAGCTTAGTTTTCTTATTTAAAAAAAAAAAAATTCAACAACAACGACTCTGCCTGATAAGCTTTGTGCTAACATTGAGAAAACTTGTTTATCCTGTAAGTCCTGAGTTAATAATGTCATGGCTTCTAATGCCATTAAGTGTTTTAAAATAGTCAATTCTTTAATAATAATCGCTGCAACAGTTCCTTCACCTTGAAAGTACTAATCTTTCAACAGTTCCTTTACCATGAACGTACTAAACTTTCCCAAGTATAATAATTTGAGAAACTTACTCATCTCGCACTGTTTTTTAGCGTACTGCAATCTGATTTTCCTGTTTAATCTTTTAATCTCTGAAAATCTATCAGGATAATTGATGCCTTTGAAGAACAAATAAGGTCTGCTGTGGACATTGCAATAACGAACAAGCTCAAAGAAGAGATTTTAAAACTTGATTTATATCTGCAAGCTCTTCCAGAGGAAATCCCATTGGATGACAATGCTTCTCTAAATGTCACTTTTGCAAATGAGCCTTTATTGTGTAATTCCTCCATTGGATTTGAGATCAATGGTTTATTTTCTCCAAGAAAAAGGGCTCCAGTCCCTAAATACAGTGAGAAGGATTTGGAATTGGAATCTTTGGTTTCCTGCGTGGATTCGTTGAAAATGCTTGTAATTTCATTGCATGAGGCCGTCTTTAACTCAGCATCAGCCTTATACTATAACGTAAGTTCTAGAATCCTTGTAACTGCACCGAATTTTCATAACTATTTCCTCATTATGACATGATTCTTTATTTTTGTTTGTAGTTTATTGATGTTAAATGAAAGTTTTCACCTGTGGCCAGGCAGAATTTATGCACTGGATTGTGGATAAAATACCAGATCAATCCCTTTTAAACACTGCTGGATGGAGATTTATCATTCCCCAACTATACCGGAAATACCCGAATGATGATATGAACTTGAATATTTCTTTATCTTCGGCTCCAGCCATAGTGATCTCAGAGCATGGTTTTGATGCTACCGTCTATGCAGACCTGATAATTGATGTTTTGGAAGCAGGTCAAATAATTCCAGTTGCATGTATCTCACTGGTAAGCATATTTTTTCCATCACATAAAGTAGATTCTATATGTCATCTTCATGCCCTTTGCTTTTGTTGGAAATCTTTCTTCTGTCACCAATATTAACTTCATACGATGATTGATCACTTTTCTTCTCTCTCTTTTGTTTTTCTTCACTTGTATTCCTCCACTCTATTTAGTTACTTTAGACATTTGTGTAATCTGATTTTGAAAATAACTTCTGTTGCTCGACGATGGTATGATTTTTTTTCTTTTTTTCATTCACACAGATTATTCGTGGCTCTGGTTTAGCTAAAATCTCAGGAAACAACCTTACTGGGATTGCTGAATTGGGTAGCTTCACAATGTCATTGAAGTGGAGTAATATTGGTAATTTACGCTTATTTCTAATTCAGGTAATCTTCGTCTTGCAATTTTCACTTGAATCAAAATTCAATTATTTTTGCTTCGGTAATTAAATGTTTCTATACTACACATGCAGCCTTTTATTTGGATTATTCTTCAAACCGTTTTCTTGCCGTACACGAATGCAATCCTCGGGAGAGGATTCCCTTTACCGATTATTCATGGTTTCACTCTACAAAATGCTGAACTAATCTGCTCAAACTCAAGAATTACAATCTGTGGTGATGTACAGTATACATTATGAAGCAATCTTATCCAGTTTTTGACTGTTCTCAGCGTATGCACACACACATGATATAGGACATGTCACCTCTTTGCAATGCCTATGGGATTGAAGCGGCAAAAAGGTCATCTTTCCCTCTTTTGTATAGTGTTATTTTGTCTGTAGTGTATATTACATTATTCATTCTTGTAGTTGCTGGTTTTCGTAAAACGTGAATATACAAGGGTGAATTATGTAATTTTCCCTTGGATGTATTACTCGACCCTTGTCACCACTGGCTTGGCTTGTGCAATCCGTGTATGTATTCTTTAAGCTCTGGAATGAGACCTGTGAAAATGTGATTCTTTTCAAGTGTACTTGCACAGTTTATCAATCAGAAGTTCAGAAGCATTTATGTGCAATTAAAATAGCAAGGAAATCCAACAATTGTTTTTGGAGTAACAATATATGTGTTATGGTAATATTTGGATATTAACAAATCACCTCCCATTTCCCTTTCAACCAAAATGATCACAATCTTTTTTTTTTTCCCTTGTTGCATTCAATCTACCCTGATGCAATTTCCTTTTCGTCAGTTACTGTATATAAATTTTAAATTCACCTCAACTAAAAATGTATCTTTTGTTAAAGAAAAAGAACCTGGAAAATTATATATTAAGGTTCAGTTTTGCTTTGAAAGTAATGTTTTTTTTTTTTCTCAATATCTAAAAATCTAAACTATGGAGAATAACATCTTAATTTGGATTGGACGTGGTATCGATATGCAAATGGCTTGGTAATGAGTTGGTGAGGGAGGATAATAGGCAGTGCTAGAAAGTAGAAAGATCAGAGCTTTTCCCCAATTTTATAGAATTTCCATTCCTTTGTGAGGTGTGAGGACTGTTATCTTATGATTAAGTATTCCTTTCTTACGTGGAGAATCTTTTTTTTTTTTTTTTTTGAAGACTTTCCCTTGCTTTCCTTTCTGTTTGCTACTCTCCACTCTCATTCTTCTCTGCTTTTCCACTTGTTGACTTCTGTCTCGTTTTCTACCGTGTCATACACCATTGTTTTTTTTTAGTTGTCCTGCTGCTACCACTTCCTTTTGGTTGTCCTTTCTTTCCCCTTCTCTCTTGTGTTCTTGTTCGTGACCAAACCGCAAGTATACGGTGTCAAGTTTTAATAGTATAAGTGGTGAGAAGGTTTGTTGTCCTTGGATGTTGCTATCTAATTCCTATTAACTACTGTAGCTAAAATAATTTTAATTTTATCTAGAAAATTAAACAATAAGAAAATTTGCAAATTTTAAAATAAAAGTATTCTAAAATTAAAAGAAAATCAAGACTCTAACAGCAAGACAATCAATGATATAAAACCCTAGAGGTTTTGATTTCGCCAAGTAGTCAATTATGCCTTTTTATTGTCAATTTATTTCTAATTAATTTTCCTAGTTCTTTAGCCAAAAACCCTAATTTATTCAACTCCCTTTCTCGAGTGCCAAGCGAAAATATTCCCAATAACTGATTTCGATATCTTTATACAATCAAATTTCTAAAAATTCATTAAATTCTATGGCTCTTTAAAATCGCTACAAAGAAATTATAGGTCTCCCGAACTCTATAAAATTGTAGGTCTGTATCTAAAATTCTCTCTCTTAAATATCGAATTCTAAATATTAAATCATCCAATTTATGGCCAGTAAATTAGAGACATTAAGAATAGGATAATATAAATAAACTGAAGGAAATTTATTAAAAATAATGAGTTATTAATATTAATTGTTTTTAAACTTTAGGGTCTTTCCTAGTTTGCCCTCTAACTTTAAAAATCACTATTTTGCCCCTTAAACTTTCAAAACTCCTTATTTTACCCCTTAAACTTTAAAAATCGTCACGTTGCCTCTTGAACTTTCAAAGCTTCTCACTTTACCTCATGAACCTTTAATTTTTTGCTCAAATAAACAGAATTAAACCTACATGATTCAAATATGGGAGTGATAAAATCTCATTTTTGCTCTTACAAGTGACCCACGTGTGAATCACGTGGTTTAATTCGGTTTTTTGAATAGAAAGCTGAAGATTTAGAGGGCAAAGTGAGGAATTTTGAAAATTCAGGAGGCATAATGTTGATTTTCAAAGTTCAAATGGGTAAGGTGAGGAGTTTTGAAAATTCAACAGGCAAAGTGATGATTTTTGAAGTTCAGGAGACATAATGAGATAGACGCCAAAGTTTAAGAGTCATAGACGTTAATAATCCAAAATGATTAAGCAATAAAAGACATACTATATGGCATAGGTTACATCTAGCCTCTAAAAAAAGAAAATTAGTTCATGATGAAATTAAATAAGACCCTAATAATCTTTTTAAACATGAACAAAGAAAGAGAATAAAACTAGTGTAAAGATGAATGCTTCTGTGTCTTGACTTTACAGTCTTCTTGTCCTTCATCGGGTCTTTTTTTTTTTGCTTATTTTTCCTTTAAAAGTCTATCAAAAGGTCTCCTTAAAAGTCCTTAAAAAATCCCCCAATTGAACCCTAATGCTCAGTTTGGTAAGAAGGAAAGAAAATAGGAAGGAAGAGAAAACTCTGAAAGGAAAGAAAATAGGAAGGAAGAGAAAACTCTGAAGGAAAGAAAACTAAAGGGAAAGGAAAGATTTTGATTTTCCTTTTACTTGTTTGGTATGTGAAGATGGAAAAAAATGATTTTATCTTCTCATGCTTGGTATTGCAAGAAAAACCAAAGGAATGGAAAAACTACTATCAATACAACTACCATTTTGCGTATATATTATTTAGCTATTTACCTAATTTGTTGCCTAAATTTTTGTTGGAATTTTGATAGAAAAGGTCAAATTGGTAACTTTACTTTCTTTACATTGCTGTCAATTTTGGTGGGACCCATATTTCATTTTTTCCACTTATTTTTCCTTTTCATTATAATATCTTTTCTATCAAACACCCCATCATATCAATTTCCATCCTAAAATCCTTCTAATGTTTTCTTTCCCTCCACTTTTAGCTCATACCAATAAGAGCATAAAAGGTAATATTTATAAGCCTTGAGCAAATTGAACAACTTGGGTAAAATTCAAATTTTTTTAGAGCTTTCCAAAATCATGTTAGGTCCAGAGTGCCAAACTTGGAAATTTATATGGGATTTGGGTCTGATGCAGGTCTTATTACTTCTTTATTTAATGTCTTTTTTTTTTCCCTTCATGCCAACAGGCAAAGAAAAGATTTAGCAAATGATGTTTCTAGTGCAATGGACGCATGTCAGCTCACCGTTGGACGAGGGCTAGTGCAGGCCACATGGTGTCATAAAAAGATTTAATTATGAACTTTTTGTTATTTTCCCCATTTTTTGCAACCTATGAATAGGACTTATTTAGGGTTTTTAGGGGACTCTTAGACTCAGAAAAAGAGAGAGAAATGCTTGGCTTGACAAAGGAGAAGATGGTTATACTGGACATGAATTTGGCTTCGATTTGTCAAACTAATTTTATTCTTTTTTTTCTCTTATCAAGTTTAGGAATGTTGCTAGTTATAGACTTAGTGCCCTAAAAATTAAATAATGTTACTATTTTTGAGACATTTGAACAATAAATAATTTATTATTAATGTCATATATCAATTATGTCCTATTCATATTCACTTATAATGAATGTATGATAAACAAACAAAAGTCTGAGGCCGTCGTACTAAACCTTTAAGATCGTGCATGTTATGGACAAATTATGTGGAAGACATGAATCTTAAGTGATTGTCTAAATAATAAAAGGTCCGTAGTTGAGGGAATAAAGTTAGGTGCTATATTCATGATAAGATTGTTATATTATCTGCATCCCTAATGGGAGATGACTTGCCTTGGTCATCAGAGTGGAGCTCCACAAGTGGAGACATTAGTATATTGTCATTGGTGAGGATATATTAGACAATCATGTGTTACATCTTAATTTTGAAATGGATTAATGGGTCTGTACTCTTGACTTGTGTCTTTTGATGTACGAAAGGTGACATCTTGAATTAAATGAAGGTATGTATACTGGTACGTAAGAGACATGACTCTTGATTGATGTAGACTCGTTATTCATAGATATAGAAACTATAGCTCTTTGGTAGAGTTAATGATATCCCCTTATAGGCACTATCCTAGAATTGAAAAATTAGAGTGCTGAACCACTAAGGTACATTTGTATAACCGAATGGTTTACTATGTGTATTGGTTATGAATAATAGGTATTTTAATAGTGAGATAATGGTACGTAAGATAAATATAATTAGAAAGGTAAAACTAAATTTATCCTTAAGCCAATTATAAATATCCTATAGGGATGTTGCATATTTTGATATGTCATGGATGAAAAACTTATTTGAGTTTTGTAATCTTGTATATAGTTCAAGAGTGCAGCTATAAGCTTTTTGTGTAGTTTTAGAGTTAATAATTGTAAAATGAGTATGTCGGGATATGTAATTTTATAATTATAGGAGCTTGATCTATATATATATATATATATATCCATCAGCTCTTCTTTGTTAGCTCACATATTCTCCTTTAATGATACAACGTGTTTTTTCGAGAAATTTGTAACTTATGTTAGTTCGATGATTGGTTCTAATTTGATTAAATGGTTTGTGATAATTCATGTTAGTTTATTGATTGAATTAATTTCGTAAATTAATTCAAAATAAATGTATTAGATTATTTGTATCTACTTTATTTGACATAGGATTATCAGTATATGAATGTTTTAATCAAGAAACTTTTGTATTAGATTATTTGAATTAAAATTGAGGCTTTATGAAAGATTCTCGTGTTGAATAAATTAAAGAAATTTCCATTCTGAGCTAAATAGGTAGGCCGATGAGAAGGTTCGGCCAGCCAGATAGAGACAAACCGACATGCTGATTGTGTGAACTGATGGGCCGACTGATGCAGATTTTGGCCCAGTTAGGAATTTAGAAATCCTATCTAAGTAGCACTGATGGTCTACAAGACACTATAAATAAGAAGCTTATTCCTATTATTAATTAGATCACTTGAGAAATTTAGAGAGAATTTTAGAAAAAGAAACTTTGAAACTCTTATAGAATTATTGTTTATCAAGAACAATATTTGGATGGAGATATTGCCTAAAGGAGAATTGAACGACGTGTACCCACTTGTATTCTCATCGTGCCAAAAAGAATAACAATGAAAACCAGTTGGTTGAGGCACTTCGTGAAGTGATTCTCGTGTAGCAATTCTGCCAAATATTTTTTGCCAGAAGTATAGTTTTTGATTTGTTAAGGTACACAGATCTTTGATTAATATATGATACATAGCATGTCTAACTCCTTCAAGAAAAAGCTTTTGTTAAAAATTTTTAAAATTCCGTTGCGTGCTCGTTTTCTAACAGTTAGGATGTTTCTTTTTTAATTATATTATAAGTTTCTTATCTAGGGCTACGATGTAGTCAAACCATGATGTTTTGAATTATTTTATCAATATTAGTCAAAAAATTATTTTCCCTAGTTGAGTATTCATCACTGTTATTAATGCTTCTAATTAACTAGTCACTAATTAAATGATTTGTTAATTCATAATGAAATCGGGAGGAGATTTATGTCTTTCGATCCTTATGTTGAATGCTCTAGATTGCATGTAGGATAGGAGTATACTTGCATGGCTTGATTGGTCCCTACATGAAAATCCATGAAAGTTAATGACTTTTTAATTGTAGTAATTCACATAGGAATATACTGTGTTAGCAATTATGGGAATTTTTAGTGTAACTCGATAGGGAGCATCAAATAATGGGATTTTCGAATATCAACTAGGAGAATAATTTGAGATTGATTAGATAGATAATTCAAGGCAAAATTGTTTAGTAAAATTAGAAACTCTAGAGCTCGTTAATTTTGAATTTTGTTAGCTTGATAATTGTTTCATTTTTAGTTTAATTATTTATTTTCATTTTCATTGAAAATTCTCATCTTTTTTACTTGTTCAAATAAAGTTAGAGTTGACACAATTTTGGTAGCTAACATAGATCAGTCCTTATAGGATGATACTCGTCTCTACGAACTATATTACTTGATAATGATAACGTGCACTTGCATTTGCGAAAATTCATAACAGGACTTTATGTAACTCAAATTGTACCCTCAGCTTTCGTTCCACGATATGGTGCCAAAACCTTATTCGGGTCCAAAATGTGGTCCACAGTAAACCCAAGTGCAGGTTGTCTCAAGTAATAAAGTTTCGGTGAGTTCAAGGTCGAATCAACAAGGAAGACTTTTGCCTTAAGTAATTAAGTTATAAATATTTAAAATAAAAATACTTATTTACAAATTTTACAATTTAGCAGTAGAAATTCAACGGGATTTTTAGCTACAAAACAAATGAAAGAAATAATTATAAAGAAATAATAATAACAAAGGTGCTATGGTTAGAGGATCCACTCTAGTTAACTTACTAAGGTTTGTTTTTACCATCTATTATTTATTTTTAATTAAGTCTAATAATATACTATATCATTCTTTGTGTATAATAAATCAAGAATTACCAGGCATTCACTGTGCTACTTTATATCGACAATGTAGCACAAATTCATTGTTATAAATAATATTGACTTATATTTATTTTAACATTTTAACTTATTAATGAATCTTGAGCTTTTACTATGCCATTATCCGTCAACAAACCTTATTAATCAAAATCTTCTTATGCATTACCCTTGCTAGTCTATGTCTACGGTATTTTATATCAAAAAACCTTCCATCTTAAAGTCAAGCATGAAACTTGAAATTCAATAGATAAGAATTTCAAGTATAGTACGACATTTTTAATGTATAGATAGACACTATAATGCATTTAAACGACATTAAGTAGCTCTCACTTAGTAGGAGAGTTTTATGTTAGTATGATCAAGGAGCTAGCATTACAAGCATTATGAACTTGGTCCATACTTATGATGTCCAAAAAACCCTAGAAATTAATATTTAAATTCAAATACTTGGGACGGTGATTTTCTTAGAAAATCCTATGTGATGTTTTATGATTGAAGAATTTGTGAAATTATAAAAGAAATTCCAAAATTCTATATCAATGTTAAAGCTAGATTTTCTAGCTCTTTTGAGCAAAATTCTTCAGTTTATGATTTTTCACTATGATTTAAGGTAGGAGAATTTCAGTTTGTAAATAACTTGAGAATTCCAAGTGAAGTACGATGTTATTAGTAGTGTATTGAGAAACACCCTTACACACTCAAGACCTTAATTGCCTATTAGTTAGTAATTAAAGTTATACGAGTTGTACTTTCGATAAAACTTGCTATACGAGCTTGAGAAATGACATTATTGAAGACTATGTCATTAATGAGGCAAAGTGTAGGAAAAGTCAAGTTTAGATTTTATTCAGTTCAGAAATAATTTCAAGATTAAAAACAGTCCAATTTTATTAGCGAATAAGAATTTATATCAATATCAATTTATTCGGAGGTTAGTTTTAGATTGTAATTAAGCAAGGTCAGAACACCCGCTAGGAAAACAAAATTCTCTTGTCAGTTAGCTAGTTTACCAAGCCAATCAAAAATACCTGATTAAGGAAACTATTAGACATGTATGCCCTAAGGAGTAAAAATATAATATGTTTTTGGAGATATTTTTATCAATAAAGAATTTATTCATTAGTAATATACCAAATCTTGTCCTCTTTACATTCATATTTATTGAATGTATGTTAAGCAAATAATAGTCTGAGACTGTCCGTCTAAACCTTTAAGAATTGGGCATATGATGGACAGATTATGCGAAAGACACGATTTTTAAGGTGATGGTCTAAATCATGAGATCTGCAATCGAGAGAATAAAGTTGGGCGTGTAAAGATTGTTATATTGTCTATATCCCTATTGGGAGATGGTTTGTCTTGGCCATCGGAGGTGGACTTCGTGAATAAAACATTGGCACATTGTCATAGGTGACGATGTGTTGGATCGGGACATAAAGTGAATTTATTTGGATTAATAATTCTGTCTCGACAAATCGATTTACTTTAGACAATCATTTCTATTGTATCTTAATCCTAAGATGAATAGTGGACCTGTTGTCTTGACTTATGTCTTTTGATGCACCAAATGGTGATATCCACATTTTAATAGTGGTATGAATGTCGGTACGTTGGAGGCATGACTCTTGATAGTGTAGACCTATTATTCATAGATATAGAATCTATAGCTGCTCTTTAGGAGTAGTGATATCTTTTTATATGTGTTATCCTGCAATTGGAAAATTGGAGTGCTCAACCATTTGGATACATATGTGTAACCAAATGGTATACTGTCTTTGGATGGTAAGTTTTCCGATGGTGAGATAATAGAACGTAAGATAAAAATAATCAGGAAGGTAAGACAGAACTTGTCCTTAAGCCAATTATGGATAATTCTATGGAGATACGATACACTATGATATGTCATGAAGACTTAGCTATACGGGCTTCGTAATTCTATATAGTTCGATAGTGCAACTCCAAGCTTTTAGTGGAGTAGCGTTAGGGTTGATAATTATGAAATGTATATCTGGAATATTGGGTTTCATAATTATCGGGAGCTTGAACTATATAGGTCCATTTGGTCCCTTTTGCTAGCTTACAGTATCCTGTAACGATAGGGCATATTTTTTCAATAATTGATGACTTATGTCAAATTTATCAGATTGGCTAAAATTTGAAAGAATCAAATAATTCATGTATGTTTATCAGTTGAATTAATTTTGTGATAAAATTGATTCAAGATAAACTTGTTGAATTATTAGAATCGGATAATTCTTGTCTGTTTATCAGTTGATTTAATTTTTGAATAAAATTAGATCAAGATAAACTTGTAGAGTTATTAGGATTTCATTTATTTTCTTAAAGATTATCTAAATAAAGTTGTTTTAATTAGATAACTTTTCTATTAGGTTATTTGAATTAAAACTGAGACTTTATCCTATAGAATCTCGAGTGGAAAATAAAAGTTTCGCTAAGATTTTTTTTCGATAGTTTGGCATGCCGATCCTCAAGTTTGGCTTGCCGATTAGGCAGATCGGCCTGTTGATGCACGAAGAAAAAGATCACGCATTTTACCCTGATTTTATCAGATATTGATCCGAATTTGATTTTGATTTAAATTTTTGAGACCTAATCTGATAAGGACTGAGCCTTGACCCAACCTCTATATATAGGGAGCAAGTCTCAAGAGTTATTAGATCAATTTAGAGATTAAGAGTGATACTCTGCTGGTAAGAATCTGAAAACTCCTTCAGAGCTCTTGTTCACAAATCATGAACACTAGCTTTGGGTTTTCTCAATTGGTTGGAAGGAGAGTCACCTGGAGGTAGAGCTAAACGTGTAAGCCCTGTTGGAAAAAGAGCACGCAGCGAAATTTTAAAAATTTTACATCAAATTATTTTCCAAAATACAAGTTTGACATGCTATATGCATAAATTAACAAGATCATACTAACCTTTATGTGCCGAAGAACCCTCGAAAAATGTGAAGAGAAGTAACATTCTAGAAGAGCCTTAAACAACTGGTCTTCTTTGCTATTCTCTTTCCACGACCGGAGTCCCACACGTACAGATCTTGCACTAGGTGACTCTCCTTCCAACCAATCAAGAAAACCCAAAGCAAGTGTTCGTGATTTGTGAACAAAAGCTCTCAGGGAGTTTTTTAGATTCTCACCAATAGAGTATCACTCTTAATCTCTCAACTGATCTGAGTAACTCTTAAAACTTACTCCCTTTATATAGAGGTTGGTCTTGGGGTCAGCCCTTATCAGATTAGGTCTCAAAAACTCGAAATAGAATCAAGTTCGGATCAATATCTGATAAGATCCATGTGGAAACGTGTGATCTTACCCTTCGCTGATCGGTAGGCCGAACAGGTCCCATTGGTAGGCTGAACACGTCCATCAACAGGCCAAACTGCTGAATAAAAAATCTTGCAAATCTTTTATTTTCCACCTGAGATTCTATAGGATAAAGTTTCAATTTTAATTCGAATAACCCAATAGAGAAGTTATCTGATCAAAATAACTTTATCTAGATAATCTCTAAGAAAATAAATGAATTCTCAATAATTCTACGAGTTTATCTTGATCTAAGTTATCTAAGATTAAATCAACTGATAAACAGACAAGAATTATTTGATCCTTATAATTAAACAAGTTTATCTTGAATTAATTTTTTATCACAAAATTAATTCAACCGATAAACAGACATGAATTATTTGATTCTTCCAAATTTCAACAAATCTAATAATCTGACATAAGCCATAAATTATTGGAAAAGCACGCCGTGTCGTTACAGGATATTGTGAGCTAGCAAAGGGGACCAAATAGACCTATATGGTTCAAGCTCCCGATAATTATGAAACCCAATATCCCAGATATACATTTCATAATTATCAACTCTAATGCTACTCCACTAAAAGCTTGGAATTGCACTATCAAATTACATAGAATTACGAAGCTCGTATAGCTAAGTCTCCATGACATATCATAGTGTATCGTATCCCCATATGATAATCCATAATCAGCTTAAGGGTAAGTTCTATCTTATCTTTTCTATTATTTTTATCTTACGTTCCATTATCTCACCATTAGAAAACTTACTATCCAATGACAATATACCATTCGGTTACACCTATGTATCCAAATTGTTGAGCGCTTCAGTTTTTCAATTACAGGACAATGCATATAAGAGGATATCATTACTCCTAAAGAGGAGCTATAGATTCCATATTTATGAATAACAAGTCTACGCTATCAAGAGTCATGCCTCCAACGTATCGGCATATATACCACTATTAAGATGTGGGTGTCACCCTTTGGTACATCAAACGACACAAGCCAAGACAACGAGCCCACTATTCATCTCAAGATTAAGATACAACACAAATGATTGTCTAAAGTGAATCGATTTGCTGAGACAGAATTATTAATCCAAATTAATTCACTTTATGTTCCGATCCAACACATTGTCACTTATGACAACGTGCCAATGTTTCTATTCATGGAGTCCACCTCTGATGGTCAAGACAAACCATCTCCCGAAAGGGATATAGACAACACAACAATCTTTGCATGAATAAAGCGCCCAACTTTATTCCCTCGATTGCGGATCGTATGATTTAGACCATCACCTTAAGAATTGTGTCTTCTGCATAATCCGTCCATCATATGCCCAATTCTTAAGGTTTAGACTGACAGTCTCAGACTATTGTTTGCTTAACATACATTCAACAAATATGAATGTAAAGAGGACAAGATTTGGTATATAAATAATGAATAAATTCTTTATTGATAAAAATATCTCCAAAAACTTTTTACATTCTTACTCCTTAGGGCATACATGTCTAACAATCTTCCATTTGCACTAAGTGAGTAAATATGACAAATCTCGCATCCCCATAGCTTCCACACGCCTCTCGAAAACTCTCCTAGTAAGTGTCTTCGTAAATAGATTAGCTAAATTGTCCTCTGATGCAATCTTGCACACCGTGACATGCTCGCCCTCAATGAAGTCCTTTATCACATGATACTTTTGATCAATATGCTTATTCTTTTTGTGAAATCTTGGTTCCTTAGCATTAGCTACCGCTGTACTGTTATCACAGTACAGTGATACCGCTTTATCCATACCAGGAACTACCTCAAGATCCCTAAGAAACTTGTGGAGCCACACTGCTTCTTTCGAAGCATCACTAGCTGCCACATACTCAGCCTCTATCATTGAATCCGAAGTGCAATCTTGCTTAGAACTTCTCCAACTGATGGCACCGCCGCCTAGAGTAAACACAAAACCCGAAGTCGATTTTCTAGAATCCAGATAGGATTGAAAATCCAAGTCAATATATCCTAGAGGAGTCAGGTCCCCACCCGAATATACAAGCATATACCCTCGAGTCCTTTTCAGGTACTTGAAAATATGCTTTACCGTAACCCAATGGTTCGGTCCTAGATCCGCCTGAAAGCGACTTACAATCCCGACCACATAACTAATATCCGATCGTGTGCAAAGCATGGCATACATGAGACTATCCACTGTTAAAGCATAAGGCACCTTCTTCATGTATTCTCTTTCTTCATAAGACTTTGGAGAGTCTTTCTTAGAAAGAGTAATTCCAGACCTAGATGGTTGCCCACCTTTCTTGGAATCCTGCATTGCGAATCTCCTGAGAATTTATCTATGTAGCCGGCCTGGGACAAAGCTATCAGTTTGTTCTTCCTATCCTAAAAGATTTGGATACCGAGAACAAAATTAGTCTCACTTAAGTCCTTCATGTCAAATTGCTTGGTCAACCATAATTTGACCGATAACAATGCCCCAACGTCATTGCCAATTAGCAGAATGTCATCTACATAGAGCAGTAGAAAAGCCACATTCCCATCCTTAATGTGTTTGTAAACACATGGTTCATCCACATTTTGTGAGAACCCATAAGTCTTGATCACCTGATCAAATTTTATGTTCCAAGAACGAGAAGCTCATTTAAGTCCATAAATTGACTTCAGCAGCTTACAAATCTTACCCTCTTGACCCGTGACCTTGAACCTGTCTGGTAGTTCCATATAAATGGACTCATCAAGATAGCCATTCAGAAAAGCTGTCTTGACATCCATCTGCCAAATCTTGTAGTCGAGAGCGGCAGCTATGGACAAGAGAATCCAGATGGACTTAAGCATGGCTACAGGCGAAAAGGTTTCCTCATAATCGATTCCTTCCTTTTGCGTATAGCCCTTAGCTACCAGTCTAACCTTAAAGGTTTTGACCTTTCCATCCACTCCTCTTTTCCTCTTGTAGATCCACTTACACCCTATGGGTTTTACCTCTTCGGGAAGATCCACAAGCTCCCAGACCTAATTAGTCTCCATAGACTTCATCTCTTTATTCATGGCCTCTGTCTAGAGTTTTGAATCAACATCCTCCATAGCTTCTGCATAAGTATAAGGATCCCTGTCATGTTCATCCGGTTCAGCCAAGAAGACCTCCTATTGAACATATACCTCTCAGGTTGACGCCCGATCCTCCCACTACGTTGAAGCCCCTGAGGTCGTTATTCAGGTTTGTTTGGTTTTTCTACATTGATCGGAACGGTTTCATTCAGAACCTCCAGAGTGAGCGATCACTCCTTAACTCCTCAAGCACCACTTTGCTTCGAGGTTTAAAGTTGTTCATGTAACTCTCCTTAAGGAAAGTTGCATTAGTTGAAACCATGACTTTATTTTCCTTTGGGTTATAAAAATAATCCCCTTTAGTCTCTTTTGGATATCCTACAAACACGTAAACTTTTGAACGTGCTTCCAACTTATTTGGATCCTTAAACAGGACATGAGCCAGACATTCCCATATGCAAATATGGTTTAAGGATGTCTTCCTACCCGTCCACAACTCGTGAGGAGTTTTAGGGACCCATTTTGAAGGCACATTGTTCAAAAGATAACATGCGGTTTGTAGTGCATATCCCCAAAGGATAAAGGCAATGATGAATAACTCATCATGGACCTAATCATGTCCAACAAAGTCCTATTTCTTCTCTCCGCTATGTCATTCTGCTGCGGAGTGTCTGACGCAGTCAAATGGGATAAAATCCCATTCTCTAATAAGTGTTCCAAGAACTCATCAGAAAGGTATTCCCCACCTCGATCGAAGTGCCTTTATGGGTCTACTCAATTGCTTTTCCACTTCAGCCCAAAACTCCTTGAACTTGTCAAAAGTTTCGCTTTTATGGTGCATCAGGTATACATACCCATATCTTGAGTAATCGTCAATAAAAGTGACGAAGTACTCATACCTTCCTCGTGCCCGGATGTTCATCGGTCCGCAAACATCACTATGCACAAGTTCTAGAACCCCTTCGGCCCTGTTGCCCTTAGACCTGAATAATCTTTTGGTCATTTTACCCTCCAAACAAGATTCACATTGAGGTATAGATTCCACCTTTAAGTGACTTAAAGGTCCATCCTTTACCAACCTTTGAATCCTATTCCGGTTAATATGACCAAGGCGTAAATGTCAAAGATAAGTCTTATTAGAGTGAGAAGTTTTAAGTCTTTTAGAGCTATTATCATTCATCTCAGCATTAAGCAATAAGTCCATCTTAGGTTTGATAAAATATAGATTATTTTGCATCCATTCAGAACAGATAAAAGATTTGTTTTTACGAATCACCACTTTATCATTAAAGGAAACCAATTAGGAGTCTTTAAATAAACAGGCTATAGAAATTAAATTCCTTTTAAATTTAGGAACATAAAAACAATCTTGCAAAAATAAATTCCTATAATTATCAAAATAAAGATGGACGTCTCCCACTGCTTCTGCTGAGACCAAGAATCCATCGCCCATCCGAAGCGTGAGGTCCTCGTGCAGCAGACTTCTCGTTTCTTTGAACCCCTGTAGAGAAACACAAACATGATTAGTTGCACTGGAATCTATGACCCAAATGTCACTAGATTCCTCAACCAAACAAGTTTCTAAATATAGAAGATCACACCTACCTGCTTTGGAAAGGAAGTCCTTGCAATGCTTATTGATATGTCTGACCTTTCCACAGAAGAAGCACTTAAGCTTCTTTGGGTTCTTCTTCTTCTTCTTCTTCTTCTTGCTCTTGGAGGTAGTAGGAATAGAAGACTTCCTGTTCTTGGCCCGTTGCTTTTTTCCATTTCTAGAGTTAGAATTGGAACCAAAAGCAACTACCATGTTGGCCTCACCACCTGCAGGAGACTCCCTGATCAGCAGTTCGAACTCATGTAACTGTTTCACCAGTTCTGTTAAGGTCATATCCCGTCTATTGCTTAAATTAAAAGTAGCTCTAAACGGAATAAATTCCTTAGATAGAGTCTCAAAGACCATAGTCATCTGAGTTTCAGCATCGATGTCAGCTCCATTGGTTTGAGCCTCAACGAGGTAACCCATGACCAACATCATATGCTCCTTTACAGATGTGCCTGGTCTCTGTCTACAATTTAGAAGTTTTTGAAGCGCCCCTTGCCGCTTTATTATGGCTTGGCCTCTAAACATATCTTCAAGATTATCCAATATTTGCTTTGCAGTCCCATAATCCTGATGTTGAGCCTGCAACACGTTGTTCATGCTAGCCATAACATAGCAGCGTGCCTGATCATTAGCATCTTTCCAGCAATCATATGCTTGGAATTGCTCATTACTTGAGTCTCATGTAGGCTCAGGAGGACAAGGGGTTGTCAGTACATATTTCAGTTTCTCAAAAGACATGACGATATCCAGGTTCCGTTTTCAATCATTATAGTTCTCACCAGTTAATAGGTTTTTATCAAGTATCGATGATAAAGCATTTTTAGACATTTTAAATCTACAATAAAGAATCATATACCAAACATAAGCAAACATATGATAATAATTTAGTAAGATAACACAATTATGTAAAAATCATACAAATGTGTTTATGTGTCAAAACCTTGAAAATATCACAACCTTACAATGATAATTCCCAACTCAGAATTCAACAAGCTCCTAGGGGAGTCATGCCAAATTTAATCAGGAACACGGATCCCCTCCTGATTAATATATAACATCTAGGACCCATATGATCCAACATATATTAATAATTGTTTCTTTGGCTATTAATTTTATTAACAGAGCTCCTAGGGGAGGTTAATAATAAAATTAACGTGAGTGTATAACCATCGTTTCAATATTTTATCCATGATTTATAATCACCACCTAGGGGTGTGCAACCATAAATCATGCTAAAATACCTTATCTTCTTAGAGATACAATCTAGTACATGATAGAAATCCATTTCTAGGGGTCGGGACCACCATGTTTTGCCTATGGACTAACGATGGAGGCCTTAGATTCTCTCTTCGAAAACCTTCTCCCACTCAATCTTTTGAAATCAAGGTTTTATTTTAAGAATATGCATGAACCATTTTAATATGAGCGGCACTCCCTATTCTATATGTCATGTTATCAACATAAATGACAAATCATATTATAATGCAGACAAGCAAAGCAATAAAGCAAAGCTACAAGCAAAATAATAAATAACGGTAATATTATGGCTGTACCTTAGAGAATAGAAAGCTAAGATTACAAGAGAATAATCGAGACATATTATCGATTCTTCATCCTTGAATCCTCAAGCTGTATCTTTCTTCATGTAATTCCCATCTTCAAGTCTTCAATCCCGTATGAATCGAATACTTCATATTTCCAGTCATATATAAATTTAATGTTTCTTAGAATTGTCCCAAAAATAAAATTAAAATTGCAACTTTTATGGAAAATTTCCAACTCTCGATCGACAGGCCGATCTGGGTGATCGGCTTGCCAGTCATGCTCTATCGGCCTGCCGATCAGGAAGATCGGTCTGCCAACTCATGAACGTTAGGCTTGTCGCCAGAGCCACCTAATTTTTGTCCCACTAACGGCTTGCCGAACCACAAGTCTGGCCTGTCGATCTGCGACTATCGGCCTACCGAACTGTGAGGCTCGGCATACCGACCGAGCAAAAATCTCCTTTCCAGAAAATACAATTTTTTAATGCAATTCATCAATTTTATTTTCAACAATTCAGAAACATAAAATTAGACACTCAAGAAATACCTTTGCATGCCATCATCATTCTTCTAGATCTGTCTTCTCTGAATAATTATTTAATTATAAAATTCTTACAAATTTAAAAATAAATAATAATTCCTAGACGGAGATGATAGTCTGCCATCTAATTACATGAAAAACCTAGATACATATTTTAATCTCTAAGGAACCATAACCGGTATTAATTAATAAATAAATAATTAAATAAGAATTTAATCAACCATAATTAATTAATAAACATTCACCACATAATCCATGACAACATGAAATTATATAGAAACCTAGAGTGCCAACTCTCTATAAAATTAAATTCAAGCATAGGAGAGATTAAGTTCACAAAATTTATGCATATAGCATGATCACAAACTCGTAAATTTATGTAAAAACCATGGCTCTGATACCAATTCTTAAAAAAAGAGTGCGCAGTGGAATTTTAAAAATTTTACATCAAAGTATTTTCTAAAACACAAGTTTGACATGCTATATGCATAAATTAACTAGATCTTACTAACCTTTATGTGCCGAAGAACCCTCGAAAAACATGAAGAGAGGTAACGTTTCAGAAGAGCCTCAACCACCTGGTCTTCTTTGCTATTCTCTTTCCACGACCGGAGTGAGTGTAGTCTCACACGTACAGCTCTTCCACTAGGTGACTTTTCTTCCAACAAATCAAGAGAACCCAAAGCAAGTGTTCGTGATTTGTGAACAAAAGCTCTCAAGGAGTTTTTCAGATTCTCACCAATAGAGTATCACTCTTCTCTCAACTGATCTGAGTAACTCTTAAGACTTACTCCCTTTATATAGAGATTGGTCCTGGGGTCAGTCCTTATTAGATTAGGTCTCAAAAACTCGAAATAGAATCAAGTTTGGATCAATATCTAATAAGATCTACGTGGAAATTTGTGATCTTATCCTTCGTTGATCGGTAGGCCGAACCACCTGATCGGCAGGCAAAACTGCCGAATAAAAAATCTCGCGAATCTTTTATTTTTCACCCGAGATTCTATAAGATAAAGTCTCAGTTTTAATTCAAATAACCCAATAGAGAAGTTATCTGATCAAAACAACTTTATCTAGATAATCTCTAAGAAAACAAATCAATTCCTAATAATTCTACAAGTTTATCTTGATCTAAGTTATCTAAGATTAAATCAACCGATAAATAGATAAGAAATATCCGATCCTTATAATTCAACAAGTTTATCTTGAATTAATTTTTTATCACAAAATTAATTCAACCGATAAATAGACATGAATTATTTGATTCTTCCAAATTTCAACCAATCTAATAAATTCGACATAAGTCATCAATTATTGGAAAAGCACGCAGAGCCGTTACAGGATGTTGTGAGCTAGCAAAGGGGACCAAATGGACCTATATAGTTCAAGCTCCCGATAATTATGAAACCCAATATCCTAGATATACATTTCATAATTATCAACTCCAACGCTACTCCACTAAAAGCTTGGAGTTGCACTCTCGAACTACATAGAATTACGAAGCTCATATAGCTAAGTCTCCATGACATATCATAGTGTATCGTATCCCCATATGATAATCCATAATTGGCTTAAGGACAAGTTCTGTCTTACCTTCCCGATTATTTTTTATCTTACGTTCCATTATCTCACCATCAGAAAACTTACTATCCAATGACAGTATACCATTCGGTTACACCTATGTATCCAAATGGTTGAACGCTCCAGTTTTTCAAAAACAAGATGACGCATATAAGAGGATATCATTACTCCTAAAGAAGAGCTATGGATTCCATATCTATGAATAACAGGTCTACGTTATCAAGACTCATGCCTCCAACGTACTAGCATGTATACCACTATTAAGATGTGGGTGTCACCCTTTGGTATATCAAAAGACACAAGCCAAGACAACGAGCCCACTATTCATCTCAAGATTAATATACAACACAAATGATTGTCTAAAGTGAATTGATTTGAGGAGATAGAATTATTAATCCAAATCAATTCACTTTATGTCCCGATTTAACACATCGTCACTTATGCCAATGTGCCAATGTTTCTATTCACGGAGTCCACCTCCGATGGTTAAGACAAACCATCTCCCAAAAGGGAGATAGACAACACAACAATCTTTGCATGAATAAAGCGCCCAACTTTATTCCCTCGATTGCGGATCGTATGATTTAGACCATCACCTTAAGAATCTTATCTTCCGCATAATCCATCCATCATATGCCCAATTCTTAAAGTTTAGAGTGACAGTCTCAGACTATTATTTACTTAACATACATTAAACAAATATGAACGTAAAGAGGACAAGATTTAGTACATAAATAATGAATAAATTCTTTATTGATAAAAATGTCTCCAAAAACTTATTACATTTTTACTCCTTAGGGCATACATATCTAACAAGCCCACACTCACTCCGATCGTGGATAGAGAATAGCAAAGAAGACCAGTTGGTTGAGGCTATTCTAAAACGTTACTTTTCTTCACGGATTGCAGAAGTTCTTCGGCATTCAAAAGTTAGTAAGATCTGGTTAATTTATGCATATAGCATGTCAAACTTGTGTTTTGGAAAATGCTCTGATATAAATTTTTTTAAAATTCCACTGCGTATTATTTTTGAAATTCCTCCATGTTTTGAGCACAAAAACTTACCCTTTACAGGTCTATTTTGAAATTTTTACAAATACAAAACTTTTAGATCTAGACATTCTGAACAAATTTTGATGATTAAGATTTTTTGTAGTTTTGATTCTAAGATGGAATTTCAAACCGTTTTCAAAAACTACTCAAGTATTATGTCAACATTGGGCAGCCACAATTTTTGATACAAACGGGCCTTTTTGAGGCTAAATCACAAGTTTTGTGAAACACAAAAGTACTAGGTCTTGTTGAGAGGAAGAATTTTTATGAAGAAAATTTTTTATGATTCCGCCTCTAAAATACTGTTACAGACATATTTAAGAAACTGCATAGATTTTGATTCCAAACTAGTGTAGCTTTTTGTTTTGATGAAAATGTCCCTTAAAAATTCTAAACCATGATTTTTACAAAACCATAAAAGTTTTAGATATCGATGATACAGAGAAATTTCATGAAGAAAATTTTTGGAAGTTTTGTCTCTAAAATGGACATTAAAACAGATTTATAAAAACAGTCAAAACTTTTATAGAAAACTATTAATTTGGTAAAGTTTATGAAAATCGATAGAAAAAGATATGTTAAAGATTGAAAACAAATTTTAAAAAACACAAAAATTATAAATCTCGTCAAAACAAGAAACTTTCATGAAGAAAATTTTTAAGAAAACGGTCTCCTACATAAGTTATATGGTAACTTTTAAAACTAACAAAAAAGTACCATTTGATATTAGTTTTAAACAAAACACTTATTTAATTACAAAACTATAATTTACGACCAACAAAGGTGTTGTTGCACTTGAAAAATATGCAAGCCTATAGGTTACAATTTTTTCAAATTTGGATTCTATTTTAAGATATGGTTTTTGATGCCATTTTTTTTTTTTTTTGCATATATGAAATATGGGTTTGATTAATAAACTTCAATGGTTTTTCGAACGGATTTTAAACAAGAATCGTAAAAGCCCGACATGTTAGGCCCATAGCATTATGATGCCAAATACAGGCCCAATACTCATATAAGTTCAAAAGCCACCTCTCGAATCAAAGTTATGACGGTCTAGTTTTCTAGAATATCGTAGAACTCTTTGAAACTTAGTGTGTTGTGTTAGACCTAAAAAATAAACAGTGACTAGAGATGGGCTTGTAGGCCCAATATCAATATTCAAATTCAAATGGGCCTTTTTATGCAATTATGAGCCCAACATGAATAATAAGATAATTTGCTTAGACCTAGTAATGGTATAGGATAATTAATTAATTGTTTAATTGATTAATTAATTATCAACTCTAACACAGATAATTAAAGTGATTAAAAAAATTTAGTTATGAGGATTAGATCAATCAATCCTTGTAGCAAACAGAAGATTATTTAATCCTTTATTCAAGGAGAATGTATTTAATAAAAGGATTTAATTCCTTTTGCAATAATGTTAAATTACATAGCATATGACGAGCTAACCTTACACTCTCATTGGGTTTTTTTTTTTTTTTTTTTTTTTTTTTTTTTTTATAGAATCTAAGAATTGTAGAGAGAAAATTTAATGAGTTAGCAATCCTACTTCTAAAGATCAAGTAAGTAGGAATCTTGCCTACTATGTAAGTAGTTTTGAAAA
This sequence comes from Artocarpus heterophyllus, assembly GCA_025403435.1. Lineage (NCBI taxonomy): Eukaryota > Viridiplantae > Streptophyta > Magnoliopsida > Rosales > Moraceae > Artocarpus > Artocarpus heterophyllus. The sequence goes on from CM046347.1 coordinate 28,799,240, forward strand.
CAAAATGCTTTTACATGATTTATGAAAATTATGAAATGCGTGATCATATTATGCCACACTATGTACGTAATGATATGTTATGTTATGTCATACTATTGCATACTAAGTTATGTTGTCATGTTATATCATGTTATGGTAGGCTATGTTAAGCTATAGTATGTTTATGTCAGGTTATGTTATGTCATGCTTATGTCATACGTTGTATATTAGGGCCGGTAATTTAAGACACAGTACGATGACATGATAAAAAAATTAGCAGGAATAACACAAAAAATAAACAAGTTGGATTCGTGCTAACACGTCTAACACGCCTTAACATGTTTAATTAAACGAGCCGTAAACGTGTCGACACGAGATGACACGACCCACCCGTTTATAACACATTTTGACTTAAAAATAAAAATATTTGAAATATTTGTAGTAGGTTAGTATTAATTAGATATTGTGTTTTTATTAATTTTTTTTATTGGCTTTTTTTTATTTTTTATTTTTTAAATTTTTAGTTAATTGAGTCATAAACGTGCCATATACGTGTTGTTATCGTATCAACCCATCACAGCCTGCATAGTAATTGTGTTAATCGTGTTGTACCATGTTACAGTGCCATAGGCGGATCGTGTTCGTGTTTGTATTTCTAGCACGTTTATTAATCGTGTTGTGTTTGTGTTTGACCTGATCGTATCGTGCTGTAAACGTGCCGACAAAAACACGACATACGACGCGATTTTGCCACCCCTACTGTATATGATATATATAGTATTGAGTTATACTGCTTACTCTTTTATAAGTCTAACATGTTTATAATATATGATATGTGATACTATGTAGTAATATGTCATACTGTATACATACAATCAGATAAGTAAAACAAATAAGATAAGACAATTTAAGAATATTGTACCAACCTCTCGATCTATAGGGAGGCATTAAGTTGGCAACCTCATGAACACTAACCTCCTGAGGATCGCATACAATTGATACAAATACCCGGGCCTATTAGGTATGATAAGATATGTTCATAATAAAGCATAATCAGCCCATGCATGATTTGTAAGGGTCTGTTTGGTAAATGGATTGGAATTAGTTATTAGATTTGAGTTGTGTGATTTGAATTGTTATTTGAATTGACGTTTGGATGTGCATTATCTGAATAGAGAATAAAATTAGAATTTGTGTTTGGAGAGGTAGTGAAAATAGTTTTTGATTTATTAACAAATCTAATAAAATCTTAATGTTAATGATCCTAAAAAAATATGCAATATGGATCTTAATTTGTTAATCTCTTCACTATGAACACAACAAAAAAAAAGAATCATCTCAATTGGATATCAAACGAAGAAGTTATGTTTTTTTTCCTCAAATAGAGGAGAGAGAATTTTAGCTTTTACTGTAGTAAAAATATCCTAGTATCAAGAATTTAAGGGGGTCAGAACTTTAAAAACTTGGATCCTTGATACTTATTTGATTCAGATTTTGGAGGAAACAAACACTTATCTAAAGGATTCTTGATACTCGAATCCAAATTTGAGTCCATTGAGTCCAAAAAATACATAAACAAAACACACTCTAAGTGTTTTACAATTACGTGTGCAAGTATAAGTTCCTGCTTATTAAACGAAAGCTCATTCAGTTATAATCATGTTATAGATAAAAAACCTGTCAGCAACATTTGATGGAACAATGATGAGCATTGAACAAATAGTAAAGATGAGACTGGATACCGCTTACAAAATGAATCTTCCATGGTAAGTTTAAAATGAATTATGCACGTATGTTTCATATAGTGGTAAGCATGTATGTTTTAAAAACTAAGGTTATGGTCATACAACCTTAATCTATATAATTTTAAGATTAGTATGCTGCAACAGTTACTCCAACAAATATATACAAGTTTTCAATATAAGAAAATTTATAACAATATTTAATTTAGAAAAGTATTAAAAATGGTTTATTTAAATTAAGAAATGTTTTAAAAGAAACCATTTTAAGTGATTATTATTATGTTAAAAAAATCCTAAATCTATGTACTTTATATTAACATATATTTGAGTTTAAGATATGTAGTTTAAGTAACGACCATGTAAGTAAGATCGTTATAAAAAAAAACAAAACTTTATAAAACGTTAACGGTTACAATTGTGTCGTATTAGTTGAGTATTCTTATCCTACCAAAGATTATCCCTACGGAATAAAGTTGATGTTGAATTAAAAGACAACCTCATGCAATAAAATTCTAAGCATGTGTGACATATCCATATAAGAAACCAACGATTCTGAATGTGTGAGCACTTCTCCTTCAAGTCAGAGATTTTATCATTCCATTTTAAATATGTGATTTTTTTTAGTTCTTTTTTCAATTTCAGTTGTGGCAGTGTGCTAGTTCCAAAACAGCCTTGCTTTACTCTTCTTTTGATCAGATAATTGGCATGATTAGTTCTTGAATTGTTCCTTTGGTATCTAAATTTATAATTTGGACAATCAACTCCCTATATGGTTGACTTGATTTCAAAGTTTAGGCTAATCAATAATCGACGTCAAAGTCTTGATGGGCATCGTGAGCTACACATGTTGCCATCATATGTTAAATTTTCTAATACATCCTCTTATGGATAAAATAATTAGAGGACAACAAAAACTCAATTAAAAAATTAAAATCAAATTATATTATATTAGTTAAAAAGCCTCCAATTTTAGATCTTGAATTTGATTTCCTCTAATTTTTCTTGAGTAAACATAATGATTTAATTTTTTTACCCTAAAACTTTCTCCATTTCAAAGTCTCTAATTTTCTAAAAATTTCATTAGATCTAGGGAGAAGACTCTAAAAGCACCCCCCCAACCCCAACCCCAACCCCAACCGAAGGTAGAGACTTGCTCGTGAAGAACGAAAGTGTAGGCGGAGGCAGGTGTGTGACTATTGCAAAGGGGGAGATAGGTTAGTGACCTGGGCGAAGGCGACTCGAGGCTTGCAACTGCACAACGACTGCGATATACTACACAAGTTTCCTCTCCTTGACATTGCACCACTCCCCACTTTACTCTAAATGATTGTCTGGATTCTCCCTAATCCCAATACCTCAAAGCCTAAACCTTATGAGATACTCTTACTCTTAGTTTAGGTTTAGGGTTTGTAATATAAAAAGTTACTTTTAATAGGTTTTTTACCAAAGAATATATATTATTTATTATTTTACATGCTACTCCTTCCTTCTTTAGAGGTATGCGATGTGATGACCAAATTATGGGCCTATTTGAGAGGGCTTGTTAGAAGTTACTTTTAATTTTCTGGGTCTAAATGCTACTTTTGAATGTGTGTAGATGATCTATCAAAAGCATGTAGGCTCTCCAGAAATGCTTTAAATGCTTCTAGTCAAAGCCATAAAAATGTGGCTTCTAAAAAAAAAACACTTTTGAAATAGATTTTGAAACCTATACTACAGTGTTAATATGACATTATAAATTTCAATACAACATTTTTGTTACTTATTATAAAAATTTTAACACCATTTTGACCCATTTAAACTCTTTTAAAACTATGATTCCAAACACTCAAAAAAAGCCACATATTTTGCTTCTCTTCTTCAATTGAATAAAAACACAAACAAAAACACTATCAAACAGACCATATATTAACAATGCAAATCAGTTGTTCAGTAGACTAATAGATCGTTTGGCATCAACTAACAAACAATGTAAAGCTCTTAACAGCTATCGTAAAAAGCAAAAAGTTGTTACAGTGTAAAGCTCTCACATGAAACAGTTCTAAGCCAAATTTTTCAGTTTCAATCGCTATAAGAAGTTAATTATTCTCCAAGTTATAATTACTAAATAATTCAAGTACTATTCTTACCTTTTTTTTTATAATACAAAGGAAGAGAGGAATGTCACCACTTTAAAGTTGAGTTTAATGTGACTCAAACCATCAACCTATAATTAAAGTGGAGAAACTTATAACTGTCATTCCTACCAATTATTTTTAAAAGTTGACTTTTTACACGTTTTAAAGGTTGGGCAGGTTTCCTTTCAAAAAAAATAAAATGGGGCAGGGTAAACCAAAGAAAAAAAATATTTTGACAGTTTACGGACGTGTTCACCATTAGTTCTGTACACTTCTTCGATCTTTTACTTTCTGATATCGGTAGCGGCCATAAATTGTCCGAACATGAATATGACACCAGAGTCGCGATTCACCGAAGGATTATCTGATGTGCCTTTTCTCGACTTTGGATATTGTCCAAATTTTAAAATAATAATCCACGCAAGCTTACGCTACTTTGCTTCTTCACAAGCCAGGCAAAACCACACCCACGCAAGGAAAAACCTCACTTAAACCCTCTTTTTCTCTGCTGTATCATATGTGCTTCTACCACAATCCCACTAAACCATGGAAATCTCTCTAAGCCTTTCACCACCCTTCAAAGCTCCTCTACTATTCCCACCCCACAACCCCATTTCACCGAAGCCTTTCAAAGTTTCGCTTCAGACCCACATCAGTCCCGTCAATGCCCTCAAGGAATCGGGATTTTTACCGGTGATTGGCCGTGCCATTGAAGAGGACGAATACCGGAGAGCCCGGATGCAGGTGGTCCGAAAAGGGGTTGACTTGGAAGGCTATTCCATTGAGGGAATTTCGATTGGTGGGCAAGAGACTTGCGTCATAGTTCCTGAATTCAAATGCGCCTTCGACATTGGGAGGTGTCCCTCCAGGGCTATTCACCAAAACTTTGTGTTCATCACTCATGCTCATCTCGATCACATTGTCAGCTATCTTATCTCTTCCTTGTTCTATGTTTTTGTTCTGAATTTTGTGTTACACGCATGATGTATTTAGTTTGTTTAGATTTTATTTTTATTTATTTGAAATAGTCAATTGTTTGTTACTGGAGTCATGGGATTTATCTCAAGTGTTTAGGCACTATCTTTATGCTGTCGACGCTCTTGGTGTGATAATTAGTGGTATGATATTTCATCATTTTTTGGTGTTGTAATTTCTCTTGTTTTAGACACATTTAATGAAATCTGAAAGGTGCTAATTAGTTATTTGGCGTGTTTGTGCTATTTGGAGTTTTTATTTTTTTGGAAACCCTATCGATGGTGGTCGAGGTTCCCTTGAATGAGACTACATCTATCCTTTTGTCTCTGTTCGTTTCAGATTTGTAGCATTTTATGGATGAATATTGTATACCTACTTGTGAGTTGTCTTGTTTTTATCCGTAGATGTTTAAAAGATTACCACATCAATAGGTTGCATCTACCAATGAATTAATGACAACTCAATAATTAGTATAAAAGTTGAGATTAGAGTTGGTATCGCATTACTCTTTATGGATTACCCATCGTCGATAATGGATATATAAGTGGACATCAAGAAGAAAAATGATGAAAATTTAACTGTTTTTGCATATGCTCTATGGTTTTCAGTTCATCTATTAGATTAGTATAGTCGAAAGAACTCTGGTGAACAACACGTTATTGGGTGATATATTGTAGACGTTTCAACCTCAAAGTTAGTTCCTAACTTACTATAAGAACATAAAGGACTTAAAATGAAATTCTTGTCAAAGTTTAGGGCCGAGAGAAAAATAAACTAATAAAGTATTTTATGACACGACTTTATTGCTCTTACTTTAATGCTAAGTTTAGGACTATTGTTCTCGATTTTAAAGAACTTTTGCCATCAAGCAGAGCACAGTTTTATTCATCTAGTTCTCTCAGCCATATTTTTCAATTTGCAATGTAAATGTAAGTACAAGCTTCGTGTTTTTTCAGGGTGGCCTACCAATGTATGTTGCTAGCCGGGCTTTGTATAGCTTAAAACCTCCAACAATATTTGTTCCTCCTTGCATTAAAGAGGATGTGGAGAACTTATTTAACATTCATAGGACAATGGGCCAAGTGGAACTTAACGTTGATTTGGTTCCATTGGATGTCGGTACGGTGCTTTGGTTTATTTTTATTTTTGTTCATGGTGTTTTATATCTTCAAGCAGGATATGATATTTTATATTTTGGTTCAGGTGAAACATATGAAATGCGGAATAACCTCGTTGTCCGGCCGTTTAGAACTCAACACGTTATACCCAGCCAGGTGCATTTTCTCATTTTATATCATCTATGCTATTTACCGAATTTAGATGAATGCTTACTAAGATCTAATTGCTGGAAGGAGCCTACTGTCGATGGACACAGCTTACAATAAGAAGGCTCTGAATAATTAATGGGGTTTTAATGTGGTACAAAAAGAAAATTAAGATGTTATTATCTCACGTTCCGCTGCTCTTCACATGAAAAGTATCAGTCAGGATTGTGGTCACCAATGAGGCTTATTGGCTTCGAGATTTGGATATATAGGGTGCTTGAGAGATGTGGTTAGAACTGAAAATTTTAAACTGAAAATTGTAGCACAAGAGAGCTTTGTACTTTAGCTTACTCTTTCTTGATACTATAGCATGTGATAGGTTTACATTGTGACAGCTAAATGTTTTGGTTCTAACTGATTTTGCCAAACACCCTTGTAGATGGTTGTTAGTACGTGAATGTTCAGATTTAGTAGTGCAACTTAGAAAACTCTGCGTAGATGGTTGCTGATATAGGTTTATCTATCATGGGCAGGGCTATGTTATCTACTCAGTTAGAAAAAAGTTAAAGAAGCAGTACATTCATCTTAAAGGGAAGGAAATTGAGAAGTTGAAGAAATCTGGTGTTGAGGTTTGTAGTATCCTTTTGAATTTTTCTCTTTGAACTTCGAGTGATATCCATTTAACATTTGACTTCCTTTTCAGATTACAGACATTATACTGTCTCCTGAAGTGGCCTTCACAGGGGATACAACGTCGGATTTTATGCTTGATCCACTCAATGCTGATGCCTTGAGGGCAAAGGTTCTTATAACTGAGGTGTGAAATTAACTCCTCTTCTTGTAAAGTTGCTTTTCGTCAAACTCAAGGGTTGAACAGTAATCTGATTTTTGTATGCCAATAATGCAATCTATTGCTTGGAAATACTTAAAAGAAAATAAGCTTTGTATTTGCGAAGAAAGGTACTCAGGAACAAAAGAAAATTCATACAGTTCCTAAAATAAAAAATAAAACTAATCTGCTATTTCCCTAGGGTTCCCTCCAACCCTCTTCGTAGTTTAGGCACGATTGCTAGTATCCCTTTCCAAATTTTATTAACCATATGCCTGGGAACAGGTGCAGAATAATCTTTACTCTGAATACTCTGGTTAATTAGAAGGTTCACAATTCACATGTCTTCAGTCATCCGAATGTGTTGTTGCATTGGTCCACGCAATCATGCTACAAGGTTGTTTATATGAAGAGGAGAATAGCTTGATAGATTTCAAGCCATAGCATGGTCAGAGATCTAATATTTTACCACAATTGATAGATATTTTTCATTAAGCCACAGCAGCTTATACCTTATAGGTTGGGCGATAGATTACGTGAGCAGTTCCCGATGCTGCCTCTCAGTTTCTTTCCAGGTCCTTCTGTTTTTTATGTGTGTTTCCTTTAGCTACATGAATCTAGTTATTCCAGATCTCCCCTTTGGCCTACCCAACCCTGACCTTAGATTTCAAGTTATCCTTGTTCTAGGTAGCTGCTGTTTTAGAGATTAATGCTGCATTTTTTGTTGGATTGACTTCTTAATGCACTTTGAATATGGAATATCAAAAGGCTCGCGGGAAGCCTCGCTTATGCATACGTACCTGCATGTTTTACTTTATCAAGCCATCTTGTCAAATTTCATTCTAAAGGGTGAAGATTGTTAACAGGCGACTTTCCTGGATGAAGGTGTCAGCATTGAGCATGCACGAGAGCACGGTCATACTCATCTACTTGAGGTATATTGGTATTTTAGGTTCATTTATCCTGTAGACTACCTTTTTTGCTTTATTTTTTTATTTTTATTTTGTTAGAGGACGGACTGAACAATACCAAAAGGTTATAAGCGTTGAGAGCCCCACCTCACGTAGAAGAAGGGCCCCTTCAATAGAAGAACCGTGGGGGTGGGAGGGGATTGAATCATTCATTCATCAGATCATTCTTTCTTGAAAACCTGATGTCAGGGAGCCCACCTCCTAGTCTTGCACTCCTTCCCTAGAAAATCAACTCACGATCCTCGATTCTTATTATTGTTTACTGTCAAAAGTCAAAAATAAAAAATAAATAATAATAATAATAATAAATGAATAAATAAATCTGACTCTTCGGTCCCTCTTATTCAACATTTTATCTCTCTAGGTGCTCTTAAATCTTTGACATTTATTTTCATTTGCCCAGTGCGCTCTGCTCCTTTTGACCCTCTCTGGGCAAACTGTTTACCCTTGCACACTGGGAGGGGGAGGGAACAGCAAAAATTTTCAAAGCACTTAGCATGAATAATGTACCAATTGTTCTATGGAGTATTTGGTCACTGCTGTGTGGCATGTATCTTTCCCTTTTTTTGGTAAAGTGTGGTGCATGTGGTATAGTAATTATGATTACTTCTATTAGGAATACAAGGTTGATTGATTTCTGAAGATTTAGTGCTTGGGGTCTAGCAAGTGGATTAATCTATAGGGTTTATGATTGGCTATTTGTAGTTTGTTTGCAGCAAGCTCTTAAAAGTAACAAGCTTATGACTTGTTATCAAAAGCTTAACTTGTGACAATAGTTAGTCTTTTACAATATTGATTTCTATACCGAATGCAGATTATGGAAAAAGCTAAATGGATTCGAAATAAGGCGGTTCTGCTGACTCATTTCTCTGCCCGTTACCATATAGAGGTAATTAATCGGCTTAACAGGTCGCGTATTTTCTTTTTTTTTAACAGTTTTTATGTTCACTGATTTGCTTTCAGAGTTTTGCTTTACCAGAATTGCTAGATCATCCCTGTTTGTAGAGGTAGACGATCTCGGCAGGCATCACATATGTGCAAATTCATCTTAATTCCAAAAATGATAAAATCAGCTTCTCAATTTTAGAAAAGAATTGCGTATCTATGTACTTGATGTTAGGTTCTGTTATATTTTGGCTGGAATTTGAAGTGAATGACCGAGTGAAATCCAAGACTTTTAGACCCTCTATTTTTTATTCTCAAATTTCTTTCTAGTTTTTCCTGTGTTTCTAGCTTTTTTTTTTCCCCTCACAAATTTCAGACTGCTCATTCCTCACAATTGCAGGACATACGTCAGGCCGTATCAAAGTTGCAGTCCAAGGTTTCAGCTAAAATAGTACCTCTTACAGAGGGTTTTAAATCAATATATTCTTAGATTGTACAGCTTTTGTTGTCTGTATTAAGCCACTACAATCTGCGAGTAGAGGAAGAAAGAGATGTAATCATTTTAAGAAAAATCTTTTTCATTTGTATGGAGTTATAACTCCCGTGCTCTCGTAAAACTGTAAATCCTAGTCTAATATATAATGTATTTTAGAGATTAAATCTTACCGTTTTATTAGTAGAAGAGTTATAACCTATAAGATTAAATATGATTGCTCCTATTTTAAAACACACTAACATTATAAAAGCCCTCTTTGTAATTTTCTCACTAGTGTCAGTCTTGGCGGTGTAAAATTTTACGGACGGATTTCATCTATTAAAATAGACATGTATATTTAGGCAATCATACTAAACTGCGATTAATTGAAACTTAAATTAAGGCCAGAAAAAAAAAAATTGAATGAAAGAAAGAAAATCGAATCAAGACAATTTTTTAAAGGCAAGTGAACTTTTACTACCAAGGCAAATTAAGGCAAAACATCAATTAACAAGCTTTGTCACCAAAAAGTGTGGATTAACTTGTGATTATAGCAGTCAAAAATTCACCACCAAGTGCACTTATTATTTATCTTTCCTCTTTTTCCTGATGGATTAGAGAGGCCAATTCTTGAAACAGGCCAAGGAACTCCTCAACATCAGCGTAGAGCCAACCAATGTCTCATCTGGTCAGCTCCTACAATAGGGCTCATTCTAAATTTACAATTCACAATTTTCTATTCATCCAAAAAAATATTAAATAAAAAATTAAAAAAAAAAGAACTTGAAATTTTTTAACTCTAAACCCCAGAAAGTACAGATGTCATTAATCAAACAAATTATGCGTTGATGCTTGCATGTACTTTTTATCTTTGATAACAAGTATCCTGTTGTCTCCAAAAGCAGCAGTTTAGATTTTGCAGACGTTCCACCTTCCGATAAAAACAAGCCCGGCTCTTCATACACGTTTGAACATCTTGAACACAATAATGAACCAAACTGACTTGTCAAGAAGTAGCAGTGAAGAGCAGAGATGCATTAGTTCCTCCAAATCCAAAAGAATTTGACAAAGCTGCTCTTATTGGCATCTCTTTTGAAGCATTTAAAGGCATGAACGAGTTAGTAAATATTGGATCTGGTTTCTTGAGATTGAGTGTTAATGGCGCAATTCCCTGCAATGTAACACAAGACAAGCTATTTAATGATCATGGAAAAGTCTACAGAAAGTATTGGGTCCATGTTTGTTATGTTGCAAATACAGGAACTATGTAAGGTTAAATGAAATAGCTTTACATGGTGTATGGCCAAAATTGTAAAGATTGCTTCAACAGCTCCAGCTGCTCCAAGGAGATGGCCAACAGCTCCCTGGAATTTATTTAAATTGTGCCACAGGAAACAAAATGAAGATACAGTCCAATTTATATAAAAGAATATAAGAACCCCCTAAAAAAAGAACATAAAAACCAGATTAGTCCAATGTTATTAGCTATCATTACTCATTTATTTATTTACTAATTCTGTTGCTGGAGAGCTATCATATTAATTTGAATTAGGAAGAACTCCACTACACACTCCAAAAGTTTAGCCAACTTATTGTGTTTCTGTGCACACGATTTCCAAGTGCATAGAGACTTCTGAAACAATGTTTTTACAACAAAGGCACATTTAGCTGAAGGAATTTCACTTGAAACAGTCATCCAAGCAGTTAGGCTTTAATGAAAAAAACAGAATAGTAAAGCCAGGCTAATATTCTGATTACAGCACTGCCCAAGTTTACCTTTGTGGAGGAGAAAGCCAAAGCACCTGATGTTGCATGATCAGAGAAGACACTTCTGATGGCATTGGCTTCCACTACGTCTCCTGAATTTTACCAGCTCGGCATCAAGGCCCATACAGTGGCACATACCCACAATCTCGAATTACAAGCTTATAATATTATTAAAGAAAAAAGCGTAACAACAGTATAGATAAAGGTCCAACTGATTTACCCAAAGTTGTTGACGTAGCATGGGCATTAATGTAATCCACTTGTTCGGGAAGAAGACCAGACTGTATGTAAAAGGATATATTACAAGAGACTGAATCATCTAAGACCAGACCATATAAAACGATATTATAAGAGACTAAATATCTCCAAATTCATTGACGTATAACAAATAGAACAGACAACCGAACGGTTATCTAGACTCAAATTGGGACCTTGGCTATTAAAAAGGAAAGGTGCAACAACATCTAAGTTTGATAAAGGATCTATTCCTGCAATCAGCATGACCTTGTGGACGAATTTTTTTTTTTTTTTTTTTTTTGACAGTATGCTCTGCCCTTTTGCAATTAAGAGTATCGGGCAAGTCCATGCTAGATGCAAAATATTCCTTTAGGAAAAAATAAAGGAATGGTTGAGAAAAGAAAACTACCATATATAGATGTATAATCAATGCAAAAAGGCAACAAACTTAAACCAGAAAATAACAGAAGTGTTAAATTATCATCCTTGGGCGTCCTTTGAAGCATTCATCTGGAAAATTGATTTTAATGATAGATGTAAGCACATTCTAAGAGCTAAAGATACATTGGAATAACTGTCAGTACCACCAAGCTTTACCTGCTTCAACGCACGTGTCATTGCAAGAATAGCACCTCTTCCATCAATATGCGGTTGAGTAATATGGTATGCATCACCTATACAAGAAACAAAATATTCAGGATCCAGCAAAATTTTTTACATGGAGGGCAATTCTACAATTTCTGATGTTACAAAGAAAAAACCTGATGTCCCGTAACCACGAAGCTCTCCATAAATTTTTGCTCCTCGTCTTTTCGCGTGCTCAAGTTCCTTTATCATGAAAGTAAGAAGACAAAGTAAAATTAGAACATTACAAGTCAAAAGTGGGGAACAATAGAAAAAAAGAGACAAGCTAGACATTCAATAAGTACATGTATTAACTCACCTCCAAAACCAAAACACCAGAACCTTCACCTATCCTGAGTTCAAGGTAGAGATTAGGCAACAGAAGGAAATATCAATATAACAGCAACAGCCAAATTGTGCAAATGAACCTTCAAAGACTTGAAAGAGCTTTGTACTTACACAAATCCATCTCTAGAATAATCGAAAGGCCGTGAAGCTTCTTGTGGAACAGCGTTGAACTTTGTAGTCAATGCTCTCGACCTGTAAATTGAAGCATTTATTAAAAAAATGAAATGTTCTCAACATTGCCCAAAGAAATTATATGTTTTCAACATAATCTGATAAATTTGGAAATATGCCCATGATAAAACTAAAGTGTTAGTGGACTAGTACAGCCAAGAACCAATTAAAGATGCATCAAGTGGGATGCAAACCCCTTATGTGCCGAATGCAACCAAAGCCAACCAGTTTGGAGATTGTATCACAGTAGCAAAGGAAGAAAAGAAAAGGAAAGGTTTGTAATGTGAAAAAGTAATACCTACAAAATCCTGCAATAGATAAAGCGTCAATGCTGGACTCGGTACCTCCAGCCACCATAACATCTGCATCTCCAAACTGAATCATCCTCGCCGAATCACCAATAGAATGTGCACCAGTAGCACAAGCCGTCACTGCTGCATGATTTGGTCCCTATGATAAGATAAGATTATGAAACCATTATACCTCCCATTTATTTGCAGTATATTTTAGTTTTAGAAGAGCTAGTATGTACCTGGAATCCATACTTCATGCTCACATGTCCAGATGCCATATTAATTAATATCCGTGGAATGAAAAATGGACTAAGCCGACGAATACGCTGCAAAAGTGAGGGGGAAAAAACACAAACACAGAGAAAAGTGAAATAAGGCATAGTAATCATCGTAATCTTCTTTTAAAAAGATAAAAATAAATTACATTAATAGAAGAATGATCTAAAAACTATCTAAGCATTTTCACAAGATAGTAACTAATTTAACCTTCTCACAAATCATTTGTGCTGCGTCCAGTATGTCACTGATGCTTCCAATTCCCCCACCAATTGATACTCCCTGGTGTTCTTCAAGTTAAAAAGGGTAGATAACAAAAGAAATGAGCGAAAAATTTACACACATGATCACATTGATCTTATTTCCATACAAAATAATACTTACTGTTCTTTCCTTCTGATCCTGCTCAGAAGGTAGCCAATTTGCATCTTTCAGAGCTTCATGAGCCGCACATAATGCATATCCAATAAACCTTGCAATTGATCGATGTTCCTAAGAGATAATCATCTCCATAAATGACATAAGAGATAACAAAAAAACCTGACTTGAACGATCCTGTATTAAGAGCTAAATTAGCTAAAGGGATGGGTCATAATTATTACGGAGAGCCCGCATGGCCCAATGATCTTTTATATATTTTTCCAGTAGTAATTTTAGGTACTATTGCATGTAACGTAGGTTTAGCAGTTCTAGAACCATCAATAATTGGCGAACATGCGAATTCATTTGCAACTCCTTTGGAAATGCTCCTAAGAGATAATCATCTCCATAAATTACATAAGAGATAGTACAAAATTGCTAAGCAATAGCAAACGGGGAGACAAAACTAACTGCTGAAAGAATTAATAATTATCCAAGTTAGATTAGATTACTCAAAGAAAATATTTACAAGTGACCAGATGCAGATCAAGTTACGAATACAGGCTAAAAGGAACTTAACACATCTTCCACCGAAAAGCAAGACTCTTATGAAATCTCAAGCTCTACGCCACGATCTCCAGTTACCAACCACATGCACAATCACAATTCACAGCCACAATAATTGACCATATTACAGCTACTTTTCTTGTTGCTTAAGCTTCCTTCTTTCTTCTTTCTTCTTTTTTTTTTTTTGACACTGCTTGGTTTGAGTCAAAAGAGAGATAAATAGAAACATCCCATTCCACAGAATCCAAGCTTTTGCAAAGACCAGGAAAGTCTGCACTCATTTGTTTCTTTTGATAAGATAAATATAAATATAAACGGTCCCAAAATGTTATCAAACCCATGGTTTAGTACCACAACCATCTTTAAGTTCCCAAAGAATAAAGGATCCTCCTTTTCAATTAATAAATTTCTTTTTCATTGACAAAACCAAGCCATTAGAACAACACAAGACATATGATGAGAGCAATCATTGAAGTTGCATATGGTTCATTTTCTCAGATTTCGCATTGTACCCTGAAGTTTCTCCCATAATGCATTCCATTTATATTATATTAACACTCACTAGAATATTAACAATTTGGTAACACTAACTAAAAGACCATACGTTGCATATGAACAACTTATGAACACCATTTCTAGAACGAACTTAAAATTAGGCAACTCTTCCCAAACAAGAAACAAACCCTGAAAAAATAAAGTACTATGCGTTAAGCAACAATTAGAAGAAAATGAATCAAAGGGCAGCTTTTATACCTTACAATTAAGCCACAATTCCTCATCGAACTCGTGAGGTTTTGTTCCACAAGGAACCATAGCAGCAACTTTAGAGCTGAGCTGCTCATACGTGTAAAGTTGAGTTTCTCTGTCAAAGCTATTCATCTTGAGATCATCAGGCGTTAAACCCCTTATCCCACACTCTCCTTTCAACAAACGATTCCATGTGGTCTCAACACCACAACCCAGTGGGCTTACCATGCCCAAACCTACAAACAAAAATCATTGCTTTGCTTTCAACCATCATAAACAACGCAAAAAAACATATTGAAATTCACAAAAGTACAATATTAGTGCAGATATATATAAATATATATAGACACACACACAGACATATTACCAGTTACAACCACTCTTCGAGAATGAACAATTGGAGGGTCACCAAGAGCTTTAACACCAGAATGAGAACGAGAACGGATGAAGAGGAGACGAGAAGAGGAGCGGAAGCTACGCCGAGCAAGACCTGACATGGCTTACAATAAGCTCTAACAATGGCTTCCAAGAGCTCCGAAACAAACGCAAAATGGGTTTGGGTTTGATGGTTTTGTTAGGACGGAAGTGGATGAAGAGAAGCGGCAGAGAGAGAGCCAAAAACTGTGAAGGTTCTGATTCTCTCTTAAGGACTTGAGTGGGGGATGATTTTGACGAAAGGACAAAAAAAAATTTCAAAATGAGTAAAAGTCTTTTTTTTTTTTGAAAAAAAAAACATGTTTTTTTCGTAAGTAAATTGTCTCAAATTTTTTCAAAAAAAAAATAACTATAGTAGGATAAAGAACTTCAACAGGATGAAAAAAAAAACTAGAATCATTTTGATGTCTAAAAAGTATTTTTTTTATGCCAAAAACTGTCAAAAAAAAAAAGGTCATTGATCAAAATTTTTTTTTTCAAAAGGTCATTTTTTAAAATCCCTCGAGTGGGTTTTGCAAGAAGGGAAAAACTCCAAAACAACACCATTTCCATTTAAACGTTTCTTCCAAAGATACCCCTAAACTTTGATACCCTTTTGAATCATTTTCAATTATTGCACGGTTGCGTTTTCTATTTACTTAGGGTGTTTGAAAGAGTAGTAGGAACCATTAGTTAGAATCATTTTTACTGTAACATGTGAGAGCTTTATACTGTTTATAACCAAGTTTGTGGTGAGAACCGATTCCCACCACTCAATCAAACAATCACTTACTCACGCATGGTGAACCCCTTCCCCTACCGCAAAAGCTGACACTGACCACCTTCCTCCCTCAACTGCCAATGGCGACTATCACTTTTGTCTACAAGACGGCCGACTTTTGTAGAATCCTAGTTAAATATTGATTTGCACTTGCTTTTATACCTTTCACATATTAAAAAATATTTAGATAGGAAGTCTTTTTAGAAAACTCACTCTATATTGAAAAAATTAGAGAAAAGATGTTTTGATACTCTAATTAGGGACATATATTTGTAAGAATTATTTAATCGGAGCAACGAAAAAAAAACTTTTTTTAAAGGTACATAAAAAAAAAATATGAAAGAGCCTTTAGCAAAAAGGAAAAAAAAAATTAAAGACGTATTTGAAAAAGAATATTTTAATAGAAATAAAATAAAAAAATTGTTGGGGTATGATTTGATGAGGCCCAAATCATGAAACAAAGGCCCATCATGGGGAGGTTTAAAGTGTGACTAAAGCAAATCAATTGGAGTGCTCTATTCGTACCATTACTAATAGTAGATCCAATAACTTATCCAAGTAACCGTTTGATTGAAGTGATTGATGGGTTTGACCTCCATAATTGATAAGGAGATTTTTTGTTCGGTTTGTTTGTTAAAGATTGTCAGCAATCTATTATTATTAATCATATCTTTTGGTTCATTAGAATCGACATATTAGAGTTAGACTCGATAGATATAGAGGGGAAGGCCACTAATTGATGAAGCAAAATGTGGGAATATGGCGTGAAACTTGCATCGAATAAGGAGATAACACGTATCCCACTACTTCAAGCATTACAGTAACCCACTCTTTCTGCTAGTCGAAGCCCACGATTTCATTGGGAGCCTCTATAAATAAATGATGAAAGAATCATTCAAGGCATCCAAATTTTCCTATCAACACCAAAACTCTGCAAAAATTTCTCCAAAAGAGGAAGAGTTCTTTTTCCGAAAAATCTTTTCATTTTACAACAAAAGCACTTGTACTTGCACCAAATTTAACAAATAGTGAAGCAACGCAGTGGACGTAGCTCTAATTACATAGTGAACCACTATAAAACCTTGCATGAGATATCTTTATTTTTCAGCATTTTACTTTCATTTTCATTTTCATAATCGGTTTTGGTTATTATAAACATCACTAACATTGTTTGTGAAGCTTGTTGGACCTAATAATGGTGATTCAAGTGTGCAATCATCTTAAAGCAATTAATAACCTTAATTTTGATCTATTTTAATTTAATTATCTATCCAACATCTACAAAAACAAAGTATTTCAAGGAGTTATATTGCCAAAAAAAAGTGTATAGCAACTTTTAAAAAAAAACTAACAGGAAAAGAATAAAAAAATAGAAAAAGCAAAATAAAAAGAAAAAGAAAAGAGAACAAAAAGAAGAAGGACAAAGGAGGAGTTACCATATCGCACAAGGAGATTTAGTGACTAAAACTATTTATCATCATCATCATCATCATCATCATATACATACATATTTTTAGCAAAATATATATATATATATAGACATATATATATATGTATGTATTGAAAATAAAACTTCATTCGTACTAGAAAGAGTATAAGTAGGGCTAGCAATACGGGTTATGATACGACGACCCAATAAGAACCCGACACACTTTTTTACAAGTTAGAGTCAAAAAAGTTAACCATAAGTTATTTTAGTGTCAATTCAAAACCGATCCATCCAAAAACAGGTCGTGTTCGAGTTAACCCACATGACACTAAAATAACCCGTTAGACCAGAAATTAATTATTTAAATATTTCTTCAAATATTTTCTCCTATATCAAATATATGTATAAGACAAAACTCTAACTCACTTAATCTCATACTAAGCTTCAAACTAAATTGATTTTGACTCTTGAACAATAAGAAGATGATTTTAGTTTAATCACTTGAAATTTTTTATTTTGTTGGACACTTGGACTTGTTATTTTAATAGTGTTAGACTTGCAATTTTGTTGGATATTTTTAAAAATTTTAGGACTTAATTTTTTGTTGTTATATGATAAGTGCATAATTCATCATATTATGCATTGTTTTTCTTTGCATTTATTATTTAAGTTTTTTTGAGCAATCTTATGTTTTTATTTTTATTTTGTGTTTTTAAGTATTTTAATATTAAAGAATGAAAAGAAGATAAAAATGAAAATTTTTGGAGTTTAAAATATCAAGCATTCAATTTGGAGTCCAATGGAAGTCGCAGATCACAAATCGGAGTTGAAATGGTTGAGAAACGATGAAAACGGCATCAAAGACCAAACTCCATGTTGCAGCCCAATTTCTGCCTGTTGCAACCTCGTCCCGTGCCTCAACAGGCCTACTAGGCACGACCAGCGTGTCTCTTTTGCAGCAGCTTACCCGCTTGGGCCACAGTGCCCCAGCGCCCCTCATGAAGCTCCTACAGCCCCCAAACAACAGATATTGTGTACTTGAGCAGGTTGCCGTGCGCCCAGTGCCCCTCAACATGGCTACCACCAGCTGATCTTGTACAACCATGCAAGATCTTGCGCGGGCTGCCTCTCCAACACGTTTTTGGCTAATTTTGGTCCCAGAATCACCATTTATCATTATTTATAACCTACCCATATAAGCATCATTATAGAACTACGGGGATAGTTTTTGAATGAAATTCTCTAGGTTTTCTTGAATATAATAAGGAGAGAAGAAGAGGAAGGCCATAAGAAAGAGCTCTGATGGAGGCGGCCTCTTTTTGGCGTTAAACCTGTTCTTTTTTCTCACTCTTTCTCTATTTTCCTTTGTATTTATGATAGTCTAGTTTATATTTTGGTTATGGGTGAATTATAAACCTTAAACTAGATTATATAGAATTTGTATGAATAATTTCAAGATTTCCTCTTGAGCTTGCTTGTGTTTCACCATGATTTTATGTTTATGATTACTTTCTTGTTATATTTAGGAGTACAACTAGATATAACTTGAGAATTGTCTATGGCTAGGTTAGAATACTTAAACTATAATTGTGTTGTTGTTCTAATCCTTAGTAGTAAATTATGGTCACGCTTTCATATGATTGCAAGTGGAATACAACATAAGTTGAATGAGCCTGGCTTCTACATGTTTGTTGCCTAGATCAACCTATCTTTCTCAACGTAATGGTTTCGTTTGATTAAAGTTAGCAAGCTTCTTCCTAGTTTGTTTGATGGAAAAGGGGTGATTGAGTACTTGTCTTATTGAATATAAACCATAAGGAAATATTGGGATAACAAAGCTTGTTATTATCTATGGTTGGTAATTTCAATGGAAACTTTAGAAATAAATCTATAATTATCTATGTAATTAATAGTTAGTGGTGGTGAAAGATCCTATAACTAGTTTTTATTTTAAGTATTTTACAATCTTTTATTTATTTATTTTTATTTTGATTATTAAATTAGTTAAAAATCCAAAATCCTCCAAATTTGTATTTAGTTTAAATTTATGTTTTTAAATTTATAAACTGATAAATTAGACCTAGTTTTTCTACGGGAACGACCCTTGCTCACCGCTTTACACAATAATGACTATACTACAACTCAGCAAAGTTTTATCTTTTGATGAGTCCTTCGGGATGTTGTTTGATTTTGAGGAAATTTGTTTTATGTTTGCTTTTATGTTATATTAGTGTAAATTCAAAGCAAAAAACATCACGGGTTAGTACGGGTTACTACTAGTCATTGAAGGGGTACAGGTCGTCAATGAGTTACGAGTCATGGCATTTCATAAGTTGTATAAGGAACAAGTTAGTATAAGTCATGTATGAGTCAACCCATGTTAGAACAAGTCGTGTTAATATTGAGATTTCTTAACCCGTTCGCGCTGGGACGGATTAGTGTGGAGGTATTTTATATAAAAAGATTAATCCTTAACCTGACCCAAACCCAACCCGCTAACACAAATTGCCACCCTTAAGTATAAGTTGCTAAAGGTCTGTGCACTATTGACCCAATTGATCTCAACAAAAGACTAAATCCATCAGTAAAAAAAATAGGTGAAGCATAAGGATAATCGATGACATCGAGACCTGGAGGGAAAAGCCCACTCAACACCTACAATAGAGCCCATCAATGACTTATTACAAGAAACCACTACCGTCGATGGATGACATCAATCAACCAAAACCAAAATCTACCGTAGTGAGGGCATATGCGACCTGGCATAGAACTATATTTAGTCACCAAGCACCACACATAATGTTGTTAGATAGTAGGTGTGAGATTCAAACCAAGACCGAAGGTGGGAAAACCATATCCTTTATTATAATTAGACACAAAAGGAACACAAACAAGGTGGAAAGATCATCACCTATATTGACAAAACAAAACACACTGAAAAGAAAGATAGTAAAAACAAAGAGTGGCTTCAACAATAAGAGAGTCTAGTAAGTTGCAAGACAGCCACCATCGAGGCCCAAAGGCCCTATATGTATGGGAGCGTCAAAGACACCACAACATTAGAGAGCAATCCCCTACCCCACTATAGCCCTCTTCCTATGCTTCACTTTATTCGCCTCCACTAAGCCTTCCACTTTGGTGCCAGCCACATTGTAATCCACCCCCACTAGCCAAATATGAACCCTTAGAAGGAAAAATCTCACACGGCATAGCACTTAACAATTGCCATAGCCAAAGTCGTCCTCTAGTCTCCTAGGCCCATGGGTCCACTAAGTTCCTATGTAGTTAAACACCCCTAGGCGCCACCCCCTCCCTAAGACTAAAGTACCGGTGGCCAGCCTAAGGCCATTGTTGGGCTTTAGCCCAAAGGATGAAAAGGGTTTTGTGCTAATAAAACCCTAGAAAACCCTAACAAGGATGGAAACTAGAGATAGAAAGAAAAAAAGATGATCTAAGGTCTAAGAATTACAATTGCCTAAATATATTTTTGACTTTATATGTGTGTGTGTGTGTATATAAAATAGATGATTTTTTTTTTTGGTTTAGAGAAAAAAATGATCCTTTTTTGAATATTTGTAATTGTTTCATTATTATTATTGGATTTGTCTACAGTTCTACAAAATTAGGGGGGAGAGAGAGAAATAATATTTTTAAAGGACCAAATAAAAATTAATAGCGTAATATTTTTTTAAAAAGATTAAAAATAGCATAATTTTAATAAAGCTATGTATCACACACCTAAATTCCCCAAAACACCCTCAAACCCTTACAATCATAAAACACCTAAATTGAAAAAAAAAATAATCTCTCTCTATATTTCTCTCACGATTATAAACCTCCTATGCTCTCTCTTTAATCGCTCTCTCTCTGGTCGGCAACGATGGCGTTGCAACACGTGATTTCCACAGTGATCATGGGAAGACCTGAGGATGACACTAACAAAACAAGTAGAAACTGTTATTTTAATTTTATTTATTATTATTTATTTAGTTTTTAATTGATAATAAATAAATAAAATAAATTTAAGTGGTCCAATATACATATATTTTCTAAAGGGTGTCAACTAAAGGTTATTGTTAACTATTATAATGTTTCAAAAAAAGGCCCTCTTTTTAGATTCCTAGTAACGTATACCCTGATGGTGGGTGTTTATAAATATCACACAAAAAATCAAGAAGGTCCTTAAACCTTGCAGTTATTCAGAAATACACCATCTTTTTAAATTATAGAAGGTTTAGAAGATTCTTTTTCTTTCACAAAAATTTTCTTCAAGAATGCTTGTAGAGATATTCTCCATTCTTTTTGTGTTTAGCAATGGCTGGAGGTTAGATTTTATTTCCTTTACATTTCCGTATTTAGATGACTTATATGCAATTTGGATTCATGCATATATGAAAATCATAATTTTGTCTATAAAAATCTCTAACATTTGGTATTAGAGCCTTGTTTTACCTATGCCTTGATTTATCTGAATGGGTTTTCTAAGAGTTTATTGAAGTTTTTCAAATACCTAAAACTTGGTTGAACATGAAATCATTTGTTTCATAATTTTTTGATGAAAACTAACGTTAGAAACCATTAGGAAATTGATTTTCTAAATTTTTTGGGTTTTTAAAATATCAATTTTGGTGCCCAGAAGGTCTAGAATCAACCAAATCTGCAATTGGACCCATTTACGTCTTTTTCGAGTAAAGAAGACCCAATTTCATGTGAAAAATGAATTTTTGGGGTCCAAAAACGACATGTCATTTTGGCCATAGAAAAGTGCATTCTTGGCCTGAAAAACGACATGTCATTTTTCATAGTGAAAAATAACACGTCATTTTGTTTACAGAAGACGCCCTCCTCATTTTCATTTTGTGATGGAAAACGACATGTCATTTTCAAGGGGCAATTTTGGCAAAAAAAAAAAATAATTCTATTTTGGTATTTTTTTGCAGAATTTTTGATTTGGGTATTTTGAAAAATTAATTTTTAATGAATCTAAAATGATTTTAATGAAATCCAAGATTTGATTATTTATGTTTAAATAAAATTTTGTAAATTTATTTTAGATATGTTATTGAATTTAAGCATAATTTATTTTTGTATGTATTCTTTAGTTGTTGTATTTTAATACATGCAATTTGATGAATATTTTATGCATAAAAAAGTAAATGTTTTGAGTGATTTGTATAATTGTAATGATTTAAGAGTAGCCACAACATCTTAGATTATATTGAAATTATGCGTTAAGTTTTTTGAATCACATGTAGTTAAACGGACATTAATTGTAACTAATTATGTTTAGTACAATGAAATTTATCCCATAGGAAATTTTATTATATTAAACATAATTGGTTAGGATGAAATATTAAATTATTTTCTTAATTTGCCCACAGGGAATAAGAAATTGAATATAGTTTAATAGTTTTATCATAAGGTTGTATGTGAATCTATATGAATTAGAAACTTAGCCCGTAGACAGTTTTTATATATCATTTGATTCATAATTTTATAGTATGATTTACATTAGTAAAACATGACATATAGTTATTAGCTTCAAAATTTGTGATATGAGCATGTATGTTTATGTATTACAGTAGTTCAACCTATTAATTTATTTGATATGAAATATAATATTCTTGAGCTTCAGGGTGATAACTACAAAGTCTGAGAGGAGAAGGTTCTCTTTCATTTGGGGTGGATGGACATTGACTATGCCGTCAAAAAGGCTAAACCGCCCCCTATTACTAAGACCAACATTCTAGATGATGTTGATCATTACGAAATGTGGCAGCGATCCAATCGCCTTTCAGTTATGTTCATAAAGACCAAGATCTCTACTGGGATTAGGGGTTTGGTTGATCAATATGACAATGTTTGAGCACTACTGAAGGCTATTGATGAACAATTTATATCCTCAGATAAGGCATTGGTAAGCACACTTATCATGCAGTTTCATTCTTGAAGCTTACCTGTATTAGAGGCATGCGTGAGCATATCATGCACATGAGGGACATTACGGTTCAACTAAAGATGCTTGAGGTTGAGATGTCTAATTCGTTCCTAGTACATTACATTTTAAACACTCTACCCTCGAAGTATGGTCCCTTTAATATCTCCTATAACACATAAGGACAAATGGTTAATTAATGAGCTGTTGACTATGTGTGTTCAAGAGGAAGCTTACCTGTATTAGAGGCGTGCGTGAGCATATCATGCGCATGAGGGACATTACGGTTCAACTGAAGATGCTTGAGGTTGAGATGTCTAATTCGTTCCTAGTACATTACATTTTAAACACTCTACCGTCGAAGTATGGTCCCTTTAATATCTCCTATAACACATAAGGACAAATGGTTAATTAATGAGCTGTTGACTATGTGTATTCAAAAGGAAGAAAACTCATTATGGAAGAGGGAGAGAAAGTAAATCTGGCAACCCAACGAAATAAGAAGAAATTTCAAGCCAAGCAAAAGGGGAAAGGCAAAGCTCCTGCCCAGCTAGATATTAAGAAAGAGTTCAAGTGCTTCTTTTGCAAGAAGAAGGGGCACGTAAAGAAGGACTACTCTAAATTCCAAGAGTGGCTTTATAAGAAAGGTACTTAACTCTTACTTATCTGTTATGAATCCAATATGATTGACATTAATTATAATACATGGTATGGTGGATTGACTTATTCTACAATCCATGTTACCAATTCCTTGTAAGAATTGCAAGTCCTACGAAAGCTAGTGGGAAGTGAGTAAGGCATCTACTTTGGAAATAAGATGCGCTCACATGTGGAGATTATAGGAACGTGCAAACTAGTCTTAAGTAGTGGTTTTATTTTGCATTTGAAAAAGAAATTTTATATTCCTAGTTTTTCTAGAAATTTAATTTTAGTTTTTAAACTTGTATCAGTTGGATATTTCTTTTCTTTTTCAGAATCTTCCTTCATTTTATTTTATAAATATGATTTTATTGGATGCGGTACTTTGTCTGATGGTTTTTTCTTCTTAATTTACACAATGATACCAATTATACTACTATGCATGTTCATGAAAATGTTGGTATAAAGCAATGTGTTGTGAATAATGAATCATCTATGTTGTGGCATCGGAGATTGGGACATATCTCCATTGAGAGAATTAAGAGATTAGTAAATGATGGAGTACTTAGTGCTTTAGATTTTACTGATTTTGATACTTATATAGACTACATTAAGGATAAGCAGACCAACAAGTCAAAGAAGGGTGCCAATGGGAGTTCTGATTTATTGGAAATCATACATATGGATATTTGTAGTCTAGACATGGATGCATACTTGCAAAGGTACTTTGTATCTTTTATAAATAGCTACTCACGACACATGTATCTCTACTTGCTTAACAATAAAAACAAAGCACTAGATGCTTTTAAAGTCTTTAAAGCAGAAGTAAAGTAACAATGCGGAAAGCAAATTAAGATCGTGAGATCAGATAGAGAAGGAGAGTACAATGGTAGATACACTGAGCATAGACAAGCACCTGGTCTATTTGCAAAGTTTCTTGAAGAGCATAGGATTGTTACCCAATACACTATGCCTAGTTCTCCAGACCAGAATAGTGTAGCTGAAAGAAGAAACCAAAAATTATTGGACATGGTGCGGAGTATGCTTGCTAACTTCAAACTTCTTGAGTCCTTATGACCTGAAGCTCTTGAGACGACAGTACATATATTGAATTGAGTTCCAACCAAGGCCATCCCAAAGATGCCTTTTGAGTTATTCAAGTGTTGGGAATCGAGTTTTGCGACATGTATGCACTTGGGGATACCTGTCAGAGATAAGAGTTTATGATCCATAAGAGAAGAAACTAGACCCAAGGACTATAAGTGGATATTCTGTTGGCTATGTTGAACGGTCTAAGGGATACAGATTTTATTGCCCATCTCACAGTACTAGATTTGTGGAATCAAGAAATGCAAAATTCCTTGAGAATGACTTGATTAGGAGGAGCAATCGATCTTGGAACACTGTTCCTGAAAAAGATCATATAGATGCTCAACCTTTCACTTTTTTTAATAGAGTGATTGTTGTACACAACACACCTAGAGTTCAAATGTGTGATGAACAACAATAAGTCATTTGAGTTCCACAAATTGCTGATCAAGAAATAGTGGATCTAGCTGAACAACAGATATAGAAAACTGTTGAACAACCTATTAAACAACAAGCTCCTCAGAAGAATGTTGAACCAACATTAAGGAGATCTACGAGAGAAAAGCAATTGGCGATACCTAGTAACTATATTATGTATCTACAAGAGTCTAACTATAATGTTGGAGCTGAAAATTATCCTCAAATGTTTTTACAGGCCATGATTTTTATTGAATCTGACTTATGGTATAGTGCTATGAAAGACGAAATGGATTGTATGGCATCTATAGAGTCTGGGATCTCGTTGAGTTGCTTGATAGTGTGAGAGCCATTGGATGTAAGTGGGTCTTTAAAACAAAAAAATACTTATTGAGCAACATTGAGAGACATAAGGCATGACTTATTGCCAAAGGATTCACTCGAAGAAAAGGGGTTGACTACACAGAGACCTTTTCTCCAGTATCTAAAAGGATTCTCTTCGAGTTATTATAGCATTGATCATCCATTTTGATTTGGATTTGCATCAAATGGATGTGAAAACAGTCTTTCTCAATCATGATCTAGAGGAAGAGATTTATATGAAACAACCAAACATATTTTCCTGTAGTGATGGTGAGCATTTAGTTTGGTAGCTTAAGAAATTCATATATGGATTGAAACAAGCCTCTTGTCAGTGTTGTTTAAAGTTCCATGATGTTATCTCTTTATTTGGTTTTGAAGAGAATATCATGCATAAATCTATATACCAAAAGGTTAGTGGAAGTATGATTTGTTTCCTTGTGCTATATGTGGATGACATATTACTTGCAACTAATGATAAGGGTTTGCTATATAAGGTGAAGCAATTTCTCTCAAAGAACATTGATATGAAGGCTATAGGAGAGACATCTTATCTCATTAGCATTAAGATCTATAGGGACAGATCTCGAGGTATTTTGGGTTTGTCTCAAGAGACCTATATCAATAAAGTTCTAGAGAGGTTTCAGATGAAGGATTGTTCACCAAGTGTGACACCCATTGTGAAGGGTCACAGGTTCAATTTGAACCAGTGCCCGAAAAATGAGCTCGAACGAGAACAAATGAAAAATATTTCATATGCTTCAGCTGTTGGAAGCCTACTGTATACCCAAGTCTGCACAAGACCTAACATTGCATTTGCTGTAGGAATGTTGGATAGATATTTGAGTAACCCAAGTGTTAACTACTAGAGAGTTGCAAAGAAGGTGATGAGGTACTTTCAAGGGACTAATGATTACATGCTCATATATAGACGGTTTGATATTTTAGAGGTGATTGGATACTTCGATTTAGACTTTGCTGGCTGTGTTGATTCATGAAAAGAAACATCGGTCATGTTTTTATGTTTGCTAGTGGAGTTGTATCTTGGAGGAGTGTGAAGTAGACTTTGACTACTACCTCTACTATGGAGGCCGAGTTCGTTTCTTGTTTTGAAACTACTTTGCATAGTGTATGGTTGAAGAGCTTTATATCTGAGCTTAGAATTGTGGATTCTATTTCTATGCCATTGAGATTGTACCGTGACAATTCAGCTATGGTGTTTATGGCTAAGAACAACAAAAGCGGTAGTTGGAGTAAACACATCGACATTAAATACTTAGCTATAAAAGAACATGTTAAAGAAAAGAAAGTGGTCATTGAGCACGTTAGCACTGAGTTGACGATTGTCGATCCTTTAACTAAAGGCATGCCACTAAAGAATTTTAAGGATCATGTAGTACGAATGGGACTTGGTTCCATGATGTGAATTTCATTATATGTACATTTATTATTTTAATGAAACTCTTATTCAGTTGTGATATTTTTTCATATTCAGTTGTGCACATATTTAGTTATTTTGAGAAAGATCAATTAAGTTTAACTTAGAATAAACATAGAGTTTATTCATTAAGATTACGTTACCATTTATGAGTTAGTATTAAGGGATATAATGCATTGTAGTACATGGAAGATAATACTCATTCTAAGAGGACCTATTGCCATGATTCATATGTTTATTCCTTAAGTTTGAGATTGATTAATTTTGGTTATCTAAAAAATATATGTAGACCAAATGGAAGAATCTTATTTTAATTTTATTTATTATTATTTATTTAGTTTTTAAATGATAATAAATAAATAAAATAAATTTAAGTGGTCCAATATACAAATATTTTTTAAAGAGTGGCAACCAAAGGTTACTGTAAACTGTTACAACGGTTTAGAAAAAAGGCCTCTTTTCAGATTCCTGGTAACGTATATCCTGATGATGAGTGTTTATAAATATCACGTAAAAAATCTAAAGGGTCCCTAAGCTTTGTAGTTGTTAAAAAATGCACCATCTTTCTAAATAAATTGCAGAAAGTTTAAAAGATTCTTTCTTTTACAAAAATTTTCTTCAAGAATTCTTGCAGAGATATTCTTCATTCTTTTTGTGTTTATCAATGGCTAAAGCATTTAGATGATTTATATACAATTTAGATTTATGCATATATAAAAATCATAATTGTGTATATAAAAATCTCTAACACAAACTTCCTCTACTCTCTCTCTTTCCTTGCGTGTATGCCCTCCCTCTGTCTTTGGCCATAGACGATGGTGCTATAATGTGTGATTCCCACATAACATAAGATTGGAGGACGGTGAGTTTGTTGGAGGAAGCCATCTCCATCGTGAGAACGAGTTCGCCGGTGTCCTCTTCCTCACCATATTCTGGCAAGCAAAGCTACAAAGAAGTAGTTGGTGGAGATCACACGGTCGATCTGCAAAGAGAAGAGAGAGAAAGCGATACGTGAATGGAGATCCACTTGCCGCAATCGCTAGTCATGCCATGCGACAGTGTTATCTTCTCGAACATGGTGAATTTACCACTGTTTAGGGAGTTTGGGTATTTGGAGGGAAAACAAATTAGAAATGCTATTTTTTTTTTCATTTCCTAAGATATGTGCTTTTTTTTCATAAGTTTATGAAAACTACTATATGTTGTAATTTCTCATAAAATTATACTTCCACAAATTCCACAAAAGCATTTGAACTGTTAATTGGTATGATCTGCCATGTTTATTTAATTGAGAACTGTGTGCTGGTTTTGCAAAGGTATCCAAGGATAATTTTATGTTACCGGCAACCGTAAAGACTTGAAAATAATAAAAAATTGAAGGTTCTCGCTGACTACACGAGGCGAGGCGTGGAGAGCTAACTTTCAGTTGTGATGACCACGCAATGTGGTTGCCTACAACCATTATAGAACGAGGCCCAAACTACCAATACATAATAACATGAGAGAAATAAAAATGCCACGCATGGACACCCAAAATTTTATTTCTGCCACATTTAAAGAAAACTTGAATGCCACAAAAAATTCAATGCCATAAGCTGCATCTTAGCTCAGAAAACAAAGAAAGATCGACTCTCTCAGCTCAAAAATGTCTCTCTTTCTCCTTAGATCAAACTGCATCTTTCACATTGAAAAAGCTCGGTAAAATTTCTCTGATCAAATAGATCTCATGATTTCACACTCTCTCTAAGATTGGCGTTTTCTCTCTCATTAGATCAACTTGCAATTTCTCTCTCCATAATCTCGGCATTTTTCCTCTTATCAGATCTATCTCGCAATGTCAGATCTGATTTCTCTCTATCACATACCGAAACAATGATTGTAATTTCTCTCTCTTCGATAATTTCATAGCAATTTGATTCTCTTTCTTAGATCCCTATTCAAAAGTACTAATTTCTCTCTCATCATGAAGCCGACAATATGTTTTTTTTTTTCTCTCTTATTGTGTGTTCTTGAAACGCAGGCCTAATGGGGCCTTTGTTTTTTGTTTTTTTTTTTCCTGATGGCCTGGAGACATTCAGCCTAACTAGGAAGGAATGTCCCGATAGGCTTTTTTTCCTCTGGGAAGGAATGTCCCATCGGGAGATGCTCTTTGTCCCAATGAGCCATTTTTTTGGTGGCTTGGGACATTCTGCCCTTGTTGGGAAGGAATGTCATGACGGAACATGCTCAAAACACCGGGTTATTTTTTTCTTCTAGGAAGGAATGTCCCACAAGAGATACTCTATATCCCGATGAAGCATATTTATTTTGATGGCCTGGGGACGTTTTGCACTCGTTGGGAAGGAATGTCTCGACGAGACATGCTTCGTGTCCTAATGGGGCCTTTTTTTCTTTAGGAAAAAATGTCCCATCTAGAGATGCTTTGTGACTTGACATGGCATTTTTTTTCGGTCGCATAGGGACGTTCTGCCCCAACTAGGAAGGAATGTACCAACGGGACATGCTTCATGTCCCGACGGGGCATTTTTTCCTCTAGGAAGGAATGACCTCATCATTTTTCAGTTAAATACTATAAAAAATATTAATAGTTTGAGGCTTTTTTTGTTTCTTAGCTCCCGCTACTCTCGTAAAACCCATCACCTCCTTTTCCCTCCAAAACCATGTGCAGCATCCAAGAGGCAGAAGAAAAAGAAAAAAGAAAAACTCCAACCGAAATAGTCACCCTCCAAAACGGCAAAATCATGCGCAGCGCCACAAGGCAGAAAGAAAAGAAAAGAAAAAAAGTAACTTCAACCAAAACGTCACCATTTTGGTTGAAAAGAGGGGCTCGTAAAGTGTCAATATTGACACTTATATATATGTAATATTAAAGTATAACATTATTTTTTTTTCAAAAATAATAAAACGTTATAACATAAAGTTAATAATAATAATTAATGACAACAAAACAACTTATTATAAACAAAAAGAAGAAGAAATTTCCTTTTAAAAAAAAAGAATTTAACTTTTATTATTGAGAAAAATATCATCCATTTTATCATATTTTGAATAAGTCAAATTCCAGTTACAATGATGTAACTAAATAACCGCTGCAATTAATTTTCTAATTACATACTTTTCTTTCTTAAGGTTTTTTTTTTATCTAATAATAACTATGTTATTATTTCTGTAAAAATTAAAAAAAAATGATTTCAGGGACCATTCTACAAAAACAATACATATATGTTTCTTGGGACATAAGGAACAAAAGAGATATTAACATCTCTTGGGAAATCTAATAGCAAAAATATAGAACAATGCTAACAAATTAAGAGCTTTGAGACAATAGTGTCCAAATTCTCAAAATAGAGACTAATAGTGTCAAGAAATCAAGAGCATAGGGACTTAAGTGTTTAAATGCTTAAAATAGATTAATGTTATTAAGAGTTTAGAAACTTAAGTGTCTAAATTCTTAAAATGAGAACATAAAGGCCAACGGTTTGGAAATTTGAGGATCCATAACGCAAATATTCCTTTTGAAAAATCAAGGGGTGCTCATTTTTGATGGGTCAGTTTGGAACTATTTTGTTATTTTTGGAAATATTTTACATGCCTTTAAAGCAAAAATGTCAAAAACATCTATAACATTATTTCCTAAAAATTTTCATTTTTCATAATAAAACTATTTTAAAACACTATCAAACAAGCGACCCTTTTCTTTAATCAAGGGGTGTCTTAGAAATTTCACAAAAATACATGTTTTGTTTAAAAGCTAGACCAAATTGTAGTAGCTGGTTGAGATGCTTCGCTGTAGGCACGGTAGCTGGGTAGCTGTAACGCCCCGATTTAATTAATTGAGACTAATGAGTAAATGGTAAATCGATGTGTCATGATGTTAATTAAACCTAATTTGACTATTTTGTGATATTTTCAAATTAAAGTTACTTTTGATTATTATTAATTATTTTAAACCACTCTCAATTATTTTTATATGTATTTGTTATTTTAATTTTGAAACTGAATAATTTGTTAAATGTCTAATATATCCATTTTGGAAAACCATGTGTTGGAACATGGTTCTCACCTTGCAAAACTACCTTTATCCTCTCTATATGTTTCTCTCACTCTCCCTCTCCTCCTCACTCTCTCACACACTCTCTCTCACTCTCAAACTCTCTCTCTCATCTCCCTCTCACTGCCTCTCTCTATCTTTGTTTCCTTCTCTCAATTTTTGATTCAAAATCAAGGCTCAAGCTTCGATTCTCAATGGATTGGGAGCTCAAGAACGTGTGTGGGCAATTATAAACTTGATTTAAAGCTCAAATCCAAGGTTAGTTTGTTTATTTTTTAAATTTCTAAACTTTTTCTAAATTTTCTAAATTTCTTTAAAAAGTTGTAATCCGAGTTCTTAGAGCTTAGGAAACCATTTTCAGATTTTCTTGAATTTTTCTATGTAAATCCTATTTTAAATGGTTTAAAAGTGTTCTATTATGTTTTTCTATTATTTGTGCATGTTTTGTATGCTTGAGATTTGAGAAAAACAAGTGGAAATAAGGATTTAGGCTCGAGAAGGCCGAGGTTCATGCCTGGAAAATTCTAGAATTTTTCCAGTTTGGCAAGCCAAACTTCATGTTCGGCAGGCCGGATTCATGAGTCTGGCAGGCCGGACTCATACGTTTTGCAGGCTGAACTTGAAAAAGTTTGAAAAATCGGTGTGTCACGCCCCGGAGTACGGGAGGTGACGTGACAGATTATTTTAAATTAATTAAAAGAGAATTTAATTAAAATCCAGAGTTTAAGGGGTTAAATATAAAATATGAAAATTTAAAGAAAACCATTCATGAAAAATTTATATAAATGAATAACATAGCGAGTATGGGTCCCACAGACCCACAACTTGCGCACACACATGGTACTGACAATATCATAAATACAATCACAGTCTAGGTACAAATAAAGTTAAAGTCTTACATGCCTTGATTAAATGATACAAAAGATAAATTAATTCTTCTATTGCTCCTGAGTTCGGTCCGAAGAATCCTCTCCAAACCTAAATGGAAAACCACCTAGAGGGGGAAGTTTAAAACAAATAAAACGTGAGCGAAAGGCTCAATAGGACTGCGTTTTATAAATAATTAAATTTAAAGAAACATGTCATTATTCAGGAGTTATTTAAAAGAAACCTTGAGTAAATAAATAGATAAATAAATAAACAATTTTAAGTAAAACCATTCTTACCCAGAATAGTTTACTTGGATAACCGGAAATATCATTTTCCTTTCCTAGGCAAACTATAATAGTATCACCACCGTAGTGGCCCAGCTAGGTTTCGGGACCTGCCCCCAAGGTTGATCGCTACACGACCCGATCTCTGATATGGCATCATACCTATATGTTTATTATCATCATCATTCAAAACCCAATTACCGAGTGTTGTCATTTACATTCATTATGAAGTTCCTTTAAGTTCACGGTATATTAAAATATAACCGATAAATTCATTTTTCAAACAACCGTTGAAAACGTTTTAATAGGAATCCTTTTCAAAGCCAAAGCATTTTGAAACTAGGCTACCAAGGAATAGGGTAGAAGTCCTACCTCAATACTCGTGCCGGTGCCCCACACCATAATCCCGGTCCGCTATACGTTAGCTCCACGGAATCACGAACAATCCTAGATATAGACTAAGTCGATCAATATCTAGTTCGAGACATTCTCTGTTACTAAATCATTTCATTATGTCCTAGTGTGCCATTTGTATCTTTAAAATCATTCTATAAGGTTGGAATTTAAATCAGGGTTCAAAACAGTGAAAATGGGTAAAAATCACAAAATTTTTCATGCCTCGGTCGGCCTGCCGGACTTCCTACTTCGGTCGGCCGAATTGCACAGTTTGGCCTGCCGGAAGCCAGGTCCGGTCGGCCGGTCATTTCCCCAGGTTCGGCCTACCGGACGGAAGAACACCAGCCTGTAGATCCCTTGTCTGGCCTGTCGAACACGTGATCTGGCCTGCCGAACTAGGAAAACCTAGAAATCCAGCCACGGGTTTCTCGATCCCCAAAATACAAATCTTGATTCTAACCTGTTTTTCTCAAATCCCAAGCATAGAAGACAATCATAGTTGATAGGAAAACATACTAGAACACATTTGGACTCATTTAAACAAGATTTGAACTCAAAAATCTCAAAAATTTAAAAATGAGAAAATAGGGAGAAAAATGAAAAATCTTGAATCCAATTCATTTTTCTTCAATCTAAGCTTAGATTCTAGTTGTTCTAAGTTCATTTAACTCAAATCCAAGGTTTTCTAAGCTTAAACAAACCTAGATTTCAAAAATGCACAAAATTAAAAATTTTGGAAAAAGTTTAGAAATTTCAAAACTAACCTCGAATCGAAGCTTCAATCCGCGTTCTCGGTTGCCAAATCACGTTCCCGAGCTTCCTCCTCGCTAACCCGAAGCTTGGATTCGAATTTGGTTTCAAAAATTATTGAGAGAGATAGAGAGAGAACGAGAGACCGAGAGAGAGATCAAGAGAGAGAGAGAGAAGAGAGCCACGAGAGAGAGTGGGGAGAGAGGAGGAAGAGATAAAATAAATAGAAAAAATCGGTGGGCGGTTTTATTGTGCGAAAACCATGTGCCGCCCACGGTTTTGTAAAACGGAGTATTTTTAATATTTTACAAATTGTTGTGTTTTTAAAACTCAAAACATCATTTTAAAACAATAAGAAATCATTTGGATTCAACAAATTAACAAAACAACCAAAAATTCAAAATCCAACCAAATAATCTAATTAATGTTAAAACATTAATTATGGCACACTAATTCATCATTTATATTACATTAACATTAAATAAATTTTAGGGCGTTACAACTCTCCACCGCTAAAAGAAATTTCGCCCTCAAAATTTACATTTCATTTCAGAAACAAAACAAATGCGGATACAATTCCCGCATACTTGACTCTAGTTCCCAAGTGGCTTCATCAACCCCATGATATTGCCACATGACCTTTACCAATGGTATCTCACAACGACGCAAACTAATCACTTTTCGGTCGATGATCTGAATTGGCACTTCCTCGTACGTCGTATCTTCCCGAACCTGAATATCACGAAATGAAACTATCTTACCTTGCTCAGGCGGACACTTCCTAAGCATCGATACATGAAACACATCGTGAACATGAGAAAGTTTGGGCGGAAGAATAAGCCGATAAGCGACCACACCAATACGCTGAGTGATCTCGAACGACCCAATATACCTCGGCGCGAGCTTCCCACTCACTCCGAACCGCATAGTTCCCTTACGAGGCGATACCCTCAAGAGAACAAAATCTCCAACCGCGAACTCTAATGGTCTACGTCTCCTATCCGCATAGCTCTTTTGCCGACTCTGAGCTGCCCTCAACCGATCTCGAATCACCGCGACTTTCTCATTGCTATCACGAATCTCATCCGGCCCAAGAATAATTCTATCATCAGGCTCGGCCCAACACACAGGTGACCGACACGGTCGCCCATACAATGCCTCAAACGGTGTCATACCGATACTCGCCTGATAACTATTGTTGTATGCGAATTCCGCAAGATGCAAACATTGCTTCCAATTGTCGCCGAAGTCCAACACATAGGCACACAACATATCCTCGAGAATCTGAATAACCCGCTCAAACTGCCCATCAGTCTGAGGATGAAACGCCGTACTGAAGTTCAAATCCGTACCTAAATCCTCCTGAAAACTCCTCCAGTACTTAGCATTAAACCTAGTGTCTCGATCATAGGTGATGGACAAAGGAACCCCATGCAACCTTACAATATTGTGCAGATACAACTCCCTGAGAATCCTCCTCGAACACATCGACCTAAATGGAATGAAATGCGTCGATTTCATCAACCTGTCGACCACGACCCAAACTTCATCATGCTGTTGCTCCGTCCTCGGTAAACCTGTGAGAAAATCCATCGTCACATGCTCTCATTTCCACCCTGGAATAGGAAGCGGCTGAAGCTGACCTACAGGCTTCTGATGCTCAGCTTTCACCTGAAGACATGTCGAACACTTGGCCACGCACTCTCGAACATCTTTCTTTATGCCTCTCCACCAATACTGCCTCTTCAAATCGCGATACATCTTTGTGTTCCCTGGATGAATGGCGAACTAAGACCTATGAGCTTCATCTAAAACGGCTTTCGTCACCTCGGCGATAGATGAAACTGCAAGACGCTCCCGGAAATACAACGATCCATCTGCATGCATGCTTCATTCTTCAAACTGCTCCCCGTTCTAAATCTGCGACCATATCCCCTGCAAATGTCGATCCTGCCACTGACTTTGCTTCACCATCTGAACAAGAGCTGGAGTCACTTCCACATGATATACCGAAACTCGATCACAGTCTTCATGATACCGTAGCCTATACTCGCTCACTGTAGCATCCCTGCTCCAGTCCTCAAAAGCCAAACAAGCGAGAATCCCTGAAGACTTCCTGCTAAGCGCATCCGCGACCACATTAGCTTTCCCGGGATAATATTGCAACGCAAAATCATAATCCTCCATATACTCGATCCATCTACGCTGCCTCAAGTTGAGATCCCTCTGAGTGAACAAATACCTCAAACTCTTATGATCAGAGAAGACCTGAAACGACGCTCCATACAAGTAACACCTCCAAATCTTCAGCGCATAAATCATCGCTGCGAGCTCTAAATCGTGAGTAGGATAATTTTGCTCGTGAGGTCGTAGCTGTCTCGATCCGTACACAACCACACGTCCATGCTGCATCAACACGCATCCAAGTCTGCGCCCTGAAGCATCCGCATAAACCTCATATGGCTCGTCGCTGCTAGGAATAACTAACACTGGAGCTGAAGTCAACCGGTTCTTCAATTCTTGAAAAGCAAGCTCATAATATTCATTCCACTCAAACCTGACATTTTTCTTGATCAATCTCGTCAACGGAGCTGCAATCTTCAAAAAATCCTTTACAAATTTCTTGTAATATCCAGCAAGACCTAAGAAGCTGCGAATCTCTGCTACATTCCTTGGCCATTCCCACTCCAATATAGCCTCAATCTTGTACAGACCTATAGAAATACCATGCTCCGAGATAACATGACCCAGAAACTTGACCTCAGTTAACCAAAACTCACATTTTCCCTCTTAGCATACAACTGGTGCTCCCGTGAGTCTGAAGCACGATCCGGAGATATTGCTCATGCTCCTCCCAAGTCTTAGAATACACAAGAATATCATCGATGAACACGATCACAAACTGATCCAGATACGGCCTAAATATCCTGTTCATCAAATCCATGAAAGCTGCCGGAGCATTCGTCAACCCAAATGACATAACCAGGAACTCAAAATGCCCATACCGAGTCCTAAAAGCTGTCTTGGGAATATCTTCGTCCTTAATCCTGAGCTGATGATAACCTGAACGCAAATCAATCTTTGAGAAGTAGCGCGAACCTCCCAACTGATCAAACAACTCATCAATCCTAGGCAAGGGATACTTGTTCTTCACCGTAACACGATTCAGCTGCCGATAATCCATACATAACCTGAGAATCCCATCATGCTTCTTAGCCAACAAAACTGGTGCTCCCCACGGAGATGTGCTATTACGAATATACCCTTTATCAGCAAGCTCCTGAAGTTGCTTCCTCAATTCTTTCATTTCTGTCGACGCCATCCGATAAGGTGCCATAGAAATCGGTGATGTCCCTGGAAACAACTCGATACCAAACTCAATTTCCTAATACGGTGGTAATCCTGGCAACTCGTCGGGAAAGACATCCTCGAACTCATCAAACACCAGAATCGCTACACTGCCTCTCAAAGCATAGGGCTCGCAATCTAGGTTGGCAAGAAAAGCACAACAACCTAGATTCCTTCGCCCTCCTAGACACGACTTCATGAGACGCTCACTCATTAACCAATCACCACCACCCTGGTAAGTGATTATCGTCCCCCTATCAGACACTAGGGTCACTTTTCTAAGTTGGCAGTCCACAACTGCATTATACCTGGACAACCAGTCCATCCCTAGAATTACATCATAGGAGCTCATGGGGAGTATAATCAAATCACTTTTCAAAATCTCATCCCCAATCTTTATTTTACAAGATTTACACATACAATTTACACACACCCGCCCCAAGGGAGAGGTTATGACTAGGGGTTCATTAAACTCTTCTATCTCTAATCCCAAGGCATGTACAAAAGAACTCGAAATGAGAGAATGAGAGGCATCGGTATCAAATAAAACGCGAGCTAAAAATCTAGAAACCAAGATCATACCATCGACAACCGCGTTACCAACATGAGAATCTGAACCTCTAGATGCCATTGCATGAACCTGCACTGGCGCCTTCCCTTTTCCTTTACCGACATTGCTGGGTCCTGGATTACTCGGTCGATGCTGCTGAGGTGGGGACGACTGCACACTACCTGTACTCGGCAGTCTATACTAAGGAACACTACGCTGAAAATGCTGCGGCTGCTGCCCCCGTACCGGATATGAGAATTGCTGAGAAGAGAACTGGGAATACTACAACTGCGGGTACTACGGAGGCGAAGGTAGGGTCTAAGGCTGAGACTAAGACTGACGACTGGCATCCTCCCTGGTCTGAGATCCAAGACGAGCACTCCTGATCGGGCAATTCCTCTTGATGTGTCCGGGCTGCTGACAGAAATGACAATGAAAGCTGTAGGGATTGCTGCGCCCGCTACCAGACGAATTGTTGCTACCACTAGTCGCGCCGCCTTGCTTGCCTTTCCCCGGAGCTGGACGACTACTGGTGCTCTTCCTGCCACTCCTCTGCGGTCCTCCTGAGGCCTTGGCTCGGTCCTCACAATATTGCACATAATCATTCTTCACGGAGATCGCCGATGACACAAGCTCTCCGAAACTCCTAAGCCGTAGAGCAACCAACTGCCGCCGAATAGGAGCCTTAAGCCCTTCCTGAAACTTAATACACTTTTCACGCTCTGATGCTACAGCTGGTGGAGCAAACCTAGCCAATTCATTAAACCTTGCCTCATATTCCTGAACTGACAGATCACCCTACTGCAATCGATAGAACTCAGCTGCCTTCTAGTCTCTATACCCTTGCGAAAAATATCGATCATAGAACAGCTCCTCGAACCTGTCCCAACTGATATCACCACCACGCTCCAAACGCTTAGCTTGTTTCCACCAAGTGTTAGCGCCACCCTCGAGCTTATACGCAGCAAACTCAACACGATACTCCTCAGGCACACCAAGGTTATCCAAATGCTTCAAAACCGAATCCAGCCAATACTCTGCTAACTGTGGATCCCCATTGCCATCAAAGTCAGAATAGACGCCGGCCAGAATTCCTTAAAGTACGCATGCCGACTACTAACACAAGAGTCTTCTAGTCTAGCCTTGGCTGCCATCTGCCAGAAAGCCGTAAACATAGACCTCATCATGCTCTCAACATTCCCGAACTCAGCATCAGCTGTCGAACGACGTCTAGGTGCCATTCTCTCACTTCTGAAAACAAAATTTGGACTGTCAGAGGTATTTCATTGTCAAACCTATGTGTGCACAATTCCTAAGGTTCATAACCTTGAGCTCTGATACCATTCTGTCACTCCCTGGAGTACGAGAGGTGATGTGGCAGATTATTTTAAATTAATTAAAAGAGAATTTAATTAAAATCCATAGTTTAAGCGGTTAAATATAAAATATGAAAATTTAAAGAAAACCATTCATGAAAAATTTATATAAATGAATAACATAGCGAGTATGGGTCCCATAGACCCACAACTTGTGCACACACATGGTACTGACAATATCATAAATACAATCACAGTCTAGGTACAAATAAAGTTAAAGTCTTACATGCCTTGATTAAATGATACAAAAGATAAATTAATTCTTCTATTGCTCCTGAGTTCGGTCCGAAGAATCCTCTCCAAACCTAAATAGAAAACCACCTAGAGGGGGAAGTTTAAAACAAATAAAACGTGAGCGAAAGGCTCAGTAGGACTACGTTTTATAAATAATTTAATTTAAAGAAATAGGTCATTATTCAGGAGTTATTTAAAAGAAACCTTGAGTAAATAAATAGATAAATAAATAAACAATTTTAAGTAAAACCATTCTTACCCAGAACAGTTTACTTGGATAACCAGAAATATCATTTTCCTTTCCTAGGCAAACCATAATAGTATCACCACCGTAGTAGCCCAGCTAGGTTTCGGAACCTGCCCCCAAGGTCGATCGCTACACGACCCGATCTCTGATATGGCATCATACCTATATGTTTATTATCATCATCATTCAAAACCCAATTACCGAGTGTTGTCATTTACATTCATTATGAAGTTCCTTTCAGTTCACGATATATTAAAATATAACCGATAAATTCATTTTTCAAACAACCGTTGAAAACGTTTTAATAGGAATCCTTTTCAAAGCCAAAGCATTTTGAAACTAGGCTACCAAGGAATAGGGTAGAAGTCCTACCTCAATACTCGTGCCGGTGCCCCACACCGTAATCCCGGTCTGCTATACGTTAGCTCCACAGAATCACGAACAATCCTAGATACAGACTAAGTCGATCAATATCTAGTTCGAGACATTCTCTGTTACTAAATCATTTCATGATGTCCTAGTGTGCCATTTGTATCTTTAAAATCATTCTATAAGGTTGGAATTTAAATCAGGGTTCAAAACAGTGAAAACGGGTAAAAATCACAATATTTTCCATGCCTCGGTCGGCCTGTCGGACTTCCTGCTTCGGTCGGCCAAACTGCACAGTTCGGCCTACCGGAAGCCAGGTCTGGTCGGCCGGTCATTTCCCTAGGTTCAGCCTGCCGGACGGAAGAACACCGGCCTGTCGATACCTTGTTCGGCCTGCTAAACACGTGATCTGGCCTGCCGAACTAGAAAAACCCAGAAATCTAGCCACGAGTTTCTCGATCCCCAAAACACAAATCTTGATTCTAACCTGTTTTTCTCAAATCCCAAGCATAGAAAACAATCATAGTTGATAGGAAAACATACTAGAACGCATTTGGACTCATTTAAACAAGATTTGAACTCAACAATCTCAAAAACCCAAAAATGAGAAAATAGGGAGAAAAATGAAAAATCTTGAATCCAATTCGTTTTTCTTCAATCTAAGCTTTGATTCTAGTTGTTCTAAGTTCATTTAACTCAAATCCAAGGTTTTCTAAGCTTAAACAACCCTAGATTTCAAAAATGCACAAAATTGAAAATTTTGGAAAAAGTTTAGAAATTTCAAAAATAACCTCGAATCGAAGCTTCAATATGCGTTCTCGGTTGCCAAATCACGTTCCCGAGCTTCCTCCTCGCTAACCCGAAGCTTGGATTCGAATTTGGTTTCAAAAATTATTGAGAGAGATAGAGAGAGAACGAGAGACCGAGAGAGAGATCAAGAGAGAGAGAGAGAAGAGAGCCACGGGAGAGAGTGAGGAGAGAGGAGGAAGAAAGAGAATAAATAGAGAAAATCGATGGGCGGTTTTACTGTGCGAAAACCATGTGCCACCCACGGTTTTGTAAAACGGAGTATTTTTAACATTTTACAAATTGTTGTGTTTTTAAAACTCAAAACATCATTTTAAAACAATAAGAAATCATTTGGATTCAACAAATTAACAAAACAACCAAAAATTTCAAAATCCAACCAAATAATCTAATTAATGTTAAAACATTAATTATGACACACTAATTCATCATTAATATTACATTAACATTAAATAAGTTTCAGGGCGTTACACGGTGCTACAAGACCGACAGGCTGAACCGTACAGTTCGACAGGCCAGACAGGAAAGTTCGACAAGTCGACCGGCCTTCAAGGAAAATGATCGTTTTTCACCCATTTTCATTGTTTGAAACCTAGATTGAGACCCCAACCTTATGATATGATTTTATGAACATAACACTGAGACACCATCAAGTAGCATAGTAACATAGAAGTGCTTTAAGTTAGATATTGATGAACTTAGTTTGTGTTTAAGATTGTTCGTGGTTCCGTAGAGCAAACGTATAGCGGATCGGGATAGTGGTGCTAGATATTGAGGTAGGATTCCTACTCCTTTCTTTGGTAGCCAGGTTTTAAATGGTTTTGGCCATAAAGATTCTTTCAAAATGTTTTCAATAAAAGACAAAATGCTTTAAACATTTTCAAAGGGGGCCTTTGGCCACAAAATGATTTCTTCGCTTTGATTTTTAAGAAACTATTAAAATGAATTTCTTAGTATTTTTCCTTACTTGCTTGAGAATGAATGTTCATAATGGATCAAATAATGAATGTAAATAAAAATACTCGGTAACATAGGATTTAAATAATGATAAATATACAAAGAGCATGATGCCATCCACAGAGATCGATTTGTGGAGAGTGCGACCTTGGGGGCAGGTCCTAAAACCCAACTGGGCCACTATGGTGGTGATTATGATAGCTTTGGCAGAAAATAAATAATAAGTCAAATTCATGAATGACGAATGGATTAATGATAAGAATGAATTTTATAAGTCTACTTATGATATGTTATAATTCTTATGTTATAACGAATCTAACCTTGATTTAATGTTTTCAAAGCTCAACCCTAGATTAGATTTGGATGAAAAAGAGCAAGATGGTAAGTATAAGTTTAACGAATTTCAATTTATTATTTTTATAACTCTTGTCTATAGTAGAATATTATATTCAATTAAATGTTCTTCGAACTTTTAGTCCTACTGAGCATTTCGCTCACATCTTCTTTATCTATTTTCAAAACCTTTCTCCTAGGTGGATTGCAGCTTAGGACCGACAGGGAGACAACAGGGCAACAAGTGAGTCATAGGAATTCTGTTTTGGGTTGTTACTTTATTTAATTCAAGACATGTATTATTTTAATATTTATCTCTCGTATTGGGCTGTGATTGTATTATTTTATTGTTGATACCATGTATGTGCACTAATGTGGGTCAGTGGGGCCCGACATATATGAATTATCTTTAATATTTTATTTTATGTTCTACTGTTTCAAAATAACGATAAATATTTTAGAATATTTTTTAAATCATCACATTTTTCAAAATAACCCAAATCATTTAATTAGTAATTTTAATCAAAAGTTTAGTTTAATTAACTTAATTAATCCACCACATCACTAGCCGTACTTCGGGGCGTGATAGTAGCAATCTAGTTGGTGGAGTAGGTGTCCGTATGGGCGGTAACTAACATGCAGGAGAGGACGATGGTCTATTTGTACAATTTTGATTTTGGATATTATGGTTAGGGAGATAGAGGAGGAGAAGGAGGAAGAATAAAAAAGAGAGAGAAGGTTTTTCAGAGCGAGTTTAATTTTCCTTTAAAGATACTTATATGACACATTTTAAAATTACAAGGATTATTACATTTATGTTCTTAAAATCATGTGGTTTATTTTGATAAGTCA
Organism: Artocarpus heterophyllus; assembly: GCA_025403435.1. Lineage (NCBI taxonomy): Eukaryota > Viridiplantae > Streptophyta > Magnoliopsida > Rosales > Moraceae > Artocarpus > Artocarpus heterophyllus. The sequence goes on from CM046347.1 coordinate 28,841,794, forward strand.
AATAAATTCGTAGTACTGGATGATACTTAACCAAAAAACGTATGATAAATTTAAAATTATTTCGAATTGGCAGGCAACAAAAAATCCTATAAATTGGAGCTCGCAATAAGTTTTTTCCTTTTTTTTTTTGAAAATGATAATAACATTCCAAATTAAAAAGTTACAAACACCAATTTAGACGCAAAAAACCATAATGTATTTAGCGACTCAATCCTGATAACAGATCGGACCCACAAGCAGTTTTAATTGAAAACGCCACAGGGTAAATCATGTACCAAGTTCCATCATGAGGAAACTGAAAAGGCATATCACTAATTGAGCACACAAAAGGCTCTTTTACATACACACCACTACAGGCAGTGGATAACTCTGATGTGACAAGCCGGGAGACGAAAGAAACTAATACCTAACACCACATTAGAAGGTGGGAAAACAACTATTGTTACTACAATGGAAAAGCAAAATAGAAACACAATGGGTGAAAAAACAACACCTTTATTTTACAGTGACAAAAACTAAACAAATGGGTACAACACCAAACGACAACAACAAAATTTCTGGTGACTATCCGACGATCCAAAACAAGGAAGACAACCTCAGCAGCACTTGTGATCAGATGAGGAAAATAGGAAAAACCCAACCACCAGCAAGTGAGAGCCACCTACCATTGTCCTCCATTGTAACACCCGAGATTTTTAATGCATTAAAAATGCATTAAATTAAAGATTATATTAAGACAAAGTACAATTAAAGAAAAATACTGTATAATAAGATGGAAAATTATACAGTGTTAGAGTAATGCAGTATAAGAATTGAATTGTGTGGACCACAATTTTATCTTATACTTTTTATAAAAGAAAAGAAAAGAAAAAAAAAAAAAGAAAAATCAGAAATTCAAAGCAAATTCGAGACTTTTTCTATCCTCTTTCTCTCTCTAGATTTTCTCTCTCTCTCCTCAAATCTCGTTTGAGATTCCGGCGTTATTTTTCGACACCTCCCATACCAGTGGGAAGCTCTCGTTGAGCTGAGTCCAACGAGGTGTCGTGCCACCCAAATAGCCGCCGGAGGAGGGCCCACGCGCCGCCCAAAGTGGCGGCGAAACCCATATTTTCCCGACGTCGTTTCTCGGCCGTCCGACCACCAATCGACGTGATTTTGGTGTCTATGGACTCAGTGTGATGAGAGGAACAAGATGGTACCAATTTTCTAGCTCAATTTTGGCTGGAAAGGCTTCGCCGGAGCTGCCCCGTCGCCGCCGTGGAGCCGCTGTCGCAGCCGTCGTGCCTGGTGGCGGTGTGGCACACCGCCGGTGCCAAAATGATCAGAGGGCGACGGCGAGCAAGACCCCTCGGTCAATTGCTCCTTTCCGCCGCCCCTCGCCGGAGAACGAAGGCACCCGCCACCGTCGACGTGGGTGAGTTTGGGTTGGCCATTTTAGGCCGTTTTGTGCCAAATTGAAGGCACAAACACGTTCAGAGTACCGAGAGGAAGCTTCCCAACACCTCAATTTTGGGGAAACACCGCGAGAAGGCGGAGAACCAAGGTCCACCGTGGAGAGCCGCCGTGAGGAGGTGGAGCCGCCGTTCCACGCGGTGTTGAGATGCCCCACCATAGGGGAAATGCTCAGAGTGACTCGGGGAAGAAAACACCCAAGTCAATTTTGGGCTACCGTCGCCGGAGGACCGAGATCGGAGCCGCCGATGTTAGCCGAGAAATCCATCCTCGATTGGAGCAGATGGAGGCCGAATTGGGTGAAATTGACCCCACCAATCGACTCAGGAGGGTCGAATTAGGGGGGGTAGGCTCGAGCTCAGCCCTCAACGGAGCCAACCGCCGGCGGTCAACGCCGGTCAACGGCCGGTCAAAGGGCAAAATGGGATTTTGTGATCCGGACCTCCGATCGAAGATCCGAGACCGCCTCCCGACTCGTTTCGATGCTCTGAACGCAATGGTGACCTCCGTTCGAGCAAATTCCACTCCGATGAAAATCATCCGGTACCGACTGCACGCGGATCGAGGCGATTCAAACAGCAATATCGGAGTCCAGAATGATGTTTTCAAGAATGCATGATCTCCAGGAAGCATTCCTAGCTATTCATGGTAACTTGAGGAGCACTGCAGAGGATGCTTCACATACTGTAGATGCAGCGAGATACAACTGGATCTGCTTAGCTTGGAGTTCAAGTAAGTAGGAATCTCGACTACAGTATGAACTGTTTTAGATGCTTTCATAGAAATTTATGAAATGCATGATCAGTGATTGTTACACTGTTTTATGTAAGAATAGGTTTTATAACGTTACAGGGTGACGAAAAAACCCGTTAAGGGTAAAATCGTCATTTTTAAGGAAACGGCTAGAACGGAGTCGAACACTCCGATTTAGCATAATGTTATTAGATGGAAAATGTTCCATGATACGTTAAGTAACGTAACGGTCATGTGAGATCAAGATTTAACGAGGAATGTTTTAAGTAAACGAGTGGTAACCGATGGGTTACAAAGTTAAAAGGAAAAGTAACCCCGGTGGGTTACAAGGCTAAATGAAGGAAATGTAAACTGACAGTTTATAAGGTTGAGTAAGAGAATGGTAGACCAAAAGTATACTAGTCAAGTTATGAATAAGGAAAGAATGATTAATGTTTACGTTTTATTATCAATCGAGTGGATTGATAATAAAGAAAGTTAATTAATGAGTCGGCTGTCGTTTGATCAGGACACAGAGGCCGACTAATGGAAGGAAAAGGAACGGAATAGAGAACGCTAGAGCATAGTTTGGGTAAGTTTCAAACCTCACCTACAGCATGAAGTAAATGATTTTTAAATGCTTATTTATATGTTTGCAAATGTGTTTGCAATTGTTAAGCAAGTTGTTTTTAAAGTATGTTTGCATTTATTATGCAAGAAGTTTTAAAGTTCAAGAAAAAGATTTGCAATGAATTTGCAATCGTTATGTTAAAGGTTCATTTGCATATTGATATGCATAACGTTATTTAAAAGTTTAAGTTATGATTTTCAAAGTATTGAAAGTATGTTTTGCATTATGACAATGCATAATGTTTTATAGTTTAAGTTAAAGGTTTAATGATGCATTTGCTATGCAATAAGTTGCATTTGATGTGCAATAAATTTAAGAATAAAAGTTATAGTTTGCAAAATGTGTTTGCATTTTATGATGTATTTATTAAGCAATATGTTGCATTTGTTATGCAATGAGTGTTAGAATGCAAATTATGATTAGTAAAATGTGTTTGCATTTTATATTGCATTTATTATGCAATATGTTGCATCTGTTATGCAATAAATTTTATAGTACAAGCTATGAATTGCAAGTGTATTGCATATGATGTGATTGCATTTGAAATGCTCACTAAAGTTAATAAGAAGGTAACGTAAAGATAAAAAGGAAAGTGTCGTACCAGCCTCTTTGTTATGAGGTAATGAAAGTAAAATTAAAGTGTGACCTCCTGAAGGTGAGGTACAAGACCTCAATGTTTGATGGTCTCAAGTCTTCCACAAGGGAAGCATCATGTTTATGATCTCATGATTAATGAGTTGGTACGAACACTAAAGAAAGTAAGGAAAATGAAAGTTATAAGATAAAGAAAGTTAAAGAACAAGAATAAAGGTTGAGAAAGAAAGGAATATTTAAGTTTATAGAACGTTCATAAAATGCTCATAATTGAAGTTAATAATTGAGCATAAATGGAGTCATGCATTCTGATGTTACTTGAATGCTAATTTATGAAATGTTTATATGTCATGTCATGAAAGACATTTTGAGAAAGGTTATCATGAAACGGTTTATGAACGACGTTTTAAGAAAAACGTTCAAGAAATGTTTTAAGAGAAAGGTTTTACATTAAATGTTTATGAAAAACACTTCATGTTTGCAAGAAAAGGTTTACGAATGACGTTTTAAGAAAAACGTTGAAGAAATGTTTTACGAAAAACGTTTATGCAAAACGTTTCAGAAATGTTTTATGAAAAACGTTTTCAGAAATGTTCTATGAAAGACGTTTATGAAGAACGTTTTTAGAAATGTTTAAGGAAAACGTTTATGAAAATATTTCATAAATGTTTATGGAAAACGTTCATGAAGAACGTTTCAAGAGAAAAGTTTTCATGAGAAAAGTTTTAAAGCATGTTTAAATGCTTTGTGAGATTATGTTTGAACTTGCTGAGCGAAAGCTCATTAAAAGTTTTTCATGCTGTAGGTAACTTATGGGTGACCAATGGGACCCGTTAGAAGAGCTGGGTGCTGCGGATGACAGATGCGAAGATTTGGGTTGGATACCATCACTGTTTGCTTCCGCTATGCAAAGAAAATGTTTTCCATTGTTTAATGTTGTGTTTTCAAAGTTTAAAGAAAATCAGAGTTTTAAGAATTGAATTCAAAGTTTTAAGATACAGTTTATGAACTGTTTTATGTAATTATAAAGTAAAGTTTTAAACTATGATTTAATAAATGTTTCTTATTAAGTTTTGAGAAACGATTTGAAATGAGTTTAAGGGCAAGTGTTGAGCGATGTCTCCACTTGAATGCGACAGAGGTCGCAGTCAATTTTAAAGAACGTTTAAGGAAAGAAAAAAAAAATTTTATTACAGTATTTTCTTACTAAGTAAGTAAGATTACTGTTTATGAAACTATGTTTATGAAAGTAAAGTGACTGCCCGAAAAGGCGGGTCGTCACAGGTGGTATCAGAGCAGTATCCTGCCATCCCATTTCGCGCTGTCACATGTCCGCTACACCATAGCTCAAGTAAGTAAGTTATGTTAAGCTGAAAGAAAAGTTAGAATTTAATGAATACGTATTTATGTTGGGGGTAGCCTTTGATATCGGCACACCTAGATGAGCAACGAGAAGGCAAGGATCAAAGGATGAACGTGATGATATATGCTAGAATGTCATCGCAACTCGACAGTAGTCATTGTCTATTAGCGATGTTAAGTCAACGATGATAAAACGTGATCAATGATGGTCAACAGATGGCCGACAGCTCAAAATCAAGAAGATGAGCTTGTGACACGTTATGATGTTTAGGCGCACAATGGTGTCTCCGTAGGAGCAAACATTACTCTGATGGAGTTATTTTGTATTGGCTACACGTATAACGAGGAAAAGTGGATTAAGATAATGGAATAATGAAGGTCTGAAGTGATTTCAGTGCTTTATGGAACGAAAGTGCCTGAGAGCAACTTGACGTTAGATCAGTAATTATGTGATTTGATCGAGCTTAAGCACTCCTTCGCTGAGCTGAGGCATGCAAATGAGCTCATAACTGCCCGGATGGGAAATACGATCAAGACAACGATGCCCAATCTAGCAGCAGAAACCTCACAGATTGGAGGATGGAAGCTGGAAATTTATACGTTATGAGAAAAATTACGGCAAAATGTCATTTTAGAATGGATATAGAAACGAAAATTATGGATTTTGTGATCGGATGACCCTGATCTTTAGAAAGAAATGAAGAGATTAGAATGAAAATGAACCCTATTTCTAAGAATAGCATTCAATGATAGAATGCTAAACCCTTAGATGAATGGAAACTGCGCTCAAATGTTGGAAGATCAGAGTTGCGCAGCAGAAGTGTGGTGTATAATTTAGAGGAATATGTCAAGAACATGATGAAAATTGTTGAAGTTCCAAGATGAAGGCTCAGTTTTAAAGAAAAAGTAGTGATCAAGAAAGTATGTTAAGAATGAAAAAGGATGACAAGGAAGATGAACTGCCTATGAAGGTGCTAATTTTCGAGGACGAAAATTGTTAAGGAGGGAAGATTGTAACACCCGAGATTTTTAATGCATTAAAAATGCATTAAATTAAAGATTATATTAAGACAAAGTACAATTAAAGAAAAATACTGTATAATAAGATGGAAAATTATACAGTGTTAGAGTAATGCAGTATAAGAATTGAATTGTGTGGACCACAATTTTATCTTATACTTTTTATAAAAGAAAAGAAAAGAAAAAAAAAAAGAAAAGAAAAATCAGAAATTCAAAGCAAATTCGAGACTTTCTCTCTCCTCTTTCTCTCTCTAGATTTTCTCTCTCTCTCCTCAAATCTCGTTTGAGATTCCGGCGTTATTTTTCGACACCTCCCATACCAGTGGGAAGCTCTCGTTGAGCTAAGTCCAACGAGGTGTTGTGCCACCCAAATAGCCGCCGGAGGAGGGCCCACGCGCCGCCCAAAGTGGCGGCGAAACCCATATTTTCCCGACGTCGTTTCTCGGCCGTCCGACCACCAATCGACGTGATTTTGGTGTCTATGGACTCAGTGTGATGAGAGGAACAAGATGGTACCAATTTTCCAGCTCAATTTTGGCTGGAAAGGCTTCGCCGGAGCTGCCCCGTCGCCGCCGTGGAGCCGCCGTCGCAGCCGTCGTGCCTGGTGGCGGTGTGGCACACCACCGGTGCCAAAATGATCAGAGGGCGACGGCGAGCAAGACCCCTCGGTCAATTGCTCCTTTCCGCCGCCCCTCGCCGGAGAACGAAGGCACCCGCCACCGTCGACGTGGGTGAGTTTGGGTTGGCCATTTTAGGCCGTTTTGTGCCAAATTGAAGGCACAAACACGTTCAGAGGACCGAGAGGAAGCTTCCCAACACCTCAATTTTGGGGAAACACCGCGAGAAGGCGGAGAACCAAGGTCCACCGTGGAGAGCCGCCGTGAGGAGGTGGAGCCGCTGTTCCACGCGGTGTTGAGATGCCCCACCATAGGGGAAATGCTCAGAGTGACTCGGGGAAGAAAACACCCAAGTCAATTTTGGGCTACCGTCGCCGGAGGACCGAGATCGGAGCCGCCTGTGTTAGCCGAGAAATCCATCCTCGATTGGAGCAGATGGAGGCCGAATTGGGTGAAATTGACCCCACCAATCGACTCAGGAGGGTCGAATTAGGGGGGGTAGGCTCGAGCTCAGCCCTCAACGGAGCCAAACGCCGGCGGTCAACGGCGGTCAACGGCCGGTCAAAGGGCAAAATGGGATTTTGTGATCCGGACCTCCGATCGAAGATCCGAGACCGCCTCCCGACTCGTTTCGATGCTCTAAACGCAATGGTGACCTCTGTTCGAGCAAATTCCACTCCGATGAAAATCGTCCGGTACCGACTGCACGCGGATCGAGGTGATTCAAACAGCAATATCGGAGTCCAGAATGATGTTTTCAAGAATGCATGATCTCCAGGAAGCATTCCTAGCTATTCATGGTAGCTCGAGGAGCACTGCAGAGGATGCTTCACATACTGTAGATGCAACGAGATACAACTGGATCTGCTTAGCTTGGAGTTCAAGTAAGTAGGAATCTCGACTACAGTATGAACTGTTTTAGATGCTTTCATAGAAATTTATGAAATGCATGATCAGTGATTGTTACACTGTTTTATGTAAGAATAGGTTTTATAACGTTACAGGGTGACGAAAAAACCCGTTAAGGGTAAAATCGTCATTTTTAAGGAAACGGCTAGAACGGAGTCGAACACTCCGATTTAGCATAATGTTATTAGATGGAAAATGTTCCGTGATACGTTAAGTAACGTAACGGTCATGTGAGATCAAGATTTAACGAGGAATGTTTTAAGTAAACGAGTGGTAACCGATGGGTTACAAAGTTAAAAGGAAAAGTAACCCCGGTGGGTTACAAGGCTAAATGAAGGAAATGTAAACTGACAGTTTATAAGGTTGAGTAAGAGAATGGTAGACCGAAAGTATACTAGTCAAGTTATGAATAAGGAAAGAATGATTAATGTTTACGTTTTATTATCAATCGAGTGGATTGATAATAAAGAAAGTTAATTAATGAGTCGGCTGTCGTTTGATCAGGACACAGAGGCCGACTAATGGAAGGAAAAGGAACGGAATAGAGAACGCTAGAGCATAGTTTGGGTAAGTTTCAAACCTCACCTACAGCATGAAGTAAATGATTTTTAAATGCTTATTTATATGTTTGCAAATGTGTTTGCAATTGTTAAGCAAGTTGTTTTTAAAGTATGTTTGCATTTATTATGCAAGAAGTTTTAAAGTTCAAGAAAAAGATTTGCAATGAATTTGCAATCGTTATGTTAAAGGTTCATTTGCATATTGATATGCATAACGTTATTTAAAAGTTTAAGTTATGATTTTCAAAGTATTGAAAGTATGTTTTGCATTATGACAATGCATAATGTTTTATAGTTTAAGTTAAAGGTTTAATGATGCATTTGCTATGCAATAAGTTGCATTTGATGTGCAATAAATTTAAGAATAAAAGTTATAGTTTGCAAATTGTGTTTGCATTTTATGATGTATTTATTAAGCAATATGTTGCATTTGTTATGCAATGAGTGTTAGAATGCAAATTATGATTAGTAAAATGTGTTTGCATTTTATGTTACATTTATTATGCAATATGTTGCATCTGTTATGCAATAAATTTTATAGTACAAGCTATGAATTGCAAGTGTATTGCATATGATGTGATTGCATTTGAAATGCTCACTAAAGTTAATAAGAAGGTAACGTAAAGATAAAAAGGAAAGTGTCGTACCAGCCTCTTTGTTATGAGGTAATGAAAGTAAAATTAAAGTGTGACCTCCTGAAGGTGAGGTACAAGACCTCAATGTTTGATGGTCTCAAGTCTTCCACAAGGGAAGCATCATGTTTATGATCTCATGATTAATGAGTTGGTACGAACACTAAAGAAAGTAAGGAAAATGAAAGTTATAAGATAAAGAAAGTTAAAGAACAAGAATAAAGGTTGAGAAAGAAAGGAATATTTAAGTTTATAGAACGTTCATAAAATGCTCATAATTGAAGTTAATAATTGAGCATAAATGGAGTCATGCATTCTGATGTTACTTGAATGCTAATTTATGAAATGTTTATATGTCATGTCATGAAAGACATTTTGAGAAAGGTTATCATGAAACGGTTTATGAACGACGTTTTAAGAAAAACGTTCAAGAAATGTTTTAAGAGAAAGGTTTTACATTAAATGTTTATGAAAAACACTTCATGTTTGCAAGAAAAGGTTTACGAATGACGTTTTAAGAAAAACGTTGAAGAAATGTTTTACGAAAAACGTTTATGCAAAACGTTTCAGAAATGTTTTATGAAAAACGTTTTCAGAAATGTTCTATGAAAGACGTTTATGAAGAACGTTTTTAGAAATGTTTAAGGAAAACGTTTATGAAAAATATTTCATAAATGTTTATGGAAAACGTTCATGAAGAACGTTTCAAGAGAAAAGTTTTCATGAGAAAAGTTTTAAAGCATGTTTAAATGCTTTGTGAGATTATGTTTGAACTTGCTGAGCGAAAGCTCATTAAAAGTTTTTCATGCTGTAGGTAACTTATGGGTGACCAATGGGACCCGTTAGAAGAGCTGGGTGCTGCGGATGACAGATGCGAAGATTTGGGTTGGATACCATCACTGTTTGCTTCCGCTATGCAAAGAAAATGTTTTCCATTGTTTAATGTTGTGTTTTCAAAGTTTAAAGAAAATCAGAGTTTTAAGAATTGAATTCAAAGTTTTAAGATACAGTTTATGAACTGTTTTATGTAATTATAAAGTAAAGTTTTAAACTATGATTTAATAAATGTTTCTTATTAAGTTTTGAGAAACGATTTGAAATGAGTTTAAGGGCAAGTGTTGAGCGATGTCTCCACTTGAATGCGACAGAGGTCGCAGTCAATTTTAAAGAACGTTTAAGGAAAGAAAAAAAAAATTTTATTACAGTATTTTCTTACTAAGTAAGTAAGATTACTGTTTATGAAACTATGTTTATGAAAGTAAAGTGACTGCCCGAAAAGGCGGGTCGTCACATCCATCACCCACCACTGCCAGCCAAAATGAGTACCCCTTTAAGCAAACACCACATAAAAGAGACCACAATCCCTTGATGATGGAGCCCTTCAAGCCCCCATTCACTTCCAGCCTATAGCTGGAAGGCCACCCAAATAGCACTTTAAACCTAAACCGACCATCGCGCCCCCCAGCCCGACTTACTTGGAGACACCAACGTACACAGGTGCCCTAAATCAACCACCCAACACATGTCGAAGCCCATGCACCCAAGCCCAATCGCTCCTTTCTGCACCTAGCACTGTCCATGAAATTCCTAGAGAAAATATTATTGCGCTAATAAAGACCCTCTCATCGGGCTGGGAGTTCGGATACTAGCCTAAGGCCAGTGCTAGACTCCAACCCTTCGATGCCTCTCATAGACGCGGCACACTAGAGTAGAGATGAAAAGAAAAAACCCTAGCAGAGCATGATAAGAGAAGAGTCGTAATGGATTTGATTTTAATTGTCAACCCTATAGTTCTAAAACTACCTTTGCAAAAAGTTCTTAAGTGCACAAAAATTTTAGATTCCCTATATTTGGTTTTTAAAGTTTTGGAATAAAACAACGAGTTTCGTATTTCCCCTTTTTTCCAGTTTCCCTACTTGAATTTCTTGTGAGAGAAAGTAAATTTATGTTGTGTATAGTCATTGACATAGATAGAATTATAAAACACTATCTAATAGTTTAGATATAGAAAGTAAATTTATGTTGAATATGGTCATGCATACAGATAGAATTATGCAACACTATCTAATAGTTTAGATATAGAAAGTAAATTTGTGTTGTATATAGTCATCGACATAGATAATTTTGATTTACATAGTATTATGTAATACACACTATGAACACGTTATTTTGTGATGTTTTCTCTTTAAATCATATTCTTTTATTTTAGAAATGGTAAGAAATGTTAGTTTTTAAAACTAATTGTAATAAATGTCAAGTTTTAAAAATATTATAGTAAATGTCAAAATTTATGATGTCAGTAATTTGTTTACCCCTTTATTCATAGTTTAAATAATTCTTATTTATACAATAAATAGATTTATGGTGTAAATAATATATTTACCTCCTTATTTACCATGCAAATATTTTTTATTCACATAGTAAATGAGTTATTTATATTGTAAATCTGACATTTACTATAAAAATGTTCAAAACCCGATATTTATTTCCAAAGGTTTTAAAAATCTGATATTTTTCTTATTCTCCTTTGTTTTTATTTTTATTGGTTAGGTTGCTATTCATATTATTTATGAGGTGATCGAATTTTATTGAGCTGAGGGAAATTAAGAAAGGTAAATTTATTATTTGAAAACTAAAGGAATGTTGCTATTTGTAATTAACGTGCATTTTTTTTACCATTATGTGATCAAGGAAAAATTGTGATAGTTGAAAATAATGATGATTATGTCTGGTCTATATGCTTTGTTCCACGGTGTGCTTGACATAATATGCCATCGATCAAAAAAAATTGCTGGTTAAAAATTTTCTTTCCTCCTCTCTTTATAAGTGTTATTTTGATCTCTAGTATTCTTTGTCAGTTTTTTTTTCTTGAATATGTATGTGACGACTATTTTTTTTCTTTAATAGGGAAAACAAAACAAAATAAAATAAACCGCTAACTTGTAAATAATAATATTAATAAAAACTATTTCCTTGCGAGAGCTTAAAAGTCCATAAATAACAAAACTGTTTTTAGAATAATTTTTTAAACAGAAAAATGCAAATGTAAAAAAATAATATCGGAACAATTCGTATAGTACAAATGACATACAACATATATAAAATAAATAACCTCACTCAATTTTTATTTTATATAACTATGAGCAGCTGTCTTCACTGGAGAACTCCAAATTTAATTTCTATCTTATTTGATCTTGCACAACTTGGAGGGGAAATTTTAAAACAATAGAAAAATGAACGAAATGCCTAGTAGGGTTTATTTTAACAACACTTAAAATTTTAAAACAATGCAATCTCAAATCCATAATAAACTTAAGATGTCAATTTATCATAAATTCTTTTTTGCAATTCGTTTCATTATTATACCTATCAAAATTTCATATATCTTACCTTTCAATCAACCACACATAGAGTGCCTGCAGTTAAGGTTTAGGGTTCTGCCCTCAAGGTTATATTTTCATAACTTGTCCTCTAAAGCTCTCTTTTCATACATCTACTATCTAGAGTTGTTTCTACTCTATAACACATTTTCAAATAGTCAATGCTCACAATTTATGATACCGAGTCTAAATCTTATTTGACATATGTTTTTCTTCTAATGTCAGATTATGCATATTAGCTTATGCATATACTTTTATCAAATCATCTTCTAAGAAATCCATTTTCATAAAGCAATGGTATTTAAACATACTTTTTCATAAAATATTTATTTCCATGGCCAAAGCAATTTAAATCATGACTATTAAAGAAGGATAAGAAATCCTACCTTTTGGCAAATAAATCTATGGATAATTCCTAATCCTTTTACACCACGTATGCTCCAATTATGCCTTTAATCTTAAGACATATAACAAATTGTAAATTTAATTTAAATACTAATTTTCTAATTATATTAATTTATTTTGTTAGTGTGTCTTCATCATTAATATCCTCAAAAATATGCATAATAACTTTCTAACTTAATTTTAATATTTTAGAAATTAAAATAAATTTTATTTTAGTACAAAATATGTAAAAAAAATTAATTTTTGAAACAAATAATTTGTTTTTTATTTAGAAATGAAACAATTAATTAAAATTAAAAAGATTTATTTTTACGAAAACAAGATAATTTTTAAAGTACAACTAAGCACATAACGTATGCTTTCCGAAAGATGCAACATGCAATTACTTCCCTTGTCCTGTTGGTGGAGGTTCAAATCTTAGCCATTACAAAACCCACAAATTTTTTTTTTTAAAAACATCACATTTAATTGGAAAAACGACAACATAATTTTTTTCTCCAATTTTGATGTCATTTTTTGGCTTTTAATGTGGTTTTTAGGATGGAAATTTTGTGAAATGGCAAGTATGGGCTCTTCAATTTTTCAACTAATTTCCAAGGTTTTAACATGTTTCTAAGTGTAAAAATGTTTTATAATCATCCACAAATATCAAAAACACATTTCTAATAAATTTTTATGCTCAAAACGTAGATTTAAATCAAAGTTAAAGTTTAGAAAGTTTACGTAAATTCAAGCTAAAAATGTTGTTTTGATAACCAAAATTTTCTTGATTTCAAGCTCTATGAGTTACTAGGAGGTTGTTTTTATGAATTTTTGTGAGAAAATAGCTTGAAGTTGATGTTTAGTTTTCTTGGGTTTTCTTCTGTTTTGGGTTGCTGTGGAAGAAAGAAGAAACAAAGGAAGAAGGAATAGAAAAAAGAAGAAGAAGGAAAGAAGAAGAAGAAAAGGAGAGGGTGGCAACTTTTTTTTTTTTTTTTTTTTCTTTGAGCAGGTGAAGTTGTCGGGGAGAGTGTGAAAGAAATGTCTCCCCTAAAGACTTTGAACATAAATGTTAAAACGGTATTTTCGTAAATATATAGAAAATTCAGGGGTATTTAGTTAATTTCACAAAATAGGTGCATAAAAATTTTGAAAAATTTAAAATAGATAAAATAAGTAAAATTAGACATATTTGTGATAGAATAAAATTTTACAAAATTTATATTGATATACTAATAATTAAATTTAACATTATTAATACTTATTTAAAATAACGGGTGTTTCAATGTGTGGCTCTTAGGGCTAAGAATTGGCTACTTACTCATTGAGTTGATCACTGGTGACTGGTTCCATGTATGCAATGACTTAATAGTTAGACAAAATGGTTTGATCCAATGACATATTATCATTATTATTATTATTATTATTATTATTATTATTATTATTATTATTTAAAATACATACGATTCCTACCTCCATATCACATTGTTAACATTCAATATTTAAGCAAGCCCTTTTCCTTTGATCGAGTGATTGTTGGTGTAGGCTGAACCATTGTTTTTTATCTATCGTGCAGTTAGAGTGTTCAAGTTAAAGGCAGTTCGAAATTTATAACAAAAAGTTGCATCATTTTGAATTTTCAATCTTGTAGATAATCGTTACCTCTACAAAGTAGGTGTGACAATCATAGCAAAATCTACTTTGCTTGTTACTATTAAGGTTTTACTTGACATTTATGAACCGTCCCATTGAATCCAATTCTAGATTTTGTTGGGTTCGAATTTAACAGGAAGGGATGATCACAGAGACTTCATCTTCGTCTGCTAAGATTACTATTTCCAATTTAACTTTCGAAGTAGCTAAGTATAATGGCACTGGTAATTTCATCATGTGGCAATGGGAGGCTTTGGACGTTTTGCATCTACAGGAACTGGCTATTGCTCCTGAAGAAAAACATGAAAAGATGAACGAAAAAGATTGGGCTAACAATTTGGTATTGTTTTCAAAACAGATGAAAATGTTTTTGTTTTGAAAAATGAGAATTTTTTTAGAATTGTACTGAGAATATTTTTAAAATTTTTACCTCGAAGAACATGCGAAAACATTTTCAAAAATTTTAAAAACAAAACCAAACGGGGCTAATTGCCGTGCTTGTAGCACTATTCGTTTCTTGTCTTGCAAAGGATCTAAAACGTAGTGCTCTATTGGAGAATTCTGCGAAAAGGTTGTGGAAAACATTGGAGGACAAGTACAGGACACCACCGAGCTTAAAGAATTGATTCTATACGTGGAAGAAACTTTTCGGTATCAACCAGGTGCCTCTATGAATGATCACATAAGCACCTTTGATGAATTTTTGGTTGATTTGTCTTGTTTGGGTAAAGATTTTGAGGATGAGGATAAGGTGATTCTGTTGTTGATCTCACCACTCTTTTACTCCATGGAAAGGATAAGGTGGAATTTCATGCTGCATGTGATGCTTTGTTGAGATGCAAAATGTGGGAAGGACCAAAAGGCTCATGAGGATATGTTGACAATGTGCCAAAGATGAGTGTGCCTTTTGTCATGCAATTAAGGCATTGGAAGAAGAATTGCCCTAAGTTGAAGAATAAACTCAAAGGTAAAACAAGTTTGTGATGCTTTGCTGTTATGGGAAAACAATGGCCCAATTATTTTTCCTTTTTCTTTTTTTCTTGGAGGCCCAAATTGTTTCTTTGTAGAGTCAGTTGAAGGCTTAAGCCCTTTAGTTGAGAGAATCAATATTGCATTTTGTGAAATCATTTAACTACAAATTAATATTTCAAAAAAAAAAGTACAAATTAATGGATTCTTTGCTGTGTTCCATTCACTATTTCGCTTTTTCGTACCTGCAATTTCTTGCATCACTTGGTTGGTTTAATATTCTATATCCATGTAAGGTATTCAATGCTTAAACTTACTTACCTGTGGCTTTGAGCACCATAGTTAGCAGAAAAGGTTCCTACTGAATATGTTGGTATTGACTCCCCAAGTTTCGCCGATTGCAGATCTTTTGGCCCCGTTTATTTTTGTTTCTTAGAATTTTTGAAAATATTTTTACACGTTTTTTGAGTCAAAAATTTTAAAAACACGCTTAACACAATTCATAAAAAACTCTTATTTTTTAAAATAAAAACATTTTCACCTATTTTAAAAACAATACCAAATAGCCCCTTTATTTATTTACTCCTTTAATTATTAAACTATTTAAATTGCATCCTCACATGAATTAGGCCCAGTTTCTATCCCAAACACGGGTAAGTCACAGAAGCTCATCTGTGAAGAAGTGGCTTTTCACACATCAAAATATAATAATACAATCATGAACAAATAGGTTTTGAACCGTAAAAGGATTTTTATTGGGAGAACTAAATGACACTCGAGCGTTTTGTCAAGATTAATAGAAATTATTTTTATCGAAATATTTTTACCCAAACACCCTTTTTTTTTTTTTGAAAAATTACACCAAAAACGTCATAGTTAATTGATTGTGAAGGAAAATTATTGTTTGACTTTTTAATGTTTTTAAATTTTGGAAATTTCCTCACTTCATTGAGAACATTTCCAACAGTGTACATGCTTTTATATCTTTTTACCCTTATTTAGTCCTCAAAAACGAGATTCATTAGTTTGTACATATTTGATAATAATAATAATAATAATAATAATAATAATAATAATAATAATAGTAATAAAAAGAGTTATTGTTTTGTTTCTCTTCACCACAACATTCCCTGTAAAATTAATTGACATGATAAATATCAAACTATAATTTTACCCAAACCCGAAGTAGAAAAGAAGAATATCAAAATTAAAAAACAATTAATTTCACCTAAACCCAAGCTTTTGTATGTTTAATTTATTAATTTTAACAAATCAAATTACTAGTTCAACTATTTCATCCCAAAAAAAAAAAAAATAGCCTATTTTCTAAAGGGTCATTCTATTGTCCCTCAATTTTAGCAATGGGATAAAATTCCCCCAAGTTATCTTGAACGTTGAAATTCCTGATGTTTCAAACCAGAATATTTAGGGAATATTTAGGGGCATATGAGGGTATTGAAGGGTAGTGAAACGTGGAACCTGTTTGTTACGGGTTGCTTAAAATAACTAATATGGTCACTTTTTATTAAAAAAAGGAAAAGGAGATAAAAGAAAAGGGTGAAAAGAATTGAAAAAAAGAAAAAGATTTGGAAAGTGTATGTCCACTCTTTAGAGCTAGGACTAAAATCATTGATGAGGACGCTGGTATTTCATCTGTTTGTCCAGATTTTCAAACATCAATCTCCTCGTACATGTTTCGATGGTCTCTGATAAGTTAATCTAAGCTTCAACGCCTTCAAAATGTTGTTGATTGATTTGTAAAGATACTCAAAAGCTTAATCAAATAATCATAAAAATTTTTAGAACAAAAAATAAAGATAAGAGCCAATTTTTAATAGTGATCAATAAGCTAGAAGATCCTTCTCTTTTTCACAAACATACTATTTATAATTAACTTGTCAAAAATTTAATAATTATTTCATCAATTATTAAATCTTTGATCCATTATTCTTCTTTTTGAGCTTTTAGGCTTTGCATCTTCCCCTTACTTGAAAAAGGTCAAGAAAAATGTTATTTATTCTTCTATTTTGTCATTTCTTGGGATTTGTCTTTCCCATGTTTTCCCGATGATATAGACGTGTAATAGGCCACATGTCGCAGCCAAAATGGTCGCCCTAACACAGGCTCGTACTCTATGTTCGTGGCTTATCTCGGTTTCTGGTTTTACACGGTTCCCTTTAGGTCTTATCTGAGAGACTTCTTTAAGCATTCAGAGTTCCTGATTTGTTTTTCAGTCATTTGACTTCTTTGATAAAAACAGTGCGGCATGTGGCATACCATTATCGGATGAGCGGAAACTCCCCCAACATCTGCCCTCTTTTTCCTCCACATTTAGGAATGCTCTCGAGGAAAAAACGATACTCCATGTCGGGAGTTGTTCGCTAGAGACACGTTTTGATATCTGCTTCTTTTGACATCATTTCGTATTTATTACGGCTAAGCTTTCGAAGCATCGCTTCTTTTCTTATCCACAAAATGACAATAATTTATTATTATTTTATTCTATATTCCTTCTTTTTTTGGCTTTTGAATTAGTTATTTGAAAACTTATGACGTTTGATATCTCTTCCCTTCAGCCTATAAATACAGCTTTACTGTTTCTTCTACCTTTTCTTTTCTGTCCATGATTCAGGTCATTACCAGTGTTGCCGTTTGTCTAGCCTGCTTAGAGGTCCGGAGTGTCTTTGCAGACACCGGTATTTTTCCATTTCTATTTCCGCATGGACAATGGCTTTAGTAGTCCTGTCGGTCGTTGGTGCTAGTTTGACTTGTTGACTTGTCAGGCACTGGGATGCAAATTCACCTATTTCTTTTTTCATGTTCGGCCACTAGTAATGAAGCTCCAAGTCTCTATACGTCTTTGTGCTTCTAGGATTAATCAAGTACAGCATGCTTTAGTCAATTTTGTTTCCTATAGATTCAAGCTAGATAGGACATACCATCCCTCTTTACCACAAAACACCTTCATTGTTGACTTCAAAATCAAGATGTTTCCCTTCCTGGATTTCCCTCTTTAACTTTTCAACATAAGGATCTTCACATTATTGTGTTACCTTGATATTGTCAAGCAGGGTTGATCGAAAACTGAGAGCATTTAATTTTCCAATAATCAATTCTATTCTTTCTAAACATTTTTCTCTCTTGGGGGGACTCGGTAGAACTTTTAAGGCTGACAAAGTTTCTGAGGATTTCCTGCCCCAGGCGTCTACTACGACATTTGTTTTTTAGGATGATATAAGATTTTACAGTTCTGGTGCTTTACCAGTTTCAGCCATCTTCTTTGTCTCATGTTTAGCTCTTTTTGAGTGAAAAGATGCTTATGAATTTTGTGATCAGTATAGATTTCACATCGCACACTATATAAATATTGTCCTCCACCTTTTTAATGCAAAAACCACAGCAACAAGCTTCAAATCATGGAGAGATAATTCTACTATTAAATCAGGTGTCTTAAAGATTAAATAATATAATAGTTTTTAAAGTATTTAATTAATAAAAAATTATCATTTTATCATATATCAAATATATCTTTTTTTATGTTCATTTACGTTAAATGTTTGATAAGCAAACAAAAGTCTGAGACTGTCAATTTAAACCTTTAAGATCGTATATATAATAGACACATTATGCATAAGACATAAATTTTAAGGTAAAGATCTAAACATAAAATATTTACAATCAAGAGAATAAAGTTGTGCACTTTTTATGTTAAAATTGTTATGTTATCCATATCTCTAATGGGAGATGACTTCTCTTGGTCTTCGGAGTGGGATTCCATGAGTAAAGACATCGGTATATTGTTATTGGTGATGATATATTGATGATGAGTGAGTATTTTACTCACAAATTAAGTAATTCTTGAGCTTAAATATTGTGAAAAGCCTCAAGCACTTGTGTTATTTTCATGGTTTTTGTGCTATTTTTGTAGGGAAATAATAAAATTGGACTTAGAGGGATTTCTGGCATTAGTTGAAACTCAAAAGAGCCATTTCCAATTGCACTTAGGCCATGCCGCACGTCCATGCTGTGTGTAATGCACGTTGTGTGCATGAGGAGGCCCAGTAGGCTGCTTGCATGGTCACTTAGGACTAACACACACTGAAATGCCTAGTAGCACGCTAGGCCGGGCATGCCTGCTGCGCGGAGAACATGTCCTTGGCATGCTGAAATGTTATTCAATGGATGATTTGACCTGAATTGAAGCCCTAATGTCTTTACCCAAAAACCCTAAAAAAGAAAGAGGAATGAGGAAGAGGCACAATTTTCTAAGGGGATTTTGGGCTTATTCCAAGGAAGAAGATGAGGAAAAGGAAAAGAAAAAAGAATATATTTGTCTTGTTTTAAGTTAAGGATTTTAATACTAGTCTTAGATTTAGGTTCTAGTTTCAATAAATTATCATGATAAAGCATTTGAAGATCATGAAGTATGAGAGAAAAAGAAGAAGAAGAACTTGGAGATAGTGACAACTTCAATTTGGGTTTTTTTGTTCCTATTCTCTTTTTTTTTTTGTAAGACTTGTAAATGTTGATTTGTTTAATTCTATGTATGGATTTTGAGAAATACAACCTAGGTGAGTATAAGATCGAGGGATTTATAGTTCTTTTGTAATAATTGAAAGAATTAGAGCTTAGTGAATATTTAACTACTTGGTTCTAGATGAGGATGTTGGAATCGGGTTTTTAAGCATATTATCTAATTTGACACTTGGCAGAGGTAATTGAGTTAATTAAGAGTTCTTAACTAATGAATTGTGACTCTCTTAATAATAAAATTAACGCGGATTAAGTATGATAAAATTAATGCTCTAGTAATTTTAATTAATTGTTTCGTTACTTTATTTTACTTGCTTAGTTATTTTTATTAATTTCTTTTATTTGTTGTTTTATCCGGTCATCCAAATAATCTTAGAGCCAATCAATTTCGCCGGAATTTAATGCAAATTAAACTTAATTGTTGTGAGATCGATGACTTTACACATCACTCTATTACTTACGATCGTGTACGCTTGCACGCAAGCCCCAATTTGAAAATTCTTGTAGAATTCAGCATCTTCGTTATCTTCTTTTTTAATATGACTATTAAACAACAACTTTTTCCTCTAATCATTTGAACAATATAGGATCAACCGAAGTTAATGCTGGTTGTGTGGTAGACCTCTTTCTGGTGTAACTATAGCTTCAGGTGACTCAGAAGTTCTAAAGCTCGCTGAAGTTAACATGGCTGGCATGGGAGCTGAATACCTTGTTAATTGCAAGGCTATGAATAAGGCACAAGAAAGGCAATATCTTTTATCTGGACCCCTGTATGTGCCTTCAGCGATCATCTTGTCCTTGATGATCACCCATTGTTCAAACACACTCCTGTACCTACAAAGTACATGAACTAGGCCCGCTACTCAGAAATTGTTGTTGCATGCTTAGTTGGGAACCAATTATTCATGGTGGTCCTATGAATGAGCTTGAATTTTTCACTTAATTAGGCCTTGGTTAGCTTTCTACTCCAGTGGTCTTTTTTTCCCGCCAATGTCACATTACTAACATTTTCGTTTATCTCCCCAAAAGGTCCAGTGTTACTAATTCCCAAAATTTGATTAATTGTCTCACTAGAGATATCATTTAAATTTCCTCTAGATAGACACAGTATTGAAAATAGTTGAATTCATCAGCTATCCTGGAGGATGTTAGGGTAAAATTCTTTTACCAAACTGTTGAAAAAATGGTACGCAGCAAAATTTTAAAAATTTTATATCAAAGTAATTTCAAAACACAAGTATGACATGTTATAAGCATAGATTAACCAGATCTTACTAACCGTTGTGTGCCGAAGAACCTCCGCAATCCATGTAGAGAAGTAACGTTCTAGAAGAGCCTCAACCAACTGGTCTTCTTTGCTATTCTCTATCCACAACCGGAGTGAGTGTAGGCTCACACGTACAGCTCTTCCACCGATGACTCTCCTTCCAACCAATCGAGAGAACCCAAAACAAGTATTCGTGATTTGTGAACAAATGCTCTCAGGGAGTTTTTCAGATTCTCACTTAGCAGAGTATCAC
This sequence comes from Artocarpus heterophyllus, assembly GCA_025403435.1. Taxonomy (NCBI): domain Eukaryota; kingdom Viridiplantae; phylum Streptophyta; class Magnoliopsida; order Rosales; family Moraceae; genus Artocarpus; species Artocarpus heterophyllus. The sequence continues at coordinate 28,862,742 of CM046347.1, forward strand.
TCTTAATCTCTCAATTGATCTGAGTAACTCATAAGACTTACTCCCTTTTATATAGAGATTGGTCCTAGGGTCAGTCCTTATAAGATTAGGTCTCAAAAACTTGAAACAGAATCAAGTTCGGATCAGTATCTGATAAGATTCACGTAGAAACGCGTAATCTTATCCTTCGCTAATCGGCAGGCCGAACACGCAGATTGGCAGGCCGAACTGTCGCGTAAATATCTCCGCGAATATTTTATTTTCCACCAAAGATTTTATAGGATAAAGTCTCAGTTTTAATTCAAATAACCCAATAGAGAAGTTATCTGATCAAAACAACTTTATCAAGATAATCTCTAAGAAAATCAATTCATAATAATTTTACAAGTTTATCTTGATCTAATTTATCCAATTAAATCAACCGATAAACAGACAAGAATTATCCAATCCCAAAAATTCAACAAGTTTATTTAGAATTAATTTTATCATAAAACTAATTCAACCAATAAACAGACATGAATTATTTGATTCTTTCAAATTTTAAACCAATCTGACAAATCCAACATAAGTTACCAATGATTGAAAAAGCACGCCGTATCGTTACCAGATGTTGTGAGCTAGCAAAGGGGACCAAATAGACCTATATAGTTCAAGCTCTTGATAATTATGAAACCCAATATCACAGATATACATTTCATAATTATCAACTCCAACGCTACTCTTCTAAAAGCTTGGAGCTGTACTCTCGAACTATATAGAATTACGAAACTGGTATAGCTAAGTCTCCATGACATATCATAGTGTATCGTATCCCCATATGGTAATCCATAATCGGCTTAAGAACAAGTTCTGTCTTAAATTCTCAATTTTTTTATCTTACATTCCATTATCTCACCATTAGAAAACTTACCATCCAAAGACAGTATACCATTCGGTTACACCTATGTATCCAAATAGTTGAGCGCTCTAGTTTTCCAATTACAAGACAACGCATATAAGAGGATATCATTACTCCTAAAGAGGAGCTATGGATTCCATATCTATGAATAACAGGTCTACGCCATCAAGAGTCATGCCTCCAACGTACCGGCATGCATACCACTATTAAGATGTGGGTGTCACCCTTTGGTACATCAAAAGATACAAGTCAGGACAACGGGCCCACTATTCATCTCAGGATTAAGATACAATACAATTGATTGTCTAAAGTGAATCGATTTGCTGAGACAGAATTATTAATCCAAATCATTTCACTTTATGTCCCGATCCAACACATTGTCACCTGTGACAACATGCCAATGTTTCCATTCACGGAGTCCACCTCTGATGGTCAAGACAAACCATCTCCCAAAAGGGATATAGACAACATAACAATCTTTGCATGAATAAAGCGCCCAACTTTATTCCCTCGATTGCGGATCTTATGTTTTAGACCATCACCTTAAGAATCGTGTCTTCTGTATAATCTGTCCATCATATGCCCAATTCTTAAGGTTTAGACTGACAGTCTCAGACTATTGTTTGCTTAATATACATTCAACAAATATGAACGTAAAGAGGACAAGATTTGGTATATAAATAATGAATAAATTCTTTATTGATAAAAATGTCTCTAAAATCTTATTACATTTTTACTCCTTAGGGCATACATGTCTAACAATCTCTCACTTGCACTAAGTGAGTAAATATGACAAATCTCGCATCCTCATAGCTTCCACATGCCTCTTGAAGACTCTCCCAATAAGTGTCTTCGTAAATGAATCAGCTAAATTGTCCTCTGATATGATCTTGTACATCGTGACATGTCCGCCCTCAATGAAGTCCTTTATCACATGATACTTTCGATCAATATGCTTCCTTTTCTTGTGAAATCTTGGTTCCTTAGCATTAGCTACCGCTGCACTGTTATCACAATACAGTGATACTGCCTTATCCATATCATGAATAACATCAAGATCCTCAAGGAACTTGCGGAGCCACACTACTTCTTTCGAAGCATCACTAGCTGCCACATACTTGGCCTCCATCGTTGAATCCGAAGTGCAATCTTGCTTAGCACTTCTCCAACTAATGGCACCGCCGCCTAGTGTAAATACAAAACCCGAAGTCGGTTTCCTAAAATCCAGACAGGATTGAAAATCCAGACAGGATTGAAAATCCACGTCAGTGTATCCTAGAGGAGTTAAGTCCTCACCTGAATATACAAGCATATACCTTCGAGTCCTTCGCTGGTACTTGAAAATATGCTTTACCGTAACCCAGTGGTTCGGTCCTGGATCCGCCTGAAATCGACTTACAATCCCTACCGCATAACTAATGTTCGGTCGTGTGCAAAGCATGGCATACATGAGACTACCCACAACCGAAGCATAAGGCACCTTCTTCATATATTCTCTTTCTTCATAAGACTTTGGAGAGTCTTTCTTAGAAAGAGTAATTCTAGACCTAGATGGTTGCCTACCTTTCTTGGAATCCTACATTGCAAACCTCTTGAGAATTTTATCTATGTAGCCGGCCTGAGATAAAGCTATCATTTTGTTCTTCCTATCCCGAAAGATCTAGATATTGAGAACAAAATTAGCCTCACCTAAGTCCTTCATGTCAAACTACTTGGTCAACCATAATTTGATCGATGATAACGCCCCAACGTCATTGCCAATTAGCAGAATGTCATCTACATAGAGCAGTAGAAAAACCACCTTCTCACCCTTAATGTGTTTGTAAACACATGGTTCATCCACAGTTTGTAAGAACCCATAAGTCTTGATCACCTGATCAAATCTTATGTTCCAAGAACGAGAAGCCTACTTAAGTCCATAAATTGACTTTAGCAGCTTACAAACCTTACCCTTTTGACCCGTGACCTTGAACCCGTCTAGCTGTTCCATTTAAATGGACTCATCAAGATAGCCATTTAGAAAAGCGGTCTTGACATCTATCTGCCAAATCTCGTAGTCGAGAGCGGTAGCTATGGACAAGAGAATCTGGATGGACTTAAGCATGGCTACAGGCGAAAAGGTTTTCTCATAATCGATTCCTTCCTTTTGCGTATAACCTTTAGCTACCAGTCTAGCCTTAAAGGTTTCGACCTTTCCATCCACTCCTCTTTTCCTCTTGTAGATCCACTTACACCCTATAGGTTTTACCCCTTCGGGAAGATCCACAAGCTCCCAGACATGATTAGTCTTCATAGACTTCATCTCTACGTTCATGGCCTCTGTCTAGAGCTTTGAATCAACATTCTCCCTAGCTTCTGCGTAAGTATAAGGATCCCTGTCATGTTCATCCGGTTCAACCAATAAGACCTCCCCATTGAACATATACCTCTCAGGTTGACGCCCGATCCTCCCACTACGCTGAAGCCCCTGAGGTTGTTGTTCAGGTTTGTTTAGTTTTTCTACACTGAATGGAACGGTTTCGTTCAGAACCTCAAGAGTGATCGAATCTCTCCTTAACTTCTCAAGCACCAATTTGCTTTGAGGTTTAAAGTCGTTCATGTAACTCTCCTCAAGAAAAGTTGCATTAGTTGAAACCACAACTTTATTTTCCTTTGGGTTATAAAAATAACCCCGTTTAGTCCTTTTTGGATATCCTACAAACATACAAACTTCTGAACGTACTTCCAATTTATTCGGATCCTTAAACAGGACATGAGCCGGACATCCCCATATGTCAATATGGTTTAAGGATGTCTTCCTACCCGTCCACAACTCATGAGGAGTTTTAGGGACCGATTTTGAATGCACATTGTTCAAAAGATAACATGCGGTTTGTAGTGCATATCCTCAAAAGGATAAAGGCAATGATGAATAACTCATCATGGACCTGATGTTGTCCAACAAAGTCCTATTCCTTCTCTCCGCTACGCCATTTTGTTGCGGAGTGCCCGGCGTAGTCAAATGGGATAAAATCTCATTCTCTAATAAGTGTTCCAAGAACTCATCAGAAAGGTATTCCCTACCTCGATCGGATCGAAGTGCCTTTATGGATCTACCCAATTGCTTTTCCACTTTAGCCTGAAACTCCTTGAACTTGTCAAAAGTTTCATTTTTGTGGTGCATCAGGTAGACATACCCATATCTTGAGTAATCGTGAATAAAAGTGACGAAGTACTCATACCCTCCTCGTGCTCGGATGTTCATGGTCCGCAAACATCACTATGCACAAGTTTTAGAACCCCTTCGGCCCTATTGCCCTTATACCCGAATGGTCTTTTGGTCATTTTACCCTCCAAAGAAGATTCACATTGAGGTATAGATTCCACCTTTATGTGACTTAAAGGTCCATCCCTTACCAACCTTTGAATCCTATTCAGGTAAATATGACCAAGGCGCAAATGCCAAAGATAAGTCTTATTAGAGTGAGAAGTTTTAAGTCTTTTAGAGTTATTATCATTTATTTCAGCATTAAGCAATAAGTCCATCTTAGGTTTGATAAAATATAGATTATTTTGCATCCATCCAGAACAGATAAAAGATTTATTTTTACGAATCACCACTTTGTGATTAAAAGAAACCAAGTAAGAGTCTTTAAATAAATAAGCTATAGAAATTAAATTCCTTTTAAATATAGGAACATAAAAATAATCTTGCAAAAATAAATTCCTATAATTATCAAAATAAAGATGGACGTCTCCCACTGCTTCCGCTGAGACCAAGGATCCATCGCCCATCCGAAGCGTGAAGTCTTCATGCAGCAGACTTCTGGTTTCTTTGAACCCTTGTAGAGAAACACAAACATGATTAGTTGCACTGAAATCTATGACCCAAATATCACTAGATTCCTCAACCAAACAAGTTTCTAAATATAGAAGATCACACCTACCTCCTTTGGGAAGGAAGTCCTTGCAATGCTTCTTGATATGCCCGACCTTTCCACAGAAGAAGCACTTAAGCTTCTTTAGGTTCTTCTTTTTCTTCTTCTTGCTCTTAGTAGTAGCAGGAATAGAAGACTTCCCGTTCTTGGCCCGTTGCTTCTTTCCATTCCCAATGTTAGGATTGGAACCAGAAGCAGCAACCATGTTAGCCTCACCACCCGCTGGAGACTCCCTGATCAGCAGTTTGAACTCCTATAACTGTTTCATCAGTTCTGTTAAGGTCATATCCCGTCTATTGGTCAAATTAAATGTAGCTCTAAACGGAATAAATTCCTTAGACAAAGTCTCAAAGACCATAGTCATCTGAGTTTCAGCATCGATGTCGGCTCCATTGGTTTGAGCCTCAGCGAGGTAACCTATGACCAACATCATATGCTCCTTTGCAGATGTCCCCAGCCTCTGTTTACAGTTTAAGAGTTTTCGAAGCGCCCCTTTTCGCTTTGTTATGGCCTGGCCTCCAAACATATACTCAAGATTATCCAAGATCTGTTTTGCAGTCTCATAATCCTGATGTTGAGCCTGCAACACATTATTCATGCTGGCCATAACATAGCAGCGGGCCTGATCATTAGCATCTTTTCAGCAATCGTATGCTTGGAATTGCTTATTAGATGAGTCTCCCATAGGCTCGGGAGGACATGGGGTTGTCAGTACATATTTCAGTTTCTCAAAGGACAGGACGATATCCAGGTATCGTTTCCAATCGTTATAGTTTTCACTAGTTAACAGGTTTTTGTCAAGTATCGATGATAAAGCATTTTTAGACATTTTTAATCTACAATAAAGAACATATACCAAATATAAGCAAACATATCATAATAATTTAGTAAGATAACACAATCATACAAATGTGTTTATGTGTCAAAACCTTGAAAATATCACAACCTTACAACGATAATTCCCAACTCAGAATTCAACAAGCTCCTAGGGGAGTCATGCTAAATTCAATCAGAAACACGGATCCCCTCCTGATTAATATATGTCGTCTAAGACCTATATGATCCAGCATATATTAATAATTGTTTCTTTGGCCATTAATTTTATTAACAGAGCTCCTAGGGGAGGTTAATAATAAAATTAACGTGAGTGTATAACCATTGTTTCAATATTTTATCCATGGTCTATAATCACCACCTAGGGGTGTGCAACCATAAATCATACTAAAATACCTTATCCTCTCAGATATCTAATCTGGTACATGATAGAAATCCATTCCTAGGGGTCAGGACCACCATGTTCTGCCTATGGACTAATGATGGAGGCCTTAGGTTCTCTCTTTGAAAACCTTCTCCCACTCAATCTTTTGAAATCAAGGTTTTATTTTAAAATTATGCATGAACAATTTTAATATGAGCGGCACTCCGTATTCTATATGACATGTTATCAATATACATGGCAAATCATATTATAATGAAGATAAGCAAAGCAATTAAGCAAAGCTACAAGTAAAATAATAAATAACCGTAATATTATGGTTCCATCCTAGAGAATAAAAAACTAAGATTACAAGAAAATAATCGAGACATATTATCGATTCTTCATCTTTGAATCCTCAAGTTGTATCCTTCTTCATGTAATATCCATATTTAAGTCTTCAATCTTATATGGATCGAATACTTTATATTTTCGGTCATATCCAAATTTAATGTTTCTCAAAATTGTCCCAAAAATAAAATTAAAACTGCACTTAAAAGACCATACTTTTTCTGAAAACTTTTCTAGCTCTCGGTCGGCTGGCCGATCTGGGTGATCGGCTTGCCGGTCATGTTTCATCGGCCTGCTGATCAATTAGATCAGCTGTCGACCCATGAAAGTTTGGCATGTCGAATTGGAAGTTCAACCTGCCGGTAGAGCCAGCTGATTTTTGCCCCACTGACGGCCTGCTGAACCATACGTCTGGCCTATCAATCTGTAACCATCGGCCTGACGAACTGTGAGGTCTGGCATGCCGACCGAGCAGAAATCTCTCATTCTAGAAAATATAATTTTTAATGCAATTCATCAATTTTATTTTCAACAATTCAAAAACATAAAATTAGAGACACAGGAAATACCTGGAATTGTCATCATCAATCTTCTAGATCCGTCTTCTCCGAATAATTATTTAATTACAAAATTCTTACAAATTTAAAAATTAAACAATAATTGCTAGATGGAGATGACAGTCCGCCATCTAATTACATAAAAAAAAAACTTAGATACACATTCTAACCTCTAAGGAACCATAACCGGTATAAATTAATTAATTAATAATTAATTAAATAACAATTTAATCATCCATCACTAATTAATAAACATTCACCACATAATCCATGACAACATATATAATATATAGAAACTTAGAGTGCCAACTCTTTATTAAATTAAATTCAAGCATAGGAGAGATTAATATCACAAAATTTACACATATAACATGATCACAAACTGGTAAATTTATGTAAAAACCTTGGCTCTGATACCAATTGTTGAAAAAACAGTGCACGGCAAAATTTTAAAAATTTTATATCAGATTAATTTTCAAAACACAAGTATGACATGCTATATGCATATTAACTAGATCTTACTAACCTTTGTGTGCCGAAGAACCTCCGTAATCCGTGTAGAGAAGCAATGTTCCAGAAGAGCCTTAACCAATTGGTCTTCTTTGCTATTCTCTGTCTACGACCGGAGTGAGTGTGGGCTCACACGTACAGCTCTTCCACCGATGACTCTCCTTCCAACCAATCGAGAGAACCCAAAGCAAGTGTTCATGATTTGTGAACAAATGCTCTCAGGGAGTTTTTCAGATTCTCACTTAGCAGAGTATCACTCTTAATCTCTCAATTGATCTGAGTAACTCATAAGACTTACTCCCTTTTATATAGATATTTGTCCTGGGGTCAGTCCTTATCAGATTAGGTCTCAAAAACTCGAAACAGAATCAAGTTCGGATCAGTATCTGATAAGATTCGCGTAGAAACGTGTAATCTTATCCTTCGCTAATCGGCAGGCCGAACAGCTTGATCGGCATGCCGAACAGGTCCCATCGACAGGCCAAACATGCAGATCGGTAGGCCGAATTGTCGCGTAAATATCTCTGCGAATCTTTTATTTTTCACCCGAGATTCTATAGGATAAAGTCTCAGTTTTAATTCAAATAACCCAATAGAGAAGTTATCTGATCAAAACAACTTTATCAAGATAATCTCTAAGAAAATCAATTCACAATAATTTTATAAGTTTATCTTGATCTAATTTATCCAATTAAATGAACCGATAAACAGATAAGAATTATCCGATCCCAATAATTCAACAAGTTTATTTAAAATTAATTTTATCATAAAACTAATTCAACCAATAAACAGACATGAGTTATTTGATTCTTTTAAATTTTAAATCAATCTGACAAATCTGATATAAGTCACCAATTATTGAAAAAGCAAGCCGTATCGTTATAGGATGTTGTGAGCTAGCAAAGGGGACCAAATGGACCTATATAGTTCAAGCTCTCAATAATTAGAAACCCAATATCTCAGATATACATTTCATAATTATCAACTCTAACGCTACTCTACTTAAAGCTTGGAGCTGTACTCTCGAACTATATAGAATTACGAAGCTCGTATAGCTAAGTCTCCATGACATATCATAGTGTATCGTATCCCCATATGATAATCCATAATTGGCTTAAGGACAAGTTCTATCTTACCTTTCCGATTATTTTTATCTTACATTCCATTATCTCACCATTAGAATACTTACCATCCAAAGACAGTATACCATTCGGTTATACCTATGTATCCAAATAGTTGAGCACTTTCCAATTACAGGACAACGCATATAAGAGGATATCATTACTCCTAAAGAGGAGCTATGGATTCTATATCTATGAATAACAGGTCTACGCCATCAAGAGTCATGCCTCCAACGTACCGGCATGCATACCACTATTAAGATGTGGGTGTCACCCTTTGGTACATCAAAAGACACAAGGCAAGACAACGGGCCCACTATTCATTTCAGGATTAAGATACAATACAAATGATTGTCTAAAGTGAATCGATTTGCTGAGATAGAATTATTAATCCAAATCAATTCACTTTATGTGCCGATCCAACACACTGTCACCTGTGACAACATGCCAATGTTTCTATTCACAGAGTCCACCTCCGATGGTAAAGCAAACCATCTCCCAAAAGGGATATAGACAACATAACAATCTTTGCATGAATAAAGAGGCAAACTTTATTCCCTCGATTGCGGATCTTATGTTTTAAACCATCACCTTAAGAATCGTGTCTTCTGCATAATTTGTCCATCATATACCCAATTCTTAAGGTTTAGACTGACAATCTTAGACCATTGTTTGCTTAACATACATTCAACAAATATGAACATAAAGAGGACAAGATTTGATATATAAATAATGAATAAATTCTTTATTGATAAAAATGTCTCCAAAAACTTATTACATTTTTACTTTTTAAGGCATACATGTCTATTACAAGACAAACTTGGTGAGGGATTTACAGTATAAGATACGCTTTTCATCTAGCCTAGCTTCTCAAGAATTTCTCTCATACTTGATACTCAAAATATTCAATCTTAACCCTAATTTCAGGAAGTACGGCCCTTAAGTATATCTCACCATTATACCAAGCCTCGCCCTCCGTAGACACAGACTTCTAACTAAAAGGATCAGTAAAGGACTTACCTATGGTGAGGACTGCCCTATTAATTTGTTCTTTGAGCTCAGACTTTTCAGGGCTTTGTTGTGCAGACGCTGGGTCTCCGACAATCTTTGTTTGTTCAGCCTTATCGAGACCACTTTTCTTGGCTTTATCAGCTTCTTTCTTGAATTTCTTGGCTGGGTTTTTCTCTTTCTTAGACCAACCTCTCTCTTCTTCTTCGACTTTTCTTTCTTTTTCTCGGTCTTCTCTCAAGCTTCAGTCTTTCCTTGAGTTCGAGTAGGCTCTCTCTTATCGTCCAAGTGACCTATTATTCATGTTGCATGTCAGAGGTGCTGACGTCAATAGTGGTCTTCTCTAAACCCTTAGTGGCCATCATCGATCTGCGAGGAAGAATAACAAACGACACAAACGTCTCTAGAGAGAGAAAGTTAGAGCACAACGAAAGTAAGAGAGAGAAAATCAGAGAGAACAAAATGGAGAGAGAGAGATTTTAGGTGAAAAGAATTAATAAGGCCTTGATGACGAATTTAAAGAAGCTGAGATACAATTTTTTTAAAAAACAAAATTTGAATTTTAAATTAATAAAAGCGGTTGAGATTTCCTCTCTTTCAAATGTTGCCTCTCAATCTCGAAGCTTTCACCTGCATACACGGAGCAATTGTGTGATTAGTTTGATGCCTTTACCACGTGTCAGTCAGCTCAGTTAGAAACATTGTTAGTGAAAACTGTATGCATAATTAAAAGACTAAAGAAAGAGAAAATAAAGACTACATGCATAATGAACAGAAACATTGTCAGCTGTGTATACTCTGCAGTATGTGCTCAAGACAGTCATCTTAGAAAAAGAACAACATTGATCGTAAGAAAGAGACTGTGTGAAGGTGAGTGCAGTATGTGTGCACAGGAAAAGTTGGCATGGAGTGTACATGTAATGACTAAAGTGTTTACAAGGTTAAACTACTAAACTATACATTTATGAAACAAAAGCATTCTCCAAATTTAATCCGACCAATTTAACTGCACAAAAACACTTCACTTATCATTCAACCTAGATTTGAACCAATTCAACTTATGCACTTTCAATGTGTGTGTGCACGTGCGCACGTGCGTGCGTCTGTGTTTGTGTGTATGTGTCTGTGAATAACATGACTCATAAATTGAAGGTATTTAGATGATTTTTCAAGAAAAGAAAACACACCTTGATATTTCAAAGCAACGTGATAATTTAGCTAGGAAGAGTGATTTTCAGTGAATTACAGCAGAACGTGTGTAAAGTGTTGGCGTGATTAGCATTTTCCTCACCTTTTCTCACCCCTCTCTCATTTACCCTAGATAGCAAAAATTATCTCTCTCAAAGGGATTCAAGGGCCCCTTTTCCTATTTTTCACATTTTCCTCACTATTGGAAAATTTTATTCCTTTTACATTGTGTGTGAACGATATGACATTTATTGTGCCTTTTACTCTTTTTTTCTTTTGCACATCATTGTCTTTTCTTTCATACTCTATGTTTTCTCTTAAAACCGATAGTTATGGCTACATGTACATCATATAATGCTATAGTATAAGATTTGGTAGCCCTTCTTTGATGATGCATGTCCTGTTGCTTTGGCTTGAAAGTCATCCCGTCATCATTACAGGTCATTAAGATGCGTCCTTATCTCTAGTAAAGATAAAATAACTTCTTGTTTGTGTATATAAATCAATGTCAGTACAAATCATCTCAAGGTGTACAAAAAGAAACATAAGAAGAATTGCAACAAACACGTGTTATTTGAATAGATCAGAAGTTTAAATACTATAAGCATGCCAAAAAAAAAAGAAAAGGAAAACATAACTTAGAATTACAACAAGTGCAGTGCAGTGTTATTTGAATAGATCAGAAATGATGTCATATGTCTATGTGCTTTGTGCATGAGTGTTGTATAAGATTGTTTGGAATGCTAATCATGCTAGTGTTGTCACAGTACATTACCATAGTGTAATGTTCAATGCCATAGTCGAACAGCATCCATTTCATCTAGAGAAGTTGAGTACAACAACTCTCAAATATTCTACTTCAGCTGTAAACAAGGAGATTTAGTTTTGGTTTTTGCTATGCCAGAACACAAGATTATTGCCTACGTAAAAGCATCCTCCGAACATGTTTTTCCAATCATCCAAGTTTTGAACTTAATTTGCATCGCTGTAACTTACATGACTAGCACTTGTATGATTTGTAAACCAAAAGCCATGGTTAGAAGTACCACTTACATATCTTATTATTGGCTTTATAGTTGCAAGGTATTACTCTTTTGGATCTACTTGGAAGCATGTACTCACCCCGATAACCAATGTAATGTCGAGATGGCTAGCTATGAGATACAGTAGGTTGCCAATCATGCCTTGGTACAAGGTTTGGTCTACTGACTTTCCTTTATCCTCTTTACCAACCTTGACACTGGGACTCATGGGAGTCTGATAAAGCTTTGCAAACTCCAATTTAAATTTCTTCACCAATTTTTTTGCATAATTGGATTGGAAAATAAAAATTCCTTCGTTTAGCTACCCTGCAATGCAGCCCCAACAAGAACTTAAGCTCACCAACCATGATCATCTCGGATTCACTTTCCACGATTTTGATGAACTCTTAAGCATTCTTCTTTGATGTTGACCCAAAGCCAATATCATCTATATAGATATGGGCCATTGTGATATGGGCCATTGTGATGTCTGCATGGTGACGTTTGATAAATAGAGCCTTGTCAGTGCCTCCCTTTATGTAGCCTTTCTCCAGAAGACATTTTGTCAGCTATTCATACCATGCATAGGAGCCTATTTTAGTTTTATAGTCTTCGTTTACTTGAAAACAAAGTCAGAATGTTTTGGATCTTCAATTCCCTTGGGCTACTCCACATAAGCTTCTTCGTTCAAGAAAACATTAAGGAATGCACTCTTTACGTCCATTGGAAATAGCTTCATCTTGAGGTAGCATGCCACTTCTAAGAGAAGTCTTATAGATTCTAATCTTGCACTGGAGCAAATATCTCCTCAATGTCTATTCCTTCTACCTAAGTGTGGCCTTGAGCAACCAATCTTGTTTTGTTCCTTGTTATGTTTCCATGCTTATTAGTCTTATTTCTAAGGATTCATTTTGTACCAACAACATTAGTGCCCTCAAGTCTAAGCACTAGCATCCACACATTGTTTCTTTCAAACTGTTCAAGTTCCTTTTTCATGGCATTGATCCGTGCTTCTTCAAAAGAGCCTCTTTAATATTTTTGGGCTCAATGGTGGAGACATAGTATGAATGTGCTATCTAATTATGTTGTTGTCTTTTGGGAACCAGCCTTTCATCAATTGTCTGCGTCAACTTGTCTAACAGATGAGCCTTCCTTACCCTGGATGAAAGTCTTGTTTGCATAGGTCATATGTTGATCTCAGGTGTAGGCACAGGCTCTGTCGATTCAATGCATGTAACTGTTTCTATTATTTCCACAATCGGTTTTGCTAGATCCTCTATCCTTTCCTTTAGAGGTCTTTGCTCTTGCAAATCTTTTATTTCCTCTTCATACGAAAACTTAGAAAAATCATCGGTATCATCAACCACAACATTGATTGACTTCATGATGGTTTGGGTATAAATGGTGTAAATTTGATAGGCCTTGTTGCTTTAAGAATAGCCAATGAAAACATCTTAATCACTCTTAGGATCAAATTTACCTAGCTATTCAGGATCATTCAAAATGTAACACTTACTGCCAAATATGTAAAAGTAGCTTAGGTTAAGCCTTCTGTCCTTCCAAATCTCATATAGTGTTTGCTTCATACTTGACCGGATATATGCATATAGAAGCCATGACATGTTGTGTTAACAGCCTCAGTTTAGAGTCTCTTTGTCAACCTCTTACTATTTAGCATGACTTGTTCTATTTCTAACAAATGACGATTATTTTTTTCCACTATCCCATTATGCTCAGGAGCCTTTGGGTTGTGAGAGATACTATGTATATTGTAGAAATAAATAAAAATATAAGTTTCAAAGTCCTTTCCATATTCACTTTTAATTATAACTATTTTGATTATTTTGCAATTATTTTCATTCATTAATCTCACACAAATGTTTTCGAAACTATCAAATGCGTCTGATTTTTCTTTAAGAAAATCAACCAAGGTGAAACATCAAAAATAATTAACACGTACAAAATATACTTCTTATCTCCTACACTTTCTGGAATCATTAGACCCATTACTTTGAGCAACTCAATTACTTTTGTAGTAATAAGGTTTTGACTAGCTTTGTGTAAGCTCTTGACTTGCTTTCCAAGGTGGCAGGGCCCATACACTCCAATAGGTTTGTTTTCTAATTTTGGGATTCCTCTATCTTCATCAAAATAGACGAGTCTGGATAAATCTTTGAAGTTCACATGTCCTCGCCTTTGGTGCCATAATTTAGTCGAATCCATGGTCATGGAAAAGCTATACAAAAAATGTTCCAACAGGTAGCAATTGTCATGTGATCTTCGACCTATCAGCACACACTGCGCTTTCTTATCCAGAACTTGACCCACATCCTATGTAAACTGAACCTACAGCTTGTCATGACAAATCTAGCTTATGCTAATCAGATTTGCCTTGAGGCCATCCATAAGGAGTACATTTTTCAATCTTGGAAACATGCTTACTTTAATTGTTCCCTTTCCAATATTTTCTTTCTTTCTTTCTATCACTGAATGTGATAGTCCCTCTAAAAGAAGGCTTGTACTCCTTGAACAATCGCTTGTTACTTGTCATATGCCTTAACACCCATTGTCAAAGTACCAGTTCTCAATAGTAAATGCTTTAATGGAAATGTGTGAAGGAAAGCAACTTAAATCATTTTTCTTCCAAACCTTTTTCATTTTCTTAACTGGCTTATTTTAAGTATTTTTTTATTTGACAGATTTTTCCTTCCTAACTTGTTTATAACCCTTATCTTCATAGATTAATTGAATCAACTAAAACCAATTAAGTCTTATATATATATACTTTAATGCCATGGTGATGACAGATGGGAATTTTGTGGCATTTTTTTTACCTTCGTTACTTACCTGTGCCTTGACTCGAGCCATCTAACGAATATAGACACAGCGTAGTTTAGGTGTCGTTTGTGCCTACAATCATTGAAAGGACTTCAATGTTTGCTACTTGTGCTTTAGGTTAGATTGTTGTTCTTCACTGGTCTTGGATGGCTTAACTTTTCTAGCCTTGAAGAACACAATCTTTCCTTTTGCTGAGCCTGGAGTGTTTATGGTATAGCTCTGGCCATGCTTGTTGCTGTGTGGTTTTCCAAGACTTAACAAGTTATCTAGTTTTGGAGCACCAATAGTCAGCTTTTGTATAGCCTCTTTGGACTGGCAAGCTCTATCGTGACAACCTAGGGTTTTTCTTGGTTTCATCTAACTATCTCTTCGATAAGTTGTTTCCTTTTTCCAACACTTTCTTTTCTAATTGTAGGCTTACAATCTTCACCTCTAAATCTATGTTCTTTACACCCATCCCATGAGGCATATAGCTTATCATATGCAATTTGGAGTTAGATCAAAAATTGTGGTTGTTTCCATCTTCTAAATAAGAAATAGTAAAGTTAGTTGAACTAACGAAAGCAACAAAATTACTAACCACCCCATCATCTTTTTCATTGATTTCTTTTTTATTGTTACTCCAAATTGTTGTCATGCCTCAGTTGCTCCTTTTGTTCTTGAAACAAGTGTTTGCACAATCAACTACAATGTGGCCATAGCCTTCATATTCATTGCATTGTAATCCTTTCTTCTTGTTAGTTATCTTTTCTTTGCTGTTGTTCTCACAATTCTTGTTTCCCTGGTTATATCTTCGTACCCCAAAGAATCTTCTATTGTTTCTACCATGGAAGTTGTCTTTTAAGAATCTTTAGAAGTTTTGTGTCAATTATACCATCACTTCATCTATGAGACCACCCCCTAAAGCTTCATCATCCTCTTCTTTCTTAGCCACCGATGTTATGCCTCAATTCTTCTCACTATTTTTGTTTTTTAGCTTTATCTCATAAGTCTTTAGAGATCCCACAAGCTCTTCAAATGTCATTGTGTCTAGATCTTAGTGCCATCTAGCAGAGGTGGCCTCACAGCTGAACCTCCTTCTCTATGTCTGTGCATGTGGTCTTGATCCTGAGATCTTACTATTAATATGGTGTCCCGCTCTGATACCACTTGTAAGATCTGACAAATAGAACAAACAATGTTCTTTGTGCAACGAACACGTTAATAGTACCATATGTAAACAAAAACTAAAATAATTAATGCACAAAGTAAAATTGCAAAAACTAAAAAGATACACACAATGATATGGTTGTTTAGCGTGGCCACAAACTCTTATGAGAAAAACACTATAGGTGCTACTCACATTAGAGATAAGAAGGATCCACTAATACTGAATTATAGTTACAAATATAGTAATTATAAGAAAGTCTAAAGTCTACACATCACTGGAACCCATGACATTTCCTTCTATGACTTGCCTTTAGACTCCTTGTCAAACTCTAAGTCGACTTTGCTCGCCTTCTATCCAACTAACATACTCCTAGTGCTCAATCCATGAATAGCTCCTCCTTGGACCTTTTGTTAGATATGTATGCCCTAAGGAGTAAAAATGTAATATGTTTTTGAAGACATTTTTATCAATAAAGAATTTTTTTATTATCCATATACCAAATTATTGTCCTCTTTACATTCATATTTGTTAAATGTATAATAAGTAAACAAAAGTCTAAGACTGTTGGCCTAAACCTTTAGAATTAGGCATATGATGGACAGGTTTTGCGGAAGACATGATTCTAAAGGTGATGGTCTAAATCATAAGATCTGTAATTGAGGGAATAAAGTTAGATGCTTTATTCATGAAAAGATTCTTATGTTGTCTATATCCTTAACCGGAGTTGGTTTGTCTTGGCCATCGAAGGTGGACTCCGCGAATAGAAACATTAGTGTATTGTCACACGTAACGATGTATTGGATTGGAATATAAAGTGTAACTGATTTAGATTAATAATTCTGTCTCGACAAAATTAATTCACTTTAGACAATCATATGTGTTGTATATTAATCCTGAGATGAATAGCGAGTCCGTTGTCTTGACCTATGTATTTTGATGTACCAAAGAGTGACGTCTACATTTTATGTTAGTACGCATGTCAGTACGTTAGAGACATGACTCTTAATAGCATAGACCTGTTATTCATAGATACGGAATCAACTCCTCATTAGGAGTCGATGATATTCTCTTATATGTGTTATCCTCTAATTGGAAGACTGGAGCACTCAACTCTTTAGATATATAGGTGTAACCGAATGGTGTACTGTCTTTGGATAGTAAGTTTTTCGAAGGTGAGATAATGGAACGTAAGAGAAAAATAATCAGGAAGGTAAGACAGAATTTATCCTTAAGTCGACTATGGATATCCTAGGGGAATACGATATATTATGATATGTCATAGATACTTAGCTATTCAGGATTCATAATTTTATATAGTTCGAGAGTGCAACTCTAAGCTTTTTGTAGAGTAGCATTAGAGTTGATAATTATGAAACATATATTTGAGATATTAGGTTTTATAATTATCAGAAGATTGAACTGTATAGGTCCTTGAGGTTCCTTTTGCTAACCAATAATAAATCCCATAATGATACGATGTGCTTTTCTAATAAATTGATGACTTATGTTAAATTATTAGATTGATAAAAATTTGATAGGATTAGATAATTCATGTCTGTTTATCGGTTAAATTAATTTTATGTAAATTAATTTAAAATAAACTTGTTGAGTTATTAGGAATATTTATTTTCCTAGAGATTATCTAGATATGACTGTTTAGTCAAATAACTTCTCTATTAGGTTATTTGACTTAAAACAGAGGCTCTATTCAAAGAATCTCGAGTGAAAAATAAAACATTTACAGGGATCCTTTATTGTAAGTTCAGCAGGCCAATCTTCAGGTTCGGCCTGCTGATGGAGTAAGTTCGACATGCTGATTTGTCAGTTTAGCCTACTGACTAAACGATAATTTGATCATGCATTTTTACGTGATTTGTCAGATATTGATCTTGATTCAAATTTTTGAGCCTTATCTGATAAAACCAACCTGGGGATGACCTCTATAAATAGAGATTGAGTACTCATAGTTATTTAAATCAGTTGAAAAATCAAGAGTGAGCACTCTAGTCTGCGAGTCTTTGAAACCCCCTGAGAGTTATTGTTCACAAATCACGAATGCTAGTTCTAGGTTTTCTCAATTGGTTGGAATGAGAGTCACCGAGGAAGAACTGTACTAGATGTGTCCACATACACGCCAATCGTGGATAGAGAATAGCAAAGAAGACCAATTGGTTGAGATTCTTTTAGAACGTTCTTCTCTTCACAGATTGCACGAGCTCTTCAGCATGCAAGGCTAGTACGATCTGGTTAATTTATGCATATAGCTTGTTAAACTTGTGTTTTGGAAAATACTCTCATTAAAAAATTTAAAATTTCTACAGCATACTGTTTTTCCAATGCCTTTTAGATAGGAACAAGTGCACTAAAGCAAATACAGAGTTGAGAGCAATATGTTAAGGTCTAGAACACTAAAAGGTCGGTCACTTGAGTTTTCTATCGCTTGAAAGCCCTCAGTCAGAAAGTCAAAAGTTGACTTCCTTTAAAAAGCACAACCTCGACATGAGATATGTCTAGATAAATCCACTAAATCTTGGCATCAATTCTCAACTACTCCAACGTAAAAATAGAGCTCTGTTGCTAAAAATATGCATTATCTTCATTGAATTAAAATTCTAAAATGGTGGTGCTAACTGTACACAATCATCTTCGCGAGATGTAATTATGCACTGCCGTAAAATTGCAATTCAAAAAGAGTCAGATCACAAAATGTGATCTATTAATTTCTTAAATTAAAATTTGAATTAAGTTTATTTTTATCATAAAAAAGCCATACGGGAACTTGTAAAACACTTAAGGATTAAGTTAAGCTAATCAATAATAAACCTAGACTCAATTGTGAATGAAATCAGCTTAAAAATTCAAATTAAAAGATAAGAAGATATCAAGCACAAATTTGAGTTTAAACTCCAAAAGACCAAGCTAACAAATTTTGGACTATTATTAGAATATTCCTATTTCGAATGAGTATGAATTAAACGTAAAATTTAAACATGAATTCCCATGCAAACAACATAAGCCAAATTGCTACAATTTGAAACTTAAACACAAAGAAATTTGGTATGACTTAGCCAGCAAGTCATCAAACAAACCCAAAAACCAATTTAAAAATCAAACCAATAGAATCCGGAATCTTGAAGAGAATATCTTAACCATCAAGTCAACCAATGAATCTAGATAAACAATTTAAAAAATAAACACAAGTATTCTAGATAAACTCTACACAAACTGTAAGAAAAATTAAACTCTACACAAATTGTAAGAAAAATTATCACATTAATTTCCACGTCAAATCCTAGGAAGTCAAAAAAATACACATGTAAAATTTTACACGTGGAAGAGTTAAAGCCGTAACATACTCAAATCGCTTATGAGTGATTTGGTTTGATTTGGTTTTTACGAAAAATATCAACTGTCCAAATCACCTAAAGATAATATTTATTTTTGGTTTGGCTGATAGGTTGAAGAAAAAAATGCCCAAATTGCCCATGAACACTCCTACCTAGAGGGCAGGTCCCCAAACCCATGTAGGTCACTTCAGTAGTGATTACAAGCCTTTCAATAAGTATTTTATTATGGTTTTTGATAGATCATATGATGCAGTTGGGTAAGTCTTTCCTTGAATTTTATTTATTCCATATATTTTATTTACTTAAATTTTATGTCAAATTTATTATTGTTTCAATGTCGTGTTTTAAGTTATAATCCTATAGAGCCTTTCCCGCATAGTTTCGTACCTTTTATGTTTTTACTTTAAACCCACCCCTTGTAGAAGGATCTAAGTACGCTGCAGGGTAGCGTCAAGTTTGATGTAGCTTATGGAGTTCATGAGCTGTATTTTCCTATTTGCAATTTGGTGGTATTTCTTATTCTAGACATGCGGTAATTTATTTGTTGGACAATTCACATAAATGTTAGTTTTTATGCTCAATTATTATGTATGCCATGAAATGTAGAAAGTTCTTTTGCAATAAACTTGATACATGTCCTTCTGCAATATTTGTTGTATCCCTCTAGGATGTCATGTATCCCTTCGGAACATGTCGTGTGCCCTCTTGGATATTTTTCGTGTCAATCTAGGACATGTTCTGTGGAATATTTTTTGTCCATTTAGAATATTTTGTGTCCGGTCGTATGTCCTGGTGGGACACTTAAAATGTCCCATTAGGATTTTTTTTTTTATCCTCTCTTTGTCTCTCTCTCTTATCGCTGCATCTTTGGCATCAACGACGTCGACAGCACCCAAAAAAAAAAAAAAAACCAACAACAACAACAATGCTGATTGGGGGAAGATCAATGGAGTTTACCTACACAGATGACAGCAACAACAACAATAAGGCTGGATCTCATCCTTTGGGTGACGTCGTTAATACGACGTAGATGCCATTAACTTGATCAAAAGAAACCTCGATCCGAGCTTCTTAATCAAAGGTTTTCTGGTATCGATGTCTTTACCTCTAGAGCAGGTGAGGACAACAACGACAGGGCCGGATATCATCTTGCAGCGACGTTGTCAGTCTAGCGTGAGATGTTGTTGACCATATCAAAAGAGGAAGAAATAGAAAGGAGACGTCGGATCTTGCTGTTCATCCTCACGCCTACAACACTCATCGTTGAAGAAGAAAAAGCACTCTTCGCGATCTCCGATGTGAGATCGAAGTGAAAGGTTATAGACTCTTGCCGAATTTCATGGATTTTCAGGGGAGAGAGAGAGGGAGTGAGTGAGTAAGAAACGGGTAGAGAGAAAGTGAGAGAAGATAAAGAGAGGGAAAATCATAAATAAAGACAGGGAAAAAAGTGGCATAAGTTATTTCATGTTTTATTTTTTGCAGAATAAAAAATAGATGGGAAAAAAGTGACATAAGGTGTAATTTCTCTTTTTGTCATGTACTTCTATTATTTTTGCGGGAATGTAATTTGGATATTTGCATTAGCTTTCCTATCTTTAAATTGTGTATACACAAACTATGCGGTTCAATGGACCCAGTCAATACCAGTATGGTATTTCAATTTGATGTCATTTTAGCATTTGAGAATATCTTTTCTACCATATTCTAAGTATTTAGCAAATCAGTAAATTAATTTTAAGAACATAAAATAGGCAGACTTAGGTTACTTTTGGTAAAAATGTGGTTTACTTTTATTTTGCAACTTGGTATTTTATTTATTGTCTTTTACATCAAATTATGATAAGTGGTGCCATAAATTCTAATTTCGATTAATTATCTGAAGTAAACCGCTACGTCACTAAGCCTAGTCTTGGGGCGTGACAATTGCCCTTCCTAATCTATATTAAATATGACTTAACTAAAAATTAAAAAAATTAAAATGTTCAAATAAACATTTCAATCAAATAAATATTTCATTTATTTTGAGACTTTTAAATTTTTAAATTGATTTTATTTAGTAAATAATGTTTTAAATTGCATTTGGTAAAAATTATGAAGGGTGCTTGTGACACCTGTTATTCTCTTAACAGGTATTAAGGTAATTAAATTAATTTTTAGTGTGCTAACCAAAAATTTGCTTCATTTAAAATCCATTTCACAATATTTATTTTTATCTATTTTTAAATTTTCTAAAATACTCCTATACTTATTTAGTATGTTTACTGAAAAGCCTTGTAACTTCTAATAAATTTCAAAAATGTCATTTTGGCATTATGTGGGTTAAAGTCTCCAAAGGAGACATGAGGATGTATTTTCCAACTACTCTTGACCCTCCTTTTCTTTATTTCCTCCGTGACATGCTTCAACATGTCTCCTCCATAATTGCTTTTATCACTTCTCTTCAAAGACTTCATCTTTTCTTCTTTTTTCTTCCACGGTTCCCACACTCTTCTTCTCATTTCCTTGCTGAAGAAAAATACTTAGAGAACTTCTTCAAGGCAGCCATAAAAATCAGCCACCATCACCTCCATTTGAGCAAGAACTTCAGCCATACCGAAGTCAAGGAACCTGTTTTGAAGCCATTTCAAGCTTCCAACTAGCCATAATCCGAGGTTAGAATCTTATGAACAAATTTAGTCTTTCCTTTATAATTTTTTTTATATACTCAAGGATTATTCAAATTTACGTTCTCAAACCTGAGTATATGTTTTGTTGTTATTTTAGAACATATGTATAAAGTCTAAGTGTATATGCCGTAGACATAAAATTTATATTGTTAAATTTTGTAATACCTCTATGGGCAGTGGTTCTTTCTTAAAATTCTAGGATTAAAGAAAAATGAATTTTGTAAATTAGTTTGAATATTTAAAAAGTAGATATCCTAAGCTTTCTAACGAGCTATCATAAGCCTAAATCAGAGTTGTATTTTATTTTCTATGAATGTTTTAATTTTTGAATTAAAAACTAGTAAACCTGCCAGTGGCAATATACCGCCCGTTTACGTTAAGTAAACCACCTGTTAACTCATGTGATGATTGTAGATAGTGAACCTATCCTTTTTGCAAAAGTATACTGCCAGTTTGCCATGGTATACCAGCTGCTAACCTGAACCAAGAACCCATCTTTGCTCACCACCTAATTCATTAATGTCTTGCAACCTTTCCAATATTATCCTAAGTGATTGACGAATCTTATTAGGGACTAAAACATATAGATTACTTGTATGCATTTTATATCGTGTTAAGACAAAGATTATTTACTGTGGTATTCAAAAGATATTTGCATAAAAGCTTTAATGGCACACTAGTAAGATGGATTTACACATGATTTATTTATGAATGTGGTTGTATGTTGTGCTTTAGTTTTAAATTGTCCTTGTGTACACCTTAGGATCAAGGGACCGTGGAGCTAACATTAATTGGTTTCGGGATTAAAAGATTGGTGGTAAGCTTAAAAGGTAGGGATTCTATTACTCATCTTTTATGAGGTTTTTATGGAATTAAAATTGATTGTTTTACCGCAAGATATATATATATTTATCTTTGTTGAACTGCTATTATATGAGTATCACATATGAAACTATGACATGGACTCATCTTATATTATATGGCGAGGAACATAATGAATTGACACATGTTATAAATGAAGAAGCATGGTTAGGAAAACTGACTCTATAAATAATGATTGAATATAGAGAAATGGTGAGTCATGAAGAGGGCGGCGGTTACGTCCTTAGGCACGAATACCCTAAAAGGTAAAATAGGGGGAAGGTGATGATGCTTTCTTGGGTCGAAAGTCCCAGAACACACTGTATAGGAATCGACTTGGTGAGGACTCAAGGCTTGATGTCCCCTCACCGGAACACCCTTGGAATATTTAGAAGGTGATCAAGCGTGCCCATTTGGGTTTCGATGAGTTGAGTGATACTTTATTGAACGTGGGTACCTAGAAATAATGATGAACTGTATCATTTGTGTATATGTATATGTATAAAACTCGGTAATGATTAACTATGGTATCTACGGAATATGATTATAATAAATCTCATAATATGGATAATGATGAGTATTAACTAACCATGCAGTTTTAATGTGGTAATGATAAAAACCTAAAGGTGAGTAATGGTTTTCTCTACTGAGTATATTGTTGCTCATTCCCTTTTATTTTTATCTTTTCAGGACTCATTAAGTGTGAGGTGGCTACGAGAAAAATAATTGAGGAAGCTATGTAGCTATGTACGTTGGGACTGCTTCAATTACTAAGAATGTTCTTCATGATAATGTAAGCATCAATTGTTACTTTCTGTGACTGTATTAAAATGCATTGAGGGTTAAAATGATGATGACGACAGTATATATTATTAAATTTAAGGTACTACATTAAACTGTGGCTTAATTATCGTTTATATTTTTTTTATTTTTGATTTGATAGTTTTTATTTAAGCCCCGGGTAACTTTATTTTTAAGGTTTTACTTTTATTTTTGATTTTTATTTTAATTCATTAAAAACTGTTAACCTCCATATAGGGGCGTTACAGAATTTTTGGTATCAGAGCGTAGGTTCGGTTAACCTAGGGAGTGTAGCACCACTTTAAAAAAATGTTTTTGAAATGGTTTTGAAGTTGAATTTTCATTGTCATCATCAATATGAACCTTCAAGTTGATTTATACAGTCCATGAGGATGTAACATAGAAAGGCTCTAGAATGAAAGTATTGATAGTTATGAGGGAATGATAATTATATGGAATAGGTTTATAAGTAGAATGCTTATGAGAGATTCGTATAATATTAGGATCTATAAGCATATCTAATTCATATAAAACGATGAGAAATTCGTGTAGATATGAGGATTTAAGAGCCTTTTATCTTGTGAAAAACAATAAAAAATATAAGGCTTGATTTATTGATTTCAAAGTTTGACATAGATATGTTAAATTCTTCATAATTTATTCAAACCTAAGTAATGATTATGTGTGGATTCGGTGGAGTACATAAGTGTCAATAACTTTTCTTGAAAGTTCTATTTATTTGAGGAATATGAGATAAGTTAGGAATCCATGGTATTGAATCTTGAATGAGATAGATGTTAGACTTTTAGTTTGTTGAGACTGTATAAGGGTAAGAATGCATGAATTTCAAGGTTGGAATATTTTGTTACATACATTGTATTTAAGTGTATCATTGAATCTTCATGAATAGATGCAATGTGAAAATGACCAATAGGAGTTTCCTTAAGTAAATCATAATACTTAAGGCACCTATAATACTTTTGGATAATTACGATAAAATGTTTAACTTTTAGATGTTTAGATGTGAATCTTTTGGTTACCTAAGGTTTTGTTATATGAGAAAATTAAATATTATATAGGTAGAATTGTGAGGATTGTAGATGTTCTTAAGTAGTAACATCAAAGGTATTTGTTTATTGATATGGTCTACGTTGGAAGACGTAAATCGTATTGATTTCAAGGTTAGTCACATTCTAAACCCTTGGTAGTAATGATGAATCCATTGATAGATGTTGAGTATTAGGGATAACATATGGGTGTATACATTGTTCAATAAGGTTTTGATTAAAACAAATTATTTAAGTTGCTAGAAGATTATGTTACTATGAAATGATTTTAAATACCATTCAGGAATATCCATGATTGTCGTTAAATTAGACTTGTTCATAGTTAATTTTATCTTTAGTGGGCTTTGAATTGGGCTTAAGATCTGTACAAATTGGTTCTCAATTTTATGTTTGTTATTTAACTCGTTCTAAATATGTTAAGGTCCGCAACAACCTGACCCATTTCAACTTAGAACATCCAAATCCTAAATCAGTTTGATTCACACTGTCTCTCCCACGTGGCCTCTATACGTGTCATCTACAGTGGTTTAATTATTGTTTACATATACGTCTATTGTACATAGGAGCTCATTTCTCCAAGCTCACTCACTCTCTCTCTTAATTTGTTACTCTCTCCCTAAATCGTAAATTCTTTTCTTTCTCTCTAGAAATTCTTCTCTTTAAAAGAAGAAGGAATTATAGGATTCTACAACTTACTATCTCAATTTTTCCTTTCTATTTACTCTTCTTTCATCTTATCATGGACCCAAAGTACCAACACCTAAGAAAGTATTTTCCATCACTATCCCAAAAGATTCTCAGAAAGAAATACAAGGCTAGAATTACTCGGTTGTGGATTCTTATGCGTTTTGGTATCCCTTGTGATGTGAGAATGTTGATAGAGAGGGAGATCCGTCCGAGTGACTTCAGTCAAGATGTTGGTTTACCAGGAACGAGTACTAGTCGTAGTGCAATGAAAAGAAAAGCTCGTACCATCGCAGTCACTTGTAACAAATGTGGAAGACAAAATTATAACAGTAAATGTACTTCACCTGGTTATATGCCTACAAATAGAGAGGATAAAATAAGGTTTTGCAAGGATGGACTTTCAAATGAGAACTTGGATAGCATCCATCCTCCTCTTCATGGTCACCCTAGTGGATATGTTCAAGGAGCTATTTTTAAACTCTGGCCTAAATTTTATGCAAAAAGACAACTCCTCAGGAATATGGTGTTTCTAGATCCTGTTTGCCAAGCCATAAGAAAACTGGATGGGGAATAAGTCATCACTCTATAAAGGTTATTTAGTCTTTGCTTATTTGAAACAGTTTTAGTTGATGTTCAACCGTTTGTGTTTTTCTTTTACTAATAATATTTGCTTTTGTATTTGAAATAATTGTAATTATTAGATTGATACAGTAACTATTAGTATCTCATTTAATTTATGGTTTTCTTAAATATATATATATAATAAAATATATTATCTTATCAGACACGTCACATACAGTACAGTAACATGTTTGAATTTTGAAAACTTATCCATATATTTCAAGATTTGCATCTCAAATTTCAAAAGTTCTACAATATTTATTGTTTATATTGAATTTCTAGACTCGATGTATATTTGTCAAAAGGTCTGCAGTTGTGTCAAGAGGGTCTTCTGTCAAACCATTCTCAATTGTCAAAAGGTATATCATTAGAGTCTAATCTTTTTCAAAAAGTGAATCAGATTTTCTGTAAACTATCAATCACCTTATCTTACTTTCTTACCCGCACAAGATTTTGTTTAAATCTTTGGATTACCTTTTCATTTCCTATTCATCTGTCTCTTTAGTTCTTTTTGCGTATTCATCATCCTTAAAATCTTATGTAGAACCCGAAGTCTAAATGGAATAGACATAAAGCAATCACTTATATAAACCAAATATGTCTACCTCCCAGTCCACCAAGAAGATAAAGAATGTCTGTCTTTTATCGTTCCAGCCTTGGAAAAGATAAAGCCTATGTAGAAGCTGCAAAATACTTAGGGCAAGTCCTAGCATGCAGGAAGATTAACATAATCTATGGGGGTGGTAGTATAAAAATAATGGAAAATATGACACTAGTAGCTAAGTCTAGTGACGCTACAGTTGTAAGAATTTGGCCTCATATTCTAGCTGAAGGAAACCTTTATGAGGAAACCATATGTAAGGGAAAAGGAGTCAGGAGCATCCCTAGAAATTTTAAAGCCATAATCGATAATTTTGATGCTTTTATAGCATTACCTGGTGGTCTAGGTACTCTTGAGGAAATATTCATAGTTGTTTGTGAGCAATTATTGGGCGTTCATTCCAAACCCTTGGGACTACTGAATGTAAATGGTTTTTATGATGGTCTTTTGAAATTTCTAGATTACGCTGTGAAAGAAAACATCATTGCAGAATCGGAGAGACAAATCTTTGTTACTGATTCAACAGTTAAGGAATTGATAGATAAGATGCAAATCATACATTCAGAATCCGACACTGCAACATCCAAGCTTGAATGGGAAAGGAAAAGCCGGAAGCAGCTAATTGATTTAAATCTCCATCTGTAATCTTTTGGTTTTATCTATGGCATGTAGGCATGTGTGTCCGTATTTCGTATCACGAATAACCGTTAACCTTGTATTTTGTATTTCTTGTGGTATGCCGTTATTCAATCTTTTAGATTCATTGAGCCTAATGCCAGGATGGCTAGATACGGAGTACTTGATACTCTCAAGATGCATCTTACTTGAGGTCCGATCTTTTGTTTTTCGATGTTTTTGTATTCTCCAAGCATGCCTGATATGGATAGCTAAATATACGGAGTACTTTGTTGTCACGCTCCGGAGTACGGGAGGTGACGTGGCGGATTATTTAAATTAATTAAAAGAGAATTTAATTAAAAATCAAGAGTTTAGGGGTTTGAGTTAAATATAAAATGTGAAAATTTAAAGAAATCCATTGCATGAATAATTAATATTAAAGAATAAACATAGCGAGTATGGGTCCTACAGACCCATAACTTGTGCACACACATGGTACTGACAATATCAAAAATACAATCACAGTCCAAGTACAAATAAAGTTAAGATCTTACATGTCTTGATTTAAATAATACAAATAAATTTACTAGTCCCTCTATTGCTCCTGGGTCCTGTCCGATGAGTCCTCTCCAAACCTACATGGAAAACCACCTAGAAGGGGGGAATTTAAAACAAAAAAAACGTGAGCGAAAGGCTCAGTAGGACTATGTTTTATAAAATAAGTTTAATGTAAAGAAATATTTTATTATTCAGGAATTATTTAAAAGAAACCTTGAATAAATAAATAAAATTAAATAAAACCGTTCTTACCCAGAACAGTTTACTCGAACAACCAGAAATATCATTTTCTTTTCCTAGGCAAACCATAAGAATATCACCACCGTAGTGGCCCAGCTGGGTTTCGGGACCTGCCCCCAAGGCCGATCGTTACACGACCCGATCTTTGATATGGCATCATGCCTATGTTTTTATTATCATCATCATTCAAAACCCAATTACCAAGTGCTGTCATTTACATTCATTATGAAGTCCATTTCAGTTTACGGTATATTAAAATATAACCGATAAATCCATTTTCAAACAACCGTTGAAAACATTTTAATAGAAATCCTTTTCAAAGCCAAATCATTTTGAAACTAGGCTACCAAGGAATAGGGTAGAAGTCCTACCTCAATACTCGTGCCGATGCCCCACACCGTAATCCTGGTCCGCTATACGTTAGCTCTACGAAACCACGAACAATCCTAGATACAAACTAAGTCGATCAATATCTAGTTCGAGACATTCTATGTTACTAAACCATTTCATGATGTCCTAGTGTGCCATTTATATATTTAAAATCATTCTATAAGGTTGGAATTTAAATCAGGGTTCAAAACAGTGAAAACGGGTGAAAAATCACAAAATTCCCTATGCTCGGCCGGCCTGCCGGACTCTCTGCTTCGGTCGGCCGAACTGTACAGTTTGGCCTGCCGGAAGCCAAGTTTGGTCGGCCGAACATTCCCAGGTTCGGCCTGCCAGAGAGATGAACACCAGCCTGCCGATCCCTTGATCCGGCCTGCCGAACACGCAATTCGGCCTACCGAACTGGGAAAACCCAGAAATTCAGCCACGGGTTTTCGATTCCCCCAAAATCCAAATCTTGATTTTAACCTGTTTTTCTCAAATCCCAGGCATGGAAAACAATCATAGTTGATAGAAAAACATACTAGAACATATTTGAACTCATTTAAACAAGATTTAAACTCAAAAATCTCAAAAATCTGAAAATGAGAAAATGAGGAGAAAAATGAAAAATCTTGAATCCAATCCGTTTTTCTTCAATCTAAGCTTAGATTCTAGTTGTTCTAAGTTCATTTAACTCAAATCAAAGGTTTTCTAAGCTCAAGCAAACCTAGATTTCAAAAATGCACAAAATTGAAAATTTTGGAAAAAGTTTAGAAATTTCAAAACTAACCACGAATCGAAGCTTCAATCTGCGTTCTCAGTTTCCAAAAAACGTCCCCGAGCTTCCTCCTTGCTAACCCGAAGCTTGGATTCAAATTTGATTCAAAAATTTGTGAGAGAAGTAGAGAGAGAAAGGAGAGACCGAGAGAGAGATCAAGAGAGAGAGAGAGTGAGCAGAGAGTGTGATGAGAGAGGGAGAGGGAGGAGAATAAATAGAGAAAATCGATGGGCGGTTTTACTGTGCGAAAACCATGTACCGTCCACGGTTTTGTAAAACAGAGTATTTTTAACATTTTACAAATTGTTGTGTTTTAAAACTCGAAACATCATTTTAAAACAATAAGAAATCATTTGAATTCATCAAATTAACAAAACAACCAAAAATTCAAAATCCAACCAAGTAATCAAACTAATGTTGAAACATTAATTATGGCACACTAATTCATCATTTATATTACAATAACATTAAATAAATTCCAGGGCGTTACAACTCTCCACCCCTGAAAGAAATTTCGCCCTCGAAATTTACATCTCATTTCAGAAACAAAACAAATGCGGATACAATTCCTGCATACTCGACTCTAGTTCCCAAGTGGCTTCATCAACCCCATAATGCTGCCACACGACCTTTACCAATGGTATCTCACGACGACGCAAACTAATCACTTTTTGGTCGATGATCTGAATCGGCACTTCTTCGTATGTTGTATCTTCCTGAACCTGCATATCGCGAAATGAAACTATCTTACCCTGCTCAGGCGGACACTTCCTAAGCATCGACACATGAAACACATCGTGAACATGAGAAAGTTCGGGTGAAAGATCAAGCCGGTAAGCGACCACACCAACACATTGAGTGATCTCGAACGGCCCAATATACCTTGGCGCGAGCTTCCCACTCACTCCAAACCGCATAGTTCCCTTACGAGGCGATACCCTCAAGAGAATGAAATCTCCAACCGCGAACTCTAAGGGTCTACGTCTCCTATCCGTGTAACTCTTCTGTCGACTCTGAGCTGCCCTCAATCGATCTCGAATCACCGCGACTTTCTCGTTGCTATCACGGATCTCATCCGGCCCAAGAATAAACCTATCTTTCGGCTCAGCCCAACACACAGGTGACTGACACGGTCGCCCATACAACGCCTCGAACGGTGCCATACCAATACTCTCCTGATAGCTATTGTTGTACGCGAACTCTGCCAGATGCAAATATTGCTTCCAATTTCCGCCGAAGTCCAACGCACAGGCACGCAACATATCCTCGAGAATCTGAATAACCCGCTCAGACTGCCCATCAGTCTAAGGATGAAACGCCGTACTGAAGTTCAAATCCATACCTAAAGCCTCTTGAAAACTCCTCCAGTACTTAGCATTAAACCTGGTGTCTCGATCAGAGGTGATGGACAAAGGAACTCCATGCAACATCACAATATTCTGCAGATACAAATCTCTGAGAATCCTCCTCGAACACGTCGACCTAAACGAAATGAAATGCGCCGATTTTGTCAATCTGTCGACCACGACCCAAACTGCATCATGCCGCTGCTTCGTCCTCGGCAAACTTGTGAGAAAATCCATCGTCACATGCTCCCATTTCCACCCTGGAATAGGAAGCGGCTGAAGCTGACCTGCAGGCTTCTGATGCTTGGCTTTCACCTAAAGACATGTCAAACACTTGGCCACATACTCTCGAACATCTTTCTTCATGCCTCTCCACCAATATTGCCTCTTCAAATCGCGATACATCTTTGTGCTCCCCGAATGAATAGCAAACTGAGACCTATGAGCTTCGTCCAAAACGGCTTTCGTCACCTCGGCGATAGCTGGAACTGCAAGACGCTCTCAGAAATATAACGATCCATCCACATGCACGCTCTATTCTTCAAACTGCTCCCTGTTCTGAATCCACGACCAAGTCCCCTACAAATGCCAATCCTGCCATTAACTTTGCTTCACCATCCGAACAAGAGCTGGGGTCACTTCCACATGATATACTGAAACTCGATCATAGTCTTCATGATACCGTAGCCTATACTCGCTCACTGTTGCATCTCTGCTCCAGTCCTCAAAGGCCAAACAAGCGAGAATCCCTGAAGACTTCCTGCTAAGCGCGTCCGCGACCACATTAGCTTTCCCGGGATGATACTGCAACGCAAAATCATAATTCTCCATATACTCTATCCATCTATGCTGCCTCAAATTAAGGTCCCTCTAAGTGAACAAATACCTCAAACTCTTATGATCGGAGAAGACCTGAAACAACGCTCCTTACAAGTAACACCTCCAAATCTTCAGCGCGTAAATCACCGTCGCGAGCTCTAAATCATGAGTAGGATAATTCCACTCGTGAGGTCGTAGCTGTCTCGATCCGTACGCAACCATACGTCCATGCTGCATCAACACGCATCCAAGTCCGAGCCCTGAAGCATCCACATAAACCTCATACGGCTCGTCACTGCTAGGAATAACTAATACTAGAGCTGAAGTCAACCGATTCTTCAATTCCTGAAAAGCAAGCTCACAATCTTCATTCCACTCAAACCTGACATTTTTGTTGATCAATCTCGTCAACAGAGCTGTAATCTTCAAAAAATCCTTTACAAATTTCCTGTAATAACCTGCAAGACCTAAGAAGCTGTGAATCTCCGCTACATTCCTTGGTCGTTCCCACTCCAAAATAGCTTCAATCTTGGACGGATCCACAGAAATACTATGCTCCGAGATAACATGACCTAGAAACTTGACCTCAGTCAACCAAAACTCGCACTTTTCCCTCTTAGCATACAACTGGTGCTCCCGCAGAGTCTGAAGCACGATTCGGAGATATTGCTCATGCTCCTCCCAAGTCTTAGAATACACGAGAATATCATCAATGAACACGATCACGAACTGATCCAAATATGGCCTAAATATCCTGTTCATCAAATCCATAAAAGCTGCCGAAGCATTCATCAACCCAAACGACATAACCAAAAACTCAAAGTGCCCATACCGAGTCCTAATAGCTGTCTTGGGAATATCCTCTTCCTTAATCCTGAGCTGATGATAACTCGACAGCAAATCAATCTTTGACAAGTACCGCGAACCTCCCAACTGATCAAACAGCTCATCAATCCTAAGCAAGGGATACTTGTTCTTTACCGTAACACAATTCAGCTGCTGATAAACCACACACAACCTGAGAGTCCCATCGTGCTTCTTAGCAAACAAAACCGGTGCTCCCCACGGAGATGTGCTATTCTGAATATACCCTCTATCAGCAAGCTCCTGAAGTTGCTTCCTCAATTCTTTCATTTCCACCGGCGCCATCTGATAAGGTGTCATAGAAATCGGTGCTGTCCCTGGAAACAACTCGATACCAAACTCAATCTCCCGATGCGGTGGTAATCCTGGCAACTCATCAGGGAAGACATCCTCGAACTCATCAACCACCGGAATCGCTACATTGCCACCCGAAGCATAGGGCTCGCAATCTAGGTTGGCAAGAAAAGCACAACAACCTAGATTCCTTCGCCCTCCTAGACACGACTTCATGAGATGCTCACTTATTAACCAATCACCACCACCCTGGTAAGTTATCATCGTCCCCCTATCAGACACTAGGGTCACTCTTCTAAGTTGGCGGTCCACAACTGCATTATACCTAGACAACCAATCCATCCCTATAATCACATCATAGGAGCTCATGGGGAGTATAATCAAATCACTTTTCAAAATCTCATCCCCAATCTTTATTTTACAAGATTTACACATACAATTTACACACACCCGCCCCAAGGGAGAAGTTATGACTAGGGGTTCATTAAACTCTTCTATCTCTAATCCCAAGGCATGTACAAAAGAACTCAAAATGAGAGAATGAGAGGCACCGGTATCAAATAAAACTCGAGCTAAGGATCTAGAAACCAAGATCGTACCATCGACAACCGCGTTACCAACATGAAAATCTGAACCTCCAGATGCCATCGCATGAACCTGCACTGGAGCCTTTCCTTTCCCTCTACCAACATTGTTGGGTCCTGGATTATTCTGCCGATGCTACTGCGATGGAGAGGACTGCACACTACCTGTACTCGGCGCTCGATACTAAGGGACGCTGCGCTGGAAATGCTGCAGCTGCTGCCCCAGTGCCAGATATGAGAATTGCTAAGGAGAGAACTGGGGATATTGCAACTGCAGGTATTGCTGAGGCGGAGGTAGGGTATAAGGCTGAGACTGACGACTGGCATCCTCCTCGGTTTGAGATCCAAGACGGGCACTCCTAATCGGGCAATTTCTCTTGATGTGTCCGGGCTGCTGACAGAAATGACAATGGAAGCTGTAGGGATTGCTGCGCCCACTGCCAGACGAACTGCTGCTACCACTATTTGTGCCACCTTGCTTGCTCTTCCCTGGAGTCGGACGACTACTGGTGCTCTTCCTACCACTCATCTGCGGTCCTCCTGAAGCCTTGGCTCGGTCCTCACAATACTGCACATAATCATTCTCCACGGATATCACCGACGACACAAGCTCTCCAAAACTCCTAAGCCGTAGAGCAACCAACTGTTGCCGAATAGGAGCCTTGAGCCCTTCCTGAAACTTAATACACTTCTCACGCTCCGATGCCATAGCTGATGGAGCAAACCTAACCAACTCATTAAACCTTGCCTCATATTCCTGAACTGATAGATCACCCTGCTGCAACTTGTAGAACTCAGCTGCCTTCTAATCTCTATACCCCTGCAGAAAATATCGATCATAGAACAGCTCCTCGAACCTATCCCAACTGATATCACCACCGCGCTCCAAACGCTTAGCTTGTTTCCACCAAGTGTTAGCGCCACCCTCGAGCTTATACGCAGCAAACTCCACACGATACTCCTCAGGCACACTAAGGGTATCCAAATGCTTTAAGACCAAATCCAGTCAATACTCTGCTAACTGCGGATCCCCATTTCCATCAAAAGTCAGAATAGACGCCCGTTGAAATTTCTTAAAGTATGCATGTCGACTACCAACATTAGAATCTTTCGGTCTAGCCCTGGCTGCCATCTGCTGGAAAACAGCAAACATAGACCTCATCATGCCCTCATCGTTTTCGAACTCGGCGTCAGCTGTCGAACGACGTCTAGGTGCCATTTTCTTACTTCTGAAAACAAAATTTGGACCGTCAGAGGTATTTCATTGTCAAACTTATGTGTGCATAATTCCCAAGGTTCATAACCTTGAGCTCTGATACCATTCTGTCACGCCCCGAAGTACGGGAGGTAACGTTGCGGATTATTTAAATTAATTAAAAGAGAATTTAATTAAAAATCAAGAGTTTAAGGGTTTGAGTTAAATATAAAATGTAAAAATTTAAAGAAAGCCATTGCATGAATAATTAATATTAAAGAATAAACATAGCGAGTATGGGTCCCACAGACCCACAACTTGTACACACACATGGTACTGACAATATCAGAAATACAATCACAGTCCAAGTACAAATAAAGTTAAGATCTTACATGCCTTGATTTAAATAATACAAATAAATTTACTAGTCCCTCTATTGCTCTTGGGTCCTGTCCGATGAGTCCTCTCCAAACCTAAATAGAAAGCCACCTAGCGGGGGGGGGGGGGGGGGGGGGGGGGGGAGAATTTAAAACAAATAAAACGTGAGCGAAAGGCTCAGTAGGACTATGTTTTATAAAATAAGTTTAATGTAAAGAAACATTTCATTATTCAGGAATTATTTAAAAGAAACCTTCAATAAATAAATAAAATTAAATAAAACCATTCTTACCCAGAATAGTTTACTCGAACAACCAGAAATATCATTTTCTTTTCCTAGGCA
The DNA here is from genome assembly GCA_025403435.1 of Artocarpus heterophyllus. Taxonomy (NCBI): domain Eukaryota; kingdom Viridiplantae; phylum Streptophyta; class Magnoliopsida; order Rosales; family Moraceae; genus Artocarpus; species Artocarpus heterophyllus. The sequence goes on from CM046347.1 coordinate 28,897,513, forward strand.
AACCATAAGAATATCACCACCGTAGTGGCCCAGTTGGGTTTCGGGACCTGCCCCTAAGGTCGATCGCTACATGACCCGATCTCTGATATGGCATCATGCCTATGTTTTTATTATCATCATCATTCAAAACCCAATTACCGAGTGTTGTCATTTACATTCATTATGAAGTCCATTTCAGTTCACGGTATATTAAAATATAACCGATAAATCCATTTTCAAACAACCGTTGAAAATATTTTAATAAAAATCCTTTTCAAAGCCAAATCATTTTGAAACTAGGCTACCAAGGAATAGGGTAGAAGTCCTACCTTAATACTCGTGCCGATGCCCCACACAGTAATCCTGGTCTGCTATAAGTTAGCTCCGCGGAACCACGAACGATCCTAGATACAAACTAAGTCGATCAATATCTAGTTCGAGACATTCTATGTTACTAAACCATTTCATGATGTCCTAGTGTGCCATTTGAAATTTAAATCAGGGTTCAAAACAGTGAAAAAGGGTGAAAAATCACAAAATTCCCTATGCTCGGCCGGCCTGCTAGACTCCCTGCTTCGGTCGACCGAACTGTGCAGTTTAGCCTGCCGGAAGCCAAGTTCGGTCGGCCAAACATTCCCAGGTTTGGCCTGCCGATCCCTTGATCCGGCCTGCCGAACACGCAGTTCGGCTTGCCGAACTGGGAAAACCCAGAAACCCAGCCACGGGTTTTCGATTCCCCCAAAATCCAAATCTTGATTTTAACTTGTTTTTCTCAAATCCCAGGCATGGAAAACAATCATAGTTGATAGAAAAACATACTAGAACACATTTGAACTCATTTAAACAAGATTTAAACTCAAAAATCCAAAAATGAGAAAATGAGGAGAAAAATGAAAAATCTTGAATCCAATCCGTTTTTCTTCAATCTAAGCTTAGATTCTAGTTGTTCTAAGTTCATTTAACTCAAATCAAAGTTTTTCTAAGCTCAAGCAAACCTAGATTTCAAAAATGCACAAAATTGAAAATTTTGAAAAAAGTTTAGAAATTTCAAAACTAACCTCGAATCGAAGCTTCAATCAGCGTTCTCGGTTACCAAATCACGTCCCCGAGCTTCCTCCTTGCTAACCCGAAGCTTAGATTTGAATTTGATTCAAAAATTTGTGAGAGAAGTAGAGAGAGAATGGAGAGACCGAGAGAGAGAGCAACAGAGAGAGAGAGTGAGCAGATAGTGTGATGAGAGAGGGAGAGGAAGGAGAATAAATAGAGAAAATCGGTGGGCAGTTTTACTGTGCGGAAATCATGTGCCGTCCACGGTTTTGTAAAACAGAGTATTTTTAACATTTTACAAATTGTTGTGTTTTAAAACTCGAAACATCATTTTAAAACAATAAGAAATCATTTGAATTCATCAAATTAACAAAACAACCAAAAATTCAAAATCCAACCAAGTAATCAAATTAATGTTGAAACATTAATTATGGCACACTAATTCATCATTTATATTACAATAACATTAAATAAATTTCGGAGCGTTACACTTGTACTCTCGAAATGTATCCGTATCATATTTGTAATGTGTAGCATTCTGTTAATGTTATGTGGTAGTATCAAAGTCAGTTGTGGGTATATTTTGTAGGAAATATGAGTATAGTATTTGGGTTGAACGTTTATGTCATGAGGATAGCTGTTTAATAAAAAATCTGTCAGGTTTGTTAGCAACTCTGAGATTCCGTCTAATATCTCTATGAATAAGTTTAATGTATGGTTTTGAATAGAAGTGTTTGTGATATATATTTTATGATTATGTTTTAGTTTATTAGTTGAAATATGAAATCAACTATATTTGACTTTTCCTTACTCAAAAAGGAAAGGGAACCTAAAGATGAAGTATATAAAATTTCTTTGGCAATCTCCTTAAATATAATTATATATCACAGTCCATGGACAATGAAGGACTGAAATCATGGTATAGTCAATATGTATGCCTGATCATATTCCTAGACCATTATACGGTGTTATAAATTGTAACCTGTTAGAAATACTCTCATTGAGGAATTTAGAATTTAGAGTGAGATTTATAATGCAAGTAACTAAGTCGAGATACTATAACTTAAATTTGGAGAACAAACAACATTGACGGTTTAGACTCAGAATTGGAATCATAATGGAATCGAGATTTTTACTAGCAGTGCTAGATTTGAAATTTCTTTAAGGAGAGTAGAGTTGTGATACTTGTTATTCTCTTAACAGGTATTAAGGTAATTAAATTAATTTTTAGTGTGCCACTAAAAATTTGCTTCATTTAAAATCCATTTCACAATATTTATTTTTATCTATTTTAAATTTTCTAAAATTCTCTTATACTTATTTAGTATGTTTACTGAAAAGCCTTGTAACTTCTAATAAATTTCAAAAATGTCATTTTGGCATTATGTGGGTTAAAGTCTCTAGAGGAGACATGAGGATATATTTCCCAACTACTCTTGACCCTCCTTTTCTTTATTTCCTCCGTGACATGCTTCAACATGTCTCCTCCATAATTGCTTTTATCACTTTTCTTTAAAGACTTCATCTTTTCTTCTTTTTTCTTCCACGGTTCCCACACTCTTCTTCTCATTTCCTTGCTGAAGGAAAATACTTAGAGAACTTCTTCAAGGTAGCCATAAAAATCAGCCACCACCACCTCTATTTGAGCAAGAACTTCAGCCATACCGAAGTCAAGGAACCTGTTTTGAAGCCATTTCAAGCTTAAAACTAGACATAATCTGAGGTTAGAATCTTATGAACAAATTTAGTCTTTCATTTATAATTTTTTTTATATACTCAATGATTATTCAAATTTGCGTTCTCAAACCTGAGTATATGTTTTGTTGCTATTTTAGAACATATGTATAAAGTCTAAGTGTATATGTCGTAGACAGAAAATTTATATTGTTAAATTTTGTAATACCTCTATGGGCAGTGGCCCTTTCTTGAAATTCTAGGATTAAATAAAAATGAATTTTGTAAATTAGTTTGTATATTTAAAAAGTAGATGTCCTAAGCTTTCTAACGAGCTATCATAAGCCTAAATCGGAGTTGTATTTTATTTTCTATGAATTTTTCAATTTTTGGATTGGAAACTAGTAAACTTGCCAGTGGCAATATACCGCCCGTTTACGTTAAGTAAACCACCTGTTAACTTATGTGATGATTGTAGATAGTGAACCTATCCTTTTTGCAAAAGTATACTGTCAGTTTGCCATGGTATACCAGCTGCTAACCTGAACCAAGAACCCATCTTTGCTCACCACCTAATTCCTTAATGTCTTGCAACCTTTCCAATATTATCCTAAGTGATTGACGAATCTTATTAGGGACTAAAACATGTAGATTACTTGTATACATTTTATATCGTGTTAAGACAGATTGTTTACTATGGTATTCAAAAGAGATTTGCATAAAAGCTTTATTGGCACGCTAGTAAGATGGATTTACACATGATTTATTTATGAATGTGGTTGTATGTTGTGCTTTAGTTTTAAATTGTCCTTATGCACGCCTTAGGATCAAGGGAGTATGGAGCTAACGTTAATTGATTTCGGGATTAAAAGATTGGTGATAAGCTTGAAAGGTAGGGATTCTATTACTCATCTTTTGTGAGGTTTTTATGGAATTAAAATTGATTGTTTTACCGCAAGATATATATATATATCTTTGTTGAATTGCTATTATATGAGTATCACATATGAAACTATGACATGGACTCGTCTTATATTATACGGCGAGGAACATAATGAATTGACACATGTTATAAATGAAGAAGCATGGTTAGGAAAACTGACTCTATAAATAATGATTGAATATAGAGAAATTGAGACATGAAGAGGGCGACGGTTACGTCCTTGGGCACAAATACCCTAAAAGGTAAAATAGGGGAAAGGTGATGACGCTTCCTTGGGTCGAAAGTCCCAGAACACATTGTACAGGAATCAATTTGGTGAGGACTCGGGGCTTGATGTCCCCTCACCGGAACACCCTTGGAATATTTAGAGGGTGATCAAGCGCGCCCATTTGGGTTTCGATGAGTTGAGTGATACTCTATTGAACGTGGGTACCTAGGAATAATGATGAACTGTAACATTTGTATATATGTATATGTATGAACTCGGTAATGATTAATTATGGTATCCACGGAATATGATTATAATAAATCTCATAATATGGATAATGATGAGTATTAACTAACCATGCAGGTTTTAATATGGTAATGATAAAAACCTAAAGGTGAGTAATGGTTTTCTTTACTGAGCATATTGTCGCTCATTCCCTTATATTTTTATCTTTTCAGGACTCACTAAGTATAGGTGACTGCGAGAAACATAGTTGAGGAAGCTATGTAGCTATGTACGTTGGGACTACTTCAATTACTAAGAATGTTCTTCATGATAATGTAAGCATCAATTGTTACTTTCTGTGACTGTATTAAAATACGTTGAGGGTTAACTAACCATGCAGGTTTTAATGTGGTAATGATAAAAACCTAAAGGTGAGTAATGGTTTTCTCTACTGAGCATGTTGTCGCTCATTCCCTTATATTTTTATCTTTTCAGGACTCACTAAGTGTGAGGTGGCTACAAGAAAAATAGTTTAGGAAGCTATGTGGCTATGTACGTTGGGACTGCTTCAATTACTAAGAATGTTCTTTATGATAATGTAAGCATCAATTGTTACTTTCTGTGACTGTATTAAAATGCGTTGAGGGTTAAAATGATGATGACAACAGTTTATATTTTTAAATTTAAGGTACTACATTAAACTGTGGTTTAATTATCGTTTATATTTTTTTTATTTTTGATTTGAGAGTTTTCTTTTAAGCTATGGGTAACTTTATTTTTAAGATTTTACTTTTATTTCTGATTTTTATTTTAATTTATTAAAAACTGTTAACCTCCATATATGGGCGTTACAGTACTTTTTTTGGGTATTTTGAGTATAATTTTAAAAAACAAATGAGGTATTTTGGACATTTGCATTATAAGAGGGATAAAAATAGTATTTGTACAAAATAAATAGATGTTTTGGGTATCTTTTTCTCTTTTTTTTTTTTTTTAAGAAATTTTAATGGTCAAGCAGGCGTAGTTTTGATCAAATTCGGTTAAAGAGAACTTATTATGATCTTTGGTGGTAGTGAGATGGCGCCCGTACAATCTTCCTTTAGAATTATGACAGTTCAGCCTGCCCCTGCTGGTATGGAGAAAGGCCAGTATTTTTGAAGTATCGTCACTGTCATTTTGAAACACACGTCTTATGATCGTATCTACTTTGTGTTTGACGTAAAGGGTATAGCTTTTAACCTTCAACCAGTGAAAAGGATCGATAGAAATGGTTAAAAAAAATTAAAAGACTAAAGACAAAACTGCGGGAAGACTAGAATTTAGTGACGACTCTTCTTGGGAGGTGCGCAAAAAAGCTGCACGAGCTGATCCGGCCATAGCTTGTAAAAGCTCCAAAAATGGCTGCCATAAGGCCCTGAAACCAATTTGCACATGTCAAATTTGGGAAGGCTTTAATATCTTTTTTTTTTTCTTTTACTCTCTCTCTCTCCGGTTAAGAAGGCTTATATATACTTGGTCTGAAGGTGTCTTTTATTAGATATGGTACGCATAGAAAGTGACCTCAGGTGAAGAGACACTGCAAAACTGAGAAAAGTTGAAAAGTCTTTGCTTGGTTAAAACGTGTGGCTTTGGAAGAAAACTACATTTCTCTTCCTTGAAGCATTTCTTTCAGAGAGTCCCGTTCACGTAAACTTGGACATTGGATAACTCCCAGAATCTTACTATGAAAAGTGTGGAAAGGATAATATGGTGTTTTACAGGGTGGTTAGAACCGTTTGTTAAAACTGTATTTACTAGCATATGAGAGTTTTACATTGCAGCAATTATTTTTTGTTGTTAATATAGCATGTGAGAACTTTATATTGTTCATGACGGGAAAAGTGGTCCTTACTGTGATCCAAACTGACTTGCCACACAGGCTATAAATCCTCAATTTCTCACATGAAGTTCTGGTAGAACAAGGGAAATGATAAATTTTAAAATACTAATCAAAATTAATAGTAGGTATAAAAAAATATTCATTAAATGTCAAGATTTAGCATGAATCAAATATTGTATACAGATAAAAAAAAATCAAAAAATACCTTTTTTTCCTTCTTCTTCTCTCTCTCCTCTCCCCTCTTCTCGTCTCTCTTCTCTCCCATCTCTTGCTCATTTCTCTCTCTCTTCTCTCTCGATGTCTCTCTCCTCTCTCCTCTCAATTGCCGATCTATGACAACTAGTGACGGGCGACGAGCATGGGTTATGACTGACAGGCAAACTTAGATGTGATAACGATAGGCAATCTTGTACATGACTGGTTTAGGCTATGTAGATAAGCTTTGCCAAGGACATGGAGTTGTTGGCTTGTGGTGGGTTTGGATTATGGCAACATTCCACACCCAATCTGGTCAACGATGAGAGAGAATTACGATGGCATGTTTGGATCAACATTCAAGAAGAAGTTGCAGACCTTAGTGTGTAGTGGCATCGGCGAAAGCAGTTTGGACAAGTGGAGAAAAGAGAGTGAACATGGAGTGACACAAAAAAAAAAAAAAAACCCTAGATCGAAAGAGTGAGAAAAGAGAGAGGAAAAAAAAGTCAAATTTAAAATTGAGGGCATCTTAGTTTAAACAATTGTTTAATTTGTACAACTGGCATTAATTAACATTTACTAACATTTAATAGTATTTATAATATTTACTAACAAATGTTAAAAAATATGACATTTTTTACAATCTCCCTAATGTTGTGAATCAAGTGTGTGTGTGGCTGCTACCTCTTGGTATTCTATGAGTTACATGCAATGATTTTATTGCAAATTTATAATTCATATTTAGACCACATTATCTTCCTATTAAATGCCTCTTAATATTGTGCATGATGTCTCCCTTAATTATATATAAAACCTATTTAAGTTATGTCTATTGCCATTACCTCTAGTATGATTCTTGGCCTATAAATAAAGGTTGTGCTAAGCTTGTATGTTTCATCCCTCATAAGTGAAAGTATTGAAAGTTGTTTTGTCTCTAATTTTCTCTTGTCTTTGTCTCTTGTTCTCTTTAGTCTTTTGTTATACTTTGCTTTGTTTCATAACATGCTATCAGCACGAGTCTCTAATCTGTGAGTTTTTACAAGTGTTGATTGCTCTTTGGTTCAATCACTTCTCATTTTGAAAGGTATTTTGTGCATTTATCTTCACTGATGTTTCTGTAGTATAGCCATTCTCCCTTAAAATTCTAAGGACGTGTCTACTTTATCTACTATTGAATATAGCTTTATGTCAATTGCACACTCTTTCTTTGAGATTAGTATTTCTGTTGGCTTTTGATCATTTCATTCATTTGTTTTCTTCATGTAAAATTAATTCTGGCAATTTCACCATCCATCACATTATTGATATGTTATATATGTGTGTAGTATTAACTATTTGATGTATTATATTTGCTTTCAGGTCATTAGTTATATAATCTATCTTTGTTATAATTAATTGTCATATTATTAATTCCATTTTTTTACATTAACAAATTATTTCTTTTATCAGCAATAACTATATATAATTAAGAAATGAATTTATTGTATATGCTTTCTTTTATCATTAATATGCTATTTTTTTTTCAATTAGTTTTAATGACATGATTTTCAATGACATTTTTATTACAATATTTTTTTATTTACTATGCACATGCATAATATTTGGTATTCTCATATTGTAAATTTTTGTCATTTTGTTAATCAATTAAGAATAAATTATTGTAATTCTTATTGACTTTATTTTATCATATACTAGTTTGCACAATATTGAATCTCACAAAGCTCGAGTTTGTTGCTCTTGATATTTCTGACAATAATTATTTGGCATGGACTCTTGATGCTAAGATCCACCTTGATGCTATGAATCTTGGTAATATAATAAAAGAAGGAAATGACACATCCTCACAGGATCATGCAAAGGTAATGATATTCCTTCGTCATCATCTCCATGAAGGATTGAAAACTGAATATTTGACAGTAAAAGGTCCATATGTCCTTTGGAATAATTTAAAGGAAAAATATGACCACCAAAAGACTGTAATACATCTTAAAGCTCGCTATAATTGGATGCACCTACGATTGCAAGATTTTAAACTATGAGCAAGTATAATTTCGCAATGTTTAAAATTACTTCTTAATTAAAATTATGCAGAGAAACTGTTACTGATGAAGACATGTTAGAAAAAAAAAAACATACTCCAATTTTCATGCCTCTAATGTGTTTTTGCAACAGCAATATCAAGAGCAAAGCTTTTAGAAATATTCTGAATTAATATCATGTCTTCTTGTTGCCGAACAAAATAATGAACTGTTGATAAAATATCATCAATCTCGCCTAATTGGATCAATGTTATTCCCTGAAGTGAATGCGACATATGTTGAAGATCCTAGGCATGGTCCGCATAGTGGACATGGTCGTGGTCGTGGTTATTATAACCAAAACTCCTCAAATTTCAAGAAAGTTGCATCTCACCATCAAAAATCAAAGAAGAAAGAAAAGAAACAAAAAGAAAAGGGTTTTCAAAATAAAGCCCCCAAGAATGATGAAGATACTTGTCATAGATGTGGCATGAAAGGACATTGGAGACATATATGTAGCACATCTAAACATTTTGTTGATCTTTACTAAGCTTCCTTGAAATAGAAAGGAGAAGGTGTAGAGACAAACCATGTTGAGACAAACTTTATTGAACACCATGATCCTATAGATTTTACTCACTTTGATGTTGCAAATTTCTTTGAGAATCATGATGGAAATTTTGAGAATTTAATTAGCGAGGGAAACATCAATATGGCTTGAAAAGATGTTCTCTCACCAATGAATCCCTACTGTGTTATTTTCAGTTTGTTTTTATTTATGGTGTGATCCATAATTATTTTTTTTTTGTGTTTCGATGTGTTTTATTTTAGTGTGCTTATAATTTCAGTGTGCTTTTATTATGTTTTGTAATCTCCATATGTTTTCTTATAAAATTAAAAAGGATTGTGTTTAGTATATTATTTTCTTATCCTTTTGTTTTATTTTTCATGAAGAGACATGGATTTCAAAATTCATTCCACTGGTATTAAAGTTCATGATGAAGCCTTTTGCCTAGCAGACAGTGGAACAACACACACTATTCTCAAAAATAAAAAATATTTTTTCAAATCTTGTATTAGCTAAAGCTAATGTTAGTACAATATCTGGTGTTGCAAATCTCATTGAGGGCTTCAGTAGAGCTAATATATTATTACCTGGTGGCACAAAGTTTATGATTAACGACGCTATGTATTCTAGTACATCAAAAAGAAATCTAATAAGTTTCAAAGATATACGTCGTAATAATTATCATATTGAGATAACAAATGAAAAAGATGTTGAATATCTTTATATTATGTCAATGTCTTAGGAAAGAAACAAATATTAGAAAAGCTACCAGCATACTCTTCTAGATTTTTCTCTTTTTTGTTCTTAGTCCTTTAATGTGGTTATATTGTCGAATCATATTAATTTTTTTTTTGTTCTCTTCTAATTTAGATTTTTTTTATTTAATTTTCTATTCTTTACTACTCCGTCTTCTATCTAACTGGATGAGTTAACTTATTGCCAACATGACTTTATAGGTTTCTTAATTAGTAAACTAATCTTACCTTTTATCTGATAAAACAAAATTTGTGATTATGTCATGCCTTGAAACCCCGGAGGTGACATGGTGGATTAATTAGGTTAATTAAGTCAAATTTTAATTAAACTTACAAATTAAAGAGTTTGATTCGTTATGAAAAATGTGATAAATCTAAAACTTTTTAAACAATTATTAAAAAAATAAAATAGACAAGCGGAAATAAAGTAAGATAAAATGAAATAAAACAAAGGAGGGGAAATACATGTTGGGTCCCACCGGGCCCATAACTTGTGCACACACATAATATTGACAATAATTAAATCTACAACCACAGTCTAATGAGAAGAAGGAAATTAAATAGATACATGCCTTGATTAATTAATACAAATAACCTATTTAAGTCTTATATTGCTCTCGAGTCCGATTGGTAACCTCCCAATCGGTCCTAAACTATATTCCACTTAGGGGAAAAGGTTTGAAAACAAATAAAGAGTGAACGAAAGGCTCAGTAGGACTAGGTTATAAAAAAAAAACATTTAATTTGAATATAGAATCCATTATTTAAGAAAGTATTTAGAACACAGAATTAAACAAATAAATGAATAAGTAAATCCAAAAAAATCAATCTTACCAAATCTGTTTATTGTTCAACCAGAAAGGATTTTATTATCTTTTCTTGGGCAAACCATAAGTATCATCACCGTGGCCTAGTTGGGTTTCAGGACCTGCCCCCAAGGTCGCACTCTACATGACCCAATCTCTGAATATGGCATCATGCCCATCTATGCATTTCTATAGTTATTAAAATCTCATTTTACCAAGTGTATTCATTTACATTCATTATGCGGTTCATTATGAAAATCACCTCATTTTACTGTTTATGAAAACAACTGATAAAATTTTTTTCAATCATTTATTGAAAATATTTTGAAAGGAATCATTTTGAGGCCAAAAATCATTTAAAAACTTGGTTGCCAAGGAAAGGGGTAGAAGTCTTACCTCAATATCGTGCACCGACATTCGACACTGCAGTCTTGATCCGCTATATGATAGCTCCACGGAACCACGAACAACCTTAAATATAAATTAAGTTCATTAATATCAAACTTAAGATATTCTACACTACTAAGCTATCTTATGGTGTCTTTGTGTGCCATTTATGTCTGTAAAATCATATTATAAGGTTGAAATCTCAATTTGGTTTAAAATAGGAAAAATGGATGGAAAACAACAAATTTTTACAAAACCCGGTCGACTTACCGGTCTCCTTGGTCCAGTCTACCGAACTATACAGTTCAGCCTGTCGAACCTGCTAAGAGTCTGGCCTGCCAATGATATGAATCTGGCTTATCGAATTGGAAAAATTTTGAAAATTTCCAAGCTCAGGTCTCGACCTCCCTGTTTTCTCAACCTGTTTTAAAACATGTATAAATGATAAAAAACATAATAAAATACTTTTAAACTAATTTAAACAAGATTTACATGGAAAATTTCAAAGAAACCTAAAAGTGAGAAAAATAGAGAAAAATAGAAAAACTTGATTTGAATCCATTTTTCATCAAACCAAGCCTAGATTCTAGATGATTTGAGTTCTACTAACTTAGATTTAAGGTTTTATAAGCTTAAAGAAGCTCGGGTTTCAAAATATAAAGAAAATTAAAAAATTGAAAAAAGTTCAAAATTTTGAAAAATAACCTTAAATTGGACATTTTTTAGGAAGATTTGGAGCTTAAATCCTCATTCCTTAGCTTCAATCAAGCAAGAGGAAGACTCAGGCTTGAAGTTTTTGAATCAAAATTTGAGAGAAAAGGGAGAGAGAGTGTGGCAGTGAATGAGAGGGAGAAAAAGACAATAGAGAGAGCTGAGAGTGAGATAGAGTGAACGTGAGAGAGTGAGGGAAAGAGAGGGAGAGGGAGAGATTAAATAAAAGAAAAGGAGGGTGGTTTTACTCTGTGAAAGCCTTAAGTCATCTATGGTTTTGCAAAAAGGGGCATATTTGGTATTTGATAAATTATTTTGTTTCAAAATTCAAAATAACAAATAAAAATAATTAAGAGTAAGTAAAATGATTAAAATAATTAGAAATAACATTAATTTAGAAATATCACAAAATAGTCAAATTAAGTTTCAAAATATATTATGGCACACTAATTCATCATTTTATATACTAATGACATTTAATTAATTTTGGGACGTTATAGCTCTTCACCCTTAAAAGAAATTTCATCCTCGAAATTATAAATCAACTTAGAAACAAAACAAATATGGATACAACTTCTGCATAGTAGATTCTAACTCCCATGTGGGTTCATTAACCCCGTGATGCTGCCACACAACCTTCCTTAACGGTATGTTGTGACGTCTAAGTTAATCACTTTCCAGTCAATAATTTGGATCGGTATTTCCTTGTATGTCATGTCCTCTTAGATCTGCACATCATGGAATGAGACTATCTTGCTTTGGTCGGCCAGACACTTATGAAGCATTGAGACATGAAACACATCGTGAACATGAGAGAGCTCGGGAGGAAGATCGAGCCGATAGACGACCACACCAACGCGTTGAGTAATCTTGAACGACCCAACGTACCTCGGTGCGAGTTTACGACTTACACTGAATCGCGATATACCCTTGGGTGGTGAAACTTTAAAGAGAATGAAATCTCCTACTTCAAATTCCAAGGTTCGGCATCTCCTATTAGCGTAGTTCTTCTGCTTGCTCTGAGCTGCTTCCAACCTATCTCTAATTACGACAACGGATCTCATCTGGCTCAAGAACAATCCTAGGTTCAAGTTATGTCCAACACACCGGTGACCAACATGGTCGTCCATACAGCACTTCAAATGATGTCATGCCAATGCTCGCTTAATAGTTGTTGTTGTTCACAAACTCTGCCAAATGCAAATACTTCTTTCAATTTCTACTGAAATCTAAGACACATGCATGTAACATGTCCTCGAGAATCTAAATGACTCGCTCAGATTTCCCGTTGGTCTAAGGATGAAAGGTCATGCTGAAGTTCAAATTTGTTCCCAAGGCTTCTTGAAAGCTCCTCCAATACTTAGTATTGAATCTGGAATCTCTATCGAATGTGATGGACAAAGAAACTATGTACAATTTCACTATATTCTATAGATATAACTCCCCAAGAATTCTCCTCAAACATGTTGACCTGAAAGGAATGAAATGTGCTAATTTCATTAACTTGTCGACCACGACCTAAATTGCATCATGCCTTTGCTCTGTCCTTGATAAATTGGTGAGGAAATCCATCGTAACGTGATCCCATTTCCACCCTAGAATAGGAAGTGGTTGAAGCTAACCTGCTGGCTTCTGGTGCTCAACCTTCACCTGGAGACAAGTTGCGCACTTGGCTACATACTCTCGAACGTCCTTCTTCATGCCTCTCCACTAGTATTGCCTCTTCAGATCATGGTACATTTTCATGCTCCCTAGATGAATGGCGAATTGAGACTTGTGAGCTTTGTCCATTATAGCCTTCATCACTTCTGCGATTGCTGAAACTGCCAAATGCTCCCTAAAGTATAGTGATCCATCCGCATGTATTCTCCATTCCTCAAATTGCTCTCCATCTGAATTCGTGTCCATATTTCCTGTAGGGGTGGGTCTTGCCACTAGTTTTGCTTCACCATTTGAATGAGAGTTAGGGTCGTCTCCATATGATACACCGAAACTCGGTCGTAGTCTTCATAGTACTGTAACCCATAGTCACTCACTATTGCATTTCTTTTCCAGTCTTTAAGAGCCATGAAGTGAGAATCCCTCAAGACTTTCGGCTGAACGCATCTACTACTATGTTGGCTTTCTCAAGATGGTAATGTAGCACGAAATCATAATCTTCCATGTATTCCATCCACCTTCGCTGCCTCAAGTTCAGATCCCTCTAAGTGAATAGATACTTCAAGCACTTGTGGTCAGAGAAAACCTGAAACGTCGCCCCGTAAATATAACATCTTTAGATCTTTAGTGCATGAATCACTGCAACGAGCTCCAAGTCGTGAATAGGATAGTTCTACTCATGAGGTCATAGCTGTCTCAATTCATATGCCACCAAACGTCTATGTTGCATCAACATGCATCCAAGTCCGTGTCCTGAGGCATTTGTGTAAACTTCGTATGGCTCATCACTATTTGGGATAATCAGCATCGGAGCTGTAGTCATCCGATTCTTTGACTCTTGGAAGGCAAACTAGCATTCTTCATCCTATTCCATTCTAAGATTCTTCTAGATCAGTCTTGTTAACGGAGCTACTATCTTCAAGAAATCCTTTACAAAATTCATATAGTATCCCACAAGTCCCAAGAAACTATGGATTTCTGCCATATTCCTTAGTCATTCCTATTCCACTATGGCTTCTACCTTAGATGGATCTACTGAAATACCTTGCTCGGAGATGATGTATCCTAAAAACTTAACTTTAGTAAGCCAAAACTTGCACTTTTCCTTTTTGGTGTATAGTTGGTGTTCTCATAGAATTTGAAGTACGATCATGAGGTGTTGCTCATGCTCTTCCCAAGTCTTAAAGTAGATCAAGATATCATCGATGAACATGATCACGAACTGATCTATATAAGGCCTAGATATCCTATTCATTAAGTCCATGAAAGCTGTTGGAGCATTTGTCAACCCAAATGGTGGCATCAGAAACTCGTAATGTGCATACCAAGTCCTAAAGACTGTTTTGGGAATGTCCTCTTCCTTAATCCTAAGTTGTTGGTGTCCCGACTGCAAATCTATCTTCGAGAAGTACCGCAAACCTCCTAACTGATCAAACAACTCATCGATCTAGGGCAGTGGATACTTGTTCATCACAGTGACCTGATTTATCTACCGATAGTCTATGCACAACCTAAGGGTTCCATCATGCTTTTTAGCAAACAAACCTGATGCTTCCCACAGCAATGTGCTATTCTGAATATACCATTTGTTAGCAAGCTCCTGAAGTTGCTTTCTTAATTCTTTCATCTCTGCCCGCGCTATTCGATAAGGTGCTATGGAAATCGAAGCCATTCCCAGAAGTAACTCAGTACCAAACTCAATCTCCTGATACAGCGGCAATCTTTGTAACTCTTCGGGGAAGACATCTTCGAATTCATCAACCACTAGTATTACTGCATTCCTTCCCAATGCACTGGACTCTCCTTCCAGGTTCATAAGGAAGGCATAACAAGCTATATTCTTTCGCCCTTCGAGACATGTCTTCATGAGATGCTCACTCATTGTTTGATCATTACCACCCTAGTAAGTGATCGTCGTTCCCCTATCAAACACTAAGGTCACTCTCCTAAGTTGACAGTCTACAATTGCATTGTACTTGAACAACCAATCCATTCCTAGAATTACATCATATGAGGTCATAGGGATTACAATCAAATCACTCTTTAGAATCTCAACCCCAATCTTTATTTTACAAGATTTACATATACAGTTCACACACAACAGCCCTAAGGGTGAAGCGATTACTAAGGGCTCATCAAGCTCTTCTATCTCTAACCCAAGGCATATACAAAACAACTCAAAACGAGAGAATTAGTGGCACCTGTATCGAATAAAACATGTGCTAAGGACTAAGAAACTAGAACCATACCATCGATAACCGTATTGTTGGTCTGGGTATCCGAACTCCCTGATGTCATGGTGTAAACCTGAGTTGGAGCTTTCCCTTTTCCTCTACAAAGATTGCTAGGTCCTGGATTTGTCAGCCGATATTGCTGCAGTGGAGGTGACTGTAAGCTAGCTATACTTGGCTCTTGATACTTAAGGGCATTGCATTAGAAGTTCTGCGACTGGTATCCTTGTGTTAGGTATGGCAGTTGCTGAGGAGTGAACTAATGGAACTGCAGCTGAGGGAATTGTTGAGGCAAAGGTAAGGTCTGAGGCTGAGGCTGACGACTAGCTCTTTCTCTAGCCCGAAGTCCTAGACAAGCACTCCTAATTGGGCAGTTCCTCTTAATGTGTCCCGACTACTTGCAATAGTGGCAATGGAAACTGTAGGGATTGCTGCACCCATTGTTGAATGAACTACTGTTTCTACTATTCATGTTACCCTATTGATTCTTTCCTTGAGTTGGACGGCTACTAGTACTCCTCCTACCACTCATTTGTGGTCCTTTTGATGTCCTTGCTCAGTCCTCGCAGTAGTGCGTAAAATCATTTTCTACAGACATAGCTAACGACACAAGTTCACCAAAATTTTAGAGTTGAAGAATGACCACCTGCCATCTAATGGAAGCCTTAAACCTTTCTTGAAACTTAATACACTTCTCGCACTCTAATGCCACAGCGGATGGAGCACACCTTGTCAACTCATTAAACTTTGCCTCATACTCCTGAATCGACATATCACCCTACTCTAATCTATAAAATTCAGTAGCCTTTTGATCTCTATATCCTTGTGGAAAGTAACGGTCATAGAATAGCTCCTTGTGGAAAGTAACGGTCATAGAATAGCTCCTTGAACCTATGCCAGCTAATATTCCCATTGTTCTCCAGGCGTTTAGCTTGCTTCCACCAAGTATTGGCACCACCTTTAAATTTATAAGTTGTAACTCCACAAGGTACTTTGCTAGCATGCCTAGGGTATCCAGGTGTTTCACGATTGAATCTAACCAATATTCGGCCACCTACGGGTCCCCATATCCGTCAAAGGTCAGAACAGATGCACGTCGAAACTCCTTAAAGTATGCATGCTGACGACTTACCTCAGAATCCTTTGGTCTTGCCCTCGTCGCCATCTACCGAAAAGTAGTAAGCATTGCCCCCATCATACTTTCCTTATTTCCTGGGTTTACGTTAGCAGCAAATGAACGACGTCTGGGTGCCATTCTCTTACTTCTAAAAATAAAATTGGACGATTAGTGGTATTTCATTATCGTACCTATGTGTACACAATTCCCAAGGTTCATAACTTAGGGCTATGGTACCATTCTGTCATGCCTTGAAACCCCAGAGGTGACGTGATGGATTAATTAGGTTTATTAAGTCAAATTTTAATTAAACTTACAAATTAAAGAGTTTGATTAATTATGAAAAATGTGATAAATATAAAACTTTTTAAATGATTATTAAAAAAAATAAAATAGACAAGCGGAAATAAAGTAAGATAAATTGAAATAAAACAAAGGAGGGGACATATGTGTTAGGTCCCACCGGGCCCATAACTTGTATACACACTTAGTATTAACAATAATTAAGTCTACAACCATAGTCTAATGAGAAAAAGGAAATTAAAATAATACATGCTTTGATTAATTAATACAAATAACTTATTCAAGTCTTTTACTGCTCTCGAGTCTGATCGGTTGCCTCCTAATCGGTCCTAAGCTGTATTCCACCTAGGGGAAAAAGGTTTGAAAAAAAATAAAGAGTAAGCGAAAGGCTCAGTAGGACTAGGTTATAAAAAACATTTAATTTGAATATAAAATTCATTATTTAAGAAAGTATATAGAACACAAAATTAAATAAATAATTGAATAAGTAAATGCAATAAAATCATTCTTACCAAATCTGTTTATTGTTCAACTAGAAAGGATTTTTATTATCTTTTCCTAGGTAAACCATAAGTATCATTACCGTAGTGGCCCAGTTGGGTTTTGTAACCTGCTCCCAAGGTCGCACTTTACACGACGCGATCTCTGAGTATGGCATTATGTCAATCTATACATTTCCATAGTTATTAAAATCTCACTTTACAAAGTGTATTCATCGACATTCATTATACGGTTCATTATGAAAATTACCTCATTATACTGTTTATGAAAACAACTGATAAAAATCTTTTTCAATCATTTATTGAAAATATTTTGAAAGGAATCATTTTGGGGCCAAAAATCATTTAAAAACTTGGTTGCCAAGGAAAAGGGTAGAAGTCCTACCTCAATATCCTGCACTGACGTTTGACACCATAGTCCTGATCCGTTATACGGTAGCTCTACGGAATCACGAACAACCTTAAATATAAATTAAGTTCATTAATATCTAACTTAAGATATTCTACACTACTAAGCTATCTCATGGTGTCCTAATATGTCATTTATGTCTATAAAATCACATTATAATGTGGTGTCCTTGTGTGCCATTTATGTCTGTAAAATCATATTATAAGGTTGAAATCTCAATTTGGGTTTAAAATGGGAAAAATGGGTGGAAAACAACAAATTTTTACAAAACTCGGTCGGCTTGTCAGTCTCCCTGGTTTGACCTATCGAACTGCATAGTTTGGCCTGTCGACCATCTAGGTCCAGCCTATCGAACCTACTATGAGTCTGGCCTACCGATGATATAAATTTGGCCTACTGAACTCATAAATCTGGCCTGCTAAACTAGGAAAATTCAAGAAAATTTTAGACTTGCATCTCGGCCTCCCCGAACCCAAATCCTCATTTCCAACCTGTTTTCTCAATTCCCAAGCATACAAAAGATTTATAAATGATAGAAAAATATAATAAAACACTTTTAAACTAATTTAAACAAGATTTGCATGGAAAACTTCAAAGAAATCCGAAAATGAGAAAAATAGAAAAACTTTATTTATATCCATTTTTCATCAAAACAAGCCTAGTTACTATATGATTTAAGTCCTACTAACTTAGCTTTAAGGTTTTCTAAGCTCAAAGAAGCTCGGGTTTCAAAATACAAAGAAAATTGAAAAATTGAAAAAAGTTTGAAATTTTAAAAACAAACCTTGAATTGGACATTTTTTAGGAAGATTTGGAGCTTGAATCCTCGTTCCTTAGCTTCAATCAAGCAAGAGGAAGACTTAGGCTTGAAGTTTTTGAATCAAAATTTGAGAGAGAAGGGAAAGAGAGTGTGGCAACGAGTGAGAGAGAGAGAGAAAGACAAGAGAGAGTATGAGAGTAAGAGAAAGTGAGGGAAAGAGAGGGGGAGGGAGAGATTAAATAAAAGAAAAGGAGGTGGTTTCACTGTGTGAAAACTGTGTGCCACCTACGGTTTTGCAAAAAGGGGTGTATTTGGTATTTGACAAATTGTTTTATTTCAAAATTCAAAATAACAAACAAAATTAATCAAGAGTAATTAAAATGATTAAAATAATTAAAAATAACATTAATTTAAAAATATCACAAAATAGTCAAATTAAGTTTCAAAATACATCATTATACAGTAATTTGCCATTTTATATACTAATGACACTTAATTAATTTCAGGGTATTACATGTTAGACATGTATGCCCTAAGGAGTAAAAATGTAATACGTTTTTGGAGACATTTTTATCAATAAAGAATTTATTCATTTATCTATATACCAAATCTTGTCCTATTTACGTTCATGTTTGTTGAATGTATGATAAGCAAACAGTAGTCTGAGACTGTCAGTCTAAACCTTAAGAATTGGGCATATGATGAGATGATTATGTGGTAGACACGATTCTTAAGGTGACGGTCTAAAACGTATGATCCGCAATCGAGGGAATAAAGTTGGGCGCTTTATTCATGTAAAGATTGTTATGTTGTTTATATCCCTACTGAGAGATGGTTTGTCTTGACTATCGGAGTTGGACTCCGTGAATAGAAACATTGGCGCGTTGTCATAGGTGACGACATGTCGGATCGGGACATAAAGTGAATTGATTTTGATTAATAATTCTGTCTTGGGAAATCGATTCACTTTAGACAGTCATTTGTATTGTATCTTAATCCTAAGATGAATAGTGGGCCCGTTGTCTCGACTTGTGTCTTTTGATGTACCAATGGGTGACTCCCACATCTCTATAGTGGTATGCATACCGGTACGTTGGAGGCATGACTCTTGATAGCGTAGACTTGTTATTCATAGATATGGAATCCATAGCTCCTCTTTAGGAGTAATGATATCCTCTTATATGCGTTGTCCTGTAATTGGAAAACTGGAGCGCTTAACCATTTGGATACATAGGTGTAACCGAATGGTATACTATCTTTGGATGGTAAGTTTTCTAGTGGTGAGACAATGGAACGTAAGATAAAAATAATCGGGAAGGTAAGACAGAACTTGTCCTTAAGCCGATTATGGATGATCATATGGGAATACGATACACTATGATATGTCATGGAGACTTAGTTACATGAGCTTCGTAATTCTATAAAGTTCGAGAGTGTAGCTCCAAGCTTTTAGTGGAGTAGCGTTGGAGTTGATAATTATGAAATGTATATCTGGGATATTGGGTTTCATAATTACCATGAGCTTGAACTTTATAGGTCCATTTTGGTCCCCTTTGCTAGCTCATAAAATCCTGTAACGACACGACGTGCTTTTCCAATAATTGGTGACTTATGTCGGATTTATCAGATTGGTTTAAAATTTGTAAGAATCAAATAATTCTTGTCTGATTATTGGTTGAATTAATTTTGTAAGAAATTAGTTCAAGATAAACTTGTTGAATTATTGTGATCAGATAATTCTTGTCTATTTATCGGTTGATTTAATTTTTGATAAATTAGATCAAGATAAACTTGTAGAATTATTGTGAATTGATTTATTTTCTTAGAGATTATCTTGATAAAGTTTGTTTTGATCAGATATCTTCTCTATTGGGTTATTTGAATCAAAACTGAGACTTTATCCTTTAGAATCTCAGGTGGAAAATAAAAGATTCGCGGAGATTTTTTCTCGGGAGTTCGGCCTTCCGGATGACGTGTTCGGCCTGTCGAACTGGCCTATTTGGCCTGCCGATCAGACAGTTCGGCCTGCCGATCAGCGGAGATAAGATTACGTGTTTTCACGCGGATCTTATCAGATATTGATTCGAACTTGATTCTGTTTCGAGTTTTTGAGACCTAATCTGATATGGACTGACCCCAGGACCAATAGGTATAAAAAAGGGAGTGAGTCTCATGATTTACTCATATCAATTTGAGAGATTAAGAGTGATACTCTTCTAGTGAGCATCTGAAAACTCCCTAAGAGTTTTTGTTCACAAATCACGAGCACTAGCTTTGGGTTCTCTCTATTGGTTGGAAGGAGAGTCACCGGTGGAAGAGCTGTACGTGTGAGCCCACACTCACTCTGGTTGTGGATAGAGAATAGCAAAGAAGACCAGTTGGTTGAGGCTCTTCTGGAACGTTACTTCTCTACACAGGTTGCGGAGGTTCTTCGGCACACTGAGGTTAGTAAGATCTGTTTAATTTATACATATAACATGTCAAACTTGTGTTTTTGGAAATTACTCTGATGAAATTTTTTTAAAATTCCACTGTGCACTTTGTTTCCAACAATTGGTATCAGAGCCGAGGTTTTTACAAAAATTTACAAGTTTGTGATCATATTATATGCATAAATTTTGTGATCTTAATCTCTCCTATGCTTGAATTGAATTTTATAGAGAGATGACACTCTAGGTTTCTATATAATATATATGTTGTCATGGATTATGTGGTGAATGTTTATTAATTAATTATGGTTGATTAAATCGTTGTTTAATTATTAATTAATTAATTAATGCCGGTTATGGTTCCTTAGAGGTTAGAATGTGTATCTAGGTTTTTCATGTAATTAGATGACGGACTATCATCTCCGTCTAGGAATTGTTATTTAATTTTTAATTTGTAAGAATTTTGTAATTAAATAATTATTCGGAGAAGACGGATCGAGAAGTCGGATCTTAAACATTGATGGTGGCGCCTCCAGGTATTTCTTGAGTATCTAATTTTATGTTTTTGAATTGTTGAAAATAAAAATGATAAATTGCATTAAAATTGTATTTTTTGGATTGAGGGTTTTCTGCTCGGACGGCATGCCGGACCTCACAGTTCGACAGGCCGAAGGTCACAGATCGGTAGGCCGGACGTGTGGTCCGACAGGCCGACAGTGGGGTAGAAATTTTGGTGCTCTGCCGACAGGCCGAACCTTCATGTTCGGCAAGCCGAACCTACATGATCGGCAGGCCGATCACCTAGATTGGCCTGCCGACCGAGAGCTGTCGGGTGTCCAGAAAAGGTGCAATTTTTCCGGTGCAGTTTTAATTTTATTTTTTGGGATGATTCTGAGAAACATTAAATTTGGATATGACCGAAAATATGAAGTATTCGATTCATGCGGGATTGAAGACTTGAAGATGGATATTACATGAAGAATGATACCGCTTAAGGATTCAAGGATGAAGAATCGATAGATGTCTCGATTATTCTCTTGTAATCTTAGTTTTCTATTCTCTAGGGTGGAACCATAATATTACGGTTATTATTATTTTGCTTGTAGCTTTGCTTGATTGATTTGCTTGTCTGCATTATAATATGATTTACCATATATATTGATAACATGCCATATAGAATAGGGAGTGCCGCTCATATTAAAATTGTTCATGCATAATTTTAAAATAAAACCTTGACTTCAAAAGATTGAGTGGGAGAAGGTTTTTGAAGAGAGGACCTAAGGCCTCCATCGTTGGTCCATAGGAAGAACATGGTGGTCCCAACCCCCAGGAAGGGATTTCTATCATGTACCATATTAGATCTCTTAAAGGATAAGGTATTTTAGTATGATTTATGGTTGCACACCCCTAGGTGGTGATTATAAATCATGGATAAAATATTGAAACGGTGGTTATACACTCACATTAATTTTATTATTAACCTCCCCTAGGAGCTCTGTTAATAAAATTAATGGCCAAAGAAACGATTATTAGTATATGCTGGATCATACGGATCCTGGATGGCATATATTAATCAGGAGGGGATCCATGTTCCTGATTGAATTTGGCATGACTCCCCTAGGAACTTGTTGAATTCTGAGTTGGGAATTATCGTTGTAAGGTTGTGATATTTTCAAGGTTTTGACACATAAACGCATTTGTATTATTTTACATGATTGTGTTATCTTACTAAATTATTATATATGTTTGCTTATGATTGGTATATGATTCTTTATTGTAGATTGAAAATGTCTAAAAACGCTTTATCATCGATACTTGACAAAAACCAATTAACCGGTGAGAATTATAACGATTGGAAATGGAACCTGGACATCGTCCTTTCCTTTAAGAAACTGAAATATATTCTGACAACTCCTTGTCCTCCCGAGCCTACGGGAGACTCAAGTAATGAGCAATTCCAAGCGTACGACCGCTGGAAAGATGCTAATGATCAAGCCCGCTGCTATGTTATGGCTAGCATGAACAACATGCTGCAGGCTCAACATCAGGATTATGAGACTGCGAAGCACATCTTGGATAATCTTGAGGATATGTTCGGAGGCCAGGCCATAACAAAGCGGCAAGGGGCGCTTCGGAAGCTCTTAAACTGTAGACAGAGACCGGGGACATCTGTAAAGGAGCACATGATGTTGGTCATGGGTTACCTCGCTGAGGCTCAAACCAATGGAGCCGACATCGATGCTGAAACTCAGATGACAATGGTCTTTGAGACTCTGTTTAAGGAATTTATTCAATTTAGAGCTACTTTTAATTTAACCGATAGACGGGATATGACCTTGACAGAACTGATGAAACAGTTACAGGAGTTTGAACTGCTGATCAAGGAGTCTCCTGCTGGTGGTGAGGCCAATATGGTAGCTGCTTCTTGTTGGAAACAAAGTGCGCAGCGGAATTTTTAAAAATTTTCATCAGAGTATTTTCCAAAATACAAGTATGACATGTTATATGTATAAATTAAACAGATCTTACTAACCTCAGTGTGCCGAAGAACCTCCGCGACCTGTGTAGAGAAGTAACGTTCCAGAAGAGCCTCAACCAACTGGTCTTCTTTGCTATTCTCTATCCACAACCGGAGTGAGTGTGGGCTCACACGTACAGCTCTTCCACCGGTGACTCTCCTTCCAACCAATAGAGAGAACCCAAAGCTAGTGTTCGTGATTTGTGAACAAAAGCTCTCAGGGAGTTTTTTGGATGCTCACTAGAAGAGTATCACTCTTAATCTCTCAAATTGATCTGAGTAAATCATTAGACTCACTCCCTTTTTTTATACCTATTGGTCCTTGGGGTCAGTCCATATCAGATTAGGTCTCAAAAATCGAAACAGAATCAAGTTCGGATCAATATCTGATAAGATACGCGTGAAAAACGCGTAATCTTAGCTGTCGCGGTCGGCATGCCGAACTGTGAGATAGGCAGGCCGAACTGGCCAGTTCGGCAGGCCGAACTTTCTGATCGGCAGGCCGAACTGCCGAGAAAAAATCTCCGCGAATCTTTTATTTTCCACCCGAGATTCTAAAGGATAAAGTCTCAGTTTTGATTCAAATAGCCCAATAGAAAAGATATCTGATCAAAACAAACTCTATCAAGATAATCTTTAAGAAAATAAATCAATTCAAATAATTCTACAAGTTTATCTTGTTCTAATTGTCCAAAATTAAAACAACCGATAAACAGACAAGAATTATCCGAACGCCATAATTCAACAAGTTCATCTTGAACTAATTTCTTACAAAATTAATTCAACCGATAAACAGACATGAATTATTTGATTCTTATAAATTTTAAACCAATCTGATAAATCCGACATAAGTCACCAATTATTGGAAAAGCACGCCGTGTCGTTACAGGATTTTGTGAGCTAGCAAAGGGGACCAAAATGGACCTATAAAGTTCAAGCTCATGATAATTATGAAACCCAATATCCCAGATATACATTTCACAATTATCAACTCCAACGCTACTCCACTAAAAGCTTGGAGCTGCACTCTCGAACTTTACAGAATTACGAAGCTCATGTAGCTAAGTCTCCATGACATATCATAGTGTATCGCATCCCCATATGATCATCCATAATCGGCTTAAGGACAAGTTCTGTCTTACCTTCCCGATTATTTTTATCTTACGTTCCATTGTCTCACCATTAGAAAACTTACCATCCAAAGATAGTATACCATTCGGTTACACCTATGTATCCAAATGGTTGAGCGCTCCAGTTTTCCAATTACAGGACAACGCATATAAGAGGATATCATTACTTCTAAAGAGGAGCTATGGATTCCATATCTATGAATAACAAGTCTACGCTATCAAGAGTCATGCCTCCAACGTACCGGCATGCATGCCACTATAGAGATGTGGGAGTCACCCATTGGTACATCAAAAGACACAAGTCGAGACAACGGGCCCATTATTCATCTCAGGATTAAGATACAATACAAAAGACTGTCTAAAGTGAATCGATTTGCCAAGACAGAATTATTAATCCAAATCAATTCACTTTATGTCCCGATCCAACACATCGTCACCTATGACAACGCGCCAATGTTTCTATTCACGGAGTCCAACTCCGATGGCCAAGACAAACCATCTCCCAAAAGGGATATAGACAACATAACAATCTTTACATGAATAAAGCGCCCAACTTTATTCCCTCGATTGCGGATCATATATTTTAGACCATCACCTTAAGAGTCGTGTCTACCGCATAATCATCCCATCATATGCCCAACTCTTAAGGTTTAGACTGACAGTCTCAGACTACTGTTTGCTTATCATACATTCAACGAATATGAACGTAAAGAGGACAATATTTGGTATATATAAATGAATAAATTCTTTATTGATAAAAATGTCTCCAAAAACGTATTACATTTTTACTCCTTAGAGCATACATGTCTAACAATCTCCCACTTGCACTAAGTGAGTAAATACTG
Source organism: Artocarpus heterophyllus (assembly GCA_025403435.1). NCBI lineage: Eukaryota > Viridiplantae > Streptophyta > Magnoliopsida > Rosales > Moraceae > Artocarpus > Artocarpus heterophyllus. The sequence continues at coordinate 28,922,809 of CM046347.1, forward strand.
CAAATTTCGCATCCCCATAGCTTCCACATGCCTTTCGAAGACTCTCCCAGAAAGTGTCTTCGTAAATGGATCAGCTAAATTGTCCTCTGACGCGATCTTGCACACCGTGACATGCCCGCTCTCAACGAAGTCCTTTATCACATGATACTTCCGATCAATATGCTTACTCTTCTTGTGAAATCTTGGTTCCTTAGCATTAGCTATCGCCGCACTGTTATCACAGTACAGTGATACCGCTTTATCCATACCAGGAACTACCTCAAGATCCCCAAGGAACTTGCGGAGCCACACTGCTTCTTTCGAAGCATCACTAGCCGCCACATACTCGGCCTCCATCGTTGAATCCGAAGTGCAATCTTGCTTCGCACTTCTCCAACTGATGGCACCGCCACCCAGAGTAAACACAAACCCTGAAGTCGATTTCCTAGAATCCAGGCAGGATTGAAAATCCGAATCAGTGTATCCTAGAGGAGTTAAATCCTCACCCGAATACACAAGCATATACCCTCGAGTCCTTCTCAGGTACTTGAAAATATGCTTTACCGCAACCCAATGGTTCGGTCCTGGATCCGCCTGAAATCGACTCACAATCCCGACCGCATAGCTAATATCCGGTCGAGTGCAAAGCATGGCATACATGAGACTACCCACTGCCGAAGCATAAGGCACCTTCTTCATGTATTCTCTTTCTTCATAAGACTTTGGAGAGTCTTTCTTAGAAAGAGTAATTCCAGACCTAGATGGTTGCCCACCTTTCTTGGAATCCTGCATTGCAAACCTCCTGAGAATTTTATCTATGTAGCCGGCCTGTGACAAAGCTATCATTTTGTTCTTCCTATCCCTCAAGATCTGGATACCGAGAACAAAATTAGCCTCACCCAAGTCCTTCATGTCAAACTGCTTGGTCAACCATAATTTGACCGATGACAACGCCCCAACGTCATTGCCAATTAGCAGAATGTCATCTACATAGAGTAGTAGAAAAACCACCTTCCCATTCTTAATGTGTTTGTAAACACATGGTTCATCCACATTTTGTGAGAACCCATAAGTCTTGATCACTTGATCAAATCTTATGTTCCAAGAACGAGAAGCCTGCTTAAGTCCATAAATAGACTTTAGCAACTTACAAACCTTACCCTCTTGACCCGTGACCTTGAACCCGTCTGGTTGTTCCATATAAATGGACTCATCAAGATAGCCATTCAGAAAAGCCGTCTTGACATCCATCTGCCAAATCTCGTAGTCGAGAGCGGCAGCTATGGACAAGAGAATCCGGATGGACTTTAGCATGGCTACAGGCGAAAAGGTTTCCTCATAATCGATTCCTTCCTTTTGCGTATAACCCTTAGCTACCAGTCTAGCCTTAAAGGTTTCGACCTTTCCATCCACTCCTCTTTTCCTCTTGTAGATCCACTTACACCCTATGGGTTTTACCCCTTCGGGAAGATCCACAAGCTCCCAGACCCGATTAGTCTCCATAGACTTCATCTCAATGTTCATGGCCTCTGTCCAGAGTCTTGAATCAACATCCTCCATAGCTTCTGCGTAAGTATAAGGATCCCTGTCATGTTCATCCGGTTCAGCCAAAAAGACCTCCCCATTGAACATATACCTCTCAGGTTGACGCCCGATCCTCCCACTACGCCGAAGCCCCTGAGGTTGTTGTTCAGGTTTGTTTGGTTTTTCTACACTGATCGGAATGGTTTCGTTCGGAACCTCCGGAGTAAACGGATTACCCCTCAACTCCTCAAGCACCACTTTGCTTTGAGGTTTAAAGTCGTTCATGTAACTCTCCTCAAGGAAAGTTGCATTAGTTGAAACCATGACTTTATTTTCCTTTGGGTTATAAAAATAACCCCCTTTAGTCCCTTTTGGATATCCTACAAACACGCAAACTTCTGAACGTGCTTCCAACTTATTCGGATCCTTAAACAGGACATGAGCTGGACATCCCCATATGCGAATATGGTTTAAGGATGTCTTCCGTCTTGTCCACAACTCGTGAGGAGTTTTAGGGACCGATTTTGAAGGCACATTGTTCAAAAGATAACATGCGGTTTGTAGTGCATATCCCCAAAAGGATAAAGGCAATGATGAATAACTCATCATGGACCGAATCATGTCCAACAAAGTCCTATTCCTTCTCTCCGCTACGCCATTCTGCTGCGGAGTGCCCGGCGCAGTCAAATGGGATAAAATCCCATTCTCTAACAAGTGTCCCAAGAACTCATCAGAAAGGTATTCCCCACCTCGATCAGATCGAAGTGCCTTTATGGGTCTACCCAATTGCTTTTCCACTTCAGCCCGAAACTCCCTGAATTTATCATAAGTTTCGCTTTTGTGGTGCATTAGGTACACATACCCATATCTTGAGTAATCGTCAATAAAAGTAACGAAGTACTCATACCCTCCTCGTGCCCGGATGTTCATCGGTCCGCAAACATCACTATGCACAAGTTCTAGAACCCCTTCGGCCCTATTGCCCTTAGACCCGTATGGTCTTTTGGTCATTTTACCCTCCAAACAAGACTCACATTGAGGTATAGATTCCACCTTTAAGTGACTTAAAGGTCCATCCCTTACCAACCTTTGAATCCTATTCAGGTTAATATGGCCAAGGCGCAAATGCCAAAGATAAGTCTTATTAGAGTGAGAAGTTTTAAGTCTTTTTGAGTCATTATCATTTATCTCAGCATTAAGCAATAAGTCCATCTTAGGTTTGATAAAATATAGATTATTTTGCATCCATCCAGAACAGATAAAAGATTTGTTTTTACGAATCACCACTTTTTCATTAAAAGATACCACGTAGGAGTCTTTAAATAAAGAAGATACAGAAATTAAATTCCTTTTAAATTTAGGAACATAAAAACAATCTCGCAAAATTAAACTCCTATAATTATCAAAATAAAGATGGACATCTCCCACTGCTTCCGCTGAGACCAAGGATCCATCGCCCATCCGAAGCGTTAAGTCTTCACGAAGTAGACTTCTCGTTTCTTTGAATCCCTGCAGAGAAACACAAACATGATTAGTTGCACCAGAATCTATGACCCAAATGTCACTGGATTCCTCAACCAAACAAGTTTCTAAATATAGAAGATCACACCTACCTCCCTTGGAAAGGAAGTCCTTGCAATGCTTCTTTATATGCCCGACCTTACCACAAAAGAAGCACTTAAGCTTCTTTGGGTTCTTCTTCTTCTTCTTCTTGCTCTTGGTAGCAATAGGAATAGAAGACTTCCCACTCTTGGCCCGTTGCTTCTTTCCATTCCCAGAGTTAGGATTGGAACCAGAAGCAGCTACCATATTGGCCTCTCCACCAGCAGGAGACTCCCTGATCAGCAGTTCAAACTCTTGTAACTGTTTCATCAGTTCTGTCAAGGTCATATCCCGTCTATTGCTTAGATTAAAAGTAGCTCTAAACGGAATAAATTCCTTAGACAGAGTCTCAAAGACCATAGTCATCTGAGTTTCAGCATCGATGTCGGCTCCATTGGTTTGAGCCTCAGCGAGGTAACCCATGACCAACATCATGTGCTCCTTTACAGATGTCCCCGGTCTCTGTCTACAGTTTAAGAGTTTCCGAAGCGCCCCTTGCCGCTTTGTTATGGCCTGGCCTCCAAACATGTCCTCAAGATTATCCAAGATCTGCTTCGCAGTCTCATAATCCTGATGTTGAGCCTGCAGCACGTTATTCATGCTAGCCATAACATAGCAGCGGGCCTGATCATTAGCATCTTTCCAGCGTTCGTACGCTTGGAATTGCTCATTACTTGAGTCTCCCGTAGGCTCGGGAGGACAAGGAGTTGTCAGTACATATTTCAGTTTCTCAAAGGATAGGACGATGTCCAGGTTCCGTTTCCAATCATTATAGTTCTCACCGGTTAATTGGTTTTTGTCAAGTATCGATGATAAAGCGTTTTTAGACATTTTCAATCTACAATAAAGAATCATATACCAAACATAAGCAAACATATTTAATAATTTAGTAAGATAACACAATCATGTAAAATCATACAAATGTGTTTATGTGTCAAAACCTTGAAAATATCACAACCTTACAACGATAATTCCCAACTCAGAATTCAACAAGCTCCTAGGGGAGTCATGCCAAATTCAATCAGGAATACGGATCCCCTCCTGATTAATATATGCCATCCAGGACCCGTATGATCCAGCATATACTAATAATCGTTTCTTTGGCCATTAATTTTATTAACAGAGCTCCTAGGGGAGGTTAATAATAAAATTAACGTGAGTGTATAACCACCGTTTCAATATTTTATCCATGATTTATAATCACCACCTAGGGGTGTGCAACCATAAATCATACTAAAATACCTTATCCTTTTAGAGATCCAATCTGGTACATAATAGAAATCCCTTCCTAGGGGTTGGGACCATCATGTTCTTCCTATGGACCAACGATGGAGGCCTTAGGTTCTCTCTTCGAAAACCTTCTCCCACTCAATCTTTTGAAGTCAAGGTTTTATTTTAAAATTATGCATGAACAATTTTAATATGAGCGGCACTCCCTATTCTATATGACATGTTATCAATATACATGGTAAATCATATTATAATGCAGACAAGCAAAGCAATCAAGCAAAGCTACAAGCATAATAATAATAACCGTAATATTATGGTTCCACCCTAGAGAATAGAAAAAATAAGATTACAAGAGAATAATCGAGACATTTATCGATTCTTCATCCTTGAATCCTCAAGCTGTATCATTCTTCATGTAATGTCCATCTTCAAGTCCTCAATCCCGTATGAATCGAACACTTCATATTTCCGGTCATATCCAAATTTAATGTTTCTCAGAATCGTCCCAAAAATAAAATTAAAACTGCACTAAAAAATCGCACCTTTTCTGGACGCCTGGCAGCTCTCGGTCGGCAGGCCGATCTGGGTGATCGGTCTGCCGATCATGGTGGTTCGGCCTGCCGAACATGAAGGTTCGGCCTGCCGGCAGAGCACCAAAATTTCTGCCCCACTGTCGGCCTGCCGGACCATACGTCCGGCCTGCCGATCTGTGACCTTCGGCCTGCCGAACTGTGAGGTCCGGCATGCCGACCGAGCAGAAAACCCTCAATCCAGAAAATACAATTTTAATGCAATTCATCAATTTTATTTTCAACAATTCAAAAACATAAAATTAGAGACTCAGGAAATACCTGAGGCGCCATCATCTATCTTCAAGATCCGACTTCTCGTTCCGTCTTCTCCGAATAATTATTTAATTACAAAATTCTTACAAATTAAATAATAATTCCTAGACGGAGATGATAGTCCGCCATCTAATTACATGAAAAACCTAGATACACATTCTAACCTCTAAGGAACCATAACCGGTGTTAATTAATTAATAAATAATTAAACAACAATTTAATCAACCATAATTAATTAATAAACATTCACCACATAATCCATGACAACATATATATTATATAGAAACCTAGAGTGCCATCTCTCTATAAAATTCAATTCAAGCATAGGAGAGATTAAGATCACAAAATTTATGCATATAACATGATCACAAACTTGCAAATTTATGTAAAAACCTCGGCTCTGATACCAATTGTTGGAAACAAAGTGCGCAGCGGAATTTTTAAAAATTTTCATCAGAGTATTTTCCAAAATACAAGTATGATATGTTATATGTATAAATTAAACAGATCTTACTAACCTCAGTGTGCCGAAGAACCTCCGCGACCTGGGTAGAGAAGTAACGTTCCAGAAGAGCCTCAACCAACTGGTCTTCTTTGCTATTCTCTATCCACAACCGGAGTGAGTGTGGGCTCACACGTACAGCTCTTCCACCGGTGACTCTCCTTCCAACCAATAGAGAGAACCCAAAGCTAGTGTTCGTGATTTGTGAACAAAAGCTCTCAGGGAGTTTTTTGGATGCTGACTAGAAGAGTATCACTCTTAATCTCTCAAATTGATCTGAGTAAATCATTAGACTCACTCCCTTTTTTTATACCTATTGGTCCTTGGGGTCAGTCCATATCAGATTAGGTCTCAAAAATCGAAACAGAATCAAGTTCGGATCAATATCTGATAAGATACGCGTGAAAAACGCGTAATCTTAGCTGTCGCGGTCGGCATGCCGAACTGTGAGATAGGCAGGCCGAACTGGCCAGTTCGGCAGGCCGAACTTTCTGATCGGCAGGCCGAACTGCCGAGAAAAAATCTCCGCGAATCTTTTATTTTCCACCCGAGATTCTAAAGGATAAAGTCTCAGTTTTGATTCAAATAGCCCAATAGAAAAGATATCTGATCAAAACAAACTCTATCAAGATAATCTTTAAGAAAATAAATCAATTCAAATAATTCTACAAGTTTATCTTGTTCTAATTGTCCAAAATTAAAACAACCGATAAACAGACAAGAATTATCCGAACGCCATAATTCAACAAGTTCATCTTGAACTAATTTCTTACAAAATTAATTCAACCGATAAACAGACATGAATTATTTGATTCTTATAAATTTTAAACCAATCTGATAAATCCGACATAAGTCACCAATTATTGGAAAAGCACGCCGTGTCGTTACAGGATTTTGTGAGCTAGCAAAGGGGACCAAAATGGACCTATAAAGTTCAAGCTCATGATAATTATGAAACCCAATATCCCAGATATACATTTCACAATTATCAACTCCAACGCTACTCCACTAAAAGCTTGGAGCTGCACTCTCGAACTTTACAGAATTACGAAGCTCATGTAGCTAAGTCTCCATGACATATCATAGTGTATCGCATCCCCATATGATCATCCATAATCGGCTTAAGGACAAGTTCTGTCTTACCTTCCCGATTATTTTTATCTTACGTTCCATTGTCTCACCATTAGAAAACTTACCATCCAAAGATAGTATACCATTCGGTTACACCTATGTATCCAAATGGTTGAGCGCTCCAGTTTTCCAATTACAGGACAACGCATATAAGAGGATATCATTACTTCTAAAGAGGAGCTATGGATTCCATATCTATGAATAACAAGTCTACGCTATCAAGAGTCATGCCTCCAACGTACCGGCATGCATGCCACTATAGAGATGTGGGAGTCACCCATTGGTACATCAAAAGACACAAGTCGAGACAACGGGCCCATTATTCATCTCAGGATTAAGATACAATACAAAAGACTGTCTAAAGTGAATCGATTTGCCAAGACAGAATTATTAATCCAAATCAATTCACTTTATGTCCCGATCCAACACATCGTCACCTATGACAACGCGCCAATGTTTCTATTCACGGAGTCCAACTCCGATGGCCAAGACAAACCATCTCCCAAAAGGGATATAGACAACATAACAATCTTTACATGAATAAAGCGCCCAACTTTATTCCCTCGATTGCGGATCATATATTTTAGACCATCACCTTAAGAGTCGTGTCTACCGCATAATCATCCCATCATATGCCCAACTCTTAAGGTTTAGACTGACAGTCTCAGACTACTGTTTGCTTATCATACATTCAACGAATATGAACGTAAAGAGGACAATATTTGGTATATATAAATGAATAAATTCTTTATTGATAAAAATGTCTCCAAAAACGTATTACATTTTTACTCCTTAGAGCATACATGTCTAACACTTCTGGTTCCAATCCTAACTCTAGGAATGGAAAGAAGCAACGGGCCAAGAGTGGGAAGTCTTCTATTCCTCCTGCAACCAAGAGCAAGAAGAAGAAGAACCCAAAGAAGCTTAAGTGCTTCTTCGGTGGTAAGGTCGGGCATATAAAGAAGCATTGCAAGGACTTCCTTTCCAAGGGAGGTAGGTGTGATCTTCTATATTTAGAAACTTGTTTGGTTGAGGAATCTAGTGACATCTGGGTCATAGATTCCGGTGCAACTAATCATGTTTGTGTTTCTCTGTAGGGATTCAAAGAAACGAGAAGTCTACTTCGTGAAGACTTAACGCTTCGGATGGGCGATGGATCCTTGGTCTCAGCGGAAGCAGTGGGAGATGTCCATCTTTATTTTGATAATTATAGGAATTTAATTTTGCGAGATTGTTTTTATGTTCCTAAATTTAAAAGGAATTTAATTTCTGTATCTTCTTTATTTAAAGACTCCTACGTGGTATCTTTTAATGAAAAAATGATGATTCGTAAAAATAAATCTTTTATCTGTTCTGGATGGATGCAAAATAATCTATATTTTATCAAACCTAAGATGGACTTATTGCTTAATGCTGAGATAAATGATAATAACTCAAAAAGACTTAAAACTTCTCACTCTAATAAGACTTATCTTTGGCATTTGCGTCTTGGTCATATTAACCTGAATAGGATTCAAAGGTTGGTAAGGGATGGACCTTTAAGTCACTTAAAGGTGGAATCTATACCTCAATGTGAATCTTGTTTGGAGGGTAAAATGACCAAAAGACCATACGGGTCTAAGGCGGCAATAGGGCCGAAGGCGTTCTAGAACTTGTGCATAGTGATGTTTGCAGACCGATGAACATCCGGGCACGAGGAGGGTATGAGTACTTCGTCACTTTTATTGACGATTACTCAAGATATGGGTATGTGTACCTAATGCACCACAAAAGCGAAACTTATGATAAGTTCAAGGAGTTTCGGGCTGAAGTGGAAAAGCAATTGGGTAGGCCCATAAAGGCACTTTGATCTGATCGAGGTGGGGAATACCTTTCTGATGAGTTCTTGGGACACTTGTTAGAGAATGGGATTTTATCCCATTTGACTACGCCGGGCACTCTACAGCAGAATGGCGTAGCGGAGAGAAGAAACAGGACTTTGTTGGACATGATAAGGTCCATGATGAGTTATTCATCATTGCCTTTATCTTTTTGGGGATGTGCACTACAAACCGCATGTTATCTTTTGAACAACGTGCCTTCAAAATCGGTCCCTAAAACTCCTCACGAGTTGTGGACAAGATGGAAGACATCCTTAAACCATATTCGCATATGGGGATGTCCAGCTCATGTCCTGTTTAAGGATCCAAATAAGTTGGAAGCACGTTCAGAAGTTTGTGTATTTGTAGGATATCCAAAAGGGACTAAAGGGGGTTATTTTTATAACCCAAAGGAAAATAAAGGTGTGGTTTCAACTAATGCAACTTTCCTTGAGGAGAGTTACATGGACGACTTTAAACCTCGAAGCAAAGTGGTGCTTGAGGAGTTAAGGAGTGATTCATTCACTCTGGAGGTTCTGAATGAAACCATACCGATCGGTGTAGAAAAACCAAACAAACCTGAACAACAACCTCAGGGGCTTCGGCGTAGTGAGAGGATCGGACGTCAACCTGAAAGGTATATGTTCAATGGGGAGGTCTTTTTGGCTGAACCGGATGAACATGACAGGGATCCTTATACTTACGCAGAAGCTATGGAGGATGTTGATTTAAGACTCTAGATAGAGGCCATGAACATAGAGATGAAGTCTATGGAGACTAATCAGGTCTGGGAGCTTGTGGATCTTCCCGAAGGGGTAAAAACCATAGGGTGTAAGTGGATCTACAAGAGGAAAAGAGGAGTGGATGGAAAGGTCAAAACCTTTAAGGCTAGACTGGTAGCTAAGGGTTATATGCAAAAGGAAGGAATCGATTATGAGGAAACCTTTTCGCCTGTAGCCATGCTTAAGTCCATTCGGATTCTCTTATCCATAGCTGCCGCTCTCGACTACGAGATTTGGCAGATGGAGGTCAAGACGGCTTTTTTGAATGGCTATCTTGATGAGTCCATTTATATGGAACAACCAGACGGGTTCAAGGTCGCGGGTCAAGAGGGCAAGGTTTGTAAGCTGCTAAAGTCAATTTATGGACTTAAGCAGGTTTCTCGTTCTTGGAACATAAGATTTGATCAAGTGATCAAGACTTATGGGTTCTCACAAAATGTGGATGAACCATGTGTTTACAAACACATTAAGGATGGGAAGGTGGTTTTTCTACTGCTCTATGTAGATGACATTCTGCTAATTGGCAATGACGTTGGGGCGTTGTCATCGGTCAAATTATGGTTGACCAAGCAGTTTGACATGAAAGACTTAGGTGAGGCTAATTTTGTTCTCGGTATCTAGATCATTCGGGATAGGAAGAACAAAATGATAGCTTTATCACAGGCCGGCTACATACATAAAATTCTCAGGAGGTTTGCAATGCAGGATTCCAAGAAAGGTGGGTAACCATCTAGGTCTAGAATTACTCTTTCTAAGAAAGACTCTCCAAAGTCTTAAGAAGAAAGAGAATACATGAAGAAGGTGCCTTATGCTTCGGCAGTGGGTAGTCTCATGTATGCCATGCTTTGCATATGACCGGATATTAGCTATGCGGTCGGGATTGTAAGTCAATTTCAGGCGGATCCAGGACCAAACCATTGGGTTGCGGTAAAGCATATTTTCAAGTACCTGAGAAGGACTCAAGGGTATATGCTTGTGTATTCGGGTGAGGACTTGACTCCTCTAGGATACACTGATTTGGATTTTCAATCATGTCTGGATTCTAAGAAATTGACTTCGGGGTTTGTGTTTACTCAGGGTGGCGGTGCCATCAGTTAGAGAAGTGCGAAGCAAGATTGCACTTCAGATTCAACGATGGAGGCCAAGTATGTGGCAGCTAGTGATGCTTTGAAAGAAGCATTGTTGCTCCACAAGTTCCTTGGGGATCTTGAGGTAGTTCCTGGTATGGATAAAGCGGTATCACTGTACTGTTATAACAGTGCGGCGGTAACTAATGCTAAGGAACCAAGATTTCATAAGAAGAGTAAGCATATTGATCGGAAGTATCATGTGATAAAGGACTTCGTTGAGGGCGGGCATGTCACGATGTGTAAGATCGCGTCAGAGGACAATTTAGCTGATCCATTTACGAAGACACTTACTGGGAGAGTCTTCGAGAGGCATGTGCAAGCTATGGGGATGCGAAATTTGCTGTATTTACTCACTTAGTGCAAGTGGGAGATTGTTAGACATGTATGCCCTAAGGAGTAAAAATGTAATACGTTTTTGGAGACATTTTTATCAATAAAGAATTTATTCATTTATCTATATACCAAATCTTGTCCTCTTTACGTTCATATTTGTTGAATGTATGATAAGCAAACAGTAGTCTGAGACTGTCAGTCTAAACCTTAAGAATTGGGCATATGATGGGATGATTATGCGGTAGACATGATTCTTAAGGTGACGGTCTAAAACGTATGATCCGCAATCGAGGGAATAAAGTTGGGCGCTTTATTCATGTAAAGATTGTTATGTTGTCTATATCCCTACTGGGAGATGGTTTGTCTTGACCATCGAAGTTGGACTCTGTGAATAGAAACATTGGCGCGTTGTCATAGGTGACGACGTGTTGGATCGGGACATAGAGTGAATTGATTTGGATTAATAATTCTGTCTTGGTAAATCGATTCACTTTAGACAGTCATTTGTATTGTATCTTAATCCTGAGATGAATAGTGGGCCCGTTGTCTCGACTTGTGTCTTTTGATGTACCAATAGGTGACTCCCACATCTCTATAGTGGTATGCATGCCGGTACGTTGGAGGCATGACTCTTGATAGCATAGACTTGTTATTCATAGATATGGAATCCATAGCTCCTCTTTAGGAGTAATGATATCCTCTTATATGCGTTGTCCTGTAATTGGAAAACTGGAGCGCTCAACCATTTGGATACATAGGTGTAACCGAATGGTATACTATCTTTGGATGGTAAGTTTTCTAGTGGTGAGACAATGGAATGTAAGATAAAAATAATCGGGAAGGTAAGACAGAACTTGTCCTTAAGCCGATTATGGATGATCATATGGGGATAGGATACACTATGATATGTCATGGAGACTTAGCTACACGAGCTTCGTAATTCTATAAAGTTTGAGAGTGCAGCTCTAAGCTTTTAGTGGAGTAGCGTTGGAGTTGATAATTGTGAAATGTATATATGGGATATTGGGTTTCATAATTATCATGAGCTTGAACTTTATAGGTCCATTTTGGTCCCCTTTGCTAGCTCACAAAATCCTGTAACGACAAGGCGTGCTTTTCCAATAATTGGTGACTTATGTCGGATTTATCAGATTGGTTTAAAATTTGTAAGAATCAAATAATTCATGTCTGATTATTGGTTGAATTAATTTTGTAAGAAATTAGTTCAAGATAAACTTGTTGAATTATTGTGATCAGATAATTCTTGTATGTTTATCGGTTGATTTAATTTTGGATAAATTAGATCAAGATAAACTTGTAGAATTATTGTGAATTGATTTATTTTCTTAGAGATTATCTTGATAAAGTTTGTTTTGATCATATATCTTCTCTATTGGGTTATTTGAATCAAAACTGAGACTTTATCCTTTAGAATCTCGGGTGGAAAATAAAAGATTCGCGGAGATTTTTTCTCGGGAGTTCGGCCTGTCGGATGACATGTTCGGCCTGTCGAACTGGCCTGTTCGGCCTACCGATCAGACAGTTCGGCCTGTCGATCAACGGAGATAAGATTACGCGTTTTCACGTGGATCTTATCAGATATTGATCCGAACTTGATTCTGTTTCAAGTTTTTGAGACCTAATCTGATATGGACTGACCCCAGGACCAATAGGTATAAAAAAGGGAGTGAGTCTCATGATTTACTCAGATCAATTTGAGAGATTAAGAGTGATACTCTTCTAGTGAGCATCTGAAAGCACCCTAAGAGCTTTTGTTTACAAATCACGAGCACTAGCTTTGGGTTCTCTCTATTGGTTGGAAGGAGAGTCACCGGTGGAAGAGCTGTACGTGTGAGCCCACACTTACTCCGGTTGTGGATAGAGAATAGCAAAGAAGACCAGTTGGTTGAGGCTCTTCTGGAACGTTACTTCTCTACACAGGTTGCGGAGGTTCTTCGGCACACTGAGGTTAGTAAGATCTGTTTAATTTATACATATAACATGTCAAACTTGTGTTTTTGGAAATTACTCTGATGAAATTTTTTAAAATTCTGCTGTGCACTTTGTTTTCAACATTACAGATTAACCATATTTTCAGTCTCACTTTAACATTTTTTCCCTTAGAGATCAAAAGTATGTTACTCGTTTAGTTTGATTAAACAATGGATGACATATCACCATAGCTTTTCAAACCACAAAACCTCTAAAACTAAATTAAGGAATTAAGGAAACCACTAGTTTACTTTTGCTTGAACCAATGGCAACATATTTAACAAAGCTTTTCAATTGTGGAGGATAGAGAACCATTAGCAACAACAAAGATCGCGACCTTCGCAGCAACTCCCATGAGATCTCATTGTGACGTCTTTGTGGAGATCCACTGACATCGCATGGGAGGAGAGGAATTTGAATCTCCTGAACAACATTGTAGAGGGTGGTATAAAGGCTGATCCTAAAACAAAAGCTTGTCGTCGAGGCAAGTTGATCTTGAGTGCTAGCGGGGCACAACATCTCATGAAGATGGCAAGGGCAACAACCAGAAAGAGAGAAAAGTGGAAGATGGATAGGAAAATAGATAGATTCAATAGTAGATGTTTTAGGTTAGATTCCAAGTAATTTATGTATTTTAAAATCTAAAAGTGAGAGTTTCTAAAAGGAAAATGCAAGGAGGTAGTAAATTACATATTAGGACTCTTAAAATCAAGCATTTTCTTAAACGATATTATCTTAGACACGAGCCTCTACTCTATCAGAGAGCCGGAAACTAGGTTTGCACCATCCTTCGTATTTGAAATTTTTTTCTACATTTGTTTTTCCTCACTTTCTCTTCTTTCGTCTATTTCTTTCAATTTCCACCCTTAAGGCCAGGCCCGTAATTGCCCTTTATCAGTGTTCCTACTTTTTTAAATAAATTAAATTTTTTTTAATTGAGAAAATTTAATTATCATTTTAGAAATTTGAATTATGTGATTACCACGGATTAAGATGACCCTAAATTAAGGGAACATACATAAATGACGCCTACTAGTATTTTATATATAACGCACATGTTTGTAACGTATTATGCCACTAAAAAATATTTTGGCAGGTGAAAGAAAGAGAAACAAAGAGAGTTGAGAGAATGTTAGGGTTTGGCTCTTTGGATTGGTTAGGGAAAAAAGATTTAAACAACTTACATTAATTATTTTAATATCAATGATGAAGTATGGCATGCTATATTTTAAACTTTAGTTTTTGAAGCATGAATAAACACATTTTTTAAAGTGTGGCATAATGTGTAATTTTATTCTTAAATTAAGGATAGTAGTGTAGACGGTAGATCTATAATCAAATATGAAAATGTAGATTTGGATCGTTAGGATTTTGTTCAAGGAACTTGAGCCCTCAAATCACCGTTGATTGGACCTATTAGCCTTTAAGCAGGTGTGCAAGGTTAAAGTGCAGTAGATTGAATAAAATAATGCTGTAAAAATAAGAATGTCGCACGCAGGATTTATAGTTGTTCACTTTGTTAAAGAAGAGCTACGTCCACTGTAATGCACTATGATAAAGATTCTAGATACAAATTACAAGAAAGCATAAAGAAGAGATGAGAAAACAATTGGGCAGAGTTTTTGTATCTATTTTCTATGTCCCCTATGTAATGAAGAATACATCCCTTATAAGGAGGTAGAAAAAGAATTGTGACTTCCAATCGTTTGCTGGAGTGGAGTGATGCATGGTAAATAACTACAGTAGTGGGACACATGTTGATTCGCGATAGGCCACAAGAATCATGCCTTCCCCACGTTTTAGTCCATGATTAGACGTGTTAGTAACCGTCAGTTTGTGCTGTTAACTATCAACTCATGTCGATTGATCCATTCGAACGAACATTTAGAGATGAATTTGCATTACTTTGACAGTTGATGTAGCCCAAATGCTTACCAGGCACAAAGAATCAAACCAATCGAAACAAATAAAACTTCAATTCAATTAGCCTTCCTCACATCGATTTGTTTCACTTTGATCTATTCGACTCATTTTAACACTAGGCTTGTAACACCCGTATTTTTAACGGGCATAATTTTGTAAAATTTAATGAATAAAATGTGACTATTTAAAATTACTAAGTTGTTTATGATCATTTAAAAAAAATACCATTTTAGTATTTTCTTACCAAGTCTTCCTAAGAAACATTCAAAACTTACCAACACTTACTTCTACCAATCTTGTCTCCCTAAATTATTGCTCAATTATATAGACTTCTTCTCATTTTGCTAAAGGTATCCGAAGGGGACATTGAATTATTTTCCGTCAATTCATAGAAGACATGGAGATATTTTCTGAACCACCTAATTAATTATTTCCTTATCTTCTTCTATAATTCACTCCAATTATCCCCTCAATTATGTTGGCATTATTTGCTAAAAGTCTTCATGGGAGACAAGATGATATTTTCCTTTAAGACTCTTTTGTTTCTTCTTACAACTTTTCCCCGTAAACATCCCATTCCTCTTAAGCATTTTGATATCTTTTATTTAACTATCACCACCTTCTTCTCTAGTTCTCATTCTCTCCCTTCTCACTTCAAATTTCTAACTAAAGACATAGAGCACAAAGCTCTCTTTGTGGCCAAGACAATTATAATTCCCAACGATGATCGAGGCGGTTTTAAAGTTAATTCAAGCTTGATTGATAACCCAAACTTTGGTGCTTTTCAAAGAAGTTTTGAGGTAGGTTTTCTTTAATCTAAACTTAGTTTTTAGTATGCATTTTCTCCATGTTTAATGCATAAAATACTTTAATGGCACTAGTAGACGGGTTTACACATAACTCACTTATGAATGTGATTATACGTTGTGCTTTAGTTTTAATTGTCCTTATGCATGCCTTAGGGTCAAGGATGTGTGGAGCTAACGTTAATTGATTCCAGGATTAAAAGATTGTTGATAAGCTTGAAAGGTAGGGATTCTATTACTCATTTTTGTGAGGTTTTTATAGAATTAAAATTGATTGTTTTGCCGCAATATATATATATCTATGTTGAACTGATATTATATGAGTATCACATATGAAACTATGACATGGACTCGTCTTGTATTGTACGGCGAGGAACATAATGAATTGACACATGTTATAAATTGAGAAGCATGGTTAGGAAAACTGACTCTATTAATAATGATTTAATATAGAGAAATGGTGAGACATGAAGAGGGCGGCGGTTACGTCCTTGGGCATGAATACCCAAAAAGGTAAAATAGGGGGAAGGTGATGACGCTTCCTTGGGTTGAAAGTCCCAGAACACACTGTACAGGAATTGATTTGGTGAGGACTCGGGGCTTAATGTCCCCTCACCGGAACACCCTTGGAATGTTTATGGGGTGATCAAGTGCGCCCATTTGGGTTTCGATGAGTTGAGTGATACTCAATTTAACATGGATACCTAGGAACAATGATGATTGGTAATATTTGTATAAATGTGTAATTATGACACTTGGTAATGATTAACTACGGTATCCATAAGATGTGATCATAATAAACCTCATAATCTGGAATATGATGTAACCTACTAACCATGCAGTTTTTAATGTGGTAATGGATAAACCATAAGGTGAGTCATGATTTCCCTACTGGGCATGTCGATGCTCATCCCTATCATATCTTCATATCTCAGGTGGAACTCAGTGCAACATATTTGAAGAGGAATAAGCGAAAACAATCCTGCTGTTTTCGTGTTAGAAGACCCTGTTTAATTACAACTTATCTACAACATGTAAGAGTTGTATTATTTTTTTTTATGGCTGTGTTAAGTTATTTGGGAATTGTACTATGGTGATGATGACTGTAATTATATATATTTGGTGCTACACTAAAAACTGTGGTTTGTATTTAAAACGTTTATTTTTATTTTTCTTGTTGTTTAAAGACCCATGGGCATTGTTTAATTGATTTAAATAATATAAAATTTAAAATTATTTTTATTTATTTAAAACTGTTAACCCCCACATAGGGGTGTTACAGAATTTTTGGTATCAGAGCCTAGGTTCGATTAACCTAGGGGGTATAGCACCACCTTAAAAATTAATCTTTGGGAATGGTTTTAAAGTTAGGTGTTAATGTCATCATCATTTGGTACTGATCCTAGTTAAATTTTCGCAGCCAGTAGAAACTATGCCACCAAGACGTCAAATGCAATCGTCTGAGCTGTCACAACCGGTTGAGCATGCTCAAGAAGTTGAGCAACCGGAACCGATGGAACAAGCTCAAGAAGATGAGCAACTACGACATGCAACACAATCCCCGCCAGCTGCACCAGAAGTAAATAATTTAGGACAAATTCTTCAAGCATTACAAAATGTGCAAAGACCTGTGGAGGTTCGTGATCCCAAACAACGACATCTAACTCTGTTGAAGGAGTTTATGAAGCAGAAACCACCCACATTTAGTGGAGAACCTAACCCGGTCATAGCAGAACAATGGCTAAAGGCAGTCAAAAAGAAGTTGGACACCTTGAGGATTCCACGGGAGTATTGGGTTAGCTTTTCAACATATATATTTGAGGGTAAAGCCGAAGAATGGTGGGATCTTCAGAAAGACGACTATGATGTGCCGAATCTTACATGGGAGCAGTTCGAAACCATTTTTCGCAACACCTATATTCCTCAGAGCCATAGGCAAGCAATGATGCGAGAATTTGAAAACCTGGTGCAGGGAGATACAACAGTTGCTGAATACCATGCTCGATTTATAGAATTGTCTCGCTACAATCCCGGGGCTGTATCGGATCCAATGGCGAGATGCGAAAAATTTAGAAATAACCTGAGGCCGAAAATCAGACAAATGATAGCTGCTGTTCCATCAACAGATTTTCTTGATCTTGTAGCTGCGGCACAGCGGGCAGAGACAGAACTAAATAACTCCTATGGAGAGTATAAGGGTTCTGGTGGGCGTCAAAGGAAAATAAGTAAGAAAGAGAAGTCACAAGGGCAAGTCATTCAGCATAGTGGAGTGACTATTGGTGGTGGATCTTCTGGCAGTGGTCGTTTCCAACCGTATGCTTGTCATAACTGTGGACAAGTGGGACATCTGAGGAGAAATTGCCCTAACCGCCCTACACAATCATCCTTTGCACCAAGGCCACAAGGAAGTCATTTTGGCTCCACTGTTTGGGGAGGGAGTCAAAATCGTGGAGCGCCTCAGCAAAACACTCCAGCTTCCCAAGTCTCAGTAACTCAACCTCGAGGGTTCCAGCCTCAGTACAACTATCAACAGCGGCCACAGGGTTCCAATTTTTATGCTAATCAGAACTTCCAACCGACTCCACAAGGCTCAGTGAATCAAAGGCCATATTTTTCTGGGAGAAATAATAATAAGGCTAGTAGTAGCCAAGGAAACCGAGGAAAAAGTGATAAAGGAAAAGCACCAGCACAAGCTTATGCAATTACGGCTACAACTGGACAAGGAAAACAGGCTGATCACTCAGTTGTAGACGGTATGATTCACGTGTCTCATTCTTGGGCTCATGTATTATTTGACACTGGTGCCACTCATTCATTTATATCTATGTTATTTGCTTCCGTACTACAATTAGAAACTGAGACATGTAGTTCATCATTAACCCTTAGTACACCAATGGGCGGGATAGCTGAAGTATCCATAATTTGTAAATCAGTGTGTATTGTTATAGGAGAACATAAACTATCGGCTGACCTATATGTAATAACTATGACAGAGTTTGATGTAATCTTAGGAATGGATTGGCTAACTAAATACCAGGCAATAGTAGATTGTCATAGGAAACGTGTCTCTTTATTCACCAAGAATGGACAAGTCATCGAATTTCAGGCAAAAACAGGAACAGTGACGCCAGCCCCGGTGCTAAAGGCTTGTATTGGAGGACGAAGGAATTTCACCAATCTTGGGACGATCTTTGCTTCAGATGGAGAACTAAAGAAGAGTGACCTATCCTCTCACACTCCTGTGGTGGATGAATTTTCAGATGTTTTTCCAGATGAATTGCCCGGACTTCCGCCTGATAGAGAAATTGAGTTTGTCATCGACTTAACTCAAGGAGCAGCGCCTGTTTCTATTGCCCCGTATCGAATGGCACCTGCTGAGAAAGTGGAATTGAGGAAGCAGTTGGACGAATTACTGGAAAAAGGATTTATTCGACCAAGTACATCACCTTGGGGAGCTCCAGTACTTTTTGTGAAGAAACATGACGGATCGTTGAGGCTCTGTGTCGATTATCGCCAGCTTAATCGATTGACTATCAAGAACAAGTACCCTCTACCCCGAATTGATGAGTTGTTCGATCAGTTAGGAGGATCTTGCTATTTCTCAAAGATTGACTTACGATCCGGATATCACCAACTGAAGATAAGAGAAGAGGACATTCCAAAGACAGCTTTTCGGACTCGCTACGGTCATTTTGAGTTTCTTGTCATGCCTTTCGGGTTGACTAATGCACCAGCGGCTTTCATGGACTTGATGAACCGTGTCTTTCGACCGTACTTAGATCAATTTATCATTGTTTTCATAGATGATATCTTGATCTATTCTAAAAACGAAGAAGAACATGCTGAGCATTTGAGGATCGCTCTACAAACGTTGAGAGAACATGGTCTTTATGCAAAAAGAGAAAAATGTGATTTCTGGATGACGAAGGTCAAGTTCCTTGGACACGTTGTCTCTGAAGAAGGCATCTCAGTGGACCCCTCCAAAATTGAAGCAGTGCTAAATTGGGAACGACCAAAGAACGTGTCAGAGATTCGAAGTTTCCTCGGACTAGCTGGATACTATCGACGCTTCGTAGAGAATTTTTCAAAGATTGCTTCTCCATTAACAAAACTCACAAGGAAGAATGTCAAGTTCGTGTGGGATGATAAATGTGAAGAAGCATTTGAGGAACTGAAACGAAGACTCACTAGTGCACCTGTGCTGATCATACCTAACAACGAGGAGCCTTACACAGTATACACTGATGCCTCAGGAAACGGTTTGGGTTGTGTGTTAATGCAGCATGGACGAGTAGTTGCCTACGCCTCACGCCAGTTGAAACCCCATGAGAGGAACTACCCCACACATGATCTTGAGTTAGCTGCTGTGGTTTTCGCACTCAAAATTTGGAGATGTTATCTATATGGCGCAAAGTTCGAGCTATATTCAGATCATCAAAGTCTGAAATATTTGTTTACTCAAAAGGATCTCAATCTAAGGCAACGAAGATGGACTGAGTACATGGTGGACTATGACTTTAGTATCCAATATCATCCTGGAAAAGCAAATGCCGTGGCAGATGCTCTAAGTCGTAAGAACAACGGACGTATAGCCAGTTTAGCATTGGAAGATTGGAGACGAGTCACTATCGCCGACTTCAACTTGCAATATTATGAAGATAACGAGAGAGCTTTCTTATTCAATGTGATAGCAACTCCTACGTTAATTCAGAAAGTAAAACAAGGACAATGGCACGATGAAGGATTACGTAGGGTTTGGAAACAAATACAAAATGGAGAACAACTGGATGGATGGCAGATTGAGCCAGAAGGATTTTTACTTTACAAAGGAAGATTAGTTGTTCCAGAGGATCCATATCTTAGGCATGCGGTGCTAGATGAGGCTCACCGTTCAAAGTTTGCTATTCATCCTGGAAGCACAAAAATGTATATGGATCTAAAACGACAATACTGGTGGCGAGGAATGAAACGAGATGTAGCAACCTTTGTCTCTAAGTGCATGACGTGCCAACAGGTTAAAGCGGAACATCAAAAGCCTGGAGGCGAGTTGAGGAGCTTACCTATTCCAGAATGGAAGTGGGATCATGTGACAATGGACTTTGTTACTGGATTTCCTAAGACTCAAATAGGGCATGACGCCGTTTGGGTAATTGTAGATCGTTTAACTAAGACAGCCCACTTCATCCCAATCAGAACTAATTATAGTGTCTCAAAATTATGTCAATTGTACGTGGAAAAGGTAGTGACATTGCATGGAGTGCCAATGTCAATAGTTTCCGATAGAGATACACGTTTCACGTCGAAATTTTGGAGAGGATTACAGAGGGCCTTGGGAACTCAATTGAATTTTAGTACAGCTTTTCATCCTCAAACAGATGGACAATCTGAACGTGTCATTCAGATTCTCGAGGATATGCTTCGGGCTTGTGTGCTGGACTTTGGAACAAATTGGGCTGCACAGCTGCCATATGTTGAATTCGCATATAACAACAGTTACCAAGCAAGTATTAGAATGGCTCCATATGAGGCCTTATATGGTAGACCTTGTAGATCTCCATTGTGTTGGGCTGAAAAGGAAGAGCGTCTTGAACTTGGGCCTCAGTTTATCAGAGAAACAACGGACAAGATCCAGATTATTCGCGAACGTCTTCAGACAGCTCAAAGTCGACAAAAGAGTTATGCAGATAAGAGGAGGCGACCTTTAGAGTTCATGATCGGAGACTTTGTGTTCTTAAAAGTGAAACCAAAACGAGGTGTATCTCGATTTGGTGTTAAAGGAAAGTTAGCACCAAGGTATACAGGACCGTTTGAGATTGTGGAACGCATTGGAACGTTGGCATACCGTTTAGACCTACCACCACAATTGTCTCATGTACATAATGTGTTTCATGTATCGATGTTGAGAAAGTATGAACCCGACCCTTCACATGTGATCATGTGGACAGATGTGCCAATTCAAGGAGATACGAATTATGAAGAAATTCCAGTTCAAATACTGGATCATGAAATAAAATTATTACGTCGTCGTGGAATTCCTCTGGTGAAAGTGATGTGGCAACACCATGATGTGGAGGAAGCCACATGGGAACTTGAATCTGAAATGAGAGAAAAGTACCCACATTTGTTTTAACATTGTAATCAGTGTACGAAATTGCGAGGACGAAATTTTTATAGGAGGGGAGAGCTGTAACACCCGTATTTTTAACGGGCATAATTTTGTAAAATTTAATGAATAAAATGTGACTATTTAAAATTACTAAGTTGTTTATGATCATTTAAAAAAAATACCATTTTAGTATTTTCTTACCAAGTCTTCCTAAGAAACATTCAAAACTTACCAACACTTACTTCTACCAATCTTGTCTCCCTAAATTATTGCTCAATTATATAGACTTCTTCTCATTTTGCTAAAGGTATCCGAAGGGGACATTGAATTATTTTCCGTCAATTCATAAAAGACATGGAGATATTTTCTGAACCACCTAATTAATTATTTCCTTATCTTCTTCTATAATTCACTCCAATTATCCCCTCAATTATGTTGGCATTATTTGCTAAAAGTCTTCATGGGAGACAAGATGATATTTTCCTTTAAGACTCTTTTGTTTCTTCTTACAACTTTTCCCCGTAAACATCCCATTCCTCTTAAGCATTTTGATATCTTTTTATTTAACTATCACCACCTTCTTCTCTAGTTCTCATTCTCTCCCTTCTCACTTCAAATTTCTAACTAAAGACATAGAGCACAAAGCTCTCTTTGTGGCCAAGACAATTATAATTCCCAACGATGATCGAGGCGGTTTTAAAGTTAATTCAAGCTTGATTGATAACCCAAACTTTGGTGCTTTTCAAAGAAGTTTTGAGGTAGGTTTTCTTTAATCTAAACTTAGTTTTTAGTATGCATTTTCTCCATGTTTAATGCATAAAAATACTTTAATGGCACTAGTAGACGGGTTTACACATAACTCACTTATGAATGTGATTATACGTTGTGCTTTAGTTTTAATTGTCCTTATGCATGCCTTAGGGTCAAGGATGTGTGGAGCTAACGTTAATTGATTCCAGGATTAAAAGATTGTTGATAAGCTTGAAAGGTAGGGATTCTATTACTCATTTTTGTGAGGTTTTTATAGAATTAAAATTGATTGTTTTGCCGCAATATATATATATCTATGTTGAACTGATATTATATGAGTATCACATATGAAACTATGACATGGACTCGTCTTGTATTGTACGGCGAGGAACATAATGAATTGACACATGTTATAAATTGAGAAGCATGGTTAGGAAAACTGACTCTATTAATAATGATTTAATATAGAGAAATGGTGAGACATGAAGAGGGCGGCGGTTACGTCCTTGGGCATGAATACCCAAAAAGGTAAAATAGGGGGAAGGTGATGACGCTTCCTTGGGTTGAAAGTCCCAGAACACACTGTACAGGAATTGATTTGGTGAGGACTCGGGGCTTAATGTCCCCTCACCGGAACACCCTTGGAATGTTTATGGGGTGATCAAGTGCGCCCATTTGGGTTTCGATGAGTTGAGTGATACTCAATTTAACATGGATACCTAGGAACAATGATGATTGGTAATATTTGTATAAATGTGTAATTATGACACTTGGTAATGATTAACTACGGTATCCATAAGATGTGATCATAATAAACCTCATAATCTGGAATATGATGTAACCTACTAACCATGCAGTTTTTAATGTGGTAATGGATAAACCATAAGGTGAGTCATGATTTCCCTACTGGGCATGTCGATGCTCATCCCTATCATATCTTCATATCTCAGGTGGAACTCAGTGCAACATATTTGAAGAGGAATAAGCGAAAACAATCCTGCTGTTTTCGTGTTAGAAGACCCTGTTTAATTACAACTTATCTACAACATGTAAGAGTTGTATTATTTTTTTTTATGGCTGTGTTAAGTTATTTGGGAATTGTACTATGGTGATGATGACTGTAATTATATATATTTGGTGCTACACTAAAAACTGTGGTTTGTATTTAAAACGTTTATTTTTATTTTTCTTGTTGTTTAAAGACCCATGGGCATTGTTTAATTGATTTAAATAATATAAAATTTAAAATTATTTTTATTTATTTAAAACTGTTAACCCCCACATAGGGGTGTTACAAGGCTGTCTGGGCTTGTAGACAATTTGGGCCTACCTGAATTGTACCCTAATAGTTAGCTCCCTACTCCTTAGTCAATGTAATTGACTATAGGAGTAATCAAGGGTCAAGCTTTAGTCCGATGACACGTCATCTTGATTAAAATCTCGCATCCGTACTCGAATCATTACCTTTTCTTAAGAAATCGTGATACTCAACTACCCATAACACATGTCACAACATGATTAGAAGTCTCTAAAATATCTCTGCAACGCTGACGTATGCATGTGATTTGAAAGGACACCGCCTCGGTGTGAGCTTGGATTTGAAAAGACACGAAACCCTAGCCCTTGGATTAGATGGCTTTGAATTGATCTCAACCGTTGATCACACACCTTCGACCAGTATATAAAATACATTTTCTCTCTCCTCTTCATTTCATTTCTCTCTTTGAACTTAAGGCAATTTTTTCTCAATTTCTCAGAGTCTCTCAACAATTTCCAGGCAAGATTTCCTTCTTTTTTATTTTCTTATGATTTTCTTTTCATAACCTCATTTCCCTTCCAATTTTGAGCATTTTGATACCAAATCTACCTTATTTTCTAAGAAAATCAGCGATTGCTATACTTGCTTGGCTATTGCAAATTTAGAACTCTCACGAACTGTTGAGATCCTTCTTGATCTTCAAAACCCTAGATCTCCTTTGAAAAACCTATTTCTATAAAAATGTCAAAGGCAGTTATCATCGATTCGAGCTCTAGCAGTGGTGAGGACCCTTGGTTGAGTAGCAATGAAAGGGAAATTGACGAAATGATTCTTCGACAATCCATAATTGAATCGAGTTTAAGAGTTCGTGGCGCTAGGACAAGCATAGCAGTAGCCATCCTAGAGAGAGAGAGAAATAAGCCAGCAGCGCCCTCTAACCGGGTCAACGAAGTCAAATCATTTGAAAAGAAGAAGTACATCTCTCATACTAAGGGAGTACCTTATTTCGCAAAAAATCATGAGTCCATCTTGGTGGAAGGGGATGTACAGACGATAAGATCGAAGTATGGAATCCCATCCTCAGTCGAAATGCATTTGCCCTATCCAAGAGAGTGAGCAGATACACAAAACAACAATTGATTTTGTGTGTACACCAAATGGTTCGAGCTTGGCCTTCGACTGCCAATTCCAGAGTTTATGATTGAAATCGTCGGCCACTTCTATATTTCCATGACTCAACTAATGCCAAATAGGGTCTGACTTCTTATTGCCCTTGTGGTACTAATAGAGGAGTCCGGCATCGATTTTGACATATACGACTTTCTCTGATGCTACTACTCAAAGCAGAACAATAAAAGTTCGGGTTACTTCTACTTCGTGTACCGACAGTCGAAGCAACTTATTACCGAATTTGTAAATGTAGATAGACACTAAGAAGAGAGATACTTCTTTTGTTTATCAACCGTGAATCTTTCGAACTGACTACTTAATTTCCTTTTCTATTTGCTTTTGGTCACATTGGTAAGCATCAACACTTGCGTTTATTTCAAGCAGTAATTCCAACTGATCTTAAGTATTGTCTTTCTTTGTAGATTACGAGCTGAATCATCTAGCTCCTATCAACGAGAGGTTCCAAGCGAGGTTAGATGCACTGCTTGCTCTGAAGGGATGAACTTGGGCTGAAATCTCGCACCCAATTGACTCAAAAAGTCATCAATTTGGAAGCACTTTAAAGAAATCCCAACCAGTATTCCTATTCAATTTCCAAAATGAGTTATTGGGTCTTTATATGCCATGGTGCACTTCAGAAACTGTATGGTCCATCCAAATATATTACCCCTCTGTGTGACGAAGACGTTCATCTCACAAAAGCCGCACTATCAGTCATGAGGATGACATTGCCTTTAGTTGGAGAGATGAGGAGGAAGAAAGCTGCGGACAAAGCAGCGAAGAAGAGGACCGATACTTGTGACCCTTTGGTCCATAAAGAGGTAGCCCTCCTGACTGATTTGTCCAATATTCCTCCACCTCCTCCCTTTGACATACAACCCCCACCGTCGAAGAAAAGGAAAGGGACACAGCCTTCTGCTCCAACCAGGGACGTCGAAATAAGGGTTTCTAAGAAAACCCTTGATGTCCTAATGGACGTCAGCATCATTCAAGACAAAGAGGCAGCGACAAGAGCAGCCGTAAATTTCTACTTCAACAAGGACGAGGAACTTCTCAGTGGGAAGCCATTTTCTTGGCTTTATAATGAATCGGCCACAACTATGGGATAGGTAAATCGCCAAATCGTCTTTTTTTTATCATACAGGCTCTTTTGCTCCACAATCTCTTCACGAACAAAGCTGCTCACAAATATGAGCAGGAGCTTTTAAAAAATAAGGAGCTTGGAGAAGAGCTTAGGAAGGTAAAAGTTGAGAGAGATGACAAGAAAAAGGAACTTGATGATGCGGCTGATGCGCTGAACGGTCGAACGCAAGAGCGTTGAGCTTGGCTAGTAGCCTTTGACTTTCTGAGGAGAAAGTTGATAACTTGAAGAAGACAATGGATGCCAAGGACAAAGACATCAAAGAAATCAAGGAGCAGCTACTCGAGGTCCACAGCACTTCCTCCTATAGGGCACGACTCCAGGCTCTATTAGAGTTCAAGTCAGGCAAACTCAATATCGAAGCGATCGACGAGGAGATCAAGGAATTGCCAGAATTGTTGTCATCGGATGACTCAGATGTTCAAGTCGTTGACCAAAGCAAATCGGCTCGCCAAGATGTTTCTACTAATCCTTCCGCTCCTGAACCAAGAAGTACCATTTCGATGACAAATGGCGAAGTCATGGAGCCCCCCATTGTCAAGCTGACTGAGGGCAAAAATGTTCAACCAACGGAGGGAGAAGATTCTTGAGAATTTTTTTTTTTTATATTTGAACAATTTATACCTCCATTTGTTCAATTTTTGTCGAACAACTTCACTTTTCGAATAGAGTTTAAAATAAAATTTCACTTTGTGCTAATTTAGCTTTTGTTTTCTCATGCTTTTTAATACGTGATTGGCGATCAAGGACTTAGTCAATTTAAATAAATTAAAAGCCAACATGCTAATAATGCATGGTAAATTAAAGTGTTTGATTGGATCCAAAAGGATCAATATATATCAAATCGAACCGTTATTTTGGCACATACCGAACTCTTAAAAAAGGGAACCAAGTCATGGGCCAGTCTGAGCCACGGCGATTTAAGATTAGACTCTAAGAGAGATGATAAAATCTAGACTGGTGTTGAGCCAATAGGATGACGATGTGAGATTGAACTATTGGCAAGACGATCAAATTAAAAAAAAGATTGAGTGGTGTTGTACATCTGATGTTTTATCGAATTGATTGAGTCAAACGACGACATGAGATCAAACTTGGTTTTAAGCCATGAAGATGGCATATCAAGAGTTCGGATCGAGTTTATCGAGTCCGAAGGTGTGCCACAGAGATGACATCATAAATTGAGTTTGGATAGAGCTGGTCGAGTTCAAAAAAAGATGGCATCATAAAATTGAGTTCGGATTGAGCTAGTTGAGTCCAAAGTCAAGCCATGATGGCGTCACAAAATTGAGTTCGGATCAAGCTGGTCGAGTCCGAAGTTGAGCCGTGATGATGGCATCACAAAATTGAATTCGGATAGAGCTTGTCAAGTCCAAGGTTGAGCCATGATGGCATCACAAAGATGAGAGTTTAACTCGAGAACAACTCGATAGTGATCCTGGGAAAATAAAATTTAAATTACGAAAATGACTGCACTCATTTATAGTCCACGAGCTACCTACATACCCATATCAAGCCAAACGCAGTTTAATTACATAAAGATAAAGAACAAAAAATGAAAATGTTAAAAGTAATACTTCCTTAAATGGTGTCCACTCTAGCTTTTCATGATAGTTGATCCGTCCAATTTTTTCAACTTCTATACTCCATCTCGAATAACAGACCAAACTCAATAAGGGCCTTCCTAATTAGTTGCCAATTTCCCAGCATAAGCTTCTTTCGTATTCTGAAAAAAAAATTTGAGCACGAGTTCACCTTCATGGAACTTCTTGACTTTAACCATCTGGTTGTAATATTTGGCGACGGCTTACTGGTAGCATCCAAGGCAATAGAAGGCTTTATCCCTTTTCTCGTCTATCAGATCCAATGCATCCTGCATCATTTCATTATTCTTTGCTTCATTTAGGAGCGAGTAATTGACTTGAAGGTCTCGAGTGACGACTTCTACAGGAATGACAGCTTTTATACTATACACGAGCAAAAAAGGGGATTCGTTAGTCACCCTTCTTGGAGTCATTCGGTAGGCCCAGAGCACCATGAGGAGTTCCTCGACCCAATGTCCTTTCCTAGCCTCCAGTTTCTTCTTTAGGTTCTTCACGATTGTCTTATCTGTTGCCTCTGCCTGCCCATTTCTTTGTAGGTACCTTGGTGTTGAGAAGCTTAGAATAATATCCTTGTCGTGGCAAAACTTCTTGAAGGATAAGGAAATGAATTGGGAGCTGCTATCGGTGACGATCTCCCTTGGAACTCCGAATCGACAGATTATATTCCTCCAAACGAACCTTTTGACATTTTACTCTTTAACGTCCGCAAATGCTTCGGCTTCGACCCATTTGGAAAATAGTCTATAAGGGTGAGCAAATACTTGACTTGTCGTGGAGTCGGGGGGAACAAACCTACAACATCCATTGAGTACTTCATGAATGGGTACGGTGAACTAACTGAGGAGAGTTCTTCAGCTGGTTGGTGAATGGTGAAAGCGTGTCTCTGGTAGCTGTCGCATTTGCGAGCAAAGTTTTCGCAGTTGCTTTGCATTGTTGGCCAGTAGAATCCTTGCCTCTTTACCTTATTGCATAACAACCTTCCTCTAGAGTGGTTGCCACATGAACCTTTGTGAACTTCCCAAATGACCTTCTCCACTTCGTCTTCTCTTAGGCAACGAAGGTAAGGACCTATAAAGGAACACCTATAAAGTCTCTCATTGATCAAGCAGTATCGTGCAGCTTGGACTTTTATCTTTCTCGCTACCTGCTTATTTTCAAGCAACCATCCATTAGGTACATACATCTCGATGGAAGTCCTCCAATTGTCCCTTGGGTCGACATAATTGGTCTCCTTGACCACGTCAATGCCTGGATTATCAATTTGTTCCAAGGGAATGATTCTTCTCTTACTGACTTTGACTAAAGATCCCAAATTGGCAAGGGCATCGGCTCTTGTGTTGTGTTCTCGAGGGACATGTTTCACCTCGAAGTGGTTGAATTGGGACTTGAGCTTGTTCAATAGCTTCAGGTATAAAAGCAACTTTTCGTCTCAGGCCTTAAATTCTCCATTTATCTAATTAAAGATTAAAGTGGAGTCACTTTCTACAACGAGTTCTAAAGCCCTTAATGCAAAAGCAAGCCTTATACCTACAACCATAGCTTCATACTTAGCTTCATTGTTACTGACCTTGAATCCTAGTTGAAAACACTATTTAATTTCTTTGCCATTCGGCGACTTCAGTAGTACTTTGACCCCTGAGCCCTTTTCATTGTTGGTCCATCAACCTGCACAGTCCATTTCTTTGATCCCATCTTATTCGGACAATATGTTAATTCAGCAACAAAATCTACGATCACTTGTGCTTTCAATGTCGTCCGAGGCCTATATTCGATGTCGAACTCTGTTAATTCGATGGCCTATTTTGTAAGTCTTTCGTAGACGTCTAGTTTATGTAGGATAGCTTGCAATAGATAAGAGGACAAAACCACAATAATGTGTCCTTGAAAATACAGACGGAGCTTTCGCGTTGACATGACAAGTGCAAGGGCCAACTTTTCAACGATAGAGCACCTAGTTTCGACATCCAACATTGTATGGCTAACGAAGAAAACTAGCCTTTGAACCGCATCTTCTTCTCAGACAAGAGCCAAACTTACTGTTGTTTCTAAAACTGCCAAGTACAGGTAGAATGGCTCCCCATCTTTTGGTTTCAATAGGATCGGTGGAGTAGCCAAGTATTTCTTCAACTCTTGGAACACTGCCTTGTACTATTCATTCCATTCAAACTTCTTGTTTTTCTTAAGCAGTTGAAAAAAAAGAAGACATCGATCTGCGGATCGGGTTATAAACCGACTGAGGGCAGCGACTCGACTAGTAAGCTTCTGTATTTTACGCTTGGTTCTCGATGACGACATCAGTTGGATGGCTTTTATCTGGTCTAGGTTCGCTTTGATTCCCCCTTTCATGACGAGGTAACCCAGGAACATACCGCTCACCACTCCAAAAGTGCACTTCTCTGGATTTGGCTTCATGCCATATTTTCAAAGAACAATGAAGTATTCTTATAGATTTGGAATGGAGTTGGGCCTGCAAAGACTTGATTAACATGTCATCAATGGATACTTCTATATTCTTACAAATTTGCAGTTCGAACATCATGTTGACCAGCCTTTGATATGTGGCTCCTGCATTCTTGAAGCCGAATGGCATGACCTTGAAATGGAAGATTCCTTGTTCAGTAATAAAAGCAGTTATCTCCTAGTCATCCGAGTGCAGAAGGATCTGGTTATAACTAGAGAATGCGTCGAAAAAGCTTAAGATTTCATGGCTAGCCATTGCAACAACATGTCATTCGATATGTGGTAACGGATAACTGTCCTTTGGGCAGGTTTTGTTTAGATCCATAAAATCAATGCACATTCGCGACTTTCTGTACTTTTTCTTAACAATCACCATGTTGGCAAGCCAATCCAGGTATTGTGTAGGGCAAAAAAACCCGGCCTCGAGTAGCCTCCTCACTTCATCCTTCATAATGTTGTTTCTCTCAATTCTGAGTTTTCTCTTTTTCTTCCATATAGGTTTATGGTTTGGATCGACCTTAAGTCGAGGCGAGATTATGTTTGGATCGATTCCTAGCATGTCTGCATGGGACCATGTTAAACAATCGTTATTAGCTTTCAAAAAATCAACAATCTAGGATTTTAACTCAAGGTCAAGTTGCGAACCAACCTTCACAGTGCATCTCTCATCTTTTGGATCGATTTAAACTTCATCAAGCTGCTTCAAAATCGACTCGACACAGTCTTGATCCCTCAATCCATTCTGCTTCTATATCTGTAATTGCGATAAAGTTTTCTTTTGCTTCATAGCCATGGTGTAGTAGATTTGTGTTGCTTCTTGACTTATTCTTGTCTCTCTAATCCCTTACTTTGTTGGGAATATGACCCTTTGATGGTATGTTGAAGGGACTGCCTTCATGGCGTGCATCCAAGGCTACCCCATAATAATATTATACCCTAAAGGGCAATCCATAACAAGAAACTGGTCATCTTGTTCTCGCCTGTTGCGTAAACTAGGAGTTTGATTTTCCCAATGACTGTTGTCGATTCTCCATTGAAACCTACGAATGACATGGGGGATTTCTTGATCTCCTCTACACCGATTTCCATCTCCTTTAGCATTGAGAGGAACAAGATGTTGGCTAAACTTCCATTATCAACTAGTATCCTGTCGATCTTGCAGTTTGCAATGTTCAGTTTGATAACAAGAGCGTCATCATGTGGAGTATCAAGCCCGAATGCCTTGTCATTTCAAAATGAAATAACATGCTCGCTGCATTCATGAATCAATGAGCTGACATTCGCTTGATTCGCTCTTTATTGGTGGGCCTTTATTTGGTTGGCAGAATCGCCACTAAAAATGAAGCCTCCACAAATGGCTCTAATTACATTTTTGATTGGTGGTGGTGATGGTGTCTTCTCTTGGGCTTGACCCTTTCATTCTCCTCGCTCTTTGTCGAGCTTGTATATTTTCCTTCCTCGTTCGGAGAGGTACTCCCTTAAATACCCTTTCTTAAGCAATTCTACTATCTCAGATTGCAAGGCCTTATAATCGACTGTCAAATGCCTTGCATCTCGATGGAACTTGCAGTACTTTAAATGGTCGCGAGACTAGCTCATGGCCATCTTATTGGGCTATCTAACGTAATCTTTGCCTTTGAGCTAAGCGACCAGTTCAGACGGTGATATGCTGAGTGTGTAATTTGGAGGAGATAGTGGTCTTACCACTGATCGTGACTTATCTTCTTTCCTCCTCCACTCTCTTTTTGGGGGTGTCCTTGTCCGTCCTCTTTGATCCGGTTGCTGTCGTTGCTTCTGACTACACCTATTCTGGCCTCTAGTTCTCATGAGTTCTTGTTCACTTCCCTCATTTTCCTCTTCCAGGTCGATCCATCTTTTAGCTCTGTTCAGGGCTTCCTGGATGGTGTGTGGATAGTCGGAGCAAATGTTGCTCTTAAAAGAAGACTTGTGCAGAAGTCCTTTCTTTAGTGCTTCTCGAGCTGTTGCATCCTCTAAATTAGAAATCTCCGACAGTGATTTGCTAAATCTTTTGATATAAGCCCACAGCGACTCGCTTGGGCTCTAAACGACCAACTATAAATCTTTGATCGTCTTTCCAATTTTGATGTGTACTGAACATGCTTTGACAAATGATCTACCAAATCTTCAAAGCTATAGATCGATCCAATAGGCAGGTTACTGAACCATCGAAACGCTGGACCTTTGAGTGATTGTGCAAACAACTTGCACATCATCTCATTAGGAATCAAATTTGGGATATTTGTAGCACTAACCACGTTCTTATATTGCAACAAGTGGTCCTTTGGATCGAAAGATCCATCGAATCGGACGAATACAAGGTTTTCATACTTCGGTGGTACAATTGAAGTGATCCTCCTCGTGAGTAGCATATCTCGAATGTTTTTCAAGATGTCATCCAATGTTGGGGTTTTGCTCATTGCTTTCAAAGCCTTTTGGTCGATCTTCTCTTCCACGAGCTTAGTGTTCTGCTTGAGCATTTCTTTCATCATTTGTTGGATCGACTCCAGAGTTAGCAGAGTTGGTGTTGGAACTTCTTCAGATCCAGAGGTAGGTTATGTCCTTTCAATTTCATCAGTCGCATCATCGCATCGGTTGGATTCCACATGAACATTTGTAGTCATCACAATCGTAGTGATAGCATGCGTTGTTGTGGTTGTTGTAGCTGCTGATGGTGTTGCCGGTGCTAGAGTCGAGGGAGTATATAAGGGTTGTATCCTCCCAATGGGGCTGTAGGACTACTGTCTTCATGGCTGTGGCGTCTGATACTCCCACTATGCCGCTGTTGTAACTGGGAATGCGGAATACCCATGTATAGGTAATAATAGGATTGTGAAGCCATCTGAGAGTTTTGATAGCTGATTTGTCTCTGCAAATACAAATTGTCACTGCTAAGTTGCTCCAATCTTCTATCGCATTCTTGAGAGCGAGTTGCATGTTCTTAGAGCATTTTCTTCAAAGCCTCCACTTCTATTGCAAGGGCTTCCATTTGTTGGTTGGCCTGGGGAATTGGTTTAGTCCCTTCAATTGCAGTTTCAGGAGTGTGCTGGTTGTCAACATTGTCAGCCATTCGTATCCGAGCTAAAGATCCTAGAGTTGATGACCTGAAGGCCCCATGGTGGGTGCCAAACTATAGATGGTAGATCTACAATCAAATATAAAAAGGTAGATTTGGATCGTTAGAATTTTGTTCTAGGAACTTGAGCCTTCAAATCACTATTGATTGGACGTATTAGCCCTTAAGTAGGTGCGCAAGGTTAAAGTGCAGTAGATTGAATAAAATGATGCTGTAAAAATAAGAATGTCACATGCAGGATTTATAATGGTTCACTCTGTTAAAAAAGAGCTACGTCCACTATAATGCATTATAATAAAGATTTTGGGTAAAAATTACAAGAGAGCAGAAAGAAGAGATGAGAAAACAATTGGACAGAGTTCTTGTGTCTATTTTTCATGTCCCCTATGCAATGAAGAATACGTCCCTTATATAGGGAGGTAGAAAAGAATCGTGATTTCCAACTGTTTGCTAGAGTGGAGTGATGCATGGTAAATAACTGCAGTAGTGGACCACGTATTGATCTGCAATAGGCCACAAGAATCATACCTTCCCCACGTTTCGATCCATGATCAGAAGTGTTAGTAACCGTCGTTCGTGTTGTTAGCTGTCAACTCGTGCTGATCGATCCAGTTAAACGAATAGTCCGAGATGAATTTGAATTACCTTGAGCAGCCAATGTAGCCCACATGCTTGTCACGCATAAAGAATCGAACCAATTGAAACAAACAAAACGTCAATTCGATTAGCCTTCCTCACATCGATTAATTCACTTCGATCTATTTGACTCGTTTTAACACTGGGTCGTCTGGGATTGTAGACAATTTGGGCCTGCCAAAATTGTACCCCAACAGGCAACAACTTGATAAAATTTTATTTCACTCTATTATAATATAAGGTTGATAAGTATAGTGTTTTTTTACTTCCAGAAATTATAAAATAGACAAGCTTAGTCTCATCTACGGTCATTGAACTTTACATTGAATCTCATTTTAGTCAATAGCTTTTAAAATATCCCAAACATGACATTGATCTATTGTTTTTTTAGTCTTTTGTATTAGTTGAATGATAAAAAGAGAACGAATATGGGTGATGCTCTGTTAATATACTATTACTTTCCATCAGCATCACATGTATATTACATCTATCAAGGTCAGAAGCCAAGCGTGCGCCATTGTTGAGCATGTGCGAGCGGTTACAAAATGCTATTTTTCTTCCATATCACATGCATATTTTTTCTTTTTTCTAACACACCACTAACAAAAATTGTTAAAACCAAAATAAACGGGTAGATTAATCGTGTGTTTGGCAATGGTTCCCACCATAAACTCAGTTATGAACAGTGTAAAGCTCTCACATGCTACAGTAATAATAATAATAAAAATTTGCTATAATGTAAAGCTCTGACATGATATAGTAAAAATGGTTTCTACTATTGGTTCCCACCACCCTTCGAACCCTTTAAAGATTAAATTTAGGACTTCAAAATTAGAGAAGTGAATTATGACTTGAGATAAATTTTGATAATTAATAAGGTTTTTTTAGATAAGACTTCATGTCGGGGGTATATATTTTGGTTGTTTAATCCGGTCAAAATCACATAAAAACGTATACAAAATAATAAGCTAAAGTGACTATTTCGACCAAATGACAATTGATATTCCACTTTTTTTATCCACTTTCTCGTGGGACAATTATCATTTAATATAAGTAGTTAAAAAATCATCATATTCCCATTGTGTGATCGGAAAATTCTATCCAAAAAGAATTTTTCACCCTTGGGAGGAAGGGGGAAAAAAGGGGGGGAAAATAACATGCAGCATAACGAGAAATCCACGTGGAAGGATGCAGTTGGAAATTCCAATCAGATCAGATGATGGGGCCCAGGCCCAGGGAAGTAGTAGTAGGTTGTCAAAGACCAACAGCATGATTAGATACTAATGGTTTGGCAGACCCGATGGAGGAGTTGCCTTTTTCTTTCCCTTTTATTTTTTCTTTTTAAATTTTATTTGTTTATACCCCGTATAACCCCATCCTATATCTATCTCCTCACGGCACTAAAAGAAAACGAGGCCTGGTCTGTTCCATTCGTTTTCAGTAATTATCTCGCACATATATTTTTCGCGCATATATATCTATCTATACATACACTTATCACATGCCCATCAAACAAGTCTCCTTCCACGCCTCCACTCCACGTCCTGTAGGGAATATCTATATATATATATATATATATATATATAGAGAGAGAGAGAGAGAGGGTGTTGTATGTATATAACTCTGATCTGATGGCTTCGTTACTCCACTGATATGTAAGGACAACGTTTTGAGACCCAGAAGCCAAATCCCAATTTAACTCCAGCTCGTTCTCTCTCTCCGTTCTCTCTTTCTCTCTCTTAATGTAAAAGAAGCTTCGTCGTTACGGCCTCTCTTCATTCACTCTTCTTTCTTCGAAAAAGAGGGGAAAAGGAAAAAAAAAAAAAAACCCACTTTCATTTTTGGCTCACTTTATCGAAACTGTGTCTGCGTATAGACTTTGTTTCGCGTTTCATGATCTGGCTCTTCCTTGGTTTGAGAATTAGAGGCCTTTTCTTTATCTGGGTCTGATTGAATCAGATATACCGTTTGTTATTGTTTTGGATGTTTTTGGGAATGGTTTTGCACTTTTTTTGAAAAAAAAAATTCAAAAATAATCTGAGCATAATTCCTTGAAAATTTTCAGTTCTTAAAACAAAACCATTTTCGTCAAAGAACATGAGGAAGAGGGAGAGAGAAAACCCTTGTGGGGTTTGTGGGCACTATCACAAGTATGAGGAAGGGGAGGTTTGTGGGATCTGTGGCCATCGGATTCCTGATTCTTCCGAGAAATCCTCGATCCAAGTGAGCGCTTTTCCGTCCGAGATCTTGCCGGAATTTCTTTATCTGGGTAGCTATGACAACGCGTCTCGCTCCGAGCTTCTCAAGACTCAGGGAATCTCTCGTGTTCTGAATGTGAGATTTCTTCATGTTTTGTCTCTGGTTTTATATTTTATTTAGTATTTGCATGTAAAAAATCTTATCGAATGAGTGGAAATATATGTGGCGTTTGATAATCTTGTATATGCTATTTGCGTGGTTTTGATTGATCTTAGTTTCCTGCAGGCATATGATTTTGGTTTAGAAGAATCTGTATTTTGATATTCATTTAGTTTGGTTTTTGTAAGCCAGGAAAAAGATCAATTGGGAACGGTGATTATCTGAAATTGGATAATTTTTGGATAAGAAAGTGTTCTTGAGAATTGTATGATCAAGGGAAATGTGTGAAAAGAATGATGATTGAATATCATGGTATATTATTTGCGGATCAGGTGAAATATTTGCGGCTATGGATAATAATTCGGATGAAAAAAGTAAGCAATAGTTTCGATTGTTAACAGATGCTGAAAGAGTTGGGGAAGGTGGATAAACTACACTGCATGGATCTAAATGCTAGTAAAGATTTGTTTTCAATATTAAGTAGTTGTGACAAGGTCCAAACTCGATTGATATTTATAGATTTTGGCCTGTTTGAATGTGATTATTGCCATTTCCGAGTCCTTCGATCTAATCTTGTCAAGTGATTGCTTTCACCATCAAATTCTTTTTATCATGTTATTGATATTTAGATTATAAAGTCCCATATGCAAGTTTTCTTTATTTCGCACAGAATGTTGATGTGGTTGAATTATTGGTCAAACAGAGGATGACACTCTTTGTTATTTTTCCCCCCTATGTGCAGACTGTACCTGCTTGTCAAAATCTCTATAAGAATTCCTTCACCTATCATTGCCTTCAAGATGAAAAGACTTTACAATTTGAGGATGCAAACCAATTTTTAGGTCCGTGTTTTCTCATTATGCATATACATTGGTTAAATCTCTCTCTCTCTCTGTTTTTTATTTTTTATTTTTAAGATTCTCTTTATGCATATTTGGTTGGTTGTTCTGCTATATGGTTCTCAGGATTAGCAAGTATTCTATGCATCCAGATGCGTGTAAGAGGCTGTGTGAAAATTGTCATAACATTTGTTTCTTCAAATTTTTCCTTTTAAGCAGATGAGTCATATTTTGACATTGTTTAACAATGGCTTTGTTTGATTGCTTTGCAGTTTGCTATTATTCTCTTTAGTACCCTCTTCATATCAGATTTAGCTCGTTAAGTTACAGTTTATTGTCTTTCAAATTGTTTGTTCCCTCTAAGAAATAAGCTCATTGTCAGAAATATTAATTTGATTGGTTGACATTTTATGATTGAACATATTGATATATGTTAGAGGTCTTACCTTTCTTTCTTCTTTCTTTTTTTTTTTTTAATAATCTCTTTGCGTTTCTTATCCTTCCGCCAATGAGTAATAATAATGAATATGAGAGTAGCTTCAGTGCCAGAATAATTCCTCTCAAGGGTTTTAACAGGGTTTATATTTTTCTCGATTCTGGATAAATTACTGGCCACAGGGTTTAACAATTTTCACTTTCTTGAGTCCTTTTAGATGGTCAACTCTTTAAAGTCTTTTGTCGTAGTCAGTTGCCTCCAACACAGGTTCCGCATAGTTGCAATGCAAAAACGAGCAGCTGCTTAATCTTTCTTCTAACGTATTCTATTTCATATTGAAGATGAAAATATCCTATTCTCACATTATTGTTATTGGTCTAACCTTTTGATCATATGTAGGGGTTTTTTTTTATTTAATTCATGCCACCTTGCTTGCTCTGAGTTTAATTAAGCTCAGATTAAAGTTGTATTGCATTTCTTATTTTCCTACTTATTAAACTGCAACCATTCTTGGTTTTGTAGATCAATGTGAAAGGGATAAGGCTCGTGTTCTAGTGCACTGTATGTCTGGTAGAAATAGGTAAGTGACAACTTCAAAATCGTACCTTCTCAGTTTCCTCTTCATTTAGGGAAATCTTATTGTTTTTGGTGCATAAATTTAGTGGATGTTTATGTAAAAATACTCTTAAAATATTCTGGAGTAAATAGTCTACCTGTACTTGTGTAACTTAATCAGGAGTTATCTCTTGTTTGTTTACGACAGTTATAGTATGTTCTTCGGACAGGTCGCCAGCTGTTGTAATAGCATACTTGATGAAATCTAGAGGATGGAGACTAGCTCCGAGCTATCAGTGGGTGAAAGAGCGGAGGCCGTCCGTTCAGTTAAGTGAAGGTATGCTTTTGTTCTTGCCAAATCTGCTTCAAGATTCTAAAAAGGGGCATTTGAGTACATAATTTATTCGACATTGGAAAATAAATTTCTGTTTATGTATTATTCTTATTGCTATTGTTATGGTTATTATTTTTGCTGAAAGAATAATCTCTGTTTAATCAATTGTGAGACAATAATGCTCATTATCGAGCCACTTATGTGTTTTGTTTCTTAATCCAAGTTAGTTTTGATAAATGCCTGAACTAAACACTGCCGATTAAAGATTACGGTTTGGCTTTGACGGGAAGAAAACTTTGCTGCTTTTCTTTTTCCTTTTTTTTTCTTCCTTATCTCCTTCCATCGAAGAGAAGATAGAGCCCCTGATCTTTCTAACTATTTATATAGTTTCCAGTAGTTGTGGAAGATTTTGGACACTAATCTCATCTAAATTTTCTTTCCATTTTTTCTGCTGCCTTCACTATCAGCCGACTTTTTTAACCATGGGAAGGTAGGAGAAGTCCTTGAAAAAGTTGGGCATATTTCTCTTGGTCTTGGTAACCCTATTAGCTTGTTAATTATGAGTGAATACTACCAAAAGCATGTCTCTCTTAATTCCAACTGTTCATAGCTCTTTCCTGATCTCGTTTATCTTTGTGGTTATAGCTGTCTACGGGCAATTGCAGGAGTATGAGCTGAAGATTTTTGGATCAGTCGATAGTAGCAGCCCCACTCCACCAATTTTCTTGCCTGTAGCTGCACCTTTATTCAACATAGGCTTCCCAAAGATTAACGATCCGGCTCCCATTCCCACTTTCAACACCGTCAATGCTCCTTCCATTTTTGAACGCTCTCCTTTAAATGTTCCGCCGCACGAGTTCACGTTTGGAGCAATCCCCACTCAGAAAGATATCTCGGGAAGCCCTCTCAATGCCAACCCACCTAGTTCAAATGCCAGTGATATTCAAATGGATAGTTCTTGATTTGGCGAGTCTTTTGATACATTTCCCATATAAAGCATGGTCAGAAGTTTGAAATCCTGACTTGGATGTTCTGAAGTGTAAAGTGGGAGTGACTGCTCAAACGTTTTGGTTTGTGAGGTTTGGTGCGGTAGAAAGCCATGGGTGTCTTTTAGACTTTTCTCAATGTCGTTTTACAAGTGCAAGAATTTTCCTTGACTCATGCACATATACAAAGTAATCTCCACTAAAATATTTCTTAGTTCATTTTATCTGCGACTTTGTTTTTTTTATTTTTTTTTATTTTTTCATGATGTATCTCATAGTTGTACTTTTTGGATCTAGCCATAGTGCCAATAGTAGAACCGCTGTTCAATTCCCTCCTATCGTAGCATATTCCTTGGGACTTGGGTTGGAGGACTATTTGTGATTCAACATCAGTTAATCTAGGTACACAGTTATGATAGCCTAATAGGTCTTGATGTACTTCTTGAAATACCAAACCATGGGCAGAACATACGGTGAGGTCACACAAGATGATCTCCAATGTACATCTTTATCCTTTTTCCATTCTCTTTTCCTGCTTATTTACAGGGTTATTAACAGTAAAGCTTTTAAAATTTAAGGTTTTTTTAGTTTATTTTTTAAATTTTAAAAATTATTATTTTACTTTTAAAATTTTTAAAACTTCTCGTTTTATCTTTGAATTTTAAAATTAGCATGTTACTCATGTTTCAAAGACCTTTATTTTCTCTCTTATTTTTTATTTTTCTTTTAAATAGATAAAATTAAATCTATATAATTTGTATATGGGTCACTTGTGGGAGGTAAAAATAAGATTTTATCATTTTTAAGTTTTGTTTCTTGTCTTGTTTGTTTTTGTTCTCAAAACTTTTAAAAATGTTTTTATATGTTTTTTGAGACAATTTTTAAAAATTCTTAACATAATTCTCAAAGAATTTTTATTTTTCAAAATAAAAATATTTTTATTTATTTTAAAAAAATACCAAATAGCTTATTTATTCTTTATTTTTTATTTTCATTTATTATTTTTTCGGATGTAATCTCATCGTTGTGCTTTTTGGATCTAGCCCCTAGTGCCAATAGTGAATGGACCATTTGTGATTCTGCATCAGTGAATGGACCAGAGGATTTAGTCTAGCCGTCTTAGTTATACAGTTATCATCGTTATGATAGCCTCATAGGTATTGATGTGCTTCTTGAAATACCAAACCATAGGCAGAGCATACAGTGAGGTCACACAAGATGGCATCCAATGTACATCTTTATCCTGTTTACTTTTCTTTTCCTATTTATTTAGAGGGTTATTAACATTAAAGCCTCAAAATTTTAGTGTGTTTTTTAGTTTATCTTTTAAATTTTAAAAATCATTGTCTTATTTTTTAATTTTTTAATACTTTTAATTTTATTCCTTGAATTTGTAAAATTATTATTTTATCCATGTTTCAAATATCGTTATTTTGTCTTCTATTTTTTGATTTTCTGTTCAAATACAAAAAATCAAGCCCATATAATTTACACATAAGTCATTTATGGGGGCAAAAATAAGATTTTATTATTCTCAGGTTTTGTTTTACATTTTCAAACTCATTTAACATTTTTTTGATCTGTTCTCATTTTACAAGTGTTTATATACACATTTTTTTTTGATATCGTTGGCCTACATCTCCTCATCTTTAATGCATAATTTGTCTTCTTTAGTATTCAAATTCAGATATCGACGAACAATATTGATATATTGAATGAGTTACGTATTAAAAATAAGAAGAAATGTGTAGACAAATCCTTGCTAAATAAGAGCTTAGATAAACCAAACAAAGGGATCAAGTAAGAGTGTTAATCTCAAACAAAACTTAAAAGTTTTTGTCCTTACAGGTGACATTTGTGCGAATCACGTAAGCTTAATTTTGTCTATTTGAACAAAAAATTAAAAAATTTAAGTTACAAAGCGTAGAGCTTTAAAAGTTCAAAGATAAAATAGTGACTTTTAAAATTCAGGGGGCAAAGTAGAGAGTTTAAAAAGTTTAAAGAATAAAGTGGTGATTTTTAAAGTTTAAGGAGATAAAGTGAGCTCTAGTCTAAAATTTAAGAGCCATTAGTGTTAATAACTCTTATTTCTATTTATCTAGAGAGATGCTTGGGGCAAAGTGATGCTAAACACCACAACTAAAATAGAAGATGAGCTTTATTTACGAGTCTCTTTCTCTATTAGTGTGTTGTGTTTAATACTATCGATATTCTATGACGTTATTCATTTATTTACGTATCTATAAAAGAGAAACTTTCTTTTGGCTTACTCTTCTTTCGCCAAGTGTTAACTTATTTTTTTTTCTTTTTCCCACTTTTTCTTTTTTTAACTTTTTTTTATTTGCTCTTTCTTTTTATTAGAGACTCGTTTATGATCAAGTTATTATTGTAAATTTATAACGTTCTTTACTAAAATAACTTTTTTTCTCGCTTTTTGTTCCTATTAATTTTTCAAATGCCCTTTTATTTCTCTTGTCATTCTTTTTTTATTCCTTTTTTTTTTCTTTTTCACCAAATGCTTCTTTGCAGTCTAATTCCTTTTTCATGTGCTTTATCGAAATACCTTCTTTTCCTCGCTTTGCTTACGCTAAAATAATTTTTTTCAAATATGAACCTACTTATTTTTTTTTTTTCATTTTTCTTATTATTTTTTCATTTTTTTTATTTCCTTGTTCTTTTTTATTTTTTTCTTTTCTTTTTATTCTTCTTTTTCAAGGGCTTATCTACAATCAAGTTATCGCATGTGCTTCTTTTAAATATTTTTATAATTGTTTGCTCTCATTATTTTTTTAAATATGTCACTACATAATTATTTGCAGTGTAATCCTTATTATATTAAAGGTAATTTGTCCACACACACACACATATATACGTTTTCGTTATTGACTCACGAAAGCAATTTCTCTCAAATCTCTAATTAAACATTTTTAATGCAATTCTTTATTATTTTGTCATACCTTTTCGCTAATTTGTCTTGTTATGGTAATTTTTTAATGTCCAATTTACATCTTTTTTCAGCCCTCTCAACTATTATTTTTTCATCGAGAAAATTACATGTTATGTCATATTTTTAAAAGTTGTATTTATTTTTGTTATATTTAAAAAGTTTATATCATACTATCATTCATATTGAATGTTAAGTTATGCCACAAATGAATATGTGTGGCACTTATAAAAAG
The DNA here is from genome assembly GCA_025403435.1 of Artocarpus heterophyllus. Lineage (NCBI taxonomy): Eukaryota > Viridiplantae > Streptophyta > Magnoliopsida > Rosales > Moraceae > Artocarpus > Artocarpus heterophyllus. The sequence goes on from CM046347.1 coordinate 28,965,353, forward strand.
TAAATCTTAAAAAATTACATTTTGTGAAAATTCCTCTTTTCATTTGTAAACCTAATTAATTTTATATTTGATTCTTTGCCAAAATATTATGAGAAGATTAGGTAAATGTCCTATTTTAGCCACCTTTTTAAATAAGTGGCTAAAACTTTTTTTTTTTTGGAGGCGAATGGCCAAGGAACTCAAAAGTTAAGAAAATGGCCGTTTAAGTTGTGCATTATTGATTAAGACCAGCACAACAATGATTAACTATTGCTTATTATTGATTTAGTAATCATTTATCAATAAATTGACTAGTTATTGAATAAAATTGGTTAATCATTAACTAATATTTGGTTAATCATTGATAAACTACGAAGTTAATTAATGATAAATTACGAAGTTAATCAGTGATGAATCACAAATCAATACATCATTGATTAACATTAGTACGTTGTTGATTAACATCAATAAACCACTTAACCACTTAAAAAAGGAATAAATTTCCTAAAATTTAAAAAACTTGACCAGGATACTTACAAAAGCTAAATCTCAAAATATATATTTTCTTACATACATGTTCTGCTCGTTTGTACAGATAAAGCATAGTTGAAACACATGTTTTTGATTGGAGTGTCTATATTTTTATCTATTCTATTCATCTAGATAAGAGCCAAACTCTGTTTAGTCCCCCTTCCAACTTCGTCCAGGTGTCCCTCCCTTCTTTTTGTTCATCACTAGGATTTTACGTGAGTAGATATTGATTAATTGATTATCTTGATCCGTAATTGGTTTTGAGCCATTGTGAGATGTGATTAGTTGAAATATTATTATTTGCAGGGCTATTTACATCAATAACTCTTAAAAAATGCATGTTGTTTCAATTTAATTCATGAGGTTTAGTTTTTAGATATCTAACTACCTCAAACGTTTTTGAAATATATGGTTTTGGTCTATTTGATATTAAATTGTCTATTTGAAGACAAAATGTAGTACAAAAATAACTCTCAAGGGATTTAAAAGGAATACAACTATTAAAAATAGTAAACCTAACAAAACCTAGGTCAAAACAAAAAAAAAGAGAAACAAAATTGTATTGGGTCACACAATCATTTTTTAGATATATATTTTTTTTCTTTTTACATTTTTTTAGTCAGTTAGTCTTTTTACCAATTTGTCACTCTTACAATTGTTACGAGTCATCTTCGTGCTACATTTCATCTACAAATAGCCAATCTACAAAAATTGTTTGCTTCAAAAACTCAAGCCAGCTATATTTCTAAAGCTAAACATCAAGGACCGAATTAAGACATACATTTTTCCAGGTTGTTTGTATAAATAACCTTTATTTGAAATAGCACATTTTTGTGATGTTTTTATAACTTTACAATAATTTTAAAAAGTTTATTTTTTGAACCCCTTAGAGTAGAATCGATAGAAAGAAAGAGGAAGAGAGAAATAGAGGAAAAGCATATAAAAAAAAGATGGATTGGCCATAAGGGGGTGAAATAATAAAGAGAAGAAGAATATAAGGGAAAATATATAAAAATCAGTCGTTCATATCGATATGAGTTTGAATAAGAACAACAATCAATAAACTATTTATAGAGAACGAAATCTTATTCCTGTTCAAACTCCTTATAGTAATCAAATCCAAATAAATCTTAAAAATAAATATAAAATAACTTTAAATAATTAAAATCTTAAAATAACTGAAATCCCGTAATTTAAAAATTCTAATATTTGATCTTGTTGTGTCTCACCTTTTCGAATAGTCGTTCTTCAGCCAACACTTGGGAATTAAGATTCATTTACAAGCACCTTTACTTTGTCGTGCAAAACTACTAGGAAGTTCAAGCCATTACATGCAGTCAGTAGTAAACAAGCCTTTCTATTCACACAAATACCATCTATTCTATACATGTTTCTACAGCATATAATACAAATGTATGTCACTTCTATATTTTTTGAAGAACAAGGGACACATCACAATTTGGTCTTGGGAACATCTAGACTTTGTGTTTTGAGTTGTCCTCAAAACTAACTTTACAAGCGTCATATAATAATATTTCTTAGACTAGGACGTATTCTTGGTCTCAAGGCAGGACTTTGCCAGCCACAAGAAGCCCACCAAGACCAGAACTTCCATGGCAGCTGTATTCACAAAGAACAGAATTTTGCACTCGTTAATTATGCAAACATAGCTAGCGAGGAGGAGAGCACAAGAACAAAAAGAGCTCACAACGAAACCCTCTTTAAAGTAAAAAAAAATGGAGCATCAAGGATATCCTTTGGAAGGCGTACATTTATATTGAGCACTTTCAAAAGTGGAAACTCAACACTAGGCAAAATACAAACCTTTGTAGTCAGCAATATTCCTTTAAATTGTTGAGTTAGCCTGCAAAGAGTTGTCCATTAGCTATAAGGAAATTCTTACTGAAATATTCTTTTAACATTTGAAACTAAATTTAGAGATACAGGTAGTGAGAAACCATGGATGCAAGGCTTGTACCTTGCGCATCTGAATTTCATCTCATCGGGGTGTCCAATCACATTGCTGCCAGCAGATAAACAGTCTTTAGTAAAACATCTATTGTAAACACATCGTTTGAAATGGATAATTTATGATCTACCCTTATAAAATTTTCTGGTAATCTCTCCTGATCCTAAGAAGTCTCAACGCAAATTCAAGCAGCTCAATCTTATTAGGGAGACCAAGTGGTCCTAATCATAGGTAGGTAATGAATCTACTTGTTATCCGCGTATAAGATGGTCGATTTAACAAAGAAGAGTTACCTTATTATCTTAACAAAAGTTTGGAACACTATAGTTGCCCATGCCGGATCAACCTCAGCTTGCAGCGTCTCAACGGCCTTGTGCAAATGACTACAAGCAACTGTAACAAGGTCTTGAATTCTTTGTAATTCCTCATCATCTGGATCCGGTTCCGCAATTTCCATTCTGGACGTTTCCACAGGGTGCACCAACTTATCATCCGGATCGGGTTCTGACTGAATGATTTCATCTTCCTGAGACTCACCAAGATTGGCTTTTTCATGATCCTTGCTTCGATGAGATTGGCCATTGATTGCTCCACTAATGAAAGACGTTTCATCATCGGCTCCCACTGCAAATCTGCATTCCATATCATCCCGTTTTGCACCCAAGTCATCAGGATCAGGTTCATTAATATTCTTCTGTGGTTTAGTCTTGCTCTCCAGAATCCTCCTCTCCTCAGAGTCAAAGGGCACAGGTTCAGCCACAATACAATGCTTCAAACTAGCTTCTGAATCATCAGGATCAGGTTCTCCACAAGACCTTGTGGCATCCAACTTACTGTTCATTATTCGGACAGGTTGGGTTATCTCGGGTTCAACTAATGGTCGATCAGATTCCCAAGTCTTTTCTCCCTGAGAATCATCAGGATCAGGCTCAAACTTGTCTTCATGATCGCAGTGGTCATCGGGATCAGGTTCCTGGTATGGTTTCAAATGAACCTCAGTAAAACTTGCGGCATCAGATCCTTCTTTTGCCACAGGGTTCATTTGAATGGATTCTTCGTGTGTGTGCATGCCAGAATCATCGGGGTCTGGCTCTTCATGCATTATAGATATCCCAGAACCATTGGCAGAAGCGTTTATCATACGTCGATACACAGCAGCTATTGAAGCCATACAAGTACTTTCCATCTGTTCTGATATATTTCCTCGAAGCTTCTGGGAGAAATTACTTCCTTCTCCAACACAGAACTCTTCATCATAATACTCTGAATGCTTCAATCCGCTCAAGGTGTGGCTTGTGGATTTTGTCCAATCTAAACTAGCAGCTTCTTGGTTCAGCTTAAAAAAAAATAAGGAAGATGGGTGAAGCCTAATAATGGAAGATTAAACCAGTGCACTTCCTTCAAGTCAAAACTAAACTACAATCAAAACACAAAGTTATTGTTACCTGTCTATCCAAAGCATAGAAGTTTGCATCATGTTCAGAGTATACCATGTGAGCCTGAAATATAGATGGGAACAGTATAAGCTTCGAAAAGACCTTTTTGCCAACATGTACCAAACAATATATATTCCCAAATGCATATGATACACACTGACCAACTAAATTAAGCTTACCAGTTCATGCAGAAGAGTTTTCTTGATTTGCTCATATTTCCTCAAACCCTTCAGATCATCAGTTCGAAGACGCAGAGATATCTCCTCCCCATGATTCTGCAATGGCAGAAACAGAGCTGATATGAAGCAGAGGAAAAAAAAAAAGCACAAGAAAATCACTCTTGAGGATTTATTTATGATGCTTGTAGCGATCATACCTTGTTAAAGCCAAGGATGCATTTTGGACTTATGCCCATGCAACCAACAGGGGCCATCTCAGTCATAATTCCCACACGCCAGCGATGCTTTAGAGAAAAAAAAATAAAAGATAAATAATCAGATTTTAGGTCAGATCAAATAAATACTACCGTGAAAAAAATACAAAAGGTACCTTGTTCATGATGGCAATAATTCCTGGATCTGCGGCAAGCATTGGCATTCTTTTTAATGCTTCTGATGCCGGAGGATTCAGCTATAGACAAGCAACAGTTAAGTTGGTCAATTAAACATTTCAGAAATGGGTAGCTTGACTATCAATCTGTAGATGCATTTTTCAGCAAACAAAGGAAAGCATCCAAAACATGACTCCGAACTTGCAGTGCCTTAAAGAAATTAAACATACAGTTCTAGTTTACATAACTAGAAAGGTAATCCCAACTACAGATTTTTGACCATTAATGTTAGGTTATATTCGATATATAATTCCAATGACGCATCAATTTCTGTCTTTTCTACCCTACTAAACAACATCCATGGCGAGTATAGCTCTGCACGCAGTATTTGAAGGAATCAAAGCCCAGATATTAACAATTTCTGCGAGACTTAAATGGAAGCTATATCTAAACAGGTTTCTTAGTCTTTCAAAAGTAACGAGTAGTTATGACATGACCTAGACAGAACAAATATATGTGAACACCATGTTAATTAAACTACATGCAGCAGCATGGTGAACTTGTCATGGCCAAAGGACATCATATCTGTTTCTAATGCTAATTTACAAATTTGTAAATTATTTTCTAAGCCAAACAGACTCAAGTCAACATAAAAAAAAAAAAAAAGAAAGAAAAGAACATGGCTTTGTCGCTCTATGTTTGTGTTCTGTCCCTTCATTTCAAGGATAAAATCCTTCAAGAACATCCGACCCTGACACAGCAATCTAATATATAAGTGCAATGGAAGTAAAGAAATTCAAATGTACCTCTATTCCTGGGAGTTGAAGTGCGCAAAAGTCACAAAAGATATAAGGTCCTTGTGGAAGTCTAATTGAGCATTGAGGCCAATTTGATATTCGCTTTCTAAGTTTCTTTTCCTCTTCACTAAATCCAGCTATCCTCAAGTTTAACTTTGCACTTTCTAGAACTTCATCAACCTCATTCTCAGACACTCCCATCATTCTGATAGGTTTTCCCTGAAAAAGGAAACAGTTAACCAGTCTTTTTACAATAGCTGGATGATAACTCTCTAACAACAACTGTTCTTTCAAAAAGCCCAATGATACATGTCCAAAAAAAAAAAAAAACAGTGCAAACCCATTTCTATTATTAACCAACGACTTATTTTCAATGAGACATTTGCCTAAGTCACCAGCATAACTCTTTTAGCCAAAATCACTAAATTTGAATAAATAATAGCCTAGTTTTTATTGCCTCCATATAAACAGAGAAAAAAAAAAAGATGTAAAACTCTTGCGACAATTCAACAGTATTCCACGAAATAAATAAATAAAAATTGTAGTATAAAGAATTTACAGCAGCTAAACTGCACCTATACACAGATCCAATAGCATATTACAGTTTGTAAGAAAACCCTCATTCAGGTATCTCCCAATTGAATAGTGTTCTTTTAAACCCAAAATTTTGTCTGCTTAAGCGACGTATTTTATCATGTTCCAAAGGCGCACAAAAGAATAGATAATTACCAACCATCTACGACATTTCAGGGTGATATAGAATCAGTGTAGTGTTAATTTGCTTCCAAGCATTAAATAATACAAATCAACGATACCTCAGTAATAGAAGTTTCTTTTAAACTCAAGCACTCATGCTCGTTCGAGAAAGGAGTTAGCAATTTTGAGCCTTTGTTTGAGGACCGTGGAACAATAAACCGCATGGTATCTGCTTTGACATGAATTAAATTTTGTAGCTCCTGCCCAAGCTCCTTGAGAGTAGCACTTGGGTTTATCTGCACGCTAAACTTCTTCCCCCTCCATATGATCGAGATGTTGTGCACGCTCTGAGGATCTTCCATGTTATTCTGCAAAAAAAAGCATGAGAAACAGTTTACGGCCGTGTTCCATCTAATTCTCTTCAACAATACAACTAAACAAAAAAATTACTGTATCTAGGAGGAAAAATAAATCTAGCAATAAGGACACACTAATTATCCAATCCCCCTAAAGAAGGTATACGCTATTTACAAATGCATTTGACCGCAATAATCACCAATATAAAACAATTGCTTGACATCTAAAAGCATATTTGAACGCGATAATCATCGATAACGACGACAAACTCTTAAATGGAATTGGTACAAGTAAAGGCAACTTAAGTAGCAGTATTGAAACGATGTCTATGATTAGTTATCCTCTTGTTATACACACAAGCAGATCAGATAATGTCCAATCATTACATATTAGAACCAAGAGAAAAAAGTAGTTGATTCCTTCAAAGACACTCGTAATCGTATCAAGCAAAAGGTACAAGCAGAAATTTAGATGCAGCTTGCTAATTATAAGAATTAAAATTGATTATACAAAATAAGAAAAAATGAAAATAAATTTATCAGGTCTTTATGGGAAAAAACCAACAAAAATTACACATCATATAATCATTTCTGCACTGCCACAAGTGGACTAAAAAAACATATATTAAATTAGACCCACATAAAAATTTCAACTTTACTGGTTTGAATAAACCAAGCAAGTCAACACAAAATTCAGCGAAAAGTTCATTTGAAATCGGCTAAAAACCGAGGAAAAATAGAAGAAAAACATATCAAAGAACCAAATTGAAGAATAAATCATAAAAGTATGAACTCAACAAACTTTTACATGATTCAAGGCGTAATCTTGGAATAAAAGAAACGTAAATTCGTGATCCACCAAATCGGTTGGTATTTAGGAAAGTAAACTCACCTCGTAATTGTATAGGACAGTTTTATTCGACTTTGTCGTTTGTTCCAGAAGCGCTAGAAAGAAGCAACAGCTATCAATCTTAAATAAATACTTTCTCCGTTTCTTCAGGAAAAAAAAAATTAAAATTAAAAACTCTGGCCAGTCAATCAGTCATATGACGCGTATGCTACGAGGCAGCGTATGTTAGATTTAACTCAGCATCGTGCTAGGATTCACGGCTTTGTTTTCAGAGTGGTTATTATTTTGGCTGAAAAAAAAAAAAAAAAAATCACAACTTTTTTATTTAATATTTAATTTATATAATTTTTTATTATATTTTTAGCAAAAATAAATAAATTAAAATTTATATTGTATACTTTTTAAGATGATTTTATTAGATTTATTAATAAATCAAAAAAAAAATTTCACTAACTCTTCAAACATAAATTTCAATTTTATTTCATATTCAGATTAAAACTTAAGAGCCCGTTTGGTTCGAGTATTTGAATAGAATATTTGAATGAAGATTTAAATTTTTGTGAGAGAAAATACTGTAGCAAAATGATTCGAACCACGAAACAAACAGGCTCTAAATGCATATTTAAACGTTAATTCAGATAACAATTCAAATCCTAATTCAAACCACACAATTCAGATCAAATCACAAAGTTGATTCCATTTACCAAACGGACCTGAAGTATCAAGAGTTTAGGGGTTAGAATGAAAATTTAGATTCTTTGATAATCATTTGATTCTGATTTTGAGGAAACAAACACGTATCCGAAGGATTTTTAATACTCTAATCTAAATTTAAGTCCATTGAGTCCAAAGAATACTCCAACCAAACGCAATCTCGGATATCATTGTTATAAAAAAAGCTGAAATTTTCTCTCGTATATTCTTTTTCATTGTGCTCTTAGTAAAGAGAGGAATAAATCAACATCTATATTGTATATTTTTTAGGATCTTAGCCTTAAGACTTTATTAAATTTATTAACAAGTCAAATTTTTTTTTTATTATCTTCTTAAACATAAATTTTAATTTTATTTTATATTTAAATTAATTTAAATATACATTTAAACGTTAATCTATGTAACAATTCGTGGAACTATTAATTGGAAGCGCTGCCAAACGGAACCTATGCGCTGTCGCACAGAAAGAGCAGGGGGAATCTAGAAGAAACGACAAAACCTTTTTTTCTTTTATAATATTTTAGAAGATAGACACGAATCCATATGTTGTATTACTACTGGATAACTTTTTGATGGAGACAAAAATAGCGTATATATTGGAAAGTCTGTGGGCGTTGAAAAGTTTCCCACCGGGGAAACACAGAATGAGATTCATTAGATTTTAATTGGATGTTGCTGAAAAATTAAGCTCATATTTAAAGATAAAGAGAATCAAAAGCACTCAAAACTTTTCTTTCTCCTATTCTGAAAGGAATAATGACCATACTACTTTTGCATGTTGCATAAATAACACTGTGTTTTTTTTATTCTGCAAATGTTAAAAGCAATGTTATTCCCTAAAATATTTAAATCACAAGATTACATTTTCCAACATTTAAAAGGAATTAAAGTGGCAAGATTGAAGTATTTGCTTCATTTAAATTTTTATTAAAGCATTTTAAATTTTTTCTTTAAAATTTTTAGTTCAGTCACATTTAATATAGAATTGGAAGGGTCATTGTGGAATTTTAAAAGTCATTAATTTATTTCCATTGCTCACTTTTGCTTCAAATTTCTAATTTTGCGTCCTTAAAATTTTCTCCTTTTTGTTGACGACAATAATCCATCAACAACCAAGAAAATGAATTCGTGAATGATGACATGATTTAAACGGATTAAAGTAACAACAAACTCATAAAAATATCAAGATAAATGAAGAAACAAAGAAGACGAGATTTATAGTGGTCTTGCTTAAATTAGCCTATGGAAACCAAGTCTTCTTCACCAATGATAAGCTTTGACACACTCAAAATCCTCACCAAGTCACTCTGATCACAATTTTGACATAGTGATAACATAATACTCACTATTTTAGACCCCTGTTCCAAGTCCCTTCCCCCTCATTTATAATGTGCCTTTTAGTTGGATACCTCTAGACGTCCTAGACCATGTCCTTCCTCCTTCATGTATTTTTTGCTTCTTTCTTCTCTTTGGAGTAGTAGATATCCTGCCTTAGTTTTCGAAAGCTAAATGTGATTGTGGTTATTTGGAGTTACCCTGTCTTTTTCGAAGATCATGAAAGCATGGTTTCGACTAGATTTTTTTACATGGCCAAAATCATATAAAATTTTTCCATGTATTGGAACTTACATTCTAGGTGAGCTATCCTTTCTCAGTCTCGAAGTCAAGACCTAACAACTTCAGGAGAGGGGGACACGGAGCTATCCTTCTTGGTCCTAAAGCCAAGATTGTTAATTATAAGAGAGGGAGACGGCGAGCTATTTCTCCTCAAGCCTAAAGCTGGAACTTAACAACTTGGGAGAGCTATCCCATCTTAGTCCTAAAGCTGGAACTTAGTGATTTTAAAGGAGGGTGATGGCAAGCTATCTATACTTAATCTTGAAGTTAGGACTAAACAGCTCAATGAGAGGCTATCGCCTCTTAGTTTTGAAGCTGAAACTTAGTGATTCAAAGAGAGGGTGATGGTGAGCTAGCTCTCCTCAGTCTTGAAGTTGAGGCTTAATACCTCGAGGAGAGGGGAATAATGAGCTATCCCCTCTTAGCCCTACTTAGGGCTTTTTCATGGTGGGCCTTCACAAATGGAAGGTATGGACCTCGTGACCTCTTTTGGTTGGTTCAGGTGTCCTACCTATCAAGAGCTGAGATGACAGCACGTTCGGTGGCAAAGGCTGGTGAGTCCGCATGGGTGATTTTAGTGTTTGGAGTGGCTAAATGGGCTTCTTGGCTTGCTACGGTAATGGCCTTGGATAGGTTACAACTAAACATGGGTAACCTCGAGGATGATTAGCATTTAAGGGTGAGACTTATTACGATTTTAACTCTGTTAAAGATGATGATTTCACTAAAGAAGATCTCCAATTGAGTGAATGGTGTGGGAGAGGGACGCAAACAGTTATAAAGGATTTTCCTATACCTTTGGTAATGAGAGTATGCCTATTGGGTTGGATGTGGTGTTTGAGTAAGATAGTGATATTTGGTGGCCACGCAGGTGAAATAGTTTCCAGAGAGAGTGAGTTGCAATCTTTGTTAGGTGAGGTAATTTAATGATTAGAGAGAGAAAAGTCTAGATAGAGAAAAAATGGTGTGTCTTTAATGAAGGTCTTGGTGTTCCTTGATCTTGGGCTTCCTTTAGGTTGTAAAAAGGCATGCATTTATCGGAGTGTCATGATGTTTTTGTTCCCAAAAGAGGTAGCCTTTGGATCTTTGACTTTCTTGGAACTCGTCGAAAGTTATGGAGTTCTTGAGTTTTTTGGCAAGTGGTTGTTTGAGGATGGTGGTTCTGTTTAAGGAAGCTTTGAAATGGTTTTATAAAGATTTGAGGTGGTATGATGGAGGTTTAAGCATGGTGAGGATGATGATAATGGAGAATAGAGCTTAATGTATATGATGGCTATGATGTTTGTGGTGGTTTGATTCCTTCTAGAATGGTGGTTATTAATAGAAAAGATGACGGAGATGAAGAGAGAGAAGGTATGTTGTGGTGGTTGTGGTATTACCATTGTGCTTTAGAGATGGTAATAGAGGGGTATCTATAGATGGTGAGGTGAATGTTAATATTTTTAATCCTATTTTTGTATTGTTATCTATTTAAAAATATGGATGATTATGTGGTGATATTAGGAATTATTTGTTAGATATTTTTGGATCCCTTTTTATTGAGTTTCCCAGTTTATTTTCATTGATAGTAATAAGTTTTGACTTTTTAAAATAGGAAACTAGCTGTTTTTCATTGGTGCTTTTTGTAGAAAGTTTTTTGAGTAATATTGAGTATTTCTTTGATTTATTCAAATCTATTTGATTGAGATTTTCTCAATAAATTTGGAATAAAATATGAGTAAAAAAGAAACTAACAGGGTTGACTTTCTTATTTTGTTTATAGTTTCTATTTTTTTTAATTGCAAGAAACACCTGTTTGTCTACACAGTCAAAGCATAGAGACATCTGTTAAGAGTCAAACTTTCTAAATTTGTTTCAAAATGAATATTTGACAATTAGGATCTAAATTTCATTTTGATTTCAAGGAGATTCGACCCTAGAATTAGGAGAACGAATCCGAACACTTCTCTAAGGATAGGCATTACCCATATGAAGGATCACATACTATGCAAAAAATCTTGAGAACTCTACCTAAAAGATTTCACACAAAGGTGACCACCATTAAGGAGCATTGTGACTTAGATACTATGATAGTCGAAAAGCTTGTAGGTTCTCTAAAAACCTATAAGATGAAGTTGAAGAACAAAAAGAAAGAGAAAGATCGAAGCATAGCATTGGTAGCTGATAAGGAAAATAAGGATGAATTTCTTGATGGTGACCTCAAAGAGGATGCAATGGCACTGTTAACACAGAACTTTCAGAAGTTCCTGAAGGATAATTTCCATGGTAGAAATAGTAAGAGATTCTCTAGACTGAGGAGACAAAACTGGGGAAATAGGAATTGTGCGAACAACAGCAGGGATAAGAGCACTAACAAGAAGAAAGACATTCAGTGTAATGAATGTGAAGGTTATGGTCATGTTGCTGCGGACTATGCAAACACTCGCACTAAGAAGAAAAACAATAACAAAGACATGGCAACAACTTGGAGTGATGAAGATGAAGACCTCAATGAGGAAGAAGAAGATGTGGTTAGTAATTTTGTGCTTTCACTTGTACTACTAAATTCACTATTAGCCATGAAGATGATTCAAAAAATGAAGATGGCTATAATTTTGAGGAACTCCAAGAAGCATATGACAAGTTGTATGCCTTATTGGAAAAGATGCTTGCAAAGAACAAATTCTAGAGGAGAAGATCACAAGCTTGTAGTTGGAGAAGAAAATATTAGGCAAAGGCAACAACTCATTGCGGCAACAACTGGATGACTCAATAGAAAGACTATAGGCTGTCACGACGGAGCTTGCCCAGTCTAAGGTGACCATACAGAAGCTAACCAGCTGCCTCGTAAATCTTGATATAGTGTCAGCCTTGGAAAAACTCATAACAACAAGCATGGTTTAGGTTACACTGAAGATGCTTCAAGTGCAGGAAAGACCATGTTTCATCAAGGCAAAACAAGCTAAAACCTCCAAGGTCAAAGAAGAACCACTGCATGACCAAAAGCATAAGTAGAAGACACCGCCGTCTTTTCACAACTATGGACACAGACCATACCTAGACAGAACCGTGCCTATATTCGACAGACACCATGCATTAAGGTTCAGGTAAGTAATCAATGTAAGAAATCTTACAACATTTCCATATGCCAACATTGTGGCATTAAAGGACATATCAGGCCCAATTGCTTTCAGCTATTGTAATTAATGTCTAGATAGGGGATATGAGATTTTGAAGAATAAGAAACCTATCAAGCCTAGGACTATAAATGAAAACTAGTTAATAAATTTAAAAAGGTTTGGATGAGGAAAAATGATTTAAAATGCTTTGTCTCTTATGTTTCTCTTAAAGCCTTTTTCTCTGAGAACTGGTACTTTGACAGTGGGTGTTCTAGGCATATGATAGGCAACAGGAAACTTTTCAAGGAGTACAATCCATGCTTTGGTGGTATTATCACATTTGATGATGGAAAGAAAGGAAATATTATTGGAAAGGGAACAATAGAAGGGACTGGGCTCCCAAAGTTAAAGAATGTTCTTCGTGTGGACAGCCTTAAGGCAAACCTGATTAGCATAAGCCAAATTTGTGATGGAAAACTACAAGTGCAGTCCACACAGGACAGCTATCAAGTTTTGGACAAAAGGGGCAATGCGTACTAATAGGCTATAGATCAAATGACAACTGCTACCTATCAGAACAGTCGTTGTATAGTTTCTCTATGACCACACACCCAACTGAGTTATGGCGCTAAAGTTTAGGATATATGAATTATAAAGATTTCCATAAACTTGCCAATTTTAATGTAGCTAAAGGTATCCCTAAGTTGGGAAACATTACCGGAGGAGTTTCCATAAAGCCGATCAATACCACACCACCTCAAAGGTAATGGAATTACTGCACATGGATCTAATTCAATGATTACTAAAAGTGTTGGAGGTAAGAAGTACATTTTTATATGTGTCGATGATTTTTCATGCTTCAAATGGGTTGATTTCCTTAGAGAAAAATCAGAGACTTTTGACTGCTTTAAAAATTGTGCATGAGATTAATGAATGAGAAGAACTACAAAATTGTTAAAATTGTAAAACTTAGGAGTGATTATGGAAAGGAATTCAAAACACTAATTTTTCTAATTTTTACAATAAACATCGTATATCTCACGAATTCTCTGCCCCAAAAACTCCTTAGCAAAATGGGTGGTAGAAAGAAAGAATCGTCATTTGTAGGAAATAGCTCGAGTCATGTTGAACAAGAAGAGATTGAAAAAGAGCTTTGGATTAAGGCTGTACACACGGCATGCTACATCATCTAGCATATGTACATTCGGCCAAGAACAAGGTGAACACCATACGACATTTGGAAGGGCAAAAAGCCAAACCTAAGCTATTTTCATGTATTTGGAAGTAAGTGCTATATTCTAAATGATCATGAATATCTAGGTAAGTTGGATGCCAAAAGTGATGAAGGTGTTTTTATTGGCTATTCTCAAAATAGCAGGGCTTATAGAATTTATGACATGTGTACCCAAATCATCATGGAGTGAATCAACGTAGTGATTGATGATATTGACAATTTGTCTGAGTTTTCATAGGAAAAGGAAACACAAGAACTACCGGAACAAGGACTACAAAAGAAAGATGAAGAAAATCTAGTGGATGTAACTGTGTAAACATCTGAGATTGCAGAAACTATTGAGCATACAGAGCAAGAACCTAAAGTTGTCCCTACACCTCATCCTAGCACACGCCTTGTGTGAACAGGAGCCTCTTCTAGGGTGACAAAGGCACATCTAAAAGAGAAGTTGGTGATTGGGGAGTTTGAAGAAAACATGTTAATTAGGAGACAACATCAGAACCGTCATCAAAACATGATAGCACATGCCTGCTATGTCTCCACCATTAAGCCAAAAAAATGTGAAAGAAGCTCTCAAGGAGAATCTTGGATAAATACCATGCAAGATGAGCTTAAACAATTCAAAAGAAACAAGGTCTTTACTCTTGTGCCTAGACCTAAGGGTTATTTGAACAAAATGAATCTTCTGCAACAAGTTCGATAAGCATGGGAATATCATAAGAAACAAAGTAAGACTTGTGGCTCAAGGATTCACACAAGTAGAAAGGATTGATTTTGAGGAGACATTTGCTCCTATGTCAAGATTGGAATCTATCAAACTTCTACTAGCAATCGTTTGCTCCCTTAAGATGAAGTTGTACCAAATGGACTTGAAGAGTGAATTTCTCAATGGCATCCTCAAAGAAGAAGCTTATGCCGAGCATCCAAACGGATTTAAGGATCCTCAACACCCCGATCATGTGCAAGGATGAAAATATCGATGTCGCCAAGGTTGTTGAGGTTTATATCGACACATATTTAGGAAAAATAGATATCTTGAGAAAAATGTGTAGTTTTTTCTTATAACTTTGCATAATGCTAAAATAATCAATATTATTTAATTTGAATCAAGTTAACAACATATATAATACAATTTTGGTATAATATGAATGTTATATTGCTTATGATAAAAGGATACCATTATTATATATATTGATTATGATTCGATTATTTTACATATCATTACAAACCAGGTACAATAATAGTAAATAGAAAGCTACCACCAAAGATAATAAAGTACACACAAACTTTAAGCATCTTTAATATCAAAAGGAGTTTGTAGTCTAAACAGTAAACTGCTAGGATATTACCCTTGAATAGTTTTGGAAGTAGCTGTTGACGCGCCACATTAAGTTTCTTGATCTCTTCCTATTGTTAACCTATAAATTGGATATTGTTGATTTATCCAACTTGATAAGTAGTCTTCATGGAGTTGTAGTAACATCTCAACACTAATTTATGGTTGGAGGATATACAAGTATATTAAAGCAACCATATTGGTTTTGTAATTTTAAACATCCTTGTTTGAGAAATATAAGGAACGTTATAACCATAAGAACTTTGGATAGTTTCTAAGCTCATGGAGTCATAACTTAAGGCAACAGAATCCTTATCAATTTGAATCATTTGAGTTGCACCATGTCTTCATATAAATTGCTTTCCAATTGCACCAATACCCTTACTTGTTTCCCTACAACCATGATCTCCATCTTGTGTCACATGCTTAAATTATTCTTCTCTAATGAATGGACTCAAGGGTAATTGACTAGACATTGTACTTTCCCTCCTCCCATAGTTCCTATCATCATTATCGTTACCCCCACCATCATCATTATTGTCGTCGTCATCATCATCAATGTTGTTGGTACTGTCATCATCATCATTACCATGAAGTGTGGGTGTTTGCATAGCTACTTCAAATGAACCGATGCTACTACTAAAAGTTCCTACTTCATCAAATAGTACTGTATCAACATCAATGATATATTCTTGAGCATGTCCTGCAATTTGTGGATCAGGATTGCCTTTCTTATCATTTGAATGTACTAGTTTGATCTACTGAATAAGGGGATCATCATCATCTTCACTTCCTTCAACTGCTACTTCGAGCAAGTCTAATTTATTAGTTTCTATCACTATATCACACTCTGCCTCCATATCCCTTATTTTTAACTTCATATCATAATTGCAAAAAACCAATTGTATGTAACATGACAAAAAAGTAGACAAAAACAAAATTAAAAATATACTACACATACTTCATGTAACATGACATTGAGCTTTGTAGAAGAGTCACGATTTATTCATTTTAAAAGTAAAAATTATTTAAAGGCTAAATAAATCTTAGTAAATAATTTTTGTATTGTTTTTAGGTTCAAAATATTAGTCACATTTTATTAAAAAATTATTTAAAAAAAACCCAGAAAATTAATTTTTGTGCAAAACCAAAAATTTCCCGTCCTTTTTAGACATTTTGTGGAAATTTTCTAAAATATCCTGGATTTTTATGGATATTCACAGATGTTATGGATATTTGTGGATATTATGGATAGTTTACGGACATCCTAGAAGAAAAATCCTTCCCCCATGTCTATGTCGAGTCTTCAAAATATGGATATTGTCGTAGAAATGTCAATAGTATCGTGGACATTTTCATCCTTAATCACGTGTTCAAGTTGAAAAAGGCATTGTACAGATTGAAGCAAGCACCACATGCTTAGTATGAACGATTGATTTGTACCTTCTAGAGAAATATTATGTCAGAGGCAGTGCTAATAAGACATTGTTTATTAGACATTCCCATGGTGAAATCACTGTGGCTCAAGTTTATATGGTTGGCATTGTCTTTGGTGATTCTCAATGGCATTGTCTATATGGACAATGCCATGGGTGACATTTTCTGTATAGATTGAAGCAAGCACCAAGTGCCTGGTATGAACAGTTGACTTCCTATATTCTAAAGAAACAGTGCATCAGAGGCACTGCTGAGAAGACATTGTTCATTAGATGCTCATGTGCTGACATCACTATGGCTCAATTTTATGTGGACGGCATTGTCTTTGGATCCACTTTTGAGGAACATGTTTGGACTTTATTAAGTTGATGCAAAACAAGTTTAAAATGAGCATGGTTAGGGAGCTAAATTTCTTCTTAGACTACAAATCAAACAGCTCAAAAATGGTGTCTTCATCTCAATCTAAGTATGGTAAAAACTTGGTGAGAAAATTTAGATTAGAGTCCTTAGAGCCTTATCAAACTCCCATAAGTTCTAGTGTCAAGCTTGGAAAGGATGAAAAGGAAATATCAATCAACTAAAGCTTGTATAGAAGCATGATCGGTAGCCTGCTATACCTAACAACTGGTTGCTTAGACATCGCCTTCAATGTTAGAATGTGTGTACACTTTTGATGAGTAAGTGTTTTACTCAGAAATCAAACATTTCTTGAGCTTAAATATTATGTAAATCCTTAAGCATTTTTGATATTTTGATTTCTTTTGGTGTTATTTAGTAGGAATTTAATAAAATGGGGTTCAACAAAAAAAGGCATCAAAATCAAAGTTGATGGAGCTGTTAAGTGTAAACAGACCCACGGTAGCCCTAGGGCCTAACACCGCAGCACTAAAAAAATGGAATTGCAGCACTAGATGAGCCTGCAGCCTCGCATAGTGATTCTGCATGGTCGTGTGAGAGCACAGAACCTGTGCACATAAGGTACGCAGTCGCACAAGTTTTTATCTGAGGCCGTGTCTCCCTAAGGCCTCCCAGCATGCTCTCGAGCTGATTCTTGTTTTTTGGGAAATCTTGGCCTTAATTCTTGATCTAATGGCCCAAACTTAATGCTGAATAATCCCTAGCCTTTCAAAAACGCTAGAACCTCTATTTTGCAAGGTGTAGAGGAATTGGAAGAAAGAAACCCATGAGTGAGCTGAAATTCTAGAGAGAAAAATAGCTTGGAGTTGAGGATTTTTAAAGGATTTTGGTAGATTCCTAGAGGATTCAAGGCTTAAAGTGCATCCACAAAAAGTTTCTTTTACCCATCTCTTTCTACCCTAATCTTAATTGAATTTTGTATTTGTAATTGGGTATGACACATATTTACTTGTATGGATTTCATAAAGAGATTAGTAATGGATTCATAAATGTTTGTTTAAATTTCCTATTTTATGGCTTGATTTAGTTGGATTTGGATTATATTTGGATTATTTTATTGATTGTTGATGTAATTAATATTTTAATTTCATTTATGTTTCTCTATAGTTAACATTACTAGTTAATTTGGCAAATGAACTAGTTGATGCAATCTAAGAATTTCAATGCTTGGGAGAGATTGTCTTTTATTATTACTTGGGAAACATAGTCTATGTTATTGATGAGACCTGGGAGGGTTGAAAATACATAGATAATCGACTTGATAGTTTTGGTTTTCATGAAGCTAGGAGGTGATCGATGCCTTGATAGTCAAATTGTGGGTTGAGCTTAATGCATGGGTAATTAGCCAAGTTAGATATAGGTATCAATTTGGGTATATTGTGTATAGAACCTCATTTGATGCTCGGGAGAGGTAATGAGATGAGCTTAGTGCCTTGGATTATTAAATTGGATGGAATGAAATTAATAATCATGAAATAGGATAAGCATAAGAAGAATTGAGCTAAACCAAGTCCCTAGACACATTATATATAGATTATCTATGTTGTAAATTATTTATTTTGTTTTTACGTTTTGTTTAATTGTTTCATTTTCCTTTTATTTATTTTTCTTTAAAATCTAATTGCCTAAATAAAGCTTGGTCATTATCGTTACAGTAATTAGCTAGTTTTTAGATTTCAATCCTTATAGGAGACGACAACCCTTAACTCACCAATCCTATACTAAAACTTGACCCCGTGCGCTTGTGGATATAGACAATAAAAAGCCTTTATTAGCTTCCAGGTAGAACTAAAGGAGTCATACCTTGCACAACTCTGACCATGGTATTTGGTTTACAAATGATACAAGTGCTTCTCTTACAGGTTATGGTGATGAAGACTGGACCAGAAATTTGGATGACCAGAAAAGTGCATCTTAATGGTGCTTCTACATAGGTAACAATCTTGTAGCTTGGCATAGCAAGAAGCAGAAGTCCATATCTCTATCCACGACTGAAGTAGAATACATTGTGGTTGGGAGTTGTTGCATTCTACTTCTCTGCATGAATCAGATGTCTAACTACGGGATTGAATAGGACACTATGGTAATGTATTGTGATAATTCAAGCGCTATTAACATTTCAAAGAATCTTGTTGAACACTCATGCACAAAGCATATAGATATTAGACATCATTTCATAAGAAAACTTGTTAAGGATAAAGTGATTTCTATTAAACATATTCAAACTGAAAAACAATTGGCTGAATTTGTTCACCAAAGCTTTTAACACTACATAGTTTGAACATCTTAGGAAGTCAGTTAGAGTCTGCTTACTCAAGTGATTAAGTATTAGAAAGGCAAAACACTACATTGCACTTGTCATGATTCTACGTTGTGTTTTTCCTTATTTCTTCTGAACATGTTGACAACACATAAATTTTAGATTTGGTTATACAACATGTGTTTGTTACAATTCTTCTTGTGTTTCATTTTGTACACTTTAAGATAATTTCTACTGAATTGACATGTGCAAACAAACAGAAAGGTCTTTTATATTTACTAGAGACAAGGATACATCTTGATGACCTATAGCAACTATATAGATGGTGGGATGATTTTCAAGCCAAGGACATGCATCATAAGAGAAATGTTACCAAAACTTGTACTATAGCATTCTATGATTGACACGTAGCCATAACTACTGGTTTGAAATTGAAAGCTGAGAGTGCAAAAGAAAAAGAGAGATGTGTAAAAGCAAAAAGGATAAAAGGCACACCAAGCGTCAAACTATTCCTACACAATGTGAAAAGAACAAAATGTGCCCATAGTGAGGAAAAATTTGAAACATAGAAAAAGGGGAAAAAGAAAAAGCGAATGAAATGGGAGGAACTTGAACTCTCAAGAAAGATAATAATTTTTGCAATGTGGGAAAAAGAAAGAGGTGTGAGAAAAGGTGCGAAAAACGCCAATCACACCAATACTTCACACACATTTTGTTTTTGTTTTTGTTTTTGTTTTACTTTGTGTTTGTGTTTATGTTTTAGTTTATTTTGAAGTTTCACATTAGCATTTGATTTTTGTACATTTTGATAAGTGTTGAAATAATTGGGAGCTTAAGAGCTTGAGTTTTAGTGGAAAATGATTCTAGATGATGGACATAACTCGAAAGTTAGGTTATAAACCCCCTAGGTATATGTTCTTGCTTGTTCTTGTATTGTTTCAAATATTGAGGACAATGTTTAATTTAAGTGTGGGGGAGGGAAATGATTTAACTGGGATTTTGCCTTAAATTTTTTTGAATTTTTGTTGATTATCATGATTTTCCTTCCATCACTCTTGTTTGACAATTCTTTTTTGGTCTGTTTAGGTTATTTAGTTATTGTAATGGTATTTTTCTTACTTGTTTGAATAAAGTATGAGATTTGAAAAATTGGATGACTAGAATTTGTTTTGTGATGTGAACCATAAATTGTTCTCTTAGGTCTTCTGAAATGTAATTCATTGAGATTTCTATGTGCTTAACTTGCATTAGTGATCTTCATTTTTGACTCTCTACACTTGAGCACCATGAATCACAATCACTCAAAATTTTGAACTTTAAATGAAAATTTGAATTTTAAATTTTATCTTTTGGGTAAATTTATGTGTATTAGATTGTTTTTACATCTCATGAACTCTAGAACTCTTTTTAGTGAGACTCAAGATGAAATCCTAGGTTAGTTGTCATTGGATAGTAAATTGAGGAATTTTATTGGACCGTTTAAGCTTTTAAAGCCAACCTATGTAAACTTCACTGGTAGTTTCCCCCATTGAGTGTTTTTGACCTATTTCATTCATTACCCACATAAGTTTAACCAAGCCATTTCATGAATTTCCTTTCACGCACCCTATCATCATAGACATCTTTGCATCTTTGTTTGAATTTGAAGATTGATTGTTGAAAGTGAGCATGGAAGGTGATGTGATTTGAATTTGTGATTTTGTTGTATCTATAAAGTGACTTTTTTATGTTTTCGCATTTTTTATTGTTTTGCTTAGTTTTATTTTGCTTCAATTAGTTTCATTTATATATTTCTTCCTATTATCCAATTGTTTAAAACTAAATAAATTTGGGGGAATTTCATTTCAATTAAAAAAAAAAAGAAAAAAAAGGGAAAGAAAAAAAAAAGAAAAAAAAGAGAATTGGAACAAAAGAAAGCAAAAAAAAAAAAAAGAAAAAAAGAAAATGATGATAAAAAGTGAAAAAAATAAAATAGAATAAATTCTTATGAATTTCATGTTTTGAGCGGATACTTGTAAGTCATGTTTTGTGGGAATGGTTGAAGATAAAGTAATGATTTGTTGGGGAGTTGGTTGTGAGTTTACATTCATCCATGTGAGGTCTAAGGTATATTACATGTCTAGGGTGATCC
Organism: Artocarpus heterophyllus; assembly: GCA_025403435.1. Classification (NCBI taxonomy): domain Eukaryota; kingdom Viridiplantae; phylum Streptophyta; class Magnoliopsida; order Rosales; family Moraceae; genus Artocarpus; species Artocarpus heterophyllus. The sequence goes on from CM046347.1 coordinate 28,986,761, forward strand.
AAACCGAAAATTTCTTTTTTCATCTACCTGTCGCCCTAGCCTTATATTACAAGCCTTGAAAGTCCTTGATCTGGAATGTCACACTAACCTACATTAGCATAGAGCGATAATTCATAAGGATTATTCTTCCTGGTTTGATGACTATACTGGTTTGATATATCGAGGTGTGTTTCTGTTCTTCAAAAATCATTTGAATGCCTTCAATTTATGAGTCATGTTAATGATGCCATATTATTCTCTCACATACACACCTTGGAAGTGCATAAGTTGAATTGTTTGAAATTCAGGTTAGATGATATAGTAAAGTGTTTTTGTTCAGTTAAATTGGTCATATTAAATTTGATTGAAACTCTTCTTGTTTCTTGAATGTGTTGTTTAGTGGTTTTGCTTTTGAAAACATTTACTAGTTGTATGTGTAGTCTATGTTTGACTATCCTGTGCACACATTGTACTTACAATCACACAGTTCCCTCTTTGCTCAACGTTGTTTTATTATGAGATGATTGTCTTGTTCACACGCCACACTTGTCCACTCATTTTGTGACTCTTGTTCACATATTTATTTGCTATGATGCATAAATCTGTTTACACACTTGAATGTTTCTTGGACATTATATGGTCTGAATATGCAATTTGCAGGTTTGATTGTTGATTGAAAAGTGTACTATGATTTTAAGTGGCATATTTCAAGTTATCTTTATATTTCTCACTCTCTTGGTGCTTTCTAGAAAAGGATTAAGTTATCTAGTTCTTCAAAAGCAATAATTGAGGGGGAGATGTCACCTCCGTGGGCATATCAGTGACATGATCACTAAAAGGAAGAACGTCATTTTAAGGTGGAGAGAAAATAAGCTGACCAACTTATCATACAAATATACACTGTAGCTACATCGTTCATTAATCATACAATGCTAAAAGTTGACCTACTATGGCCTCAGACTGCAGAGTAGACACTGATCTCTTAGTTCTTGCAATTGATATTTTCATTAATGATTTACTTTGTGACGACAATTCTTTGTCCACCTTATATCAAAAAGGGAGAGAAAAAATGAAACTTTTTTTTTTTTCTCTGCAACACCATGTTCTTGGCTAACTTTTTTTAGAGGCAAATGTATTCTTTTGCTTTGGATTTTATGGATGATTATGACATTTGCTTTGTAGGTGCTGTTGATATATGATTTTTGATAATAAGGAAGCCAAAGGGGGATATTGTTAGGATTTTTAATCCTATTTTTGCGTTGTCATATTTATCAAAAATATGTATAATTTTGTGGTAATATTAAGAATTATTTGCTAAATATTTTTGGATCCCATTTTATTAAGTTTCCTAATTTGTTTTCATTGATGGTAATATGTTTTAATCTTTTAAAAGGAAACTACTTGTTTTTTGTTGGTATTTTTTTGGTAGAAATTTTTATGAGTAATATTGGTTATTTCTTTGATTTATTGAAATCTATTTGATTGAGATTTTTCCACTAAAATTTGGAATAAAATATGAGCAAAAAGGAAACTAATAGGATTGACTTTCCTACTTTGTTTATAGTTTCTATTTTTTTAATGGCAAGAAACGTCCGTCTGTCTGCACAATCAAAGCACAAAGATATTTGTCAAGACAGTTTTCGATACAACAGAATCATACTTTTAGTTATTGTTTAAACAGGGTATCGTTAATGTGTTCTGTGCATGCAAAATACCGTATATTTTGTCTATTAGGTCTAACAATGACCATGGTTTGTTTGGAGGCTTTCTGCTCTGGGTGTTTAGCTAGGGAAGCTTTATGACTTGGTTCTACGGGACAGGCCAAAAGTGGAAATCTTGCCATGGGAAAAGTCCCCTTCCATGCTTTGAATTTGTTTAGAAATATAATATAGGGCTGACAGGTGCACTGATGTCCAGCCGACCTAATGAGCCTACTTTGGGTTATCTGCTATGAAAGAAGCCAAAACAGAAGGGCTTGTCTTGTCATTTTTGTACATGGGTCAGACCTTTCACTTAAGGCCCATGTTGACTAGCTATGGATAAAGGGCTATGTTGTCCTTTATGGCAAGGAATCATGTGACCTTATGTCTAGGGCTTCTCAAGTGGGCTACTGGGCTGGCACGACAAGTGGGCCTAATGGGCTAGTGCATTAGATGGTTCAGAAATGTCAGTGGGCTTGATGGATTTTTTTTTAGTATTAGGCTAAGGCTTTCAAATGGGCTTTTTTTTTAATTCTAATTTCCTCCGTACTCATTTCATTTTAATTTCAATTAGACTTGAAACCTCCCGTTGAAAGTTTAATTAAACCAAATAAAATAAGCTCATTCAGGCCTCTTCACCTTCAAAACTACAACCCATTTAAAGAATCCCACAATATGGCTTGGGTCCATTTCCATACCTTAGGCCATATCATAGGATATGGGTTAGGATTATGCCCTACAAAAAAAGTGTATCAATATTAGCCCCTTAATTATGTAGTTTGTATAGCGCAACAAGGCAGTCTGGACAACCAGCTCTTAAACCTTTTTAAATGGTCTTGGTTGTCGTCATTATGAAATTCTATCTACAATCACGAACATTAGTGAAGTAGCTTACCCACAAATTAGTTTCTCGTCAGGTGAAGGAACCGGCCTTCTTAAAAGTATTCTTCATTAGGGTCCAAGAATTTGTCAAGAATTGCCCTGTGAGGAGGTGGAACTTCGTTGGGAGCGGTGCCATTAAGAATAGGCTTATGTTAGAACATGCCCGTAGTTTGAGCTTTAAGAGCGTGGGAAGAAAAGTATTGGGTCTGGTGGATCTGTATCTCAGGCAAGCATACCGCTTCTTCAGGTGCCACTTTGTCTCTGTCGTTTGGAAGAGCAAAAAGCATGTTATCGCTTCGAAGATGGAGATACCAAAAACCATATTTCAGGGTGACCTGTGCGTTAAGATTAAACACTAAGTATCTAGGTACCACTTCAAATTTTTTCTCCTTTTCACCATGTCACAAGTCTAAGAAAGCCATAGAAAAGTTGGGATAGAACCATAAGAGCACGAGTCAGAGACGATAACGTTTGTTATTGTACAAATGCCGAAACCCGTGGGATGAGCCGTAGAAAATGTCAACTTGAAATCAATAGATTCCCTTTTAGGTACTCTGCATTGCGAAGTATGCCAAGGTTGTTAACAATTGAGATACACGCCATTTCCATGTAGAAAATATAGGGTACCACCTTGTGTATCATTATCATCCTAACATGCGAGTTTATGTGTGAGCCAAATACCGAGGAAACCATTAATGCCATGTGTAAGAATGACATATTGGATAAGCCCTTAAAGCCATTTGGTCGGAGAGCAGTCCCTAATATTTGTAAATCTTCTTCTTGATACAATGCAGAAAAAAATACTCTTGACGTGTTCAGTGCAGCCATTGTTCCACAGGAGAGAGTTTCATTGGATCAAGAAGTTACCTCATTTGATTAAGAAACTCCTTTGCCCAACGACAACGCATCCCATTTAAAGATTATTCCACACCACTGCTAGCTTCCCAAAAAAACCATATTCTTGCTCCTAACGCAATGACTTAAAATTTACTTGTAGCCCCCTATTTATTGCCTTTGGTTCCCACATTGGGAAATGCCTCTCCATCTGTATCGGCTTCAAAACAAGATATTTTTACGCCTTCAACTATTGCAGTGATAACTCTATAAACATAGAGTATGCATATATTTTTGCTGTGTCCCTAATTTTATTTATTTTTATATATTTTATTTTTATTTTTTGTTAATTTGATTTTATTTGATTCGACTTTATTTTTATTATTAATATTAACATTAATATTAATATTAGTATTATTATTGTTATTATTTAATTTTTCCCTATAACTATTTATTTGTCCTTTTTGTGTATTTTAAAATTAGGTGACAGGGGCTAAATGTCTACTAGGAACAAAATTGGGGCCAAAAAGATAGAAAAATTTGAAATTAATAGGTTGATTACAGTCAACCACATGCGGCAGCAATAGGCGCACCACTAGCCATTGGATTTCTTAGTTAACGGCCAAGATTAACGCTTGAAATGCACCCCGACAATGGTGTGTCATGACTAGACCAACAGTAGACTCAACGAGTCTTAGCGTGTCACGGGTCCAACATGTCAACGCCTATCTCAACCATGCTAAATCTAGTGCCTCGCACACCATAGAGTTTCTGTGCAATCCGAAACATGCCCAACGTCGTTTCGCCAGCTAGGCCGCATTACTGTAGTGATGAGACTGTGAAAAATGCATATTTCTTAAGACTAAATATCATCATTTTTATTAACAGTTCTTATTAAATCCCTTAATTATAGCATTTGTGTGTTAGTTAGTATTTTAGTATGTTTGTATGAAAATAGTTTAAAAATATGTTTTTAGTGTGTTTTTATGTTTAATAATATTTTTGGTAATTTTTAGAATCATTTTGGTTTGTTAAATTTGTGTTTAGTTTGTAAATAATCAAAACCGTAAAAATAATGTTGTGTAATTATATTTTAAGTCTTAAAGTGTTTGTAAATAAATTTTGAGTGTGTATAATATTTCTAGTAATTTCTAAAAACATTCTCGAGTCTTAAATAATATATCTATTAAGGTCTATTAATTTTAGAAGTTTTTATTTATTTTTAGTTACTTTTGTGTGTTTTATTGTAAAATAAATATTTTAATTATTGTAAAAATTAGGTTTGTAAAATAATTAATTTTGGTTTGCTTATTTTATTTTAGATTTGAAATCTACAAGAAAAACATAGGAAAACAACGCGAAAAGGACAAAAACAAACCTAAAATGCTCAAGAAATCAAAAAAAGAAAATAAAAATAAAGAAGTGCCATGTGGCACTCTGTCAGCCATTCGATCGGAACCGCCCAAGCTATCTCAGCCGTCCACGCACCCCCATCACCTGTTGAATTTGTTATGCCTAATCTCACGTGAACACGCTTCTCTGTTAGACATAGTGCCCTAAGGAGTAAGTTGTAATATGTTTTTGGAGATATTTTATCAATAAAGAGTTTATTTATTATTCATATACCAAATATTGTCCTCTTTATGTTCATTTCTGTTGAATGTATGATAAGCAAACAAAAGTCTGAGACTATCAATCTAAACCTTTAAGAATCGTGCATATGATGGACAGATTATGTAGAAGATATGAATCTTAAAGGTGATGGTCTAAATTATAAGATCCACAATCAAGAGAATAAAGTTGGGTGCTTTATTCATGCAAAGATTGTTATATTGTCTACATCCCTAATGGGAGATGGCTTGTCTTGGTCATCGAAGTGGGACTCCGCAAGTAGAAACATGGATGTATTGTCATAGGTGCGATTTATTGGATTGAGACATTAAAGTTGAATTGATTTGGTTACTAATTCTGTTTGTGCAAATCAATTCACTTTAGACAATCATATGTATTCTGTCTTAATCTGAAATAGTTAATGGACCTGTATCCTTAACCTATGTTTTTTGATGTACCAAAGAGTGACCTTATGATGGTACGTATACCGATATATTAGAGACATGACTCTTGATTAACGTAGACTCATTATTCATAAATATAAAACCTATAGCTCTTTTGTAAAGTTAATAATATTCTCTTATATGCATTATCCTGTAATTTGAAGACTAGAGCGCTCAACCATTTAGATACATAGGTGTAACCAAATAGTATACTGTCTATGGATAGTAAGTATTCCAATGATGTGATAATGAAAAGCAAGAAAAAAATAATTGAGAAGGTAACACGAAATTTATCCTTAAGCCAATTATGAATATCTTACGGGGATGTAACATATTATGATATGTCATAGACAATTAGCTTAATAAAGCTTTGTAATTTTGTATGGTTTGAGACAGCAGCTCTAAGCTTTTAGTAGAGTAGCGTTTGAGTTGATAGTTATTAAATATGCATCCGGGATATTGTATTTTATAATTATAGGAGCTTGAACTATATATGTCAATCGGGTCCCCTTTGCTGGCTCATTATAAATCCTGTAACGATATAGCATGTTTTCCTATATAATGGTGACTTATGTTAAATTATTAAAATGGCTAAAATTTGATAAGAATAAATTTAATAATTCATATTAGTTTATCAGTTGAATTAATTTGTAAATTAATAAATTAATTCAAGATAAACATGTTATTATTTGGATAATATTTATTTTCTATGAAATTATCTGGATATAACTGTTTTAATTAGATAACTTTTCTATTGGGTTATTTGAATTAAAATTTAGGCTCTATCTAAGATTCTCGGATGCATGGTGAAGAAAAACTTAATGGTGCCGGAGTCCCAAAAACATGGTGAAGACCGTGCTTCTCCGCGTGAGTGTAGTAGCCATGAAATCGTGCATCCTTTTCGGTGAGGCCATGCTCCCATCATACCCGCAGGTTGGCACCGTTCTCCGCTGCATCGTTGAGCAAGGAAGCCAAGCGAGGTGCTATTACGCTAAGGCGCCCGAAAGCTACATTCGACGCTGATTGTGAAGGCTTATGGCTATGACTACTCGCAGTTAAACTTTCAGTTCATGGGTGAGGCGGACTTGTTCACCGTTCATTGGCGAGGCTTGCAGCTCCTTCACAGCGGAGCTTTGCTACTCGTTCACTACGAAGCCTTACAACGCTCAAGGCCGAGCCGTAAGGCTCGAGGCCGAGCGTTGCTAGGCTTGGTCTTGGCTTACGGCTGAGCTCCAATGAAGCTCAAGGCTGTGCCCTATCGAGGCTTCAGGTCGTCAAATGCTGGTGGTTGTGTGCCGAGCAAGGAAGCTCTATTTCATGCCTTTTTTATGCCCAGTAGATGGTGGATAATGTTAATGGAGGGAAAAAAACTGTGCATGTAATGTGCACATAAAGTGCTGGTTTATTTTTGTTATGTCATTCACGTGCACTACATGATGCACTATAATGGAAAGCAAACCTTTTAAAGAAGACGTGAAGGTACAGATGAAAAGAAGAAAGAAAAAAACTGATAAATAAAAAATAATAATAAATTATAAAATACCTATGCACCTTTATGGGTTTATATAAATTTGATCTAATCAAAATGAAAATAAAATTACTAATCCAAAAGGGCCATATAATTAACAACCAAAATTCCATCTATGAATTAATCATTCATCACATGAATAAAAAATTACAAAAAAAAAAAAAAAAAAAAGTGCCCATAAACATGCATCAAGAACATGAGATTATCAACATAAAATCATTTTAATTAAAATTATATATGTTGTAACCCACTATGAGGCCAGTTGTTAGAATTAAATATGAAAACGCAATAGAAAAAACATATGACAAACAAAAATTTTTTTGAAACTTTGTTTATCAGAAATAACTATACAATTTTAATTAAAAATAGAAAGCTTGAAGAATTTGTTTTAAACCTCCTGAAGACCTATCAAGGTATCTTAGCTTTCCTCTTTGACATCACAATTTTTCAAGCCAAACCTCCACGCCAATAGAACAACAAGTGGGCTTCAATCTCACACATTTTTTTGGATCTGCTATGTACTCAACACATGAGAACTAAGAACTAGATACTCAGTAAAAAAAAAAAATATTGCATACTAAAAAAGTTCTGAGATAACAAGTATCTCTTTTTTTTTTTTATAAATTTTTTATTCAATTAATTTTTAAATTTGAAAATCACGCACTAAACTCTTTAGTGGGTGAATAATACACTCCTACAATTAGATATGTAGAGGACGTGCTTAAAGGCACCTCCACGTTTCTTTCCTTTTTTTTTTTTTTACATCACGTTATATATATATATTGTATATATACATCTACACGTTCAAAAACAACAACAACAACAAAGAAAAAAAAATCACGTATTTTGTTCGTGTATGTATACATATATAAATAATGAATCAAATTCAATCTTACGTGTGTGTGTGTATGTATAATACATATTTAGTTCAAAGCTAAATTTCAAATCCCACGTATCTTTATACGTGGATATATATATATATATATATATATATATATATATATATTTATTTATTTAATTTATTTAAATAAATCATATATATATTTAAATTTTAAAAAATAAATCATATTTATTTAAAATCAGTTTTAAATTAATCAACTAATTATTTAATTTTGTGTCAATGTTAGAAAAGACAAAGTAGGGTCCCACCATACATGTATCATACACAAAATTAAAATTATATTTAAATAATCTTATTATTCAAATATTATTAATTTATTAATTTCAAACATATTTAATTAATTGCATTAATTAAATATAATTAATTAATTTAATTAACTAATGCTCATTTAAATGCAACAACACTTATCATATAATATTATGTGTCACAAAGAACATTTTCTGTGTTACATCAATATCTTAAGTGTGAAATAATTAATTCAAAATTTAATAATTTTAAATTAAATATTTATAATTTATTCTATGCATCAAGTCCAACACAGTGTCATAGAGGTAGTATTAGGGACCTATGGACCTATGACTCAAACTCCAATAAATTTAATAAATAATTAAACTCTTTAATTAATGTGCTAAATTTATTAGTTTTAGTGTTACTCTACTAAAAAACTGAAACCACACTCTTGAAATTAGAGTGATTATTACTCAAAGAAAATTAGTGAGTAGTCAATTAATATAATCTTTACATATAAGTCAGTCCTCATAAACAGATCATAATAAGAGTTAAGTTCAATTTTAGTTCACATCTCTTATTATATCTTTATCCTTGAGTTTCAATAGTTCTCTAATGTATAGTTAATTCATAATCTTATTATGAACTGGTAATCTACTGTTCAAATCATGAATCATCATTCAAGAGAACAATTTTTCTAACTTCCATAAGGAAGGAATGGATTCCATATCTGTATAATATTATTTCCAGCCATATATTCCATCATATTTCCAAGATGCTTAAGTTATGATATGTCTTTAAACAAATTTTACTATGCAAGTCAAAAAACATAATGTCATAAATAAGAGTCTAATAAATACTCAGGATTAAGACTGTCACACATATGACCATCAGAGTGATAAATTTGAATGCTCTATTTGTAACAGACGATTATTAGAGATTTATAATTTATCTGGTCCAATCCTATACAATCTTATTATATAAAGTATCTCCAATCTAATGTCTCTACATTAATAACTTAGATAAGACTATTTTATCTTTAATGAGATTGGACCGTAGTTGTAATATTTAATTAAAGATCTCAAACTTTAATTAATTATTACGGACTATTTAGATTATTACTTATAAATTTTATTCTTAAGTATATAACACTTACATGCTAAATTTATAGTCACATAAATAATCATGAAATTTTTTTGATGTCTATTAAAATATTCATAATACATATAAGCAACCAAAATAATTACAAATGATATTTTATTTATTTATTAACAATATGTACAATATCATTGCTTATAGGGCACCAATTCAAACAGCTAGTCTCCCTAAGAAACTGGCCATTAGCATAATTTAAGTTATCTAGGCAACTAGGGTATGTATGCCTAGCTAGCTAGTTACACGCAATGGCTATTTGTTGAGAATTTTCTTGGAATCAATCTTCAGTGTTCACGTATAAGCTTATCAGAACTCTTGTTAGAGGAGAAATAGTGCCTGAAAATTATCATAATTAATGGCGATCTCAATGTGTATCAAACAAATTAACTTATAAGAAACATGTTTTTGAAACTAATTGAAAACTGGTGAACAATTACTAGTACTACTATTATCGTGTTGCAAAAAAAAAGTGATCTGCAAATATAATCATTAGTCATAATTAATTGAAATCAATGTTTTAAAACAATTTACCATGTGTTTGTTTAAACCACAATTTTTCGATTTTAACCAAAATTTTTACCATGCTTTATCGTACATATTATAGTATTTTTTGTTCAAATTTATAATTTCAACTGATCCCAAAAACCCTATTAACTTAGCTATATATATATATATATAAATTTATATACATATAAATTTAGAACGTATGATCGACAAGTTTGATCATTGACGAGCTACTTACTGAATTTTATGTGCTAGTTGGTACCCAGCTGTTGCAACCATTCCAATGCTAACGCTGAGAAGGTTCCAGTTCTTCTCCGAAACCAAAATGTATAATATTATATTAGAAAAATCTACAACGATAAGCTTAACTTCTTGAAATAATTTGATGCACAATTATTGAATTCCATGTGTTGGGATAGAAATAAATTACTGGTGTGATGACCGTGCTGTATTTTGCCCAAACAAGACCACTAGCGGCAATAGCTGGTATATACACAGGGAGAATTATATTAAGCTATCAGAAGTATATTCCATTAATTATCTAGTAATGGTTATAAAAATTAAAAATATAACAATGTGAGATCATTTTCATTAATTAGCGGCTCAAATAAAAACCAACTATTAATAAAAAATAAATAAATAAAGTAAAATAATAATAATAAAAGAAAACTAACCTGCTTGCTGGGGATATGATAGTTCTTCAGGCGACTTTCTGGAATCAAGTATGTTTGCAATGGTTATGCCCCACTTAAATGTTGGTGCCCAGAAATGAACTGCAATTTTTAACCAGCAATGTCTCATTTGATATGTGATCGATGAAATTTTTATTAGGCAAGTACCCACTAGATATTGGTGTGAAAAAAGGAAAACAAAATACAAATTCTGTTGCAGAATAGATTTTGAAAAACTAAACAATTGATTTTAACTTTGAAAAAAATTACGGAGCTTGATTCTCATCAATTTCAATATACTTTACAATTAAAGTGTATTCATCTTATCCGCCTTTGAAAGTTAAAGGTTTACAACACTGATAATTGAAATCTAAAAACATTATTATATATTGACAAATCAATTTCTTCTAGAAAATTCATTAAAAAAATTTGTTGAAGAAATAAAAACTTTTCAAAAATATTATAAAGCGGATCGATAAAGAAACCTGACGGATAATATAATTTCCCCAATCAATCTAGAATGTTTTCTTTTGAGAAAAGTAACAACCTTGTAATATTACCAATCTTGACGTATTATAATCAACCGGCATCATCAATATGAAAGCCAAAATTCCATCTTAATAACTTTTCTAAGTACACTCGAAGCCTGACTAAAAGATGATCAGATAATCCGTGCTAATTAACAGAAAAACGAATATTTTCTACCACGAAAAATAATTACCACAAAAAAAGCTTTAGAAAGAAGCACAGAAATATTACGTGGCACAAAAGATTATGCTCAACTAAGTAAGTGGAAATTGTCTACCCAAAAAAAAAAAAAAAAGAAAGAGGAGAAACTTCTGACAGAAAACTGTATTATAAATAAATTAACAGAAAAGAAAGATTAATATTCAAGAGAAAATTAAGAATTAAACTAACTAGTTTTAGGCCCTGCAGGATGATTCCAAAGCGCCTGAATCTTATTAGCTGCCATGTTAAATGAAATTGATCTCTCCTCTAATTGTTGTCTCTCCCGTTGACAAGAACTAAGTAGCTCGTAAAAAATTATGAGAATAATTCGGTGCTCTCTATATGTATATATTAGTGTGTAACGTCTCTATAATATTATCATCAATTAGTCATTATATAAACTTCTTTTAAAAAAAAATAAAAGAAAAATGCTTGAAATCACCATAGGTGCTAAACATTACAACTAAAAAAAAATAGATCCTGCCTATGTATCCTATGTTATGAGACATATTTTTTTATTAATGTGTACTGTTCAGCACTATTAATACTATATAGTTATAGAATTAATATAAAAAAAAGTCTGCTTTGACTATTGAATTGGTCACATATATTATTTAGTTGGCCAACTTAATGCTGTCATGGATAATGTTGCTGGATTTCTTTTATCATTGACTAACTTTTGTGTTTGTATTATAGTCTCCATTAATTAATTAGATGGTACTTTGACTTTTTTGTTTTTGAATTATGAAGGAGAAAGGGAGCAAGTAGCATCAAAAAACTAAGCTGTATAATGTACACTCATCCGAGATCAAGTCCACCATCATTAAAAAATAAAAATAATTAAACAAACAAATCTCAAGGAATTATATGAGTCAGAAAATTCATAATGTAGCATTCAGCATGAGGCAAAAATAAACAACTAAAACTAATAAAAAAAAAATTTTAACCTAAGAATGTCTGATAAAAAATCTTTCCCCAGTGTAAAACCACAAACTATGACAAATCTTAGATTTGGAAAAAAGTTAAAAAAAGAAAGAAAGGGTTGATAATGTATTGTGATAGAAATGGATTTGTACAAGTACATACAAATGGTGCATAATTTTATTTTTTTTTGAGGGTACAAATGATGCATATCTAATCAAACACAACTACACTACTAAATTAATTAGATGATTATTCCTATATTGAGATTGCTAAATGTTTTGATTGGGATAACATTTGGTTTGTAATTGATTCTACGTATGTTGTTGAGCTACCGAAATTTAAGACAAGTAATGTGCCTTGGTGATTCAAGAGTATATGGGTTGCGTCTCTGCACTATCTAAACATCATCTCTTTCTGGATTTCTCATATTTTTCGTGAAGGTAAGCAGGTTGCTGATAGGCTTACTGTGCACCGGACTTACGCAAATGCCTTAGAATGGTGGCCTACTAATGATTTTGTGCTCAAGTAGTAAGTCATGATCAAGGATGAAAATATCGGTATCGGTGAAAATATCGATACTTTAATTTTACAAAAATTTCAGAGAAAATAACGGTATTAATTGAAATTTTGATAAAAATTATAGAAATTATATAAATTTTATATTAAATATGTCTCAAATACTTTAAGATATAATAAACATTAAAAGAAAACATAAATAAATATGATTTATATTAATAAACTCTATACATATTAGTTTTGTCAATACTAAAAGTACGTTTTGTGAGACTCAAACACAGTTGGTACTATGACAGGTTATTTAAGTTGTGCTAAATATAGTTATGAATAAGTTATATATAGATTTGTTGACTTCTTCCCACTGTATTTCTATGAATGGAAAATTTGAATTCTCCTAATGGTTTGCCTCAGATGATGATGGTATGTTTAAATAAAGATAATTAAAAATTCTATAACCATTATAGTTTCCAAAGTCTTGATTGTATGTATAATAAGCATGAAGAGGCTCATTCGATGAGCTACTGTAATTGGATCCTAAATTTATTAGTTATAGACTCATGGAAATATTATCTTCAATTGATGTTCGCATTCTTAATGTGTCTAAGAAAAATATTCATTTATTTAAAGTATAAAATACTGATGGATTATTTAAAGAGAAAAAAATCCATTAAATTTTATAATTTCGACATCACTAAAATTTAGTCGAAATTTCCTCAATATGTACCAAAATTTTGTACAAAATACATTATAGATTTTTCGATATTGATATTTTTACCAATATTTACCGATATTTTTTATATATTTTTTTATATTTTACTTATATCGATAGTATAGTGGAAAGATATTTCTGTATCTTGAAATTTCTAAAATTTACACCAAAATTTCGCCAAAATTTTCGTCCAATGTCATGATATAGTTGGTCTTCAATAGCAGAGGTACATGAAAGTGGGTGGACGCATGTGCCCCCACTCATATTTTGAAAATTTTTTACCCCTAATTTTCGTGTAAATTTAGTTATGTCCCTACTAATTATAATTATGCCCCCACTTTTATTAAAAAAAAATTATAACTGTGACCCTACTCAACAGTTGAAACATATAATTGTATCCTTATAAAATAAAAAATTTTAATTTTGACTTTTTTTATAGTGCCTCCAATGAAAATATTTTATGTCTCCGCCATTGTTGGTCTTCCTGACCCTTTTTTAAATAGTTGACTTTTGGGATAAATATGCTTTCTTTTTCCTTTTGATTTTTGGACTAATTAATATATGTTCCACAAAAAGCTGAATATCATAGAGAACCCAATTGAATTATTCCCAGGACATATTATTTGTCTCAACGTAAGTACGTAACTCAACGTCACAAAGAGTTTCAAATTAAGGACGATATTATCTGCTTAATTTGTAATACAGAATGAATGAACTTGCAACGTGACATTGGAAGATGATCCTGTAAAACCAACTCTCTAGTTCAACAGATTGATACTAGATCTGGCACGTATCTAAGGGATAATGACCCAACAATAATGAAAAGTAATGAAATCAAAGGACAAGAAGAGTGATCATCAAATATATATGTAACAAATGCAGAAAACAAAAACCAGAACCAAAAACCCCATTTGCTCAGTGTCCCAGCACAACGACACGTTCGTTGAAGTGATCCACATCGGTTTCTGGTGCATCGTGGTCGTTGGTTAGGGTTTCCGGTTGGTTGGCCTTGCCTGCCGATGAAAGAGAGACCTTAACTTGGTTCTCAACCTTGTAAGTGTCGTCAATATCCTCGTCTAAGTCCTCGTCGTCATCATCGTCATTTTCTTGGCATTGATTGCCTTTTTCAGGATTCAAACCGCCCTTACACCCGTGGCTAACAGTGTGACTAACGGTGTGGATTTCGGGGAAATCCATTGACTCGTCCTCGGTCTCCTGGGCGGAAGCTGAGACGAAGAACAGCAAGATGACAAAAAGTGTTCCTAGGCAGAAGAATGTAACATTTCTTCTACACACTGCCATTTTGTTACGATGATATAATAATGATAACGATGCTTTTGTTTTCAAAAAGTTATTTTTGTGTTTTACGGGTGATGTGGGATAAGCGTAAATGAAAGTTATGGAGGGAGTTTGGGTTATAAAGATGTCATTTACTATTTTAAGATTTGAGAAACGAGGAGTCTATGTGAGTTGAGCTAGTCTCAATACCGGCTTAAGGGTATGGCCATTAAGACAACTGTCTATGGCCCCCCTTAAGTCAAGGCCCCTTGTTATTAGGATCATCAACTAATTACCTTTACACCTTATGATTTTCTTCTTCTTCTTTTTTTTTTTTTTTTTGGTTCGAACGATAACTAATTACTTTTACACCTCAAAATGTTGACATAGTAATCACTTTTTTTTTCCATAAAAACAAATCCTATTTTTTAGATCTTAAGTTTAATTTGGTAGATATTCTCCCAAAAAAAGTTTAACTTGGTAGAAATTATAAAACAAGAACAAATATTAAAAGATGTTTGTTTCTTAATGCTAATTTTTAACATTTATTATTAAGGTTTATTCTAACAATTGACTAAGTATCTTTTCAAACGTGATCTCATGTGGCATATTTGATATTTCATTTCAACATCCATAGTAACTATTCGTCTGAAAATCAATAACAAAAAAAATGTTTTAATTTTTATTCTTACAATTAAATAATTTCCTTTTAACTTTGTCCTCAATCATGGTCTCTAAAAAAAGTTCTTTTGAAGACTTGAAGAGAAAAAAGAATAATAAATCAATATATAATGTTTGTTCTTAATTTTGACTTGTAATTTTTGTCTCTTTACTATTACATGATGGGATATTCTCCTTTTTATATATCATTAGATTAGATTTATTATATAAATACATAACTTCAGTCAATAATTAAATTTGGTCTTCAAAATGATCAAATTATTATAAAAGAAAAAAAACTAAAACTTTCAAAAAAAAAAGAAAACACACCAAAAAAATCCATTTTGTGTGTATTTTGAGCATTTTTTAGGTCAAATAAGTTTAAGGTTTCTTTAATTTTTTTAGCTTTTCTATTTGATGTTATTTTTGGAATTTTTAAGTCAAAATCGAAGGTTGATTTTTGAATAAACCCAAAGCGTATGGTATAAAATAGTAAATAACCCTTGTATTATCCTATTATATAGTGAGTTGTCATTTGTAACAAGAATTCTTATTGTTTTACGGTTTTTTGTTGCTTTGAAGAATTACACTTTCGGTTTTTGAATTCATCAATAATATATCATTAGATTATATTTAGTATATAAATATATAATTTACTTTCGTTAATAATTGATTTTGGCTTTCAAAATGAATAAATTATTCTCAATGAAAAAAAAAAACTAAAGCGTTCAAAAAGAAATAAAGGAAACACACAAAAAAAAATCCATTTTGAGGGTATTTTGAACTTTTTTTAAGTAAAAAATTTGGAATTTTCTTGTCAATATCAAAGGTTGACCATGAAAGCGCATAGATTTATATGGTTTTTGAATAAACCCAAAATATATAGTATAAAATAGTAAATAATCCTTGTATTATCCTATTATATTCCCGGTTGTCATTCTTAACAAGAATTCTTTTTGGTTTAGGGCTTTTTTTTTTTTTTTTGGTTGCTTAGTTTGTTGGTAATAAGATGTCTTATAAGATATGAATACGATACTAGAAACTCGGGGGAAAAAAAATAAAGATTGAAAAAGCTAACTGCATCACTCAAAATAGTTCTTTAAAACTTTTTTAAAATAAAAAAGGATGCAATTACAAGTGATAACTGATTGGGATATTTAGCACTTCCGCAACTTACATTCCACATCTCCATGTTGATATTAGAAGTTCAAAATCTGAAGAATTTAAAGGTAAAATGGTCAAAAACCCTAACTGATTAAGTTCTGCATTGCATAGAGAAAAAATGATTTACTTGGTTTTGATCGATGTAAAAGGTTGATGCACAAGAAAAAAAAAATCGTGCAATAATCATGTAAAATTCCTATTCAAAATTTCACATACGATTCTAACCATCGCTAGGCTTGAGGCTTTGATAGCATATATTAGATTGTGTTTTGTTGCCTTTTTTTTTTTCTTTCGCTGAAAACAAGGCGTGTTGTACGGTTTTTTCTTTGTCTTTTGTACTTTAAATAAATTTCATTTTACCTATTTTATGCCGTAGATCCCCAAACTTTTGGCATTTAAGACTTTATTTTAAAAATTTGGACACTAAAGTCCTCAAATTCTTAATCTTGTTGCATCTTGGTCCCCATTTTAAACATTTGGGCATCCAAGTTCTCAAACTCTTAAATGACATAATAGATATTTATATTTTGAGACTGTTTTATTGCTTTGGTCCTAAAAATGTAGTTTTAAGAGTAAATTATTTTAATAGTTCTCCATCTATTTAAAAGGGAATTCGATAATCCTTCTTTTTTTTAGCTAAAACAACCTTGAACTCAAAAAAAAAAAAAATACGAAAAGGCTAAATTGACTGACATCTATCTATTTGGCAACCACATGCTGTGTGCATGACTAAATATCAGGAGTATTTTAGTAAAATAATAATTTTTATTACATTTTTAATAAAAGTTAAACAAAATTAAATTAAAAATTATAAAACATTTAAAAAACAAGAACAAGAACAAGAACAAAAACAAAACCACCATCTCCTTCTCCTTCTTTTCCTTGGACCCAATAATCTAGCAGCCCCACCCCCCCCATTCCCCCAACCGACTGACCGACCACCCCTTCCCCTCTCTCTCTCCCACCATTATCTCTCTTCTTCTTCTTCTTCTTCTTCTTTTCCTTGGACCCAATAATCTGGCAACCCCACCCCCCCATTCCCCCAACTAACTGACCAACGACCCCTTCCCCCCTCTCTCTTCCAACATTATCTTCTTCTTCTTCTTCTTCTTCTTCTTCTTCTCACATCAAGAATCATTGACAAGATCATAAACAAGTTGACATAGGCACATCAAAGAACAAGAACCCATTCATGTATCATCACAACTAAAGATGGCCAAATAAAATTAAATTTAAAAAATGGAGAGAAGATTCAAAATATCAAAGAACTTGAAAAAACAAAAATAACTGATCCATTGTTCATCCCTTTATTATCTGAAATAACCCATCACTACCTGACACCAAGCTAGTATGGTGCCTCCCTATCTCAGATCCCCTGTTCTAGGGCGACCACCTATCCTAAGTCCCCCTCACGTTCCTCCCTCTCTTGCTCTTTCTAAACAAAACAAACGAGAACACCACCCACCTTAACCACATGGGCCCCAAATGGAACCCCTCTAGAGACCACCCCCAACCACGGGGCCCACCCTATCACAATCCTTACCAACTCTCTCTCTCTCCCTTAAGGCCCACTTTAATCTGTCATTCCAACGCCTCTCTACCCTAAATCATGCCTTCTTCGACACTACCTAATGCCATCCGCACCCTGCTACCTCGACCAACCCATATGTTGTCGTGGTGTTCGTCCTCTGTCACGATGTTGCATGTTTGAAAGTGAGAAGGATAAGTCTTATGTTCAAAAAAATGAAAAAAAAACGATTGCATATGATCATTTGGTGATTTGGTTAAGAAGGTGATTTTGATGTTGCAGGTTTGAATCAGTGGGGAAGAAGAAAGAGGCTTATTTTTATTTTTTAAATGGTTAGTGTATGCGTCAGAGGACATTTTAATCTTTTTACAAGAAATAAGGATCATGTGATAGGCACGTTATCAAAAAAAAAGAGGGAAAATTGACGGATGTTAGTTTAGTTAGTTCCTTTCACCTTTTTTTTTGAGTTCGAGATTATTTTAGTTAAAAAAAAAAAAAAAGAATCAGGATCATCTTAGTCACCTTTTAAATAGCAATTTACTTTTTCATTTTTTAATAGCAAGATCTTCAAAAGCTATCCTTTTTTTTTAGTATGATTCATTATTTTTTGTCCAAAAGTAATGTTTTAAGGCCTAAAATAAAGTTAATTATGATAATTTTTGACAACAAAGTGATTGATTATAAACAAAAAAAAATCTTAAATATCTATTCTACATTTTTTTTGGAAGTTGGTACCAAATTATAATGATGTAACTAAATAACTATAATGCAATAATTAGTTGTTTAATCATATACTTTTCTTTCCTAAAGATGGACAACTAATTGTTGTATTACTTTTGTTTAATTATATCATTATAATTTGAAACAATGTATCAAAAATATGATAGAACTAACAAAAAATTTTCCCAATGATGTTTGTGAATTTTTTTTAGCTTATAATCAATTATTTTGTTGTCAATAATCAATTAATAATTGACTTTAACCTAGCATATTTGATCATTATTTTTAAGATACAAAAAAGTTATAATTTAAGAAAATGAAAGAGCGTTCGGGACCTTTTTTTAATATGTAATATATATATGTTTTTGTTAGACATGTATGCCCTAAGGAGTAAAAATGTAATACGTTTTTGAAGACATTTTTATATCAATAAAGAATTTATTCGTTTATACCATGTCTTGTCCTCTTTACGTTCATATATGTTGAATGTATGATAAGCAAACAGTAGTCTGAGACTGTTAGTCTAAACCTTTAAGAATTGGGCATATGATGGACTGATTATGCGGAAGACATGATTCTTAAGGTGACAGTCTAAAACATATGATCCGCAATCGAGGGAATAAAGTTGGGCACTTTATTCATGTAAAGATTGTTATGTTGTCTATATCCCTTTTGGGAGATGGTTTGTCTTGACCATCGGAGTTGGACTCCGTAAATAGAAACATTGGTACGTTGTCATAGGTGACAATGTGTTGGATCGAGACATAAAGTGAATTGATTTGGATTAATAATTCAGTCTTGGCAAATCAATTCACTTTAGACAATCATTTGTATTGTATCTTAATCCTGAGATGAATAGTGGGCTCGTTGTCTCGACTTGTGTCTTTTGATGTGCCAAAGGGTGACTCCTACATCTCAATAGTGGTATGCATGCCGGTACGTTGGAGGCATAACTCTTGATGGCGTAGACTTATTATTCATAGATATGGAATCCATAGCTCCTCTTTAGGAGTAATGATATACTCTTATATGTGTTGTCCTGTAATTGGAAAACTGGAGCGCTCAACCATTTGGATACATAGGTGTAACCGAATGGTATACTATCTTTGGATAGTAAGTTTTCTTATGGTGAGATTATGGAACGTAAGATAAAAATAATCGGGAAGGTAAGACAGAACTTATCCTTAAGCCGATTATGGATTATCATATAGGGATACGATACACTATGATATGTCATGGAGACCTAGCTATACGAGCTTCGTAATTCTATAAAGTTCGAGAGTACAGCTCCAGGCTTTTAGTGGAGTAGCGTTGGAGTTGATAATTGTGAAATGTATATATGGGATATTGGGTTTCATAATTATCATGAGCTTGAACTTTATAGGTCCATTTTGGTCCCCTTTGCTAGCTCACAAAGTCCTGTAACGACACGTTGTGCTTTTTCAATAATTGGTGACTTATGTCAGATTTATCATATTGATTTAAAATTTGAAAGAATTAAATAATTCATGTCTATTTATCAGTTGAATTAATTTTGTAAGAAATTAATTTAAGATAAACTTGTTGAATTATTGAGATCGGATAATTCTTGTCTGTTTATCGGTTGATTTAATTTTGGATAAATTAGATCAAGATAAACTTATAGAATTATTGTGAATTGATTTATTTTCTTAGAGATTATCTTGATAAAGTTTGTTTTGATCTGATAACTTCTCTATTAGGTTATTTAAATCAAAACTGAGACTTTATCCTTTAGAATCTCGGGTGGAAAATATAAGATTCGTGGAGATCTTTATGCAGGAGTTCGGCCTACCGAATGACGTATTCGACCTGCCGATGGGGCCTGTTCGGCCTGCCGATCAGCGAGTGATAAGATTACGGGCTTTACACGCGGATCTTATCAGATATTAATCTAAACTTGATTCTGGTTTGAGTTTTTGAGACCTAATCTGATAAGGACTGACCCTAGGACCAATTGCTATAAAAAGGGAGTGAGTCTCATGATTTGCTCAGATCAATATTGAGAGATTAAGAGTGATACTCTTCTAGTGAACATCTGAAAACTCCCTGAGAGCTTTTGTCCACAAATCACGAACACTAGCTTTGGGTTCTCTCTATTGGTTGGACGGAGAGTCATCGGTGGAAGAGCTGTACGTGTGAGCCCACACTCACTCCGGCTGTAGATTGAGAATAGCAAAGAAGACCAGTTGGTTGAGGCTCTTCTGGAACATTACTTTTCATCATAGGTTGCGGAGGTTCTTCAATACACAAGGTTAGTAAGATCTGTTTAATTTACACATGTAGCATGTCAAACTTGTGTTTTGAAAAATTACTCTGATGTTAAAAATTTTAAAATTCCGCTGCACACCTCTCACATGTTTTTTCCAACAGTTTTTAAGACCAAAGAAACAAAAACAACCTCAAAATATTGATGTCTTTTATGTCATTTAACAAAATATTGACATCTCTTTTGTCATTTAATAGCAAAAATATCCCCAAGACACTAACGATACAAACAAATTAAGAGTTTAGAGGACTTAAATTTCTAAATCCTTAAAATGGGGACTTACAATGCTAAGAAATTGAAGGTTTATAGACCCCAAGTGTTCAGATTTCAAAATAAGGACTAAGATGCCAATTAATTAAGAGTTTAAGGACCTAAGTATCTAAAATTTTAAAATGGGGACCCAAGTGCTAAAAGTTACAAAGTTTGGAGACTTAGAGTGCAAAATTCTTAGTTTGAGATTTATAAGAAATAAACTTAATTCCATGATGACTGTTATTTGCAATAAGTTATTTGCTAAGAACTAATTGGATAGACAAAGAACAACAATGAGTACAGACTGCATTCTGTATGTGCCCATGCATGTAAAAAAAAAAAAAAAATTGTGGATTTCACAAAGCACGTATGGTGTAAGGCTGTTAATCCTCCAATGCACTGGACATATGCAAGGCCTGCTATGCATGTGACAGGGAGGGTGTAAGGAATGCCTAGTATGTGACTAGAAGAGAGGTACAGATCTAAGTTGGATTCGGTTGAGGGTCATTTTGGGGAATTTTATACTTGTCTAAGTTTTTTAGAAGGCATGAATGAGCATACGAGAGAATAAGTTGATCAGAGTGAGGTAGGGAATTAGTAAGGGAAGTTTGTCGAAGAGAGATAGCCGCTCAAAAGCTCCACCATATTAGTGCTTATTTTTCTCTACTTCTGTTTGACTAAGCTCATCAATAATAATTTCCCTATTTCCATTCTCTCAATTCTCTTATTTCAATCATTCTAGCATCAGAGCTTTTTCCATGGAAATGACAGCAGCGAAGCAAATCGAGTGTTGTATGGATTCCATGGAGGAGCAGATGATGTTTGTGAAGGAAAAACTACAGAAACTCCTAGTGTTGGAGAAGAGCATGGATTTGATTATGGTAAAGCTTGTCGTCCTCGATCGGGTGGATCGAGCGATTCAGCAATTGGAATCTCGACCATCACCAATGTAGGAACAAGGCTAGGCTGAACGTGGAAAGCATTCTTGCTTGGAGGTCCTTCTGCCTTACCCCAGGGATAGGGGTGGTTTAAGTTCTTGATCGGGTGCTAGGGATCTGGGGAGTTCGAAGGATCATCAGATCATCTCGTCCAGGAGGCATTTGGAGATGCAGATTGTTGAATTTAATCCGTGTGGGCATACATATATGTATAATAATTGTATAGTATGGGCTATAATATGATTAAGCTTAATTAAAGTGGTATAATAACGTATAAAGTTTTGAGGTTTGAAGCATCTCATAAAATATGGGTCCATTTATGTGTACAGATCTAATAGTCTAATTTATATTTTTATGATGGGCCAAAATAGAAATAAGACAAATTTAAGGCATTTATAAATGGTTATGGTCCCTGAGTCATACATACAGTTCCTTTCTAACATCTCATCATTAGAAAAGAGAGAGAGCTTCTTCTCAGAGAAACCATATGTATTGGCTTGGAAGATCAAGAACCGAAATATTCAAGGGTCACATCGTTAATATAAATTCAAGTATACTTTCGCTAAATTTCTTGATTAATTAACATGAGATTTTAAATTTGATGATAGTTTTCATCTATGAAAGTTTCCTATAATAAGTGGTATTAAAGCCTCCTCACGTTGAATCATTAAAAAATATTTTCTTAACAATTTTGGTTGAATTATTATGGGAATTCATTATTTAATTTATATATATAACGGTTTATATATAAAACTTCGGTTATTTACATTTTTTTCAAGGATTTCGTTATATAAAATATATATATATATATATATATATATATATATTCAGTACTAATATTGAATGTTTTCTTAAGATTCAGTTTGAAGAAATTTGTTTCTTTTCATTTTTCGGCAGCCATGTGCAGGTGCAGAGAAAATCTTTTTTCTTTTGATTGCATTATATGGCATGCTTGCCAAAAGTGAGAATAAAAAAAATGTTTATATGTATGTATATATATATATATATATTAAAGTTTCGGTTTGTTTATATAATAAGTTTGACAATACAATTTCGTTGAAATCGTTTTCTCTGGATTCAAAAGAAATTTTTTTTGTTTCGTACCATATACGGAGGTTAGTGCCGAACAAAACCGAAAGGAAACGATGCATCTTTTATTTCCCAAGACTTTCTAAGATTCGGGGCTTTGGCCCCAAAAAAAAAAGGATTAATTTTTCGTGGGCCCAATTAGAGCTGTGACTCAAAATTAAAGAAAAGAAAAAGGGGGCTATCCAACCCCTATTCATTCAATGTTGATCATTCAAGTTGACCGATTGATTTTGATTGGTTAATTTTAACCGGGTTGATTTTTGATCAAAATTATTTTATTATTTTATTTTTTATTTTAATTTTAGTCACTTTTGGTACAATAAATTTAAATATTGGTCTTTTATATATATTTTGAGATAAATTAGTTGAAGCACGTGTCACCAAAGTGGTCTCTCTTATAGAAATTAATTTGTTTTTAAATATAAACGGTTGGGTTCATGCAACATATGTGAATATTGACAAGTCTAAAGGACAGCTAATATTTGACAGAATTACATATACAACTGTAGTAATAAACACGTGATGATTATTTCTTTCTTTTTTTTACATATGAACAATAAATTAGCCCACATGAAGATTTATTATTTGACATGTTCTTATTGTCAATGTTTAATTACTACAGTGTTCAATTACTACACCAAGAATACCACTTACAAGTTAATATTTCTATCCAAAGCCAAAATATTGATGTTGTGCTAGGTATCTTGTGATGGGCCCTATCATTGTTTGAATTTATTTAAGTATAACATGGAACTTATGTAAGCTTGTTGTTTTGTTCTTTATTCAGTTACAAGTTCTGCTTCTAATATTTCTACTAGCATCAATTTGATTTCCATGCTTAATGGCACAAACTTCAAGGCATGGCTAAAGAACATTATAATTGTTCTTGTTGGTGTCATGGATCTAGACCTTGCATTGAGGGTTGAACGGCCTGCTGACCTTGCGAATAACAGTTCCTCTGATGATAAAAAGGGCATGGAAAGGTGGGACCGTTCGAATCACATGAGTCTTATGATCATGAAGCGTGTTGTTTCGGAAACTTTCAGTGGCACTATGTCTGAAAAAGTTACTACAGCCAAAGGTTTCCTTAAGGAAATTAAGAAGAGGTTTGCCAAGAATAAAAAGGCTAAAACAAATATGCTTTTGGTAAACCTTATTTCAATAAGGTACAAAGGAAAAGGGAACATAATAGAGATGTCTCATCTTACTTCAAAACTAAAGGCACTCAAGTTAGAGCTATCAGAGGACTTATTCATGCATTTAGTTTTGATCTCTTTCTGCACAATTCAGTCAATTTAAGGTAAGCTACAACTGTCGAAAGGACAAATGATCCCTTAATGAGCTCATCTCATATTGTATACAAGAAGAGAAAAGGCTAAAGTAAAAGAAGGCAGAAAGTGCTCATTTGGCTACAACCTCTAAGGAAAAGAATAAGAAGGGGAAGAAGAATAAGAAAGCTGCAGGTGCGGCACCACAGAAGAAACAACAGAAGGAACTAGGTAATGAATTTGCCTGTTTCTTCTATGGAGGTGCTAGACACAAGAAAAAGCATGTACCAACTATCACGCATGGCGTGCAAAGAAAGATACACTTCTTAAAAAAGTTTGTTATGAGGTCATTTTAACTATGATATCAAGACACACTTAGTGGATAGATTCTGATGCTACTACTCACATAAATGTGTCTATGTAGGGTTGCTTGAGCTGCCAAAAGCGAAGTGATAGTGAAAGATACATCTATGTGGGCGATGACAAATCAGTGGAAGTTGAGGCAATAGGAACATTTAGGTTATTATTAAGGACTGGATTTTATTTAGATTTGAATGTGACTTATATTGTACTATTGTTTAGACAAAATTTGGTTTCTATTTCTGCACTGGACAAATTCGGTTATTCTTGTTCATTTGGAAATAGTCAATTTAGTCTTTTTCAAAATTCAAAAGTTATTAGTTCTAGTTCTTTATCTATTTATGACAACCTTTATTTGCTTGATACGATTGCCTCATTTACTGAAACTTTGCATATAAATACACGTGGTGTAAAGCAAAAATTAACTAATCAGAATTATACTTCATTATGGCACAAGAGATTAGATCATATCTCCAAGTAGAGAATTGAGTGACTTGTGTTCGACAGGATTCTTAATCCCTTTGATTTTACAGATTTTGAAATTTATGTTAATTGCATAAAGGGGAAATAGAAAAACATAAAGAGATTAGGTGTCAACAAGACCTCAGACGTCTTAGAACCAATTCATACAGATATTTGTGGGCCATTCTCTACGGGTTCTTGGAATGGTCAACAATATTTTATTACGTTCATAGACGATTTCTCACGATATGGCTACCTGTTTCTCATTCACGAGAAGTCCCTGTCACTAGATGTGTTCAAGAATTATAAGGCAAAAGTTAAGAACCAACTCAACAAAAGGATTAAAGGCGTCAAATCTGACCATGGTGGAGAATACTATGGCAGATATGACAAATCAGGTGAACAACTGTTGGAAAAATAGTATGCAGCAAAATTTTAAATTTTTTTTTATATTAGAGTATTTTCCAAAACACAAGTTTAACACAATATATACATAAATTAACCAAATCTTACTAACCTTTGAATGCCGAAGAACTCTCGTAATCTGTGAAGAGAAGTAACGTTTCAGAAGAGCCTCAACCAACTGGTCTTCTTTGATATTCTCTATCCACGATCGGAGTGAGTATGGGCTCATGTCGTTCAACTTTTCCCAAGTGGCTCTCCTTCCAACCAATTGAGATATACCTAAAGCTATAATTCGTGATATGTGAATGATAGCTCTCTAGGGAGTTTTAGAATCTCACTGGCAGAGTCTCACTCTAGATTTCTCAACTGATCTAAATAATAAAGAGACTCACTCCCATTTTATAAAGATTAGGCCTAGGAGTCAATCTTTGTCAGATAAGGCCTCAAAAACTTAAATTAGAATCAAATCAGAATCAATATTTGACAAAATCTGCATGGAAACGCATGATCCTTTTATCTTCTGGTTGGCAAGCCGAACTAACAAATCGGCCTGCCGAACCTCCTCAATCGGTAGGCCAAACTTAAAGATCGGCCTGCCAAACTTCTGATAAAAGATCCCTACGAATCTTTATTTCTCACCCGAGATTCTTGCGATAGAGCTTCAGTTTTAATTCAAATAACCCAATAGAGAAGTTATCTGATTAAAACAGTCATATCTAGATAATCTCTAGGAAAATAAATATTCCTGATAATTCAAGAAGTTTATCTTGAATTAATCAAAATTAATCCAACCGATAAACAAGCATGAATTATTTGATCGTGATAATTCAACAAGTTTATCTTGAATTAATTTTATCACAAAATTAATTCAATCGATTAACAAACATGAATTATCTGATTTTATCGAATTTCAGCTAATTTGATAAATCTGACATAAGTCACCAATTATTGGTAAAGCACGCCGTATTGTTATAGGATTTTTATGAGCTAGCAAAGGGAAACCGATGGACCTATACAGTTCAAGCTCCCGATAATTATAAAACCCAATATCCCAGATATATATTTCATAATTATCAACTCCAACGCTACTCCACGAAAAGCTTGGAGCTGCACTTTCGAACTACATAGAATTATGCAACCCATAGAGCTAAGTCTCCATGACATATCATAATATATTGTATCCCTATAGGATTATCCATAATGGGCTTAAGGACAAGTTCTATCTTACCTTCTCGATTATTTTTATTTTACGCTCCATTATCTCACCATCGAAAAACTTACCATCTTAAGACAGTATACCATTTGGTTACACCTCTGCATCTAAATGGTTGAGCGCTCTAGTTTTTTAATTACAAGATAACACACATAAGATGATATCACTACTCCTAAAGAGAAGCTATAGATTCTATATCTATGAATAATATGTCTACGCTATCAAGAGTCATGCCTCTAATATACCGGCATGCGTACCACTATAAAACGAAGATGTTACCCTTTGGTTCATCAAAAGACATAAGTCAAGACAATAGGCCCAGTATTCATCTCAGGATTAAGATACAATACAAATGATTGTCTAAAGTGAATTGATTTGTCGAGACAGAATTATTAATTCAAATCAATTCACTTTATGTCCCGATCCAACATATCGTCACCTACGACAACTTGCCAATGTTTCTATTTACAGAGTCTACCTCTGATGGCCAAGACAAACCATCTTCCAATAGGGATATAGATAATATAACAATCTTCACATGAAGAAAGCGCCCAACTTTATTCCCTTGATTGCGAATCTTATGATTTAGGCTGTCACCTTAAGAATCATGTCTTCCGCATAATCTCTCCATCATGTGCCCAATTCTCAAAGGTTTAGACCGACAGTCTCATACTATTGTTTGCTTAATATACATTCAACAATGAACTTAAAGAGGACAAGATTTGGTATATAAATAATAAATAAATTCTTTATTGATAAAAATGTCTCCAAAAACTTATTACATTTGTACTCCTTAAGGCATACACGTCTAACAACAACATCCAAGATCGTTTGCTAAATTCCCAGAGGAGTGCGGAATCGTCCCATAGTACACTATGTCGAGATCACCTAGCATGAATGGTGTTGCTGAAAGATGAAACAAGACGCTTAAGGACATGGTGACAAGTATGATATCTTATTCTACTTTACCAAAATCATCCTGGGGAGAAGCACTTAAGACTGCAGCATGTATCTTTAACAAGGTTCCAACTAAAGCAATTGCCAAAACCCCTTATGAGCTTTGGATAAACAAGAAGCCTAGTTTGAAGCACTTGTACATTTGGGGTTGTCCAACTGAGGCAAGGCCTTATAGGCCAAATAAAAAGAAACTAGACTCTAGAAGTGTCAGCTGTTATTTTATTGGATATTCTGAAAGGTCAAAGGGTTATAAATTTTATGATCTCATGACTAAGTCAATTTTCTAGACAAGAATTGCATGATTCTTTGAGGATATTGAGTTTACGAGGGGAGATGAGATTAGAGATATTGTCTTTGAAGATGAATAAGTCACTATTCCTCCAATTGTTATTGACAATGATCATGATCAAGCTTCTTTTCATGACATTGTTGAAGAAACAATTTCAGATCAAGACAATATCGAAGAACCTCCCGTTCAAAATCAAGAAATTATTCCAGAAGAACAAACTCAACAGCCTCTAGAACCAATGCCATTAAGGAGATCCACTAGAGAAAGGAGAAGTGCAATTCCTGATGATTATATCATATTTCTCCTAGAACATGAGGTTGATATTAGAGTGGTAGAGGATGATTCAATCAGTTTCCATCAAGCCATGTAACTCTCAGAAGTGGATTAATGCCATGAATGAAGAGATAAAGTCCATGAAAAACAATGACATTTGGGATCTTGTCCTATTGCCTAAGGGAGCAAAACCCATTAGTTGCAAATGGATATTTAAGACCAAGAGGGATTCAAATAGCAATGTGGAGAGATATAAGGCGCATCTTGTTGCAAAGGCCATTACTCAAAAGGAAGGCATTGACTACAAAGAGACTTTCTCTCTAGTTTCATCGAAAGACTCTTTTAGGATAATAATGGCATTAGTGGCACATTTTGACCCTGAGTTATATCAGATGGATGTAAAGACTGCATTTTTCAATGGTGATATTGAGAAGATGATTTATATGGTGTAGCCAAAAAACTTTGTTTCGGGAGACTCAAAGCAAATGGTTTGTAAACTGAAGAAATCCATCTATGGGCTTAAGCTAGCTTCCTGTCAATTATATTACAAATTTCATCAAGTTATAATCTCGTTCAATTTTGAGATGAATACAGTTGATGATTGTATATACCACAAGTTCAGTGGGAGTAAGCATATTTTTTTGTTTTATACGTCGATGATATATTACTTGCCAGCAACGATATAGGCTTATTGCACGAAACCAAGAGATTTCTAGCAAAGAAATTTGATATGAAAGATCTTGAGGATGCCTCTTTTATATTAGGCATACAGATACACCGAGATCGCTCTCGATGTATACTTAGATTATCACAAAAGAGCTATATTGAGAAGGTACTTAAGAGACTTGGCATACAAGATTATAAACCAGGCGACACCCCTATTGCTAAGGGAGACAAGTTCAGTCCCAAGTTGGACACCAACAACTATTGTATCCTCATAAGGATGGTTCTCACTGTGAAGGGGGAGGGTGTGTGCAACGGGGTGGTCCTCTTGTTGCAAAATGTTGAGACAATCAAGGATTTCTTGCCATTAGATCTAGGAAGTGCCGACATGATTTTGGGTATACAATGGTTGAAATCACTGGGTGGAATGCAAGTCAATTGGAAGGACCTCATTATGAAATTTAAGGTGGGGGCGTGGTGGTTAATCTGCAAGGTGATCCGAGCCTTAGCAAGTACATGGTTTCCTTAAAGGCTATGGTGAAAGCTTATAAGAATCAAGGGGATGGGGTGTTGCTTGAGTTGAGGTGCATCTCGATGGGTGTTGAGACCGCCTCTATAGCAATATCGTGGCCCTTTCAAGAGGTTTTATAGCAATTTAGAAAGGTGTTCACCTGGCCATGAGGGTTGCTGCCCACTCACCTAATGGATCATGCCATCATTCTTTAACCAAGGTCCCTTTGATTAACGTCCTCTTTTACCTTTTATCCCCACTTTCAGAAAGCTAAGATTGAGAAGCTAGTGGGTGAGATGCTCATGGCGGGGAGTATACAGCCGAGCTAGAGCCCTTTTCAAGTTCGGTTCTCTTAGTCAAGAAGAAGGATGGGAGTTGGAGATTTATGTGGACCACCGGGCCTCGAATAAGGTCACCGTTCCCCACAAATTCCCTATTCCTATGATTGATGAGTTGCTCGATGCTTTTCATAGTGCTTGTGTGTTTTCTAAGCTCAACCTCAAATTGAGCTATAGTCAAATTCATGTCTGCACCAAAGATGTTCCAAAGACCCACGTATCGAACACACGATGGCCATTATGAGTTTTTGGTAATGCCATTTAGGCTTGCTAATGCCACGGCCACATTCCAAGCACTCATAAATGACCTCTTTTAGGGACTACTTGCAAAAATTTGTCCTGGTTTTCTTTGCAACATTCTAATTTATAGCCGCACCATCGAGGAGCATTGTGAGCATTTACGCACAGTTTTAACCGTGTTGACTGCTAACCAACTGTATACAAATGAAAAGAAGTGCTTGTTTTGGCAGGAACAACTTGAGTATTTGGGCCACATAATTTCAACAAAAGGGGTTTCGGTTGATCCTTCAAAGATTGATGTAATGTTGAAGTAGCCCATTCCTCAATCAATGCGGGGGCTATGGGGGTTCTTGAGTCTTATGGGTTGTTATCATCCATTCGTTCAAAATTATGGCTACCTTGCTTGGCCTCTTACTGAGCACCTGAAGAGGGATAAGTTCTGTTGGAATAACAAGGCCAAGCTTGCCTTTCAAAAGCTAAAAGAGGCTATGACTTCGGTTCCCGTGCTTGCCCCTTACCAAATTTTTCTCGGCCATTCATTGTGGAGATCGACACGTAGGGCGATGGCCTTGGGGGTGGTATTAATGTAAGAACACCGCCCCATTGCCCATTACAGCCATGCCTTGCCACCCATAGCCTGCCTTAAATTAGTCTATAAGCGTGAATTTACGGCGATTGTGTTTGTCGTCAACAGGGGCGTTACTACTTGTTGGGCCATCAATTCATTACTGACCAACACAGTTTGAAGTTCCTTTTGAGCAGCGTTTTGGTGAGTGTTGATCACCAAAAATGGTTGACCAAGTTGATGGGCTATGATTTCGAGATTCAATACAAGGTGGGGTTGGAAAATCGTGCTGCAAACGCCTTTTCTTGGCTTGATTATGCAACCTTGCTTATGGCTTTATCAATTCCCTACTCTTTACAATTGGAGGATATTGATGCCTAGGTCATGGGAGATGCTAAGATGCAGTGGGAAGTTGAGACGTTGCGGCAAAATCAGCTGGCTAGGCCCGCTTATGCCCTCGTGCAGGGACATCTGCTATATAAAGGCAGGTTGGTACTCCCATGTGGATCTCCTTTGTGTGTTGTGCTTTTACATGATGAATGTCATGATAGCAGTGTGGGAGGACACTCAGGATTTTCGTAAGACTTTGAAGCGTGCCTCCATGACGTTCTATGGGGAGGGAATGAAGCGGGAAATTCAAAAAGATGTGGTTGCTTGTTCGATTTTCCAGAGCAACAAATCTTTGGCTTTGTCTCTAGCCGGGTTGTTGCAACCTCTACCTAATCCAGACTTGATTTAGGAACACATTTCAATGGATTTCATCGAGGGTCTCCGAAAATCGGAGGGGTTGGGTGTTATAATGGTGGTGGTAAATTGCCTTAGTAATTATGGACATTTCATTGGCTGAAAATACCCATTCTCGGCCCCATCTAATGCTGCTCTCTTTGTTAACTCAATGGCCAAACTACATGGAATTCCCCCCTCAATTATGTCAGACCGAGACAAGTTTTTCCTCCACAAGTTTTGGACCAAGCTGTTCCATTTACAAGGCGCCGTACTTAAGCATGGCACGGCATACTATCCCAAGACCGATGGCCAAACGGAGGTAGTCAATCACTACATCGAGACTTATTTCTATTGTTTTGCTTCGGCCATGCCTCGCCAATGGGCCCGTTGGCTGCCTTGGGGCGAATGTTGGTAAAATGCTTCCTTCCGTATAGTCTCCGAGATGACTCCTTTTCCAGGTGGTGTATGGGCTAGATCCCGCGCAGCTTATCAGTTACTCTAAGTGCGCCACAATTGTTTCTTCCATGGAGCAACAACTACAAAATCGTGACGCAGCTTTGGACGAGCTTAAGTCCAACCTTGAGCGTACTCAAATGAAAATGAAGTCTCTGGCTGATTCTCACTGTCGTGACATGGTCTTTGATGTTGGAGACTTGGCCTATTCTAAGTTGCGACCTTATCATCTCGGTCTCTCACTTGTCGACCCAATAAGAAGCTTGATCCTTGATTTTACGGCCCCTTTCTAGTTGTGGCTCATGTGGGAGCGATCACATACAAGTTGCAGCTGCCTACTTTGGCTTCCATTCACTCGGTTTTCCATGTCTCCCAGCTTCGTCGGGCCATTGGGACTAATTTCATTCCCACCGCCATGCTACCCTAACTTTTGGAAAAGCTTGAGTTAATGGTGGAGCCTGTTGTCGTCCTTGCCATCACGACCCTGATGTGTTAATCTGATTTAAGGACTTCCCATCTTATGAATTTTTGTGGGGAGCCATGTGGGAGCTGCTGATTGAGTTAGCTTCCCAAGTTTCACCTTGAGGACAACGTGACACGTGGGGAGGGGTCCTTTTAAGCCTTTAATTCGCTGCACATATCTGAGTTGTGCTAAGCACGTGACAAGGAGGGTGTGAGGAGTGCCTAGCATGTGATTGGGAGAGAGGTACAAATCTAAGCAGGATTCAGTCCAAGGTCATTTTGGGGAATTCGGTTTGTCCAAAGGTTGTTAGAAGCTACGAGGGAGTGGGGTGGTCAGAGGGTGAGGTAGGGAATTAGCAAGGGAAGTTTGTTGGAGAGAGAGGGCCGCTCGAAGGCTCCTCCATATTAGTGTTTATTTTTCTCTGTTTGGCCAAGTTCATCAATAATAATTACCCTATTTCCACGCTCAATTCTCTGGCTTCTATCAAAGGCCTAACCCAAGTGGGAACGTTGGATCTAGGATTTTTATTTTATGAACTCTTATCTTTCAATTTTCTTGCTTATTGGTTATTTTTACTGTGGAACCAGCCTCACGCGGTGCCCTCCACTCTACGATTTTTACCGTTTGCTAAAAAAAGGTTATTGTTACCCTCTTTAAAAAAATTACTAGAACTGGCTTATTGCCAGTATTGCGACCATAAAATTCGTTAATTGTGGTGGCCCGTAGGTAGACAAAGTTGGTGTCTAAAGTAGTGTACTTTTCCCTATATTAACTTTGCTTTTATGTTTCAGCAAAATTAATCTTTCTTCTATGCATTAATTAGTCAAATATCCAGCATTTTGTTTTACATTTTCTTAAACCAGAAATAATATACCTTTAAAGACTATTATTAGCAATTGCAACAGGTCTTATAAAAATAGATCACCTCCTTTCAATTGAATCAACGTATATTCTTATTATACAAAACAAAATCAGAATGACAATGGATTTAGCATAATCAAGATGAGAGTGAACAAAATCCGGACCTAATCTTGAATTTTTTTCAGATGGCATCTTGCAAATATTAATCATGGCAGCTCATGGTACAAGATGACAGATGCTGCTAACAAACTTGGCGATGGCGATTCAACAGGGGAACGAACCAGGTTCTTTATGAGTTTTTCCGGAGGACAAAGAAGTCTGACTACCTTTTCCGCAGCAGCAATCTGTTCTTCTCTGCGGCCATCGTTGTGCAATAAGTCGCTGCAATAGTTGTAACATGTCATAACCAAGGGGTAAAACTTATAATATCAAATTTTATGCACCTATTAAAAAAATTTAAAATAAAACACAGTAATGGTTTGAATTTGTAACATGCGGTTGCAGAGAATGTTGTATAGAAATGATATGCCATTGTCGTGCTAGGCACCATTCAAGGTATTTAGCACATCATAGAGCAATGGAAAGTGATGACAAACTGCACAAGCTGCTTTAATTCAGAGTTCACATACAGTTTTCCATACCAAACAATCAAAAATCAAACTGCAAAGACAAAAGTATTCAAAGAAAGTTCGTCTTACCATAATAATGCGGCCAGCTTTGAGGGTGTGCATGATTGAAAGAGAGCTTCTGGAATAACGGCCCAATTCAAAAGAATGTTGGGTAGTGAAATGTACGGTATCTTTGCTTTGTACCTAATCAGCAATTCGGTTAAGAAATGTGCTCGGTAAGCAACAACGCATGGTAATCGTGCAAGCTGCATCTCTACAGCCACCGTACCAGAAGTACATAATGCCACCTTACTTGCCTGCAAAAAGAATTTGAGTGACAGGTTTGAGTCAAGCAAAACCGACATACATATACATACATACATACATACATACATACATACATACATACATACATATATATATATATATATATATATATAGATTATGGAAACTGATTTACAGAATTTGGGAGCCTGGTTTCGGTTGAATCCCAGTATATCAATAGTAAGGGCATCACCAGGTCCAAATATCACATTTGCAGAAGTTCAAAACTTGGATTGAATCAATATGTATCATACACAGCCTATTATCTAAAAGAAATTCCATATCTCAGAATTCTAAAACTGGTTGTGTGAGCCAAATCAGAATGTACATGTATCGACTAATTGTTCGATCTCAAATTTGTTCAGAGACCCTGGACATCAAAACAAATAAATAAAAACGTAATGGCACAAACAGCCTTGTCATGTGATTTCAGTAAATTGATTTGATTGGATAATTATATAACTATTATTTAGTTCTAGCAAGAATAAGCACCCGTAAGAATTAACACATGAGACTTATAATTTCCTCGGTTAAAAATAACTGACATAACCATCAAGAGGGTAAAAATTCGAAGTATTTTTCCACTCTTACACTTAAGGCATCGTATTTCAGGTGTGGGGAGCCTCCTGGAATCAATACAGCGGGCACAGGCCACTTACAAACAATTCCGTCAATGTAGTCTTCCACATGCCGATTTGGAGCAACATGAATGACAGTTACCAGTTCAGGGAAGGACTCTTGTAATAGTTGCATAGTGTTTGCAAAGATGGGAAGCATTCTGGTGACCTCTTGTAGCCTGCTTCCAGGAAGCAAGGAAAGAACCGTTGCTCCTTTAAAGAAACAGTAGTAATTAAAACATACATATTTTTTGAAATAGAGACAATTTTCATTGAGGTAATAAAAATTATTTACAGGTATAAGTAGAGGAATAGAATTCCTCAATACAAAACTATATCCCGGTCCCTAATAAGATCAAAAGAGAGTAAACAAATGAAATCCTTGTTCTGATGGACCCAAAGGGCTACCTAGTATTTAGTCCCATCCCAAATGACAACACTCTCTTCCTCACATCCCTTGAACATTCTACAGTTTCTTTCCAACCACACTCCCCAAAGAAGAGCTAAAAAGTACTTACAATAATATCCTATACCAACGAGAGAATACACATATCAACCTTTGTCCAAAGCATGTTCTGAGAATACATCCTTTCACTAGCTCCAATATCGCACCGTAATTCACAAAATAACTAGTACTATTAGCTAGTGAAAGGATGCCATGTGTGTTAAACCGCTCGTTACATATTAGTTAAACACTGAGCATGTAGAATTTGTGTTATACCTGTAGCTATTGAATTTTTCTCTTTGAAATCTTCAGAGTTCCCTTCTATCTTCAATTCAGGTGGGGACGAGCTCCTTCCCTAACACGGTATCCTCCAATGCATTAGTTGCAACTCTGTCGAAATCTACTTGTAAAGTCAGCAATCAAATAGCATGGACCTTTTGAATGAAATTAACTTTGTTTAGTATTTTTCCTCCGTATAAAATGACTATTTCAAGTAGAGAAATTTAAAATATATATCTTAAAAATCTAGTGGCATGGTGTCCAATAAGGAGCTATGGTCATCAATTACATTTGACCAAGAAGCAGCAGAAGATGTCCGTACTGAATTTAATTCCAAAACATCCTCCAGAATCGGGTGGCCCACAAATGTTGCAGCCAATCCATTTGCTCTGCATACTTCTTCCTCATTTGGAAGTATACACAAGATATGGTCCACAAATTTGGCTAGACCTTTGAGTCTTTCTTCACCCCCTTTCCATGCCCAGAATGATGGCGCTATGTAATGGAAGTGCACTGGAACATCCACTCTTTGCTGATTGTGTCTAGCTGCAAATGTAAAACGTGTTTCCCTAATTACCCACGCCTTACTTATCACTTAGGTTAGTCAACACCCAAAATATTGATTTTAAATCCAAAAGGACAATGCAACTTTACCTCGTAACTGTTTTAACAATCTGAAATTGAAACCTTTAGAATCCACTGTCACAACAACATGAGGTTGAAACAGAAGAGCGGCCTCTACCGTCTCCTTCAATTTCACCTGAAATTCTAAATTTCCAGCATTAACTTCCAGGCCAAATAAGCTACAAGGATGCACCAAAATTTCCTCCTAAATGAAAAGTTATACAAATAGAATATAAATGTTAAAAACTGTTTACAGGTTTTATATTAGTATGATCTTGTTTTGCCCATTACTCACTCTGATCTTATTTAAATGAGGCAACAACTCCCATATCCCCATCACGGAAATATCCTCCATGGGAACCAGAGATTTTAATCCTTGTTTGGACATCATGGACCTGAATGAGTTATGACAACAATTTAGCAACACAAGATTTAGAGGTAAACGATCTCCACAAAATTATCCACTTCACGCACGAAGAAACTGAAGTAAAACTTATTCCACTTGTTACAAATTTTAAGATGAAAGAAACTTATACCAACAATGAGATGAAAAGGGCGCTTTTCCAATATCATAAAGAAGCAGGAATCTAAACTCACTATTTGCGTGCATTACAAGAAATATGTAATCCATGTGTAACCACTAGTTGGAAAGAAATGCTAAGGGAATGGTTAAATGAACTCAATGCTTAGAAAACAACAGCTTACCCTCCAACACCAGAAAAGCGGATGGGAAGAGGCGAGATCTTTTTAAGAGATGCCATGAGCCGAGAACCAATGGTATCCCCAGAAACCTCTCCAGAAACTATAAAGATCCTCAGTTCTCCATCTTTAGCAGCATTTTCTGTCACAGTTCTACTTGAAACTGATAAATCTCTTCTCACTAGCCTTGAGAAGCCCAAAATTTTTTCGCTTTTCACATTCCATATTGTTTTAAACAACATTTTCAGTATTCTGCTACACACAATAGGTACAAAAGGAGAAAGAAAAAAAATAGTATGTCAGCATACTTCACATAAACAGAATTCACCAAAAATAAACCAGATGACAAAAATGAACACGTTAAATTAGATCCCTCCACGTCTTCAATCCATTTTAAGTTTGAAGTATTCAAACAATTTAAAACAGACCCTTTTCATAGTTTTTTTTTTTTGGATTAGTTTTATTTTTTTTCGTAAATTTTTTTATTTGGGGATCAGTTAGCCTATTCAAACCTCTACATTTTACCTGTCTTATGAAGTATAATCCAAAGCATTCCCTTTTTATCTCTATACATATACATATACATATACATATACATATACCCTTTCAATATATATATATATATATATATATAGATATACATAGATATGAAAAATATATGTTACAAAGTTGATACTAAATCCGTACAAGAATTATACAAAAAAATCCAGTATACCAGCATCTAAAGGTTCCATATAATGCAGAATTCACACATGGCACGATTAATATAAATAAAAACTAAAATAAGTTGGATATATTAAAAATTAGGAAATGAACTAAAGAAGCATTTGGCACCGAAATTCGAATGGCGTCACATAAGAATGAATTTTTGCCTCTGAGGAAAAAAAAAAAGAATAGCTTTTTTCTTTTAATGAAAAATTAAAAGTAAGAGATGGAGAAAGCAAGTTAAAGAACAGTTACAGTGGAGGACGGGAGGGAAGCTCCTTGGCAAAGGCGACGGGCGGTGGGTTTGGGAGCAGTTCGTGGAACTCTTGGAGAGTTTCGCGAAACCCACATGGAAAGTTCAATTGGAGCCCACCTTAAATCGACCCTTTTGCTGGGCAAAAGGATTGTCCGTTCGAGTTAATTAGGTCCAATACAGCTTTTCTAACAACTCTGATTCGAAATTACTGCTTTAGGCTCCGTTTGACAGAGGAATGGAGGGCATGAATATGAAGCAGGGAGAGAGTTTGGATAGATGGGAAATGCAAAGGGCAGAAAAGATTATAACAGTTATTCTAACTTACAGGATGTTTGAAAAGATAGTGAAAATCAATAGTAAGAATTACTTTTATTATATTATGTGAAAGTTTTATATTATAATATATTTTTTTATTATTATTGTAGCATGTGAGAGCTTTACACTTGTTTATAATTGATATTATAATAGAAACTGAGTGGTTCCTACCATTGCCAAACACCCCCTTGATTGGTTAGGAAGGGTTAAAAAAAGATAAATGATAGTTTTTTATGTAATAATTATATTATCTATTTGTATTATTTATTTAATTTTTTTTAAGGATAAAATAACCTTTTAATATAACTAGAGGATTTAACGAGTCATTGAAACAAATAAGCTTAGTAGGCATAAAAAAGAGATTATCCCTCTATCTTTCCTTTCCTTCCTCCTTTTCCTCGACCAAACAAGGGATTAAGTCTCCCCCTCTATCTCTCTCCTTCTAACCTTCTCACCCTTTTTATTTTAATATCTATTTTTTTAACAGACATAATTGTATATAAATTAATTATTAATGTGTCAATTTAAACTTTGTAAAATTTTGATTTGCATTTAAAATTATTCCATGTTCTTTATTCTACTTATTTTTAATTTTTTAAAATTTTTCCTACTTCTATTTAGCATGTTTTCTAAAGCGCCTTGGAATCATTAGTTAATTTCAAAAATGCCGTTTTGGCATTTTCTTTCAAAATCCTTCAAGGAAGACCCTCCCCACCTTTCTCTTGTTGCTTTTTACCAACTCTTATACAAGAATATCGCATTTAACAGAATGTTGATTATTATTATTTTTTCTTTTCTTTTTGTTTCTTCTTTTCCTCTTTGTAATCTCTCTTCTTCTGTCTCCTTCTTCACTTCCTTCTTCTTCTTCTTTCTTTCTTCTCTGCTTCCATTTTCCTCTCGTGGCAGCCACAAAAGACCCTCCCCACCTTTCTCTTGTTGCTTTTTACCAACTTTTATACAAGAATCCCGCATTCAATAGAATGCTGATTATTTTTGTTTTCTTTTCTTTTTGTTTCTTCTTTTCCTCTTTTTAATCTCCCTTCTTTTGTCTCCCTCTTCACTTCCTTCTTCTTCTTCTTTCTTCTCTGCTTCCATTTTCCTCTCGTGGCAGCCACAAGAAACCAAATCTCAAAAT
This sequence comes from Artocarpus heterophyllus, assembly GCA_025403435.1. Classification (NCBI taxonomy): domain Eukaryota; kingdom Viridiplantae; phylum Streptophyta; class Magnoliopsida; order Rosales; family Moraceae; genus Artocarpus; species Artocarpus heterophyllus. The sequence goes on from CM046347.1 coordinate 29,026,045, forward strand.
CCTACCTATTTTTCAACAGAAATCACATAACTTCATCCTAGCAACTCATTGATCAAGAAAACAAGGGGAATTTGGTGATTAAAACACCATATTTGGCTTGAATTTGAGACAAACTTTTCAAACTCAAAACTTAGTTTTTCAAAACAACCTTAAGGATGAATAAAGAAGACCAAACCACTAAGATAAAGGTAATTATCTAACAAGTTATATTTTGGAAATAATAAATATTTTTTTATAAAATTTGTAATTTTAAATAATTTTATTTTAATAAATATCAAATTTTTTAGTTATTTTATTTTTAAATATTTTAAAATCGTATTATTTATTTTAAAAATCTATTTTAACACATTTCTACCAAAATAAAATTCATATGTTTTTTTGTTGTTACTTTATTTATTTCATAATTTACTAAAATTAAATTGAAAAAATTGATATTCATATTTTTAGCATATTAATGATTATGGCACACTAATAAATATAAATGGTAAATTAACATAATTATAGATTAGGATTTAAGTTAAGTATGCTTATTTTTATATATTTTAGGATAACAACGTACTTCGAGCTACATAGCAAACCTGATTGAGTAAGCTAGAAGTTATCAGTGAACATTTTGTAAAGAGGTAGGGATTCTATTACTCATCTTTTACGAGGTTTTGATTAATTAAAATTGATTGGTTTACATTGCAAGATATGTATATGATATTTTGAACATATATGAATATTACTCAAAACACAATGATATGGAATTCGTCCTGTATTGTACAGTGAGAATAAATTGATTTGACATGTATTGATATAATTGAGAAGCATGGTTAGGAAATACTAACTTTATACATAACGAATGATTTTAGAGGAATGGTAAGATGTGGAGAGGGTGACAGTTACGTCCTTAGGCACAAATACCCTAACAGGTAAAATAAGGGGAGGTGATGACGCTCTCTTAGGTCGCAAGTCCCAAAATGTATTGTATAGGAATCGATATGGTGAGAATCCTAGGTTTGATGTCCCCTCACCCGACACTCTTAGAATGATTGAAGAGTGGAAAAGTGCACTCCTTTGGGTTTTCATGCGTTGAGTGATGAGATACTACATTAAAACATGGATACCTAAGAACATTGATGAATCATAGTATTTGCATATATGTTTATGTATAAAACTCGGTAATTATTAACATAAGGTATCCACATAATATGATCATAATGCATCTCATAAGATGAATAATGATTAAACCATGCAGGTGTTAATGTGGTAATTAGTAAAACCTAAAGGTGAGTAAGAGTATTTCCTACTGGGCATGTCGATGCCCATTCCTACTATATTTTCATCTGTTAGGTGGAGTTTGGTGTAACTTGTTTGATGAATAGTAGGCAACAACACTGTTGATCTCGTGTTAGAAATTATAACTTATTCTGTAACTCTTTCAAAACATGTAAGATTCATAAAACTATTGTAGTGACTGTGTTGGGTTTTATCTTGACTAGGAATTATAATATGATGATGATGACTGTATTTTCAATATTTGGTGCTACACTAAAATAGTGATTGTTATTTAAAGCATATTCTTATTTTCTGTTTTCTTCAAAGACCCATAGACAATATTTTAATTGTCTTGAAATGGTATTGTAATTAAATTTATTTATATTCATTATATACTGCTAACCTCTACATAGAGGCGTTACACTATCTCTTCCTCCTACCAAACACACTCTTAGTGTAAAAAGGCAATTTTGCCCTTCAGAGTTCACCATTAATCTAAAAAACTCCACAGCCATTAATGGAGCTTTGGGACGGCAACAAGGAAGGGTCGGAGAATGCTTTTCTATCTCGATCCCTATTCCATAATATCACACCATCTTTGCTTCTTTCCTTCCATTCCTCCTAAAAAGAGATGGGGACAAAGTTGGGGCCTCGCAATCTGCACCTTGTTCTATCGTCAAAGAAAATGTTAACAAAATATAAACAAAAGAGAAATTTGCACTGTTGCACCTCCAAAGTATGCCTTTTGTTGCAAACTATACCCCAAACTTTCAATTGTGGCAAATTGCACCCTAAATTTGGAAATTAATAGCAATTAAGGTCCAACAAGTGATGAGTGCTAACAGATGGTTGGTGTGGAAGACACGAAATGAACATGACCAATTTTGCACGGGCAGAGGTCGTCATTTTTAAAAAATGGTAGCTTGACACATGGTTTGGAAGGGAAACTTTAGCTCCCAAAAGGTGGGACACTTTTTGTCTTCTCAAAGAACCTTCTACAAAAAGAAAAGGAAGAGAGAGAGAGAGAGAAGAAGAAGAAGAAGAAGAAGAAGAAGAAGAAGAAGAAGAGTTTCATCTGTATGTCATCAACCATCTAAAAAGTGAAGAGGAATAGATATGGTTGAACTTTGTCAACCCCACTAACAAGTGCCCCAAGTATCATAAGTTTTTTTTTTTTTTTCATTTTTTTAATGGATTTTAATTGAAATTTGCGAGAGAAATTTCTAGTTTCTTTAAATGATTTGATGTTCTTTTGCTGTTTATATTCAACTCGTATTTGATAGTTTGCACAAGGTTTGTTGTATGCCTTTCTTCTTGTTCTTTTTTTTTTTTTTCATTTTATTGTTTATATTTGACAGCCTTTCTATTTGATGTTTTCTTAGTTGGTTGATTGTATGGTTTTTGTTTATCCTTTTTCTGGACGTTTTGGTGAATAATAGAGTAATTTAAGGGTAAAATGTTAGGTTTTTTTAAATATATATTTTTTTTCATTTTGCTAATTCAAAGCAACCCCCCCTTCCCCCTCTTTGTTTCTTAAATTTAACCCTTTGTTGAATGAAAGCCTTTGTAGCTATTTTTTTTGGTTGGTTGAATGAAACTTTTTGTGCTTTTAGTTTGTAGTCAGGGTTTTTACATTTTTATTATTTTTATTTTTCATGTTTTCTCTTTTTTGTCCTTTGTTTTTCTACAACACGTGATAGAGATTTATTTACTTCTAGGGTCTTTCATGAGGTGGGTTATAGCTAGTGGGAGGTGAAATGGAGTATAAGGATGAGAAATTTTCTTATTTTGATTGGTGTAGCCCTGGTTATATGAGTTTGATTGAGTTGGATAATTGTGCTAAAATATTAGAATATGAACTTCAAGTCCACTATTACTACAAGCCTGTTGGTGGTGGATCAATGCTTGGCTTTGAACCAATTAAAACATGATGAGGAAGCTTTGGATATGGCAATAGGATGAGGGAAAACAGGACAATAGATATTTTCATATGTTCCCATTCAACTCCACTTGCTATGGACTATAGCCAAACTTTTTAAGAACACAATACTGCTCTTGAAATAGAAGTCATTGTTGGCTCCAAGGTTTCATCAAGTTAATTTAATTTAGTTTTGATGAAAACAAAACAATTTATTTTTATGTTATGCAAAATGGTTACGAATTTCTCGAGTCATGCTAAGCTTAATGTTGTAGCAAATTATATGGAGCAATTCAAATATCAAGAATGATCATGTCTTGAAAGCAATGAAGATTATGAAGAAGAAGAATAAGAAGGCATTGAAGACTCAAACTTATTGGATTTATTTTTAAGTCTTTTATGTAAGTCTTTTAGATGGTATGAATTATGTAAGCTCAAGAATATGTGAGAATATGATGAAAACAATGTAAGAATGATTTGCAATTAATGCTTCTTTTGCTTGGTTGTGAACACAATGAATGGAGGGATATATAGCCTCATATTGGCTTAAAATATCAATTTTTGCTCATTGTGGCCGCTGCAAATGAAATTCTATTGGTCAAAAAACTAAATATTACTGAGTGACTGGTAGGCCAAAAAATGAGACCGGTAACCGAACTTCGTAATCTGGGCAAAATAGTTCCAACAGTCATCTGATCGGTAAGCCACCACACGGCAGCCAATAAGTCGGTGGGCATTACGGGTAGGCTGGTTTGTGAGACTGGCAAGCCACTAGATACATGACAAAAATCATGTTTCTGTGATGTTTAACTAAGAGGTTGAAACAGGGTTTCCGACAGGCTAGTTGGCACTACTACACAGAGACCTTTCCATGCTGCTTCTAAAGCGATGTGGAAAGCTATTGACGTCGGTCAAGAAACCGATGTCTATGTGCTCATAGGTACCCCCCTTCCACGTCGCTTAAAAAGCGTTGTGGAAAGCTGCATATTACATATTTCAATCTTCTACAAATTACAAATTTAACCAAATGTTCTCTAATATATAAATATCAAATATCAAGAATCCAAACTCAAAGCTACAATGAGTTGGAAAAACAAACCACAAGATCCAAATTCGACAATAAAAAAGGAAGAGATTCTTAGTTTTTGGAATTTAAAGATGTCAATGGGTTGAGTTGAAACTCGATGATAGATAAGGAAAGGCAAAATTCGAGACGACAAAGTTTTTCAACTTAGTCTACCCTTACCAAATAGTGTCATCTTTATTGCCCGCGACTGCCCTTCACCATATGCCCCCGTCGCTTGCAACTAGTGAGGTCTCTGTCAGCTGCCGCCATAGCTTAACAAGCCAAATCCACTAACAGCCCTCCTCTTGGCGGATTGATCGACCTCTGTTAGTGACTACACTTAACAAAACAATTATTAACCTTAGTAAAACAACATATTTTTTAAAAAAATATGTTAAACTGGTTATTTTTTCAAACAAAAACGATCATGTCCAAATAAATACCAAACAGAATTGAGTGCTTACGAAGCAGTGGATTGCATTTCAATACTTGAAAAACACATATCTTGAATAATAATCAAGCGACAAGATCAGCAATCAGTCAGAAGGACCAAAAAAAAAAAAAAGAAGAAAAAATAATGAACTATCAAGTATCATAAAAGTCGTCTAGAGAACATATAACCTACAATCTTACAACCAAACCGATAGTTGAAATTTTCAAATGAAACACAAAAAAGAGGCAGAACGATAGGAGCATATAAACAAATTCAAATCAAACAAATTCTCAGAGTTGTAAGTCAAATCACATTATATTGAAAATTATTTTATTAGATACTTAGGCAATAATTTACCGCATTCATTATTGTTGGGAGAGAAGATGAAGTTTTTTGAAGAAAGAGAGAGGAACAGATAGATGATGCTGTTGAAGTTCATTAATACTTCCATTTACATATGTCTTCTCATGCCATGTTGTACAGTTTTATTGTTTAGCTTCACAACATTGGTAAGTTTATGTCTAAGCTAATCTTGTTCATTTTGTTTAGAGCAATTACAGGTCAAGTATTTACTTAATTTGGCTAATCAATAAGTTGAAAAGAGAACAGCTACTTGTACTTTTGTTTTGGAGATGCCAAATAGGTAATATTTGAGGTCTACAATTATGGGGTTGTTAAGAATATGTAGTTTAACTAAATTAACCAATGCTCAATTAGGATGATAATAGAGCATTGAATTTGGTTTTAATTAAATCCTTGTATTGAACATTAGCATCGTAGGGCTGCAACTATTAATCCCAATAAAGCTCAATCCTTTCTTTCTTTCTCTCTTTCTTTATTTCAGTCATTCTTTTTGTTGGATTGAGCAGTTTATGTATTTCTCGAGTTTTATAACTAAGTTTTGGTATTTTGAATGCAAGTAGAAAGCCATATCAAAGTCCTTAAGCAAAACGAAAGAGAATGTGAAATCCATTTATACTTCTATTAAAATCATTTCTTTAATGACTATGCACATCTCATTATTTACTTAAAAAAATAAAAGATCGACTTAAATCCATTTCTTAACGTTTTGCTTTTAACTCTCAAGGAAAAAAAAATATAAAGAAATAGTACCGCAGGGCTGCAACCATTAATCCCAAAATATACTCAATTTCTTTTTTTGGTTGGATTATTTAGCTCAACCCGTGACTCTTTCCCAAAAAGAACACAGGAAAAAATCAAATGTAAAATAGTATTTTATAATTCGAGGTTTTGGCTTTTTTTTTTTTTAGGCGGCCTATGCGTATACTTCCAATGGAGCCGTCAATTTCACTGCAAAAGAGTCGTTTATCACCGTAATCCAACCAAAAAAATCTAATGCCATTTTTCATTTCAATTTCATGCACTCAAAAATCATCATAAAAAAGGAGAGGTTATTGGCTCTAAGGTTTCATCAAGTTAATTTAATTTACTCTTGATTTAATTTAATTTAGTTTTGATGATGACAAAACAATTTTTTTTATATTATACAAAATGGCAAATGAATTTTTTGAGTATTGGTAAGCTTAGATTTGTAGCAAATTATATGGAGCAATTCAAATATTAAGAATGATCCAGTCTTGAAAACAATAGAGATTGTGAAGAAGAAGAATAAGAAGACATTGAAGACTCAAGCTTGTTAGATTTACTTTTAAGTCTTCTATGTAAATGTGATATACTTATTAGATAGTATGAATTATGCAAGCTCAAAGTGCACACACACTTGCATTCATGATATTTCATAAATAAGCTTAAATGTTTTCAAAACTTAAAAAATTATGTAGCTTAAACATTTTCTATCAAAAATTATTTTACACTTTATTTAGTATCTAAAAATGCAGACCTAAAATCACATTTGAAATGCACATAAATTTATTCTATCATAGTTTTATAAAAATTGCATTTTAGAAACAAGTTTATGGGAGACCCTGTCTAGTAGGACCGGGCTGCCAGCTATTATAGGCCAGCCTGCAGGTTACACAGGACAAAGAGCTGGATTTCTTAGCTCTCTGCTGGCTTACCGGATGTCCCAACTGGCTTGCTAAAAACCTTGTTTTGGCCTACCGATTAAACGTCACAGAAGAATATTTTTCTCATGTTTCTAGCGGCCTACCGGTCTCACAGACACTTACTTTCACTTACACTTACTCTTTCATTCCTTTTGAGCTTGTGTTTTGCAGTGCACATTTCTTTAAAAAATTTGCCACACCAAGGCACTTGTTTGATGGCATCTAGGAGAGATATGTTTACCTCTACCTTGAGGAACATCTCTAGATTTCCTTCTCTTGCTCCTCCTTCTTGAATTTTGCAAATTTGCTATGAAAAAGAGGCAGAGTGACATGAGAGGGAATGAGAGTTTTAATACTTACCTGTGGGATGATATGTTTTGAACATGGGGACCGACATCTCCTTGTCATATGGTTGCTTGCTTGTTGTTGTCTTTATCCTCGAGTGCCATCTTTTTGGTGGGTTTAAAGATTCCTCTGTTTGTTTTCCACTCCTTAATGTCATCACACAAGTATTTTCCCTTGAATTTACAACCATTTGGGATGACAATTTTCTAAAATTCTATGCCTCTAATCGGCACATAGCACTAGCCAATTGTCCACCTTGAGTCTTCATCTTCTGAATGCTTGCTCTAGTGCCATGTTGAAACTACAGAGTGTTGGTTGCAAGGGTTTTAACAAGATCTTCTAAGGATGGACCTAAATTTTGTGGAGTCGGTTGTTGTGCTCATACTTGATATGATTGTTACGACCTTGGTTTGTTGAAGCTTGATGCTATTGTCTGTTGCTGTGTTCACCCACAACTGAAATTTAGATGATCCCTCCATCCTTCATTATAAGTGTTGGAGAAAGGGTTGCATTTCCTTGGTTGTCCCGGGAATCCATCTATGGCATTTTCTTGCTCCATGTTGCCATCTTGCAAAGTTGGGCCTATATCAATAGGATGGCCTGCAACAGAACATACCCCACAAACCTTTACTTGTTGAACATTTCTTACACCCATTTGTTGAACGACAGAGGTAAGTTGTGCAAGAAGTTGTTCTATGGTATAAAATGTACTAACCTCATTCACTTTCTTTAGTGGTGGTGGTGGTTGTTCATGTCGATGGCTAAACTGTTGGGAGTTTGTCGCCATGTTTAAAATTTGAGCTCCCGCGGCTTCTGGAGTCTTGTCACCCAATGTTCCTTTATTGGCAGCTTCGATCATTCTCCTATCCATCGGCAAGAGTGCCTCATAGAAATATTGGATAAGGAGTTGTTCAGTGGTTTGATGGGGAGGATAGATAGCACACAATTTCTTGAATCGCTCTCAGTATTCATGAGTGACTCCCCATTGCATTGTCGAATGCCACATATCTCCTTCCTTATGGTTGCGACTTTGGATAAAAGGAAGTATTTTTCCAGAAATAGTTTCTTCATTTCATTCCTGATGGGGTGATGGTCCCAGAAGGTAGATAGTATAGCCATTCCTTAGCGGAGTCCGTTAGAGAGAAAGGAAAGGCCCTTAGTTTAATTTACTCTTTAGATATTCCATCGGCCTCATGGTTGAGCACACTACATGGAATTCCTTCTCCTTCCTCTATCTCTCTCTATTTTTTTTTTTTTGTTGCAAAAATCTAAGTGTTTATTGAATTTTTAAATGAAAATTTATTGAGGAATTGATGATTTGAACTGAAGAACTGTTGCCTTTTTATAGGTGAATTCACACGATTCCTTAAGAATTTTACAATTGAGAACAGACAAATGCACTATGCTTCTGAAGGAGTAGGTGAATAAGTCCACCGCATTTTTCAAATTGAGGGAGCATTTGAGTATAATTGAACTAAGTTCAGAATTTTGAGATCAATATATATTTTTTCTTCCTTTCTTCCTTCCACTGGCAGCTCGTTGGAGTGCAAACTTAGGTTTAGTGGCTCACAAGAGGGCAAGAATGGTGCAATCCAAGCCGTGAAACAAGTGATCTAACAAGTGGAATTTCAAGCACATGTGTTGGGTCATTTGGGCGAATCTGCGCCGTTGATTTGGTCTTTAGTCAGTGCTTCTAAGGACAAGATTGGAGGTGCACGTGAGCTCGCTTGTAGCTGATTGGATGTACCTTAGAGCCTCTGCAGCCGCCCATGTGGAGTAGGACCCAGGTGTCACGGCTCGACTTGACAGCTCGGGTTGGACGCGACTTCAGGCACACGGAAGGCTTGCTCGGCACGGCTCCTAGTGGTGGCTCGGTTTGATTTTGTTCGGCTCAAAAATAGCTATATAATATTTCTCCAAATTAATTCTTTCATTTCAAAGTTGATTTTCGTGTCATTTTTTCTTTCATTTCTGCCCCCTAATTCAAATATTCACACAAATTAGCCTGGCAAAATTTATTCTTTTACGAAATAAAAATTACTAATAATAAGTAAATATTATTACACACACATTTAACACAAAATTAAACTAAAACTAAAACATTCTCTAAAATAAAAATAAAGATCAAAATCAAAATCAAACTTGATCAAACTTATTATTTTAAAATATATTTTACAAAAATAAAATAATTGACACTTAAAAACACTTCTAAAAATTACCAAAAATATAATTAAATAAGAACCTAAAATTAATATATTTTATAAAAAAACACACTAAAATATTAAAGACACACGAAAATGCTTAATTAGAGGCAAATACAATTTTAAATAGGTTATTTCAAACTCATGAACATGTACAATTTTACATATACAATTTTACGTGTTATCAAGTAAATTGCCCAAAAGTCCTCCTACTATAACTGGTGACACTTTGGTCTCGACTCATTCTATTAATAGTAATTTGGTGTTTTGATTATTTTTTATTAGAGGGAGAGTTTAATTTTTTTAATTTTTTGCTAAGGTATATTTTTATTAGAAATAAAAAAATATTATTGTTTTCCTAAAATATCCTTGATATTTTGCCATGTGTTATGCACGAGGTCTGTCCAAAGTCTAACGACTTTCTGTTACTTTCAGTTCGTTTAAGAGTTCAGCGGCATTTTAATAAACAAAAAAAGAATCAGGATTAAAATGTCACCAGTTAAAGAGTTAAGGATCATTTGAGTAATTTACTATATACTATATATAAGGCAATAAAGCATTTAGTGACAAAAAACTGTTATTTCCTTGATTGGTTGATAGAAAGCTTTCTTGTTAACAATTTTTGGGCAAAAATATATTCGACATATAGAGACTAAAATTTTGTATTTTAGAAAAAAAATACACGAATTCATCTTCAAATTTTTAGAAACAACAACTTTTGTTTGTCATGATTTCTTTCTAAAAGTTGGTCTCTTTAAATTTTATTATTTTTGGTAAAATTAGGGCATATTATGTTACAATCGGCACCCGAAGGAACAAATATTTTATTCATATTTTGACATGTTTTATTAAATGAATAACAATACGAATTTTTGTTTTGTTCTCATTTGTACTCATATTTCTTTCATATTAATTATTATATACTAAGTAAACATGTGGTTAAAAATTATTAGAAACAAATCTTTAAATGGGCCATATATGGGGAACTTTATATATAATAATATTGTAACGTAGATCTACGTCTAATTAGGGAGGCAGTTTATCTTGATCGTCAGAGTGGGATGGTTTCATGGTAGACAGATTAGTATATTAGACCTAGTGGTGGTCATATATCAGATTGGACTTAACGTGCAATTGATTCAATAATAATTCTATGTACTTAAATCAATTGACTTTTACTATCATTTATGTGTCATCTTAATCTTGAAGTGGATTCATGACTCTATGTTTATAGCTAGTATCCTAAAGGTAGGCAATCCAATGAACAAAGGTTCCATTGTCAGTATGTAGGTGATATAAGAGCATAATGTACATATACAAAATCCATAGCTATCCAACAAGAGTCAATGTTATTGTTTCAAATACATTATTCAAGAATTTAGAAAAAGGACAACGCTATGGTCATTTGAATGCATTAGTAACTGGATGATTTTTCATTTAAATTTGTTATGAATGGAAGTTTTCTATTAAGTGTAATAATTAAACTTTGAGATAAAATAATCGAAATATAAAACGAAACTTTTCCTTAATCTGATTATGGATAACCTATAGAGATAAACATAATTTGAGAGGTTATGGACAAAATTAATTTTGAAGTCTTATAATATGATATATTATTAAGAGTGTAGCTTCAGATCTATATATAGTAAACAAACACGATGTTAATAAATAAATGAAAATTAATGAAGATTAATTTATCTGATATTATTGGAGCTTGATCATATATGTCTATCGGGTACTAATACTAACTCACTATAGGTCATAGTGCCTATTGGAGTGCACACAGCCCAAATGGACTGTAGGAACTTAGCATAGTCCATCTAGACTGTTAGCGCCGTCCAATAGTTTTTTTTTAGGGAATTAATTGTTTAATTATTTCAAAAACATAATTATTCAAATTGGTGATTAGGAATCTAAATAATTAATTATTTAAATGTGGTACTTGAATAATTAATTTAAACCTTACTTGTATTTGGGTAAAAGATAGTTATTCACATTAATTTAAATTAGATTATTATTTGAATTGTTTTATTCTAATTTTGTATTTGTTTGAATTGAAATTATTTTGAGTGATGTAGAAGATCACAAAATGCCACATTGCGTTTGGCTGTAATATGTATCCCACACTACCAGGATAGGCGTGTGCCATAGGGAAACTTCCCCTATGGTTTGCTTTTACAACATATAGAGGAGGTGAAGAAATCCTCGTAGTGTTTTGATAAATTTTTGACTCTTACAATCTACTTTATAAATACAGAACTTGGGTCTGCATCTATTCTCATTATGTCTTAGTGCATTTAGAGAGTTTACTATTGAATACTTACCTTTAGTAATCCTTGTTTCTAAGCGGTAGAGTGGTTGAAAGGAATGTAGCTATAGTTGAGAATTGCTAAGTTATACCTACACACGCAACAATTTGAAGGCAGAGCATAACATTAAGGCTTGATAATAAAGGTCCTATTGCTCGATCAAAAATGTTGTTTTCTATCTCCAACAAATTAGATAAATTAAATAAAATTAATTGTTTACAACAACATAAGTTAGACGTTGGGAGATTAAATAAAACTTTTTTCATCACCAAAGTGTTTTTAACATTTTACAGCGGTCATAACATTGATTAGAACCATAGGCAAAGAGAAGTTTATGTGAGTGAGGGCTTGTATTCTCACTCTCTCTTAAAATTTTAATTTTTGTGTAAAATTTTAGATGTGCTTTTATTTTGTAAGAAAAATTATATCCCTAATCAATAAATAATTATTTTTACTTTTTTTTGTCATTTATCACAATGTACATATTTTACGACGGGAAAAAAAAAAGAGTACATTTATATGATTTTTCTTTTGGAGGAAGCTCTATGTTAAAGATTGAATATCGTCTTAATGTTTATAATTCATTAATTTTAAGAATTGCACTTGAAAGATTTTAAGTCCATAATTTGCCAGCACCTACACGCAAGTAGTGCACAGTCGTCCTATTAAATTCTCCAACCAAACTTCTTCCCCATCCAAAAAAAATAATAATAATAATACTCCTCATTTTCTCTGTTTTTCACTCAGGAAAACTCCAATGGCAAATATATACATCTACAGCCTTGGGGTTGCTATATCTATATAAACATAAATATACATATAGTTCCTGAAAACTAGTAGCAGTGATGGCGTACTACTTCTGCCTCCCAAAATGGCTCTTCTTCACTGGAATAATTGCATTGCAATACTTCTGCTGCATCTCCGCCGCAGCGGCGGCAAGGAAGGCCAACGTTCCAGCAGTCATCGTGTTCGGAGACTCGTCGGTGGATGCTGGAAACAACAACCAGATTCTCACACTCCTGAAGAGCAACTTTAAGCCCTATGGCCGTGATTTCTCCGGAAGCCGCCCCACGGGGCGGTTCTGCAACGGCCGGATTCCGCCGGATTTCATCTCAGAGGGTTTCGGGTTGAAATCTACTGTTCCTGCTTACTTGGATCCGATGTATGATATATCGGATTTCGCCACCGGCGTTTGCTTTGCTTCTGCCGGAACTGGCTATGACAACGCAACCTCTAATGTACTAGTAAGTATGCATGTTTCTTTGCTAATACTAAAACATTTTATATGATCATGTTCTTTTATTTTTTTTCTAACACGGCACGCATTTGTATAATATGAGTCTTAGCCTCGTGTGTGTGTGTATTTTTGTAGTACTAAGAACTTTTTTCATCAACACGTTCTTATGACGACCAATATATGGAATTAGAAATGATCTCATCACATTTGTGGAATAGCAAAGAATCTTTATGTTAATCAGCTCTCTACGCGCACGATTTTTTCTACTGAAATGATATTAACTTATATAGTGAATAATACATATTACACGGCAGAATGTGATACCACTTTGGAAGGAAGTGGAGTACTACAAGGAGTACCAAAACAAACTGAGAGCCTATCTTGGGCATCGGAAGGCACACAGAATTTTAAGGCAAGCGTTGTATTTGGTAAGTTTAGGGACAAATGATTTCCTCGAGAACTACTACATCTTTCCCGGTCGGCAATCGCAATTCACCGTCGAGGAGTACCAAGATTTTCTTATTGGGATTGCTCGAGATTTCTTTAAGGAACTCCACAGCCTTGGAGCTAGAAAATTTTCCCTAACTGGTCTACCTCCCATGGGGTGTTTGCCATTGGAGAGAACCGCAAATATTTTTGGTCAAAATGAGTGTCAGGAGAAGTTCAACAAAGTGGCCCTGCAATTCAATGCAAAGTTGAAGAATATGGCGGCAAAGTTGAATGAAGAACTCCCTGGCCTTAGATTGGTGTTCACGGAGAGTGTTTATGATCTCCTTTATGACATGGTTAAGAAGCCTTCTTCATATGGTAAGTCCATTTTCTGCCTCTTTCACCGGGTGTTGTTCTTTATTGTGATAATTGGTAAAATAGTTGGTTTATATATATATATATATATATATATATGTGTGTGTGTGTGTGTGTGTGTGTGTATGTATATATACATATATATATATTTTCTCTTCCTACTGGGTCTTTATGATTATTAATTGGCTATTGTTGGTTCACTTAATAGTTTATGCATTAATATAGAAAGTGTGTCGTCACGTAAGAATTAAGTGAATGAGGTCCACAAGTAGATAGTCACATTTATAGCACTATCTAGCTACAATTTTTTTAAACTATTTTCTCTAACACAATTGTTCCTACATAAAATCATAAGATGTGCATGTCAGTTCTGATCATATTTTAGCTGTATTGTCGTGCAATATTAATTCATCAAGCAATAATTTTGATATATCCTGCTGGAAAGAAGCTAATTCTCTTGACATCTTGCCTTCAGTTGATGATACATATGTGTTTAGGTAAGTCCTCTAGTTGATATTTGCTTAATTAAATAAAATTAGAAGTTGCTACTATAGCACTAGCCAAAAATTAATTGTCTATGTTATAAAAAAATAAAAATCAAATCAAATCAAAACAATAGATATGGTATATTATTTTTTTATATAGTTTTAAATTGGAACTGTTTGGTTCATGGTTTGAGTAGAAATTTAAATTTTGTTTAGGAGAAAATATAATAAACAAAAGGTTTGAACAACGTTTTAAACTCGTGAAACAATCAGGCTCGTGTATATATAATTACGATTACAAAATTTTATGTTGTTGGTGCCACATATATAAAGAAAGATTAGTTTTTTTTTTTTTTTTGAAAGTTAAAGAGAGATTAGTTTAGATGCAGAACTTTTCTATTTTCCACCTTGCATACTATAATTTGTATGTAATGTGAATTTTTCTCAGAGAACATTGGGGGAAAAAACATTGGATTAATGATTTACCCAACTTCTTTTGGGTCTACTTAGGTATTAAGTTTTCACCAATCTTGTTCAAACAATTGGGTCGGTCTTTTCTTTTTCTTCCATTTGAATTTTATTGTAACCGTTGAATGTTATCGGAACTCTGTTGCTGAACTCCGGCGAGCGTCGATCACCGGCCAAGAGACTCCGATGATCGGCGTCTGCAATAAGCCAGTGGTCGGGCTCTAGATATGATTCCAGCTAGCGACACTGACGGTTGTCTCTGGCCATCACCCCCAAAGCATACATGTCATGTTAAAATAGTAGGGGATATTTTAGCCATCATAGAAAAATGATAACAAAGAACTCGCCTAAAAAAATAAGCAGAAGAAAATAAAAAAATCATTGTAACAGCCAAAAACAAAAGTTTCCTTTTTTGGTAGGAGTAGAATCCTCCAAACGAACTTCTTTATAATAAAATATTTAATAAAATGATTAAAACTATTAATTAAAATTATAAAATACTATAATATGTAAAAATTTTATATTATAAATTTTTTTTATTAAAAATTTAAAAATTTTATATTATTTTTAACTAAAAAAATTAGTTACAACAAACTTCACAAAACACAAAACAAACTTCACAAACAGGCTATAAATGCAGTGGAAATTTACCTCATAATTGTGTTCTTTTAACCGTGACTCTTACCAAACAATTATTTTTCAGACTATTGACTCGTTCAAGACTTTAATCCCATCACTTCTTTTATTTTTGTCGTTTTATTAGTCAGTACTCCTGACAATCATAACAAGAGTTGGCAGTAGGTGTCTTTTCTCATAAAAACCTAACAGGCCGTATCCAGTGCATCAACACTGGCGATTCATTAAATTAGAAGTCGGTGGAGGGTGGCAGCAATAAGCTTTTTTGTGTTTATGAGCAAAACTACCACAAATTAGTTTGTCATTCTCTTGCCTACATTATGATTTATTTTCTTTATAAAATATAATGATTAAAAAGAAAAAAAACAACCTATGAATTCATTTTCGAACACCCATTAATCTACTTTAGACGAAGCCAGAAAATTTGTTAGTTAGATCAAAGTTTTAAATTAAATTAGTGAAGTAATAAAGTTTGAAATCACATAAATCTTTACTATCTGTTTCTTTATTTTTCTTTCATATTAATGCGTAGATATCTTTTTTGTGTTTTAATATATAAACTAAAATAGTGTTGAATGATCTTTTTTTACTTGAGTTTTCATCTTTTGAATTAATGGCTACAAGCAAAAAAAATTAAAATAATAAGATACATATATATATATATAAGTAAGTAAAAACTAAGAGTGTAAATAAAATTTTTACAATATTTTGAATAAATTTTTGAATTATAAAAAAAATATGAGGAAAAATACGCAAAGGTGGGGGGAGAAGTTAAAACTATATAATGGCCGCTTGGGTTGAGATCAAGGGGCTTGTTTGAAATTATCAAAAACTAAGAGGACTACTAAGAAAATATGGAGAAAATCTACAAATTTCAACAGTGAAGTTACGCCCGCTCTAGCCCAAGCTCAGTTTGTCCCTAGTGAAGTTATACACAATTTGTTTTTTCCCCATAAATGAGAAAATTAAATGTTATATTGTATTTTTAAAAATTATATTTATTTATGTCATATTTAAAAAAAAATTATTTTTTAAAAAAATAAAAAAGTTTATGCTATACTATCATTTATATTATATACTAAGTTGTGCCATAAATAAACATGTGTAATATTTATAAAAAAACAAATCTTAAAAGATAACATTTATGAAAATCTCTGAAAAAAAAATATAAAAAATAAAAGTGCAAAAATTGGTTGGCACAGACACAAAAAAATCTCATTAAGGACAAAACAAACTAAAACAACTGTCATTCTGTTTGGTGATATTTTCAAAATAAGTTAAAATAATTTTTTTTAAGAAAATAAGAATTTTTTAAGAATTGTGTAGAGTGTTTTTGAAATTTTTACTTCGGTGCAAAGTTATTTCTACAAACTCCCAAAACATTACCGAACGGTAAGATGAATATAACACGCGTGTGTGTGTGAATGTTATGAGATATGTGGGGTAGTAGGAAAATATATTTTATTTTATTGAACGTATAATAGCTATAAATCTTGGAATTATAGATTTTGGTGAATCTTTATGTCCCTGTGTTTTGGAATTTAACGTCAAAAGATCACATTACTAGTTATATTCTCTGCTAATTAAATGTGTATATACGGTAGTCATGTGAAAAGCACCCTTGTACCACTTCATTTATATTAGTTTTATTTATTGTTATTATTTTTAATTTAGGGTTTGGGATTCAAACCATATACTTTATAATAAAATCAGGTCTAGACTTGCCGCTAATCTTGCATGTAACCACAATTTTTATTTATTTTAGTGTGATAAGTTTAAGCATACATTTATATGTGTATTAATTTTTGGTGGCGCCATTATATATATATATATATATATTTTTTTTATATATGCAGGTATACACACACAAAGTTGTCTTAGCAAATTAAAGACCCGTTTGGTTCGAGTATTTGAATAGAGTATTTGAATGAAGATTTAAATTTTTGTGAAAGAAAATACTGTAACAAAATAATTCAAATCGTGATTCGAGTATAGAAATAAATGGGCCCTAAGTGAGCTTATGTAACTGTCCCTGCCTGATGGTAGTAACTTTAACGTGATTTTTTTTCCCAGCCTTGATATTATTTGTTATTGATCCCATTGCAGGATTTGAGGTTGTGGGAGTAGCATGTTGCTCTACAGGGACATTTGAGATGAGTTACCTCTGCAGCGAGTTAAGTCCATTGACGTGCACTGATGCGAACAAGTATCTATTTTGGGATGCTTTCCATCCTACAGAGAAAACTAACCATATTATCTCCAATCACTTGATTCCTTTCCTTCAAGAGAAGTTTCTTAATTGATCTGTATATTTTTTTACCTCCCCGAAGGAGGGACAAAAAGGGGAAAAAAAGTTTCAAGCTCGAGGTTGTCTTGTAGGACGTGGCTGTGATTGTTGTCTTGTGCTTTATATGCTATATGGCTTTGTACTATACTTTCCTATACAGCTATGTAGGCTGTTCTGTGTAATGTGGACTGTGACTGTTATCTTATGGTTTTCAGGCTACATAGCGCTGTGTAACATAGACAATATATATATATACACACACACATACACGGCTTGTCTACCCATTGAAAGGAAAGGTCTTGAGTCCGGCCTACCTATTTTGTCGGGCTTAAGACGACGCTACTTTTCAAGCTATTAGATCTAACAAAAAGACTGGATTTAAGACACGGGATGTTCGATTGATGACCAATTTTTATAAATGTGGTTTTTTAAAATTTATTTTTTACAAATACTACATATATTTATTTGTAGTATAATTTAACATTTAATATGGATAGTATTTATGACATCAAACTTTTTTTTGGCATAACATAGTAATTTTTTCTAGATTTTATCTGTTACTGCATGGGTGGATTCAGGCCAATAATTGTAATCAACTGTTACCTAGGCCAACGAAAAGCGGGGAAAAAAACAAGTTAAAATTGTGGAAAGGACAGTTTGTTCAGTGGAGTATACGTCTGCCCCTGGCCGAACAACTTTTAATTCGTAATTTTACACAACACTGCTACTTTATTTACATTCGAACCAGTGTTGATTTTACACAAACAAAGCAAATTCTCAAATACTGAATATTATCGTTACTTTGTTGTCACTCTTTTCTGCTTTAGAACCTTTACAGCCAATGATTATCACCAAGTCCTTGAATCAGGAATGAACGCAATAAGAACGACTTTATAGCAAAACAGTACCTATACCTCTATGGAATTACTTTCTCTGGGATTGTTACATTCAAATCAACACTATGTTACACCACCAAAAAAAAAAAAATCTTCTCATATCGTTCACCATGTCCTTTTACTTCTTCATACCTTACAATAAACTTTACATTCATTCTTTGACCAAATGTTTAATTTAATCATTGATAATCTGCAGAGTTGATAAGTTTTCTTACCATGGTGTTCATGGAGTAATGCAAGTATGCTCCTATTAAGTTTTAATTTCTTGACATTCACCTCCCTACACTAGTCTGGTTGCATTTTAGGGCTTGTTTGACACATCATATTGTATTATATTGTATTGTATTATATTAGTGTTATACAATACATTGTTTGGTTTTGCACCTATTAACATATTTTATTACACTATACAATATTTGTTTACCACCGTATTGTATTGTAGTAGTATTTGAACATTAAATATAGTAAATGTGGGTAGACCATTCGAGACTGGAGTCAAGGTTGAGATTCAAAACCAAGGTCGAGGTCAGGATTTGGGGTCGGGTTGGGGATGAGTTTCGGGACCATAGTCGGGATCGAGATTCAAGACCAGGATCAGGGACAGGATTGGAGACGAGTTGGGATCCGGGGCCAGGGTTGGGGTTGGGATTTAAAGCTGAGGTCGGGGACAAAATTTGGGATCCGGATCAAGATTCAAGTTCATGGTCAAGATTCGTGATTCGGGAACAAAGTCGGAGTCGGGATTTGGGATTTAGGGTCAAGGTTGGGGTTGGGATTTGAGACCAATGTTGGTTTCAGGACTGTTGTTGGGGTTAGGAATGGTGTCGGGGTTGAGATTTTGCACTAGGGTCAGGGTCAGGATTCAAGTTTAGGTCGAGGTTGAGGACAAGATTTTAGACCGGGGTCAAGGTAGGGATTCAAGATTGGTGTTAAGGTCGGGATTTGAGATCAGGGTTAGGGTCGAGATCGCGATTTAGGACCCGTGTTAAGATTGGGGTCGGGGCTAGGATTTGGGACGAGCTTAGGGGCTAGGATTTGGGATTGGTGTTAGGGTAGGATTCAAGGTTAGGGATGGGATCAAGGTCAGGACCGAGGTCATGATCAAGATTTAAGGTCGTGATTTGGGACTAGGGTCGGGGTCAGGGTTGGGATTTAAGACTAGGTTTAGGTAGGGCTCAGGATTCGGGGGACCCGACCGCTACCTCGACCTCGGCACCGAATCCTTACCCTGACCTCGACCCCGACCTCAATCCTGAATCGTGACCCTGACCTTGGTCTTGAATTCTGAATTTTGACCCCAACTCTAGTCTCGAATCTTGACCTTGATCTCAAATCTCGACCTCGACCCTAATTCTGATCCTAAATACCAACCCCAACCCTGACCTTGGTCCCCAATCCTGACCTCGACCTCGACCCCGACTCTAGTCCTAAATCCTGATCTAGAATCCCGATAGCAATTTTGAACCCAGCCCTAAATCCCAATCTTGACCCCAACATCGGTCTCCAATCTCAATCCCGACCCGAGTCCCCATTCCTGACTTTGACCCCGACCTGGTTTGAATCCAAACCTAGAATCGCGACCCCGATCTTAACTCGGCCTTGAATCTTGGCCTCAACCTTAACATCGGTCTCAAATCTTGGTCCCAACCCTTGTTTCGAATCCCAATCCTAACTCTGACCCTAATCTTGAATCTTGATCTCGACTCCTAATTTGAGCCTTGAATCCCGACCCTAATGAATCCCAACCCTGAACATAGTTCTAAATCTTGATCTTAACCTCGAATCCCAACATAGACCCCAAATCCTTACCATGACCTCAGTCTTGAATCCCAACTTTGATTCGATCCTAGTCCTGAATCATGACCTCAATTTTGATCCTAAATCCCATCCTCAAATCCAGATCCTGATCCCAATCTTGAATCCAACGCCAACCCTAGCGTCAAATCCTGACCCTAAATCCCCATCTTGAATCTCATTCTAAAACTTCCACATAATTTGTCTCTTATATGCATGAACTTAAAGGTTTAGATTGATAGTTTTAGACTTTAGTTTACTTATCATTTATTCAACGAGAATGAACATAAAGAGGACATATTTGATATATGAAATAATCAATAAACTCTTCGCTGATTAAATGTCTCCAAAAAACTAGTACATCATTTAATCCTTAGGGCACCTAGTCTAACATTAGGGGAGAACCATAATATTACGGTTAATTATTATATTGCATGTAGCTTTGCTTGTTGTGTTGCTTGTTTGCTTTATAATATTTTTTTTATGTATGTTGATAACATGTTATGTAGAATAGGGAGTGCTGCTCATTAAAAATTGTTCCTACATGTTAACATAAAACCTTGATTTCTAAAATATTGAGTAGGAGAAGGTTTTTAAAGAGAGGACCTAAGGCTTCCATCGTTTGTCCATAGGTAATACATAGTAGTTTCGACCCCTAGGAAGGGATACATCATGTATCAGGTTAGATCTCCAAGAGGATAATTCCCTTCTGCATGTTTTATCCTAGTTCACCCCCAGATGTCGATTATTAAACCGTGGATAAAGTAGTTGAAACAATGGTCAAACACTAAAAATTAATTTTATTGTTAACCTCTCTTGAGTTCTGTTAACAAAGTTAATGGCAAAAGAAAGTGATTATTAGTATATGCTAGATCAGACAAGTCTTAGATGGTATCTATTAAGCGGAAAGCATCTGTGTTTCTAATTGAATTTGGCAAGTCTCTCCTACGCGGCTTATTTAATTCTAAGTTAGAAATTATCTTTGTAAGGTTGTGATTTTTTAAGGTTTTGACACATAAACACATTGTACGCTTACTTGTTTGCATTATTTTACTAAATTGTTATTAAATGTTTGATTATGTTTGATATATGAATCTTATAGATCAAAATGTCTAAAAATACTTTATCTTTGTTACTTGATAAATAGTTTGACTGGTGAGAATTATAATAATTAGAAACAAAACCTAAATATTGTCTTATCTTTTGAGAAACTGAAATTTGTCCTAACTATACCATGTCCTTTCGTGCCTATCGATGAATTTACTAATGAACAAATCTAAGCATATGATCGTTGGAAGGATGTTGACAATCAAGCCTGCTGCTATATCATGGCTACCATAAATAATGTGCTACAGGTCAACATGAAAATCATGAAACTGCTCGGTAGATCATGGATAATCTTGAAGACATGTTTGGAGGCCAAGCTTTGATGAAGTGGCAAGGAGCTCTTCGAAAGCTTCTTAACTACAACCAAATATCGGGGACCTTTAAGAAGGAGCATATGATGTTATTCATGCATTACTATGCTAAGGCTCAAACTCATGGAGTTGACATTGATGCTGAGTCATAGATGACTATAGTTTTTGAGTCCTTATCTAAGGAATTCATCCCATTTAGAGCTTCATATAACTTGAGCAATAGACAAGATGTGACTTTGACTAAGTTGATGAAGCAATTACAAGAGTTTGAAAACTTGATTAAAGACACTCTAGCTTGTGGTGAGGCGAACTTAACGGTTAAATCTGGCTCCAGCTCCAACTTTGGGAATGGAAAGAAGCAAAAGTCCGAAAGTCTTTTATTCCAACAAAGGGCAAGGAAAGTAAGAAAAAAAAAAGAGGAACCCAAAGAAGCTTAGATGTTTCTTTTGCAGAAAGGTCAAGCACATTGACAAGAATTGCAATTTCTTCCAAGCTAAAGGAGGTAAGAGCAAACTTTTGGTTGCGAAGACTTGTTTAATTGAAGAATCAAGTGACACTTGGGTCATAGATTAATGATAACTCTAAAAGACTTAAAACTTCTCACTCTAATAAGACTTATCTTTTGCACTTGCAACTAGGTCATATTAGCTTGAATAAGTTTTAAAGGTTGGTAAGGGAAGGACCTCTAAGTCATTTAGAGTTACAATCTATACCACAATGTGAGTCTTGTTTGGAGGGAAAAATGACCAAAAGACCATTTAAGTATTAGGAAAATCGAGTTGAAGGAGTACTAGAACTTATGCATAGTAATGTTTATGGTCCCATAAACATCAAGGCATGGGAGATACACGTACTTTGTCACTTTTATTGATGATTACTCAAGATATGGGTATGTCTATCTAATAATCATAAGAGTGAAACTTTTGACAAATTCAAGGAGTTTTGAGCTGAAAAGGAGAAGCAATTAGGTAAACTTCAATTAGATTAAGGTGGAGAATACCTTTCTAATAAGTTTTTTGGACACTTAGTTAAGAATGAGATTTTATCCCATTTGACTATGCTAGGCACTCCATAGCAGAATGGCATGGTGAGAGAAGGATTAAGACTTTGTTAGATATGGTTATGTATATGATGAATTATTTGACATTGCCTTTATAGTTCTAGGGATGTGCACTACAAACTGCTTGTTATCTTTTGAACATGTGCCTCCAAAAATTGATTCCTAATACTCCTCATGAGTTGCGGACGGATAGGAAGACATTCTTACACCGTATTCGCATATGGGATATCCTGCTTATGTTCTAGATAAGGAAGTGAATAATTTGGAAGCACATTTGGAGGTGTGCATATTTGTAGGATATCCAAAAGGGACAAAAGGTTATTATTTCTATAACCCAAAAGAAAATAAAGTCTTGATTTCTACAAGTATGACTTTCCTAAAGGAAAGTTACATGAACAACTTTAAGCCTCATAGTAAAGTAATGCTCAAAAAAATGGTGAGTGATTTGATTACTCCTGTGGTTTTCTTGGAAACTGATCTAATCAACATGGAAAAACTAACAGGACAACAACCTGGGGAGCTTTGGTATAGTGGGAGCATTAGGCATCAACTCGAAAAGTATATGTTCAATGGTGAAGCTTACTTAACTAAACCGGTTGAACATGACAATGATCCTTACACTTACAAAGAGGCTATAGAAGATATTTATTGAAAGCTCTGGACAGAAGCTATAGATGCTGAGATGCTCTATGATGACTAATCAAGTTTGGGAAATTGTGGATTTTCTCGAAAGGGTAAAACCCATAGGGTGTAAAGGAGTCTATAAGAGAAATAGATGAGCACATAGAAAAGTCAAAACCTATAAGGCTAGACTGATAATAGAGGGATACACGTAAGAGGAAGGAACCAACTACGAGGAAACCTTTCTCCTGTCCATCATTGCCACTCTCAATTACGAGATTTGGAAAATAGATGTCAAGACATCTTTCTTGAATGACTATCTTGATGAGACCATATATATGGTACAACTAGATAGGTCTAAAGCTAAGATCAAGAAGATCAAGTTTGTAAATTGCTTAAGTCTATTTATGGACTTAAGCAAGCTTCCCATTTTTAGAACATAAGATTTGACTTAGGGTCGATATTTATGGGTTCGAACAAAGCGTGGATGAACCATGTGTTTCGAAACATATTAAGGATAGGAAAGTGGTTTTTCTACTACTCTATGTAGATGACATTTTATTAATTGACAATGACATAGGGGCATTGTCATTGGTCAAAATATGGTTGACCAAGCATTTTGACATAAAAGACTTAGGCGAGACAAATTATATTCTAGACATCCAAATCTTTTGAGATAGAAAGAATAAAATGATAGCCTTATCCTAAGCATCATATATAGATAAGATTCTTAAGAAGTTTACAATGCATAATTCTAAGAATGATGGGCAACTATTTAGGTCTGTATTACTCTTTCCAATCCAAAGATTGATGAGGAAAAAGAATGCATGAAGAAGATGCCTTATGCTTCAGTAATAGGTAGTCTCATATATGCTATGCTTTACACATGACCTAACATATGTTATGCGGTCAGGATAGTGAGTCGATTTCAGTTGGATTTAGGACCCAACCACTGGGTTGCGGTCATATTTTTAAGTACCTGAAAAGGACTAGAGATTATATGCTAGTATATTCCAGTGAAGATCTAACACCTCTTGGATATACTGATTCAGATTTTCAAACCTATTTGGATACAAGAAGGCCGACTTTTAGATTTATGTTTACTCTACGAGGATGCACCATTGTTTGGAGGAGTGTCAAGCAAGCTTGCATTGTTGATTCAACTATAGAGGCTTAGTATGTGGCTACCAATGATGCTTCAAAAAAAACAGTGTGGCTCTGCAAGTTTCTTAGGAATCTCAAGGTAATTCCTTGTATAGATAAGCCTATTACATTATACTGTGATAATAGAGTAGTGATAACCAATACCAATGAATCAAGATACCACAAGATGAGTAAGCACATAGGCCAAAAGTGTCATGCGATAAGGGACTTCATTGAGGGTGGATATTTTGATATGTGCTGGATTGTATCTGAGGACAATATAACTGGTCCTTTCACGAAGACACTACCTATGAGGACCTTTGAGAAGCAAGTAGAGGCTATGGAGATGCATAACATGTGACATTTACTTACGTAGGGCAAGTGGGATATTGTTAGACTAGGTGCCCTAAGGATTAAATGATGTAATAGTTCTTAGAGATATTTAATCAATAAAGAGTTTATTATTTATTTTTATATGTCAAATGTTGTCCTCACTATGTCCATTGGTGTTGAATGTATGATGAGCAAACAAAAGTTTAAGATCGTTTGTATGATAGACAGATTATGCAACAGATATGAATCTTAAGGTGATGGTCTAAATAGTTAAGAGACGTTGGAGACATGAATCTTGATTAACGTAGACTCGTTATTCATATATATGGAATCCATAGCCCTTTTGTAGAGTTAATGATATTCTCTTATAGGCATTATCTTGTAGTTGGAAATTGGAGTGCTCAACCATTCAAATATATATGTTTAACCAAATGATATACTATTTGTATTGGTTATGAATAGTAAGTATTCCAATGGTGAGATAATAGAACATAAGATAAATATAACTGGAAAGGTAAAATGTAATTTATCCTTAAGCGAATTATGAATATCATATGGGGATTTTGTACATTATGATATGTCATTGACAATTAACTTATTGCAGTTTTGTAATTTATATATAGTTTGAAAGCACAGCTCTAAGCTTTTACTGGAATAGCTATAGAGTTGATAATTATAAAATATATGCTGGGGATATTTTATTTTATAAATATTGGAGCTTCATCTATATATATTCATCGGGTCCCTTTGCTAGCTTATAGCTTTTACTGTAACATTACATGTTTTTTTTCTATAAATTGGTAACTTATGTTATTTGTTAGATTAGATAAAACTTGATTTTTTGGATTCAATTATTTATGTTAGTTTGTTGGTTGAATTAATTTTATGAATTAATTAAAATAAATATATTGAATTATTTGAAATAAATTTATTTATATAGGATTATCTGTATATGACTGTTTTAATCAGATAACTTCTCTCTTAGGTTATTTGACTTAAAACTAAGGCTCTATAAAAGATACCTGGGTCAAATAAGGAAGATTTATCCAATCGGTTCAAATCAAGTGATTAGATAAGTCTAAGAAGTTGAAAAACGATTCTGCCATGTCAGCCTTGACCACACGGTTAACCACCATACCCAGGGTACAGTTGACCGCACCTACTTGTTTCAACATACTCATTTTGCCACATGTTTTCACTTCGAGAATTGACTCTAATTCAAATTTTAGGGCTATATCTAATAAGGAATTGTCTAAATCCGACCTCTATATGAAGGGAACATTTTTTTGTTGTTTTTTAGATTACTTGAGAGATTTAGAGACTTTGCTAGGAAGACTCTGAAACTATCATAGAGCTATTGTTCAACATCCTAAACCTTATCTCTTGGTTTTCTTAAGTGGTTATTCCGATCGTGAAAAAAGAATAGCAAGGATATCCAGTTGGTTAAGTCTTTTCCGGTAGATTTCTTTTATAGCAATTGATGTGTCACCCAAGATGTTTCTTTAAATATAGATTTGTATAGTATAGAAAGGTTGTCATATCCACAAAGAGGTGGGTTTTTTGAAAGATTGAAAATTTTTGATTTAAAGTGAAAAGGGTTTTTCAAAATAAAACTTAAAAGAAAACAAATATTTTTTAGAATTTAAAATAAGATTTTAAAATATAAAATTAAAATAGTGAAACTTTGAGAATTCCTTGTATGTTTTGTAACTAATATGAAATTTAACTCTAAATAAATTATCTAAAGTATTTGATTTATTATTTCTTTTCCTCTTAATTGCAAGCACATTTACTAATGTTATAAATAAACCTAGTGATAATATAGCAAGCTATAATACATAAAGAGTTTTCCTATAAAAAGGTAGCAAAATAGTCATCTCTCACTAATGTTTGGCGCACTAACTATGAAAATTAGAACTGTTGTCACTACAATTATAATTAACATAATTTTAAGGTAAAAAATATAATAACAAATCAAAATTATTATATTTAAATAGAATAAATTTTTATGTTAATTTCGGCAACACCTTGTCTTTTGGAATATCTAAAATGGACAACATAACAAATCATATTGCAATAAAAGACGCTCCATAAAATTAAACATTATTTTATTATTATTAATATGAATTATGTGTTGATGATTACTAGTGGGTGGCGACAAATCAACACTATGTGCGGCTGCACACAGTGGTCGGATGGCTCTTCCTAGTTTGCCTCTGCCTGCTCGAGTGTACTTGCAATAAGAGAAGGGACGCTTTAGAGGTAAAAAAAGGGAACATCAATAGGGTACCAGACAAGGGCTCTTTGACACTCAAGGCAGGTGCGACTCAACAGAGAACAGAAGCTGGTTAGTTGGGAAGGAGCATGCTTGCCTGAGCTACAGTAAATGTGCTCTAATTATAGGTTGCCACTTGGATCGGGTGTTAGGTGGTTTTGCACATGACTCGTGTGTCACATCAAGGCTTGTCGATGGTAGGGGACAAGTGTCATGGTCCCCGTCGGTGGATTAGTCTCCATCCAACGATGGGAATATAGCCACCTGTTGGCTCTTTATGGTGACTGGCAGCCTGCTTGCTAGTTATTTCAATCCAACCCGAGCTAGTATTTGACATGAGGAGGCGATTGTTAGAGTCGCGACCCAGAAAGCCCTAAAAAGCACCTCGGATAGACGGGCCGAGCTTGAAGGTGTTCAAGATTGTGATCCCAATAAGTTCTATCGAGCTTATTTGCCGACCACTAAGAATAGGATCTTCTATGGGAGGTGTCGAGCTCACCCCCAACAGTAGCCCCCCAGTTCACCTGGTCAGTGCTCAGCTGAGTGGACTATGCCGAGAAGGTGAGGTCGACATAGATTGGTGCTTAGGCGGTGTCCCGAGGCAACGAGAGATGAAAGGTCACGCGATGAAGCTCAGAGGAACGCATGTCAATACACGATTGGTTGTCCCCCTGACAAGCGTTATTATTGCGCCTCTTCATTTTTGTGCCCGAGTTTCGCGCCTAATGTGCCTATAAATAGCGGTGTGTTTTCCATAAGTTAGTGTATGAGCACGACCAACATTCTATCTTTCGAGTTTTAACTGCCAAGCTAGAGTTAATGATCCAAAGACTTAGACTTCATCCCGAGCTTCAACTAACTTGAGCAGGTAATTTCCCGATAAGGACATTTAGAAATAAGTAACGTTAGTGATTCCTAGAACGAGGATGTGTCCTGGTCGGACAACAGTACGGATATCGACAGGTCAACAACCGAGGACGTAGACATCAGGGGGGATCCCCTGGTCATGACGAAGTGACCCAGCTGGCAGAAATACTGAGTCTTAGTGCAGGGATGGTGCCCGAGCAAGAATTTTTAGAGTTGATCGAAAGGAGGCACTCGATCAGGCCCTATATGGGTGAGGATCCTTACATTGAGGCTGCCGCCGCTAGCACATCCTAGGTTACGGCCTAAGAACGTGCTAGCTTGATGGCAGCTCCTAATGTGCCGAGCACTTCGGGCCCAAGTGCTGAGGCTTCCTCTCCTATTGCAGGTTGGGTGACCATAGATGTCTCTGAAGTGATGAGCCAACTAGGGAGGTGGAACTTGAGGACATCGCTGAAGAGGACACCGAGGAGAGGCTCGTCGCCACAACGGTCCAAGGCGTGGTCGCTTACAGAAGTTCTCAACCTAGCCAGACCTCTGTCGCTAGTTATTCGTGTGCCATGATGCAGGCTTAATTAGATGCACTTCGTTGGGAGTACCGTATTCTGGAGGATGTGCATCTCATTTTGCCCAAGAAAGGAGACTCATCTTTGAACCCACCCACCGGTCACATCACGTTGTATGTGGAGTTCTTTAGGGCCAGGCTTCTTCTATATTTCCCCCCATTCCTCTGCCAGGCATTGAATGATCTCAGTCTTTGCCCTGCTCAGTTGAACCCAAATAGCTATCGATGCATGGTCAGGATGTACATACTATGGAGGTACTTCTGGGCTATGCAAATGCTGTAGGAAGCATTTAAGCAAGTGTACAAAATGAAGAGGCTTCCACAGCAGTTCAGATAGTACTATTTTACCGGCTGCAAGGACTTCATCTTAGGCAACTCTGACTTGGACAAGTTTTGGAAGTTTAAGTAGTTCTTTGTCGGGTGGAATTATCTAGCCCGAGCTAGTGAACTGGTGCCCGAAGACCAAGAGATCCCAACTAAGTTCGAGCAGGGGCTTGTTTGGTCGAACAAACCATGGGCACCGAAGGAGGTCATCGAAATAGTGGATGAGTTATACAACAAGCATGAGTCTTCTCGGCAGCAGTCATTCCTGCTTCAGAAAACCAACCTCTAACACTATGGCTGGCTTGAGGGATCCAACCAAATAAACCCTAGCTCAAACACCCAACCTACCTAGTCGAACGGGTAGGAAATAGTTGCAAGACCGAGCATCATGGACATCCTAGGGCTGAGCACCAGTGATCCGGCTGGTCAACGAATGAGCCATCATCGTCTAGTTTCAAAGACTTGTTAAGTGGCTCCTTCGACTTAGGGCCACCCATTACGGATGAGGACCTCGAAGATATGATCCGGCATCTTTATCAGTCGAGCCAACTCTGAATCGGCGATGTGTTTTGAGATTTTTTTTTGCATGCCGAGCTTCTTTTGACATTATAAATTATTTGTTGAAGATATGTCTTCCCCGTAGATCTCCTGAGAAGAACGGTAGAAAATGATGGACAACCTTCATTGGTCAAAAGGGAAGGCCTTGGCCGAGTCCAAAAGGAAAAGGACCCCGAGGGCTGAGCAACCTCCTGTAGTAGTCCAACCAGTTCCCCCACTGTAGCCACCGATTGGGGCAGGTGCCTTATCCAGTCAGCGCTAACTAACCGCCATCATAATCATCATAACATCGTCGTCAACAGATCCCCCAAGGAGGCGTCACAACACCCAACGGCTGATGATCAAGACGATTGGGGAAGCCATACCTAGGGAGTCATTTTTTATAGTCTTTGGGAAGAGAGCTATAAGAGTCTCTTTCGAGCCACCTTTCACTCCTCCACCAAGGTTGTCCAACCCATATCCTGAGCATCCTTTACCTTCTAAATTCTTCATCCTCCAATCACTTGTTTTTTCAAGCCCACATGCTTCTGGAGTTGGCTAACATGGCCGAGACGAAAGGCCTCAACTTCAAGAAGAAGAAATCTGAGAAGGCTTCCTCAGAGAAGAGCGGGGTAGAAAAGGCTTTAGAGCTAAACGTTGCTAAGCTAGACAAGTTAAAGGCTGACCTCAATTGAGCTGAAGAACAGGCCAGACTTGCCCGAGAGGAAGTGCATAGAGTAAGGTTTGACGCCGACCAAGCTCAGAGCAATCCGCAAGCCGCCTAGGAGGAGCACGACCACTTTTTAAGGAAGGAGCTACTTGGCGACTGGATCAAGCAGTCAAAGAATTCAAGGCCTCCATAGAGTATGCGGTTAATTACTACCTCAAGATCATCAATGTACGGGATCATATTTTGGAATGGCATCCCAAGGCGGCCGACTTCAAGTGGTCCATTTTTATTGAGCCCGACGTGGACGAGGAGACTGAGCAGACCAACCAAGAGGTCGTGGTGGACATGGACGATGATGATACAAATGGTGACGGTGATAATACGAGGGACGGGCCCCAGCCTTGATGTGTTTTGATTTCTTTTTACTTCTCTGTCTAGGTTTGGGAGGTGCATGGTTATTTGTACCTCACGAAACACTTAATTTTTATTTTAATGAAATTTTCATTTTATTTTCCAAGTTTATTATTCCTCGAAAATGTAACTTTTAAGTTTTTATCTTCCAAGTACAATACTTCTTGAATATATGGCGTTAATTTCATTTAATTCGAATGCTTCTCGGGAAAGGAATGATAATTTTGTTTTCCTCGAGTTAAAGACTTCTCGGACGTGAAGTGCTAACTTTTTTTTCCAAGTTAAACATTTCTCAAGACTGAAATGTATGTTTTGCTTTTCCAAGTTGGATGTTCCTTGGGAACGAATTTTCTTGGAAGTGTTCTTCCTAGTTGGATGTTCCTCGGTAATGAATTTTCTCGAAAATGCGTCTTAGTTCGATTTCATGTTCACCTAGTTTATCCGAGCAGGAAAGGTCCATTTCTTAGCCGGGTTAATTGCAACGGCGTGTGGTACCCTATAGCCCCCCTTAAGCTTGTTTACGTTCTTTTGAACTTTTACAAGTCTAATTATGATCGGAAGTCGAGTTCCTAGAATCGTTGCCATGTTAGGGCAATTCTTGGCTAGGATGTCTGCATGATAGCAGCCCAGTGGTCAGTATCGTGTCAACCAGCCCTCTAGTCTGGTTAGTCAAGATGACTCTTCCTCTTTAGGAGTTGTAGTTGAGTCCCCCAGACTAGAGTTAGGGCCCCCTTCTTCGAGAGTTATGTCTTTCTTAACACAAATTGCTCAGAGGAATTATGTAGAATAAGTATTTTCATTAATATTTCCTTTTTTACATCCCAGTCCTGCTTAGCAAGTCTGGTTACAAAAGAATGTGGCTAGAGGTCAAAAAAGGTGTTCTGGCTATTATCAACAAAAGAATTTCTTCAAATGTTCAGCAATCCAAGGACGACGGAGCATGTTTCCCTCCATGTCAGAGAGTTTGTAGGTATCTGGATCTATGATTTCGACCACTTTGTGTGGTCCATCCCACTTCGGTCTAAACAATCCTACCTCAGGTTGTTAAACAGTGACCTTCTTTAGCACCAAGTCACCAACGTTAAAGCTCCTTAGTTGGACCCGCTTGTTGTAATACTGAGCAATGACCTGGTTCCACACTGCAGTTTGGATTATAGCTCGATCTGCTTAAGGAATATAACTCGATCTCTTTTTTCCTTAAGCAGATCGAGCTCAAACATCATGATCTCGGCATTCTGAAACTTGTTGTATTGCTCTATCCTGAAGCTCGATAGGCCAACCTTAGTTGGGATAACAGCTTCGGCCCTATAAATGAGGGAGAATGGAGTCTCTCCTATGGTAGTCTAGGTTGTTGTTCGGTATGCCCAGAGTACCTTTGGCAGCTCGTCAATCCATACACCCTTGAGGTCCTCGAGCTTTTTCTTCAGGTTATCCTTGATTTTTTTGTTGACAACCTCAACCTGCCTGTTGCTCTGAGGGTTATAGGGAAAGAAGAAGACCTTCTTGATGCCAAAATGCTCGCACAGGAAGAGTATACTTGAGGATTCAAATTGGTTGGCATTGTCGATTATAATGGCATGTGGGATTCCAAACCGGCCGATGATGTTCTCCTAAATAAAGTTGGTGCACTTGGCCTCAGTCATATTGGTGCACTGTTCAACCTCAACCCACTTCATGAGGTGGTCGATGGCCACGATGCAGTACTTAAACTATGACCGGGCTTGGGGAAGTGATCTGATCAGATCAATTGCCTATTTGGCAAAAGGCTAGGTAGATGTTACCGAGGTGAGGGTCTCAACATGTTGCCCAATCGTCCTAGCAAATTGCTGGCACTTGAGGCATTTTTGTGCAAAGTTTTTGTAGTCTTGCTCCATGGTCAACCAGTAGTAATCTTACCAAGACACTTCTAGGCCAAGGATCGCCCCTGCATAGTTTCACATAGTCTTTTGTGGATTTTCTTCATTAAATAGTGGGCTTCTTCAGGTCCAACATACCTTAGGCATAGGGTAATGTAGCCTCGTCGGTAAAGCTTTCCCCTGATTATCAAATACTAGGCCAAGCTGTTGGGGATCCGGTGTACCTATTCCTGGTCGTCGGGCAATTCAGTTGTAGTCAGGTATCGGATGATCGAGTCCATCCAGGTGAGTTCTTGTTCTTCGACTACACTAGCCACTTCTTTGTCGATGCTTGGCTCTACTAATCTTTCAATACGGACTGACGTGAGTTAGTTGTCGCCTAAACCCGAGGCTAGCCAAGCAAGGGCATTGGCCTTCAAATTTTTAGATTGGGGGATTTGATTGAAAAAATAACTTTAAATTTCCCTAACATTGCTTTGACTTCTTGTAGATATGCGGTCATAGATTCTGTTCGAGCTTGGAATCCCCCGGTCACTTGTTAGACGATGAGCATGGAATCACTATAAATGGATATGCTGTTCATTCTAAGGTCTCTTACAATTTTGAGTACGACCAAGAGTGCCTAATACTCGGCCTCATTGTTGGATGCCTTGAAATCAAAGCGAAGGCCATAGATTGCTTTATAACCATCCGGGCTACTTCGACGCCCTACCTTTTGGTGCAAGATGATCCATCCACGAAGGCTTTGACTTAAAGATGTCACCGCCTCTGCTGGTGCTAGGAAAGTCTAGATCTTCTATTGGGGCCTTCTCAATAGATAAGGTGCTCTGCGCGGCGTTGGTAAATTTCGTAATAAAGTCAGCCATGGCTTGGGCCTTGATGGCCGTCCTCAAAATGAAATGAATGTCGTATTGCCCGATCTCTACCAACCACTTAGCCATCTACCCAGATATCTCCTGGCTTTGGAGGACTTACCGCAACAGATACTTGGTCGAAACTCGAACAGTGTGGCCTTGGAAGTATGGTCGAAGCTTTCAGGCTGAGGTGACAAGGGTAAACGCGAGTTTGTCAAGCAGACAGTACCTTTCCTCGGCACCTTGGAACATGTGACTTGTATAGTGGACAAGTTTTTGGGTCCCTTTTTCCTCCTTGACAAGGACTGAGCTCATGACCCTTTTGGACATGGCTAGATAGGTATATAGTACCTCTCCCGGCAAAGGTTTGGATAGGAGAGGGGACGTGGCTAAGTATTTTTCAAGATTCTAAAAAGCTTCCTCACATTCCTTGCTCCTCTTAAACTTCCTCTTAAGTGCCTAAAAATGGATGGCACTTGTTGGTAGATCGGGAGACGAATCTAGATAGGGCTGTCACCATGCCGGTCAACTTCTACACCTCCTTGACTGTACGGGGTCAGTGCATGTCAATCATTGCTTAGGCCTTGGCTGGGTTGACTTCAATTCCCCTTTGATTCACCATGAACCCGAGAAACTTGCCTGAACTGACCCCGAACATGCACTTTATAGGATTGAGTTTCATCCCATATTCCTAGAGAATATAAAACTTGCTTGGAGATCAACTATGTGGTCCATTGCTTGAATAGACTTGACGAGCATGTCATCCATGTATACACCATCGTTTTGCTGATCAAGCGTGTAAACATTTTGTTGACGAGGTGCTAGTAGGTAGTTCTGACATTCTTCAATCGAAGGGCATAACCACATAGCAGAAGAGCTCTTGGTCGGTGGTCAAGGCAGTCTTAATTTGGTCTTCCTCAGCCATCTTGATCTGATTGAAGCCGGAGTACATGTCCATGAAGCTCAGCAGCTTGTGTCTGGCGGTTACATCCACAAGCTAATCTATCCGAGGTAGCAAGAAGCAGTCCTTGTGGCATGCCTTGTTGAGATCAGTATAGTCGATATAGACTTGCCATTTTCCATTAGCTTTCCTGACAAGGACCACATTCGCCAACCACTCCGGATATGTGACCTCTTGAATAAAACCGGCCTTCAGGAGCTTCTGAAACTCCTTGTTTATGACGGTGTATTTCTCCGGGTTGAAAGCTATTCACTTTTGGATGGCTGGTTTGTAGTCAGGTCGTACGTTGAGGTGGTGACAAATAATGTTGAGATCAATGTCGGGTATGTCTTTGTGAGACCACGCAAATATATCCTGATATTTTGTTAGGAATTTCTTTAGGTTGGCTCAGATCTCAGGTTTTAGCTGAGAACTAAGTTGGACTATCCAGTCGGGATATTCGGGGTCTAAGTTATATGGCACCAAATCCTCCATGCGGGTTGTTCTCACCTCTTTATTAGGAAGTCGAGCATCAAGGTCGAATAGCACCTTCAACGCTTGCTCAATGGGAAATGGTATCTCATCTACTTTGTAGATAGCTGAGATGTTTAAATGTCGAGCTGAGGTCGCTTTCACAGTATTTACATAACAGGTCCTGGAATCCCCTACTGTGATTTGATTTTCCTGACCTTATTCTCCGTTGGGAACTTCATCACCAGATGGTAGGTGGAGACCACGGCTTTTCACACGTTCAAGGTCGGTCGACCTATGACGATATTGTACTGGGAGCGTTTGTCGACGACAAGGAAGTCAACAATGCATGTTACCCAAGTTGTTTCTCTCCAAAGATGACTAATAGGCTGACCGTTCTAATAGTTCAGACGCATTCACTGGTAAAGCCATATAAAGGTGTCTAGACCGGGACAAAAGTGGCATTACTGATCTTTAACTTGTCGTGCACCTGCTTGAAGAGAATGTCAGCTGAATTGTCATTGTCGACCAGTACATGCTGAACAATGTTGTTGGCGATCTGTAGCTCATACACAAGGGCGTCATTGTGCGAGTGAATAGCTTTATTTGCCTCTTTCTCGATGAAAGTGATTGAGACATCTTATTGTCGACATATTTTATTCATGTGCTCAAACATGTTCATATGGTCGCCCTTCTCAACCAATCGGGCTCCACGAACATACGCTTGCCATCCATTATAGGTGTCCTTAGTGACTAGCCCACCAAATATTGTGTCGACAATATTTGGGTTTTGAGGCATTCCCACCTTCATGTGGTCAGGTCTGGGAGTCCCTTGTTGGTTGGTCATTCCTCCTCGTCGTGAACCGGGAGTTAGGACTCGCCCAACGAACCCCCACAAATGCCCGTCTTAGACCAATCTTTCAATCTGGTCTTTGAGCTGGATGCAATCACGGGTGTTATGTCCTACATCCTTATGGAAATTGCAGTACTTGTTTTGATCTCTCTTGGCTTTACTCCCTTTTAGCTTGTGTGGATCGACCAGCAAATTTCTGCCACTCACCTAGGCGAGCACCTCCTCGATGCTGTCGATCAGGGGTGTGTAGCTCTAGAACTTCCTAGTCGGCACTTTTAGTATCTTGATGTTCTTCTCCTTCTTTTGCTTCTTGTTCTGCTTGGCACTGTGGTGCTTGGGTGCCTATTTCTACTTCTTGTCCTCCTTGCTGCTACCACCTTATTCTCGGCGACTTTTCATGTACTCGGCCACATCAGCGTACCTCTGTGCATAGCCGAGCATCTAAGAAAATGTGCTCGGCTGCTCAAAGGCAAGCGACCAGGTTAGTTTTTTGTCTCAGAGACCCGCTATGAAGGCATGCTTTAGGATCTTGTCTTTGACATGCCTAACCTCCAAAGCGGCTCGGGTAAATCGGTTTATGTAATCCCTAACATTCCCATCCCCTTACTTGATAGCGTAGAGATGAGTTATTTCTTTCCTTCTCATCTTGGTTGTGGAAAAGGTAACCGAGAAAGCCTCAGATAGCTAATAGAAAGAGGTGCTACTGGTTGTCTTTATCCGCTTGAACCATTGTCATGTAGATCCGGTTAGGGTCAGCGAAAATACCTTACACATGGCTGCATCGTTGGCATTTTGCAAGAGCATGTGTCCTCGGTAGAGCTCTACACGCTCGTCGACATCGGTCCCATCATAGGCTTTAATCTATGGGACCTTAAATTTTGGTGGCATGGGGACCTGCATAATGGCATCCATGAACGGCGGATCCAACACGCCACCTTCTTCGAGCCAATATCTATTGTTACAAATCTGATCAATCTGATGCCGTAACTCCTGAAGTTGGCAGCTGTTAGTATATTCAGGTAGTTCCACCCTGTAGGGGGCACCACCCTCAACCCTATCGCCAACCCTGAGTTGTTGGTCCTGTTGAATATCTCCTTGACGTCCGAGCCGATCAAAAACTGTTGCTCGAGATCCTTGCAATGATTGTCCTCAGCCTCATTGCAGGCCAAGTCGGCCTTCTTAAAGAAGCTTGTTGTTTGTCGAGACTCCTCTTGTGGACCATCTAGAATGCTTGGAGTCACCTTCATTTGTTCCTTCAGACACCTATCCTGTTTGACCTCCAGCCTGGTCGGCCTAGGCTGAGGGAAGAAGGACAAAGGCCTGCTAGCGCTATGCTTGTTGCTATGCAAGTTGTTGCGTAAGCATTCGAACAACATTGGTGAGTTCTCGGATTAGATCCTGAACGACCGGGTCATTTGCTTGTTCGGCCCTGGTCGCGCTACCCTACCCCCTAGACCGGGACCTTGTAGCCCAAGGGCGGCCTCTAGGTCTAACCGGGTTTTGGTTTCAGTTTTGGGCTTCACCCGACCCTTTTTATCGGGCACCCTCATCTTGAGTATTGCCTTATGTTACCATGCTTGGGTCACGAGCTAACTTATGGCTAGTGATTTTGAGTGAAGGCGTAGGCGCCCTCATTCTAGCGCCAAAATGTTGATGCTTACTAGTGGGTGGCAACGAATCAACACCATGTACGGCTGTGCACAGTAGTCGGACGGCTCTTTCTAGCTCAGCTTTGCCTACTCGGGTGTACCTACAACAAGAGGAGGAACGCTTTAGAGGTAAAAGAAAGGGAACACCGGTAGGGTATCAGACAAAGGCCTTTCGAAGCTCAACGTAGGTGCGGCTCAGCAGAGGATGGAAGCTGGTTAGTTGGGAAGGAGGACACTTGCCTGAGCTGTAGTAAATGCACTCTATTTATAGGTTGCCACTTGGATCAAGTGTTAGGTGGGTTTTGTCTACGACCTGTGTGTCACATCAAGTCCTATTAGATGGTAGGGGACAAGTGTCATGGTCCCGATCTATAGATTAGTCTCCATCTGGCGGTGGGAAAATAGTAACCTGTTGACTCCTTGTGGTGAGTGGTAACCTGCTTACAGGTTATTACAATATGAGCCAAGCTGGTATCTAACCTAAGGAGGCAATTGTTACAGTCGCAGCCTGAAGGGCCCTAAAAAGCACTGCGGATAAACGAACCGAGCTTAAGGGGGTTTAAGATTGCACTCCCAATAAGTTCTCCCGAGCTTATTTGTCGACCACCAAGAACTAGATCCTTGATGGGAGGTGCCGAGCTCGCCCTCAACATTATGCAACACAACTAAATTACATACAGAAAGCATGACTGAATTTGTGTAAAAAAAAATAGGCAGCATAATAATACTAACAATAATTATTAAAAACTTGAAAAATATAATTTATTCTATAAAAATATAAACATTGCAAAGTAGATATAGAGTTAAAATCTATACCAAAGTACTATATATACAAAATCATCTTTTTACCTCACTAGACTCTTTATACTAATTTAGACAATATTTATTATTTTCAGTAGCGTCAGAGAAGTGCTCTAGTAGCATCTCTTCCTAAAAGGGAAGACTGATGAGCTAGAAGCTTAGTAGAGGAAAAAGAAAGGAAGGAAGAGGGTGGGGGTACTGAATGAAGAAGGGGGCACCCCCTTTTATAGTGAATTAAATTTCAATAATTTAATTTTTTAATAACATTTTATATTATTTTATATTATTTATTATTTAATTATATTTACTTTTTTTTATTTGGCCAATTGAAAGAGTTGTGATTCTTTTTAATTTCTTTCTCCTTTTTTTCCATGCGATTTGCAGCTCTTCAGTGTGCGAATCTAGGCTTAAAATCAGGTGTGATGCGACGACGAGCTATACACGGTATGGTCTAGTCTTGGGCATCTATTTTCAATCCAAAGGCTTTAGGGTGCTAAAGAAGAATTCAGGGCATAGGATTTGGCAATGGACAGATGAGATCAAGGGAGCATAGGCTTAAGTTGAGAACGTACGCACAAGATTAGGGGAGATCTAAGATTTTCCTCACACATGGGCTTGGCTCTGGCGGTTGACGCGCCTACAGTCGGGGCATATGATGCACACGCCAATCAGCTCGCGACACGTGGTTTCCACTAAGCAAATTTGAATCTTTTAAATTTTTTAATGCATTTGTTGTCCAATTTTGCCTATTGTTTTGCTCCATTTTTCTACTAGATTTTAAATCTAAAATTAACAAGCACACTAAATTAATTATTTTACAAACAAAATATTTACAATAATTCTAAAAATATTTATTTTATATTAAAATACACAAAAAATAATTACAAACTTCTAAAATCTAGCCTTTTCAATTTAACATAAAAATGATTTTTAAGACTTGGAAATATTTTTAGAAATTACTACAAAAATATTATTAAACATATTTATAAACTTAAAACATGCTATCAAATACATTAAGACTTAAAATAAAATTATCACTAATTATTTTTATGGTTTTAATTATTTTAAAACTAAACTAATATTTTACATATGAAACTCTAAAAATTACTAAAAATATTATTAAATATAAAAACATATTAAAAACACATATCTAAACATATTTTCACACTAAGACACTAAAATAGTATTTAATACATAAAAGTTATTAATTAAGGAGTTTAATGAGAAATAAAAGCATATATAAATTATTAAAACCTTAAGAAATATACACTTTTACAGTCTCATTAGCAATTCCAATGGTTTTCTAGTCTATTAAAAGGTACAAAATATCCTTTTTATATACATAGCATGTCTAACTTGTTTTTAGAAAAACATTTTAACTAAAAATTTTTAAAATCTACTGCATACTCATTTTCTAACAAACAATACTTGCTGCAAATTAATAAATTCTTGAGTTTTATGGGGAAGGGGCCGCCATTTGAAGTAGCGGTAAACCAAATGCTCAATAAAGGAGAAATAAGGATCACAAGTCACAACAACTTAGAATGTGTTGGCAATGTAATTGGAACTATAAGTGCCAACAGTCCATGGTGTAAAAGCCTTTTTATGATGTAGTTAGCGGTGTCAATTTGGGCCGCTATCCCATAGGGCCAAAAGAAAAATTTAGGCCTACTTGGCCCTGCTCGGTTAATGTGACGGGTGGGCCAGCCCGACCTAAAGCCTGCAAACCCTAGGACGGCTAGAATTTTTATAAGGGAATTTTAAAAAAATTAAAAAAAAAATCTAATTGGGCCTGACCTACTTCAATATAGTTTAGGCCTAAATCTTTAATCTAGTAAGCCTTGAGCCAGGCTTGGGCCAAAAGAGAAGGCTATGGGCCGGTCTATTTGACTCGACCCAAATTAACAACTCTAGGTCCAATGTAAAGCAAAAACAAGAGAATAAGGAAAATAGTAAATTTTTGAAAATTTTGGAAGTAAATAGCAGGGTTTGAAAATATTTGTAGTAAATAATAAATTTATGATATAGATAATAGTAAATTGTATTATTATACCCTAAACTATTCTTTTTTTTGTATAATACATCTTGAAATTTAAATCTTGATAAAATGGTACTTGAATTTTGAAATCATTGGTAATTGAGGTCCAATAGCTAATAAGCGTTAAAAAGTATAGACAATTTAGATCATGAAATTCACATGTGAGTTTTCTTAAGAATAAAGCTTGTTATTTTAAGAAAAATAGAATCTCAATATGTAAAAAATGGCACTTAACAAAAATTAGAAGTAGCTATTGCACCTCAATTGCCAATAATTTCAAAGTTCAGGGTGCATTATGCCAATATTGAATGTTTGGGATGCATTATATAAAAAATGAATAGTTCAGGGTGCACTAGTACAATTTACTCTATAAATAAGAAATATTTACTTTATAAACAAGGGGGTATATAAATTGTTTGCATTTTAAATTTATTTTTTGTATAAATATTAATTTCTTACACCATAAATAAGGGGGAATATATTATTTACACCTCAAATTAATATTTACTATATACATTTTTAAAACATGTTATTTACTGCAATTAGTTTTCAGAAAATTGTTATTTACTAGAATTTCTAAGCAAAAATTTTTAGGCCCAATTAGTGACGGAGCTAGGATTTATTGGTAAGGGCCTTTTTTTGTGTGTGCAAGAATAGTTGGGCTAGTCTAGCCTAACCAAGCCTAAACCATTTTTTATCACATGAATTGGGTTTGGCCCAATTCGATTTAGTCCAACCATTTAAAAAATCATTTATATACTTAGCCTCTCACACGTGTTCTTAACACGTGTCCAACACAATGCTTATTCTGTGTCAATATACCCAATCACTGTGCATCAGAGCTCATTTCTCTGAGCTCATTCTCTCTCTAAAATCCTTCCTCTTTACTTTCTCAAATCCTTTTTCTTCTCTTTAGATCTTCTTCTTTTTCTCTCTAAAAGTTGTTTAGAATTCTACAATTTTCTATCTCGATTCTTCTTAATCCTCATCTAGATTACCCATCAAGCCTTAGAACTCCTTCAAATTCTAGAAAAGCACCTGCAATTTTTACCTCGATTTTTTCTTTCCTATTTATTTTTCTTTCTTTTTTAATAGACCTAAAGTATTAACATCTGAAGAAATATTTCCCATCACTTTCTCAAAAAGTTCTCAAAAAGAAATAGAAGTCTAGGATCACTCGGCTATGGATCCTCATGCGTTTTGGAATTCCCAGTGATGTAAGGACGTTGATAAAAGGAAAGATTCAACTGAGTGACTTCAATCAAGACGTCGGCCTACTAGGTATACGTATTAGTTATAGTGCGATAAAAAGAAGAGCCCGTGCTATCGAGGTCACATATAACAAATGTGAACTGTAGAATTGTAACAATAAATATACTTCACCTGGATTTATGTTTGTAAATAGAGAGGATAAAATCAATTTTAAAAAAATGGACTTTCTAAAGAGAAATGGATGACCTCAATGCTTCTTGAGAACCAGCTAAGTAGATATGTCTAAGGTGTAATTTCTAAACTTCAGTCCAAATTCCATATAAAAAGACAATGCCTCAGGAACTTGACATTTAAAGACCACATTTACTAGATTATGAGAAAATTGAATGGGGAGCAAATCCTCGATCCATATAGGTCATTTGAGTGTTGGTTGTTTTGAAATCGTTGCAATAGGTGTTTAATAATTTTTGTCTATTTTCTGTAAAAAAAGGTTGTTTCTATGTCATGAGTATTAGTTTGTTTTAGATTGTTATAGTCTGTGTTGAATGATTTTTGTATGTTTTCATTTTATTTTTTTCTTTTAAAAAATAATATCTTGTCAGACATATAATGTTATACTGTAATATGTTTGAAATTTTTGAATCTTATCTAGATGTTTCAAGATTTTTATCTTACTTTTTCAAAAGTTCTAGAGTAAATTATTGTTTATAACAACTTTCTAAAAATTGTGCTCATTTGTCAAAAAGGTGTATAGTCATGTCAGAGTGTCTTTTGTCATTTTGTTTTCAATTGTCAAAAGTTGTACAGTCAGTATGATTGCTTGTTTACTTTTTTAAAGTTGTTTGGATTTGGTCCAAACTTTTCAAACATATCCATATCTTATTTTCTGACTTTTTATCTATATAATATCATTTTTTATCTGCCATCACGTACTGTCATAACTCCTTAGTCCTTTGGCATTTCTATCTTCTTTAAGATCTTATTGAAGGCTTAGTGTTTAGAGCGGACTTAAAACAAAAATTCAAAAAAAAAAAAATCAAATAGTTAAAAAAAAAGAGTCAGACTCTCTTAGAAACCAAACATGTCTTCCTTCCATTCATCTAAGAAAATCAAAACCATCATGTATTCTATGGTTTATGTCCTAGTAAAAGTAAAGTCTACTTAGAAGCCGCAGAACACTTATGACAAGTCTTAACACATAGAAAGACTAACCTGATTTATGGGGGAGGTAACTTAGAGTTAATAGGGACTGTAGCAACAGCAGTACATTCTAACAGTAGCCATGTCGTAGGCATTATCCATCATTTCCTAGCTAAGGGGAACCTCTATGGAAAAACTATAGGTGAGGAAAAGACAGTTTTGGACATCTCTAAGCATCTTTAAAAACATGATTCATGACTTCGACGCTTTCATTGCGTTACCTGGTGTTTTAGGCACCCTTAAAGAGTTATTCGTACTTAATAGTTGGAGTTTGTTGGGTATTCATTCCTAACTCGTATGTCTTTTAAATGTCAATAGTTTTTATGACAGTTTTTTAAAGTTTTTAGATTGTTCTATAGAACAAAACTTTGTTGTAGAGTCAAAAAGACAAATCTTTGTTACTGCTTCAATAACTAAAGCGATGCTTGACAAAATGCGTCATTCATCTAGAGTCCGATACTACAACGTCCAAGCTTGATTGGAAGAAAGAAAGCAAGAAGCAGCCATTGGATTTGAACCTTCACCTGTAATCTTTTGATTTTGCCCACAGTATGTTCGTCTATATTTCTCATCTCCTGAATAACTGCCCTCCTTCATATCTTATATATTTTTTGTGACATGTTATTTTTAAAACCTTTATATTCATTGACTCTAGTGTCAGGAGTATTCTTGAAATGCTTCTTATTTGAGGTCCGATCTTTTGTATATCGATGCCCATGTATTCTTTATGCATGCATGATTATGATAGTTGATTATATGAAGTGCTTTGTACTCTCGAAACATATTCATATCATGTCTATAATATATTGCATTTTGTTAATTTCGTTTTCCTTCTAAACACTCTATGTATTATTTAAATGTGTGTTTTTAATATAAATATTTGTATTGTTAAATAAAAAAAAAACTATATTAAAGACAAAATAAAAATCTATGTTAAAGAAAAAAAAAACAAAAACAAAAACAAAAACTAAAGGCTAGAGGGCGTCATGGCCCCCCTACCCTCCGTCCCTAGGCCCAATTAAGTTTAGGAATTCTCACCCATGAATGCTTACTCTAATTTCAAACAATATAGGCC
This sequence comes from Artocarpus heterophyllus, assembly GCA_025403435.1. Taxonomy (NCBI): domain Eukaryota; kingdom Viridiplantae; phylum Streptophyta; class Magnoliopsida; order Rosales; family Moraceae; genus Artocarpus; species Artocarpus heterophyllus. The sequence goes on from CM046347.1 coordinate 29,069,381, forward strand.
CTCAGGCAAAAATACGTAGTTAAATTTTAAACTCTTTAATTTTATTATTGGTATACAAACCGGCTTCATAAAAACATTTTATCAACTCTTAAAACCAGAGAGTATCCAAGTTAAATAGCTGTAGTATCAAGTTAAATCGTCAACTTTGCAAGTTTTGTGAAACATGACATTAAAGCCAACTAAGTTCGTAAATCAAATTTAGAGAAATGTGAAGAGAATTCTCAATCAATACAATAGTGGACTGAGAAATAATCATAGTATAAAAACATGTCATTACAAAATTGTGAAAATAGCATATTTGAAGTGTTTTTTTTTTTTTGCTCTAATAAATGACGTTATTTCTAATACTATTCTTATCCCTATCATAACACTACAAGAAAAACTACATTTAACGACATATTATTTACGACATGTAGCTTTTGAATGTCGTTGAAAAGTACATACAACGACATCTTCAACAACGATGTCATTAACGACATTTGAAACAATAATTAACGACATTTATATAGATATCGTATTCAAGGTCTCCTTTTAACGACAATAGTTTACTGTCGTTAAATAATTTAACGACACTAAACTATTGTCGTTGAAAGGAGACCTTTAATACGACATCTATATAGATGTCGTTAATTATTGTTTCAAATGTCGTTAATGACATCGTTGTTGGAGATGTCGTTGTATGTATTTTTCAACGACATTCAAAAGCTACATGTCGTAAATAATATGTCGTTAAATGTAGTTTTTCTTGTATTGTAATTACTAAGCTTTAAAAGTTATAAAAGCAAACCTTTAATTTAATGATTAAAAGAGAAAGTTAATGAATTAGTAAGTAGGAATCAAATGTCAAATTCATCATATTGGTAGAAATTAAAAAGTAGTCCTGTATTAGAGAGTTTTTTTATACTTAAATGTTAAGTTTGACATTGACTCATAAAGCCTTATATTGGAGATGCTATAAGGCACTAAATAGCCCTCGTCAATATATTCTCGGCATCCTTGACTGATCAACCTCAATCCCTCATGTTATCCTAGCCTAAATCTCCTGGCACATTTCTAGTTAGAATTCCACATAACTGGCAGCTTTGTCATCCCTAACCTAGATAGTCATTATTCTGGAAAATTACGAAAATCTTGAACTAGTTCTATTTGGAAGTAGACACGAGGGGAGTTCATCCTTATATACAATTAGTTGCCCCGACTTCACCTGTAACTCACGACAGTATGATAATTAAACAAAGAATACTAGTTGCATTCCCTTACTTACTCTCTTTTACACTATTTATTTATTACCTGACACATAGATTCTACTATCTTATTTTCAGTTTAAGTAATAATTTATAATGTTAATAGATTCTATATATCAAGTAATAATTGAAAAGAATATAAAAGATGGTAAGAAAGAGAGTATTATTAGCACTCTACTAGCCAAATATGTTTTGCAATTAAATTGGAAAAAAGACGAGAAAAATATCTTATATTTAATATCGAGGGACCATGGACTGAAGGGTAGAGGTGGCAAAATCGTGTTCGTGCTGTGTTTGTGTTGGCACATTTACAGCACGACACGTTTAGCCCGAACACGAACACGACACGATTAATAAACATGCCAAAAATGCAAACACGAACACGACACGCCTGTGGCACGTGTAACACGACGTGACGCAATTAACATGATTATTAAACGTGCCATGACGGGTTGAGATGATAACAACATGCATATGACACGTTTATGACCTAATTAACTAAAAATTAAAAAAAAATTTAAAAAAATAAAAAAAATTTTAAAAAAGCCAATAAAGAAAATTAACAAAAACACAATATCTAATTAATACTAACCTACTATAAATATTTCAAATATTTTTATTTTTAAGTTTAAACGTGTTATAAATGGGCGGATCATGTTGTGCCGTGTCAACACGTTTACGGTCTATTTAATTAAACGTATTAAGGCGTGTTTAGCGTATTAGTACAAATCTAGCCTGTTTATTTTCGTGTTATTCGTGTCAACCTATTTATGACACATTTAATAAATGTGCGGTTCAAACCCATTTATCTCGTGTCGTTTTCGTATCGTGTCATCGTGCCATGTCTAAAATTATCGACCCTACTGAACGGTAGAGAATTATGGGGGCAAACCAACAAAAATGTTCTAATAAATGAGACGTATAAGTATATGGTTGGTATTTGGCAATGAAATGTATTTATTGTTCACAAAATTATGCACCTCCATTTCTGGTACAAAGCTTTCAATTTCCTCAGCCTCGGAAGTGGTTCCTGAAGAACTTGTCACTTCATGAGGCGGTTCCAACCACATGATGTCTGCATTAACTCTTGTCTGTTTTATCTTTATTTCTTTCTCCTTTTGGCCCAAGCCTTTCGGTCACCTTTTGGTAGTGTAGTAGTTGCAAACCAGTGAATACCAAGAAGGAAAATTCGGGGCAAGGCATCATTAATGAAAATTATAAATAATTTCATTAATTTTGTCATATTAAAGTACGGGTCAATTTTGATGGTTCATGCATGTACATAACGTACAATAAAAATGTATACTGAGGATAAGTATTTTCTGATGAAAAAGAAAATAAGTAACTCTTAAATATTTACAAAATTCAAGGTTTATAATTAGATTTTCCCAAATACTAAAAGTATTCCCATACTTTTTTTCTTGCAAAAGAATTAAAAATTTTAAACCCATAAATGTTTTGAAGATATCAACAACGTTGTATAGAATGGAGAGCTGGTAATTGGAGAGGATTTTTGGTGGGGGTTTTGAGCTTGATCTCACTTCTAAATTTTATTTTTAGAAATGTTGCTCATATTTTTTGTCACTTTATTTGTCACTCTTTATATAATCTTTTTGTCATGTGTCCTCACACTTTTTAGGAAAATAAAACCTTATTACATACCATTCTTTTACGGTTTATTACAAATTTTCCAACTATTTTTAAACGTGATCACAAGTTTTATTTTTTTTTTTATACAAGTTTCCAAGACAAGAAACTTATATTGTCTTTCAACTTTTTTATGAGAAGTCTTAATTCCAGATTTTTGTAAAACAAACCAAAGGCTAAAAAAAAAAAAAAATCATTGTGGATGGCATAACTAGAAGATCTGCAACGATACATTAGTCAGAAGTGCTTCCTCCACATTTTTTTTTGGGGTTGAATCCTTCACTTTCTTTTTCTTTTTTTCGAATCCTCCACTTATTTTAAAAGTTTTTTTTTAAGACAATTTTAAAAGCTTATTATTACTCTTCTTTATGTTAATTAACTGTCTTTTATTACGATTATATCTTTTGGAAGAAAATTTATAATAGCAATAATAACAAGCAATGAGGAAAAAATCCAATTTAAAATAATGATTTTATTTTATTTCTCTACCTCATGAACGGTTACTAATTGGTTGTTTCACGTTTAAAAAATATATATAATGTCTAGGTTTTTTAAGGTACTGAATTCTAGATATGCACGCACAAGAGGAAAAAAATCAAAAGGATAAAAAAATAACATTAAATATTATATTGTGAAATTAACCAATGGTAAATTTGTAATAACTTGTAAGGAAATGCTTTCAATTAAAGTTTTATTTTCTTAAAAAATGGGAGTATATATGGTAAGAAAAAAATAGAAAGTGACAAAAAGAGTGACCCTAACATTTTTTTTCATTTTTATTTACGAAATTACACATGCTTTAAAACGTGTTGTTTAAACAAAATAATGCCCTCAACAAATTCAAAATTAACTAAACTTTAAATAAAATACATTTTAAAATTTGAATTTCAATTAACTTCATTTAAACATTTTAGATAAATAAAAAAATAAAACATTATTGTCCTTCCACTCTCCTATACTATTATGCGTTGAGGTAGAATCAACTGCTTTACCTCCTACGTCAACACTACCAACTGCCATTCCTTCAACAACAACCACAATACCTAGTGGCAAAATTAGAAGTTTTTGTCAGTAAGGGCACTATAAAAAATTCATAATTTTTATTGCCATGTGGTAATGCCATTCGGGTTAAAGAATGCAGGAACAACTTACTAGCGCTTGGTGAACAAGATGTTTGCGTGGCCAATTGACAAGACCATGGAAGTGTACATGAACGACATGTTTGTAAAGTCCATCCGAGCCAGTGACCATGTTGCCAACCTCCATGAATGCTTCGACATACTCCGAGAATATCAAATGAAGCTCAACCCAGCCAATTATGTATTTGGAGTAGAGTTTGAGAAGTTCCTCGGATTCATAACCATAGAGGAATAAGGGTAAATCTTGTGAAAGACCAGGCCATAATTGACATGTACTCCCCCCGAACAGTCAAAGAAGTCCAAAAACTCATCAAATGATTATTGCCCTATCACGGTTTGTTTCTCGATCCATTGACAAGTGCCATTCTTTTTTCCAGGCACTCAAAAGGAGGTTTGATTAAAGTAGAGAGTGTAAAAAGGCCTTTCAAAACCTCAAGAGGTATCTAGCAACGCCTCTGCTCCTATCCAAACCTTTATTGGGAGAATACTCTATGCTTATTTGGTAGTATCTAGGAAGGCAGTCAGATCTATCCTCATTTGAGAAGAAGACAAGAATCCTGTCTATTACTTCTGGAAAGTTTGCCAAGGAGTGGAAGAGAAGCACCTGCCATTGAAGAAACGAGGCCCAAAATAAAAACACTTACTGAATGGGCCGAACTTTTTAAAGTTTGAAGAATAGTCGTCTGTCACTTTCAACAAAACGAGTCATTCACAAAGCTTTCTCTTTTCCTTTCTTGATAATGTGTGCTTTATCGAAGGTAAGTAACTGCGGTTTCCTCTTTTCTCTAGAAACAAATTAGGTGTAATCTCCATCTCTATGAGATCCAATTGTGCTTTTTCACCATCTTTGGTCTTGCATGGAATGTCAAATAATATGCCAACTATTGATTCATAAATGTTTTTCTCAATATGCATAACATCTAAGCAATGATGAACGAAAAGTGTTTCCTAATACAGGAGTTCATAGAAGATTGTTCTCTTCTTCTAAGGTCCATCTATCTCTGGTCCGTCCTTGCTTTGCTTTCTCTTTCTAAGTACTACTTCAGTGGTCTTTATTATTTCAAATACTTGTTCCCCTGTCAAAGGCCAAGAAAGGTCTCTTTCTTTAATGTTACCATCAAAAGCTTTCCATTGTTTGTGGTAACAATGATCTCTTAGCAACCATTTTCTACGGCCAAGAAAAATGGTTTTCTTACCATTCTTCAATAGTTTGTAAGATATTTCATTCATACAAATAGGACAACTAGTAGAACTTTTTACCAAATAACCAGATAAATTTTGATATGCGAGGGAGTCAGTAATTGTCCATATCAACATTGCATGGAGTGTGAATTTCCTTTCTCGATAAACATCTCTAACTTCAATAGCATTTTCTTAAAAGCTCTTTAGGTCATTGATTGAAGGGGCCAAGTATGCATCAATATCATTCCCCGGTTGTTAAGGACCCAGAATCAGTAGAGTCAATATCAAGGACTTCATCTTCATGCACATTTTTGTAGAGAGATTGTAGTTGAAAACTATTATGAGCCAAGTGCTATGTCTACTACTCTCGTTACCATGTGGGTTCATTCCATTCATCGACAAATCGAGATATAGATTTCTCAGTTTTGTACTAAACTTAGAATCATTGGCATTAAAAGTCTTCGATTGTTGTGAATCTATCAGATGTTTGAGCATATTATTGTCGATCTGTTTATCATGATGCCAAGTCAAATTCTTGGCATGTTCTGCGTTTCCGAATAAACACCTCAAATGTGGTACTAATGGAATATGTCACATTACCTTTGTTGGCACTCCTTTCTTATCATTAGATGGCTCTTTCCCTTTCTTTCACCTTGAATCTTTACAAATGGGTAATTATTCAAGTCCTTATATTCCTTTCTTTATAGGAATCTATTTTCTCATACTCTATTCCCAAAGTGCTCAAAGTCTTCTTAGCCTCATACATACTAGTTAATAATTTATTACCCTCTGGTAGAAGTCTTCATTGCAATTGTAAAAGATTTATGAAATTAGAATTTGATCACCTACCCGAGGCCTTCAAATTCCATAATTCAAATAAAATAGAAAATTATGTGAAATTTGTACACCTATTATGCACGGGTGTCTCAGCATCATTTGTCATTGTTTTAAATAAATTTGGATGGTGTAAAAAGTACATTCTTTCAAATTATTTACCATGTCAACCATTTTGTCATGATCACTTATATTATCATTTACAATAGATTCCTTTTCTTTACTATCTATAGTTGGACTAAAAATAGACTCACCATGAAAATTCCATGTTTGGCAACTACTTATAATCCATTTTTCAAATAAAAGTCCTCTAACAATTTGAATAGAATGAGATCTATGATTTCCATATTGAATATAAGGACAACAAATTTTATCATCTTGGGCATAAGTTTTGGTACATAACAAAAATTCTTTCACACTATTTGCATATTGTTTAGTCAAACTATAATCCCACATCCTTTTTTTATCCATTGCGCAAGTTCTAAATCAAAATATGCAACTTAATTACAAACAATTTCATATTAATTAATCTACTTATTTGAATCATACCATAAATTCACAAATTTCATAGATTAATCATACACATCAATTTCAATATAGCTAATTATACTCAAAAATCCACAAATTAAACATGCCCCATCATATTCAAATATCTAATAATACTCATAAATCTGTAATTTTCAGAAATTAATCATATATATAAATTAATCATACTTAAAAATCTACAAATAAATCATACGCATCATATCCATGTAACTAATCATATCCATAAATCCAAAAATTGTTCAATCATACTAATTGATCTATAAATTAATCATACTCATCATATTTAAATAACTAGTCATATTCACAAATTTGCAAACTAAAAATTTGATCAATAATATTAAAAACTGCAAACATCTAATTAATCACTTTCAAAAAAGGAGATGAAGAAGGATGGAGACGAAGAGAGATGACGAGAGTAGTTTTTGGATGTTCGGGCTATTTTTTGGAGAGCTAAGTTCACGTTATACTTTTGATTATTGAGCTGGATGATAGGTTATAATGGGATTATACATGTTGATTTTTACCAAAAACCATTATGTAAGGTGTTAAAAAAACCCCAGTCTTACATGACGGTTTTTGTTGGAGACCCCGTGCATTTCTTTGACATTTTTCATGTTTTTCGCGCACTCATCATGTGTTTTTCCTCCCCTAATATGACTGTTTTCACGAAGACGTTGTTAAATGAGTACAGTGTATTTTACAATTTCTAGTAGCGTATGGTCATATATTTTTAAAACCAGCCATTTGTCTCTACATCCCTTTTATTTCTCTTGTCTTTTTTTTTTTTTTTTAACCAAAGGAATTTTTTCCCTTTAGAAACAAAACAATAGAAAAAGGGAGAGGCATTGCTTAAGTGTGCCGAAAATAAGGACGATGGTGGCGGTTCAGTCTCTGGAGGCGGTGTCTTGAGATTTGGAGAGCTCGACGAGCATCTTGGTGGAGGGCCAGGGGACCTCAATGCAATTGAGATGGTGGCGCTATCATTGGTAATGAATAATGAATAATAACCGCATCATTGGCGGTGGAAATCATCTTTTTTATCCTCTTGGGACCAAATCTAGTGCAGAAGGCACCGGCGATGGTGCGGGTGGCGACAATGTTAAAATGGCAGATGTCCTCCTTGTGTTGTAATCGACATAGCACTCGATTTTTAGGAGGATCGAGCTTAGAGATGTTGCCATGGATGAGGAACAAGAAAGAAAAGAGTTTGGTTACAAAGAAGATGAAGGGTTTAAGTATCCGATATAAGCCCTAGACAGAGGAATTTGCTACTTTGATCTTATTTTTTCATATACGAGCTTATCTTTTTGTACCTTTGTCGAAAATCCAATGGCTCAAAAGACATATTCTACTGTTGCGGAGTAAAAGCGTAATAAACTTTTGCATGTATATTAGAAATGTGCATGGGATAGGATGGGAAACTTATGTGTTTGCTTTCCTATATGTGGGATTAGAACCAATTTTTCGCCATATAACATTAAATACACAAACATTAATAGATTCAACTTTTACCTGTTTTCTTGCTAGAGGGTTCTCGAAAAGTCAGACTTGAACTGTTGTAAAAAAAAAAAAAAATGTCAGACCGGAACTACTACGCAAACTTGTTCGGGATTGAGCTTATGAAGGTATTCATTATTGGATTTTTCAAAACACGTTGTGGACCCTTTTAACATCAATGTCCCACATGCTGTTATAGGACAGATATCTCCGGTTGTCTCAAAAAGAATATATATAAATACATACATATATAAGAACTACTGTATATTGAAATTTTACATTCTGTTCACATATCCTAAATCCATGCTATTGATGAGTTTAATTATATTTTGATCATAAACGCAATATATATATTGTAATTTGCCATTCACTTCCATAATATATTTTTTCTATGATTTACTTATTTCTAATAACATTAAAGTATTGATAAAGTGCTTACTTACACGTAACCGGAGTGGATAGAATTCAGAAGGGGAAGGACTATTTAGATTGAGATATCGTAGCAAAAATAAGTTGTTTCTTTAGTTACAAAATTATAGAATTGGAGTCACTCCAAATCCCATTCATAGTTTACTTAAACCAAAATCAGCAAATTACAAAATTACATACTAGAACAATAAAACGACAAATATAATTTGTGTAACATTTTAGAAAAACAAAAATTAACAAATTTTTAACTAACTAAGAAATTTAAAATAAATTGTCAAAAATTAAAAAAACTTTATTAGTCTCAACAAAAAGATGACGTATTTATTGTGGTAATTTGTTTCAACAAAAATAGATGGCATATTTATTGTGATAAAGATATAATAATCAGGCTAATATTATAATTTTATGTCAATAAAACAATAAAGATAGGTTACAATTATACTTTTTTATATTTTATTTTTACATCAATGTTTCAATAAACTAAGGATAAGATTGTAATTTAACATTACTATCACTGTGGGAATGCCAATATAGAGGAGTATGGGAGTGTCAATTTCATTTTCTTAATCTCAAATTTGTGTTGTGTCGTACCCACCAATTCCACTCTCATTTCAGAATAAAAAGGAGCAACTAACTTGAGATTGACTCCTTCTCGACTCTCATGATTCCCCATTAATTGAGTTTAAACTCTCCTTTTTCCGACTATATTGACATAATTGTCATGATTTATATTTAAAAAATTTCCTAACAAGCCTATACTAGTTATCTGTAACAATAACTTTTGGATCTTAAAATTAAATGTTTAATTCATAATTATTTAAAACTCATCAAAAAGTATCAGTTTATACTCCAACAACCATGTCTCTCTCTTATTAAAAGATACATAATAAGGCAAGAATATTGTGTACCACAAATCCGTCCCATGGTAACATGAGTAGTACTGGAAGAAAAGAACGTCCAACTACTTCCTAACTCCAAAAAAGTTTCAAGCCCAACTAAGCTCTCATTTATTTCCTCCTCTTTTTTGGGATACATATAAGTAAGTCCTCGAACAACCAGCCTAGCACAAGCTATCTAGCTAGACGTGCAATTGAGGGAAACAAAATGGCAAAGGCAAACATATTTATCAGCTCAATGTGGATCCTTGCAATTCAGTTACTAATAGTGGTATGCAAAAGTGGTGCAAAAGTGCCAGCAATAATTGTGTTTGGAGACTCAACCGTGGACGCTGGCAACAACAACCAAATCCCCACCGTTGCCAGGAGCAATTTTGAGCCTTATGGCCGTGATTTCGCTGGCAGAAAGCCAACCGGGAGGTTCTCGAACGGCCGGATACCAACCGACTTCATCTCCGAGGCATTCGGGTTGAAACCAACTATTCCTGCTTACTTGGACCCTGCTTATAACATTTCGGATTTTGCCACTGGAGTCACTTTTGCTTCTGCTGCCACTGGCTATGATAATGCAACTTCGTCTGTGCTAGTAAGTAAATATATCCTAAAATGAGATTAAGCTTTCATTTTCTTTTTTTGTTTAACACTTTATCTTGTATGTAAATTCTTGTAGTTTTTACGTCTATAATAATTAATACATTCATATCCCAATTTTTCTACCTCAACAGTCCATTGTAACTGGCGCATTTCACGTACTTTAAAAAGTAATACTAAACCATAATATTGTCAGTGGACTCATATTTTTTCTTCTTGAAAAATCATTTTTATTCCTATAGGTTAAAACCTCACTACTTACGAAATTGTGATCGCTAGTCTAGCATGTAGTGAATTTTTTATTCCAGATTTCACTATTTTGTTAGTAATAGAGTTATAATCTCATGAGTTAAATAAGATTGCTCTTTTAACTCTCTCCTCAACGTGGTTGTGATCAGTACATCTATTTCTCTCTCTCTCAAGAAATTGTGCGTACACAGTTTTAAATACGAACACTGACAATTGATACCACTTAACTAATGACACATTGAGACATTATAAGCTAATGTAGGAACTTTTATCCTTCTATGTTTCACTGATTTACACATCAAAAATTATATTACTACCACATGCATTTACCAAACCTAATCAATTGGCAAGTACGTACCAAACGATATTCTGGTCGCACAATTTTTCCATCTAATTATAAATTATAAATTCAATGAACAAAAACACTTTATGACAATTATTTTCCGAATTGGTCCATCTAATTATGTTGTTTTCTTTTTCTACTTAATTTCTTGAAGGGTGTGATACCACTATGGAAGGAGTTGGAGTACTACAGGGAATACCAAAAGAAACTAAAAGCCTATCTTGGAGAAGAAAAGGCAAACGAGAGAATATGCGAGGCTCTACACATGATGAGCATGGGAACCAACGACTTCCTAGAGAACTACTACGCATTCCCCAGGAGATCATCGCGATACAATATCGAGGAGTACCAAAAATTTCTGATCGGAATCGCCAGGAATTTCATCAAGGAACTTTACCGTCTTGGGGCTCGGAGAATCTCCCTTGGAGGGCTACCTCCCATGGGGTGCTTGCCCTTGGAAAGGACTGCCAATTTCTTCGGCCGCAATGGCTGTGTGGAGAGGTATAACGTTCTCGCTGTGGAGTTCAATGGAAAATTGGACAACTTGACTGCAAGCCTCAACAAGGAGCTCTCCGGGATCAAAGTGGTGTTCTCAAACCCCTATGATGTTCTCTTGAATATCATAAGGCAACCTTCTTCCTTTGGTAAGCCATATTAATTCATAAATATTAATTTTTTTTAATCAAAAATACTAATTAATTAAATGCTATAATATGACGAGGAAAATATTTTTTTTAAAGGTGGAAAATTTTCTATATATTGATAACCTTAAGAAATAGTTAGTATAATTTCATTTGTTACAATTAATAATCAGTTGCACTACTACACTTAATTAATGTTTAAGAAATTTTTCACTATAGTATAATAGTTAATGAAAACCATCACATATGCAAGACCTTAGATATCTTATCTTTTTTCATGTGACTGTTAATTTCACTGATATTAGATGTTACATTGTTGGTGCTAATTAGTAACATTATTTGACTAAATAAGTAACAGTCTAGCGAGAGCATGTATAACCGTATACGTGCCTATCTGTCATTGGTCCATTTATGTTGTCAATTTTTGAGAGTTTGCTCTAATAAAGATTCAGTCGAGTAGTGGGCCATACCCTGTTTAATGACATGGATATGTCGAGTTTTCAATCTTATCATGTTCTTTTTCAATTTTTTAAATATGATATTTCATTGTAAGCTAACCAAACGAGGGTGACTTTCCATTTTCTTAAATTGGGCATTTAATTTGTCACATTATTGAGCTGAATTAAGTGAGTACGTTGACAGTTGGGGTGTTAGGAGGTGGTTATTTCTTTCTGACTTCTCGCAAATGTCTGAGAAATACACTTCCCGTGTTCTAGGGAATTCAATAAAGTCCTGCTAGGAAAATCAACCAACGTAGGACACATGTCTTCTAGCTGCTAACTGCAATAATAAGTTCACGGTGTAAATTATTGGTCCTGTTTATTTTTATTCTGAAAATTTTTAAAAATATTTTCGAATGTTTTTTAATACAAATATTTTAAAAATACTCTCAATATAGTTTTTAAAAAATTTTTATTTTTTAAAACAAAGATATTTTTACTTATTTTAAAAACAATATCAAACGGCCCCATTAATTCTGACTTCCTTTTAGTATAATAATTTTTTAAACCGCTATCATTTGAAAACGAAATATCATTTTTTACCCTTCATTAAAAATATGAGCATTAGTGTAATATATAGTATAGTTTTTAAACCATATCCTATTGTTTTATTAGCAACAAAGTTATAACACTAATATGGTTAAATAAGATTGCTCTTTAAGAGGGCTTAAGAGGGCTACGATATCTCACTTTCTTTTTATTATTTTATTTATGATCTATGATGTATCGTACAATATATTATCTTAGCAGTTGGAATCCATCAAAATAACAATAATGTTAATAGTCTTAGCCGTTGGATACGCATAAACGACCATATGAACCGTTGAAATACTTTCTTGTGGTAGCTAACAATTTTAGTTTCAATAGCTGGAAAAAATTAGTTCGCGGAAAAAAAAGCTGGAAAAAATCATCTAAGTGGCTACAAAGAAAGGGAATAGAATTGATGGATAGATTAGGAAGGAGGGGAATACGACGTATGGATAGATTAGTAATCTTTAATGTTTATTAAGAGCGTAGAGAGTTGAAAAGATAGATATAGCTATATTTAGTCTAATTTACTATGTATATGTTATTTATTTTACTATTTGTTAAGAACTTTTTTTGGAAGGTAAGGTCATTTTAGCTTATTTTTATGGGTTATTTCACCAATGGAATGACTACCAAACATGAAAATCACTTCCTCCGTTTCACATCTTTGGTTCCTCCTCTCCTTCTTTTAATCAAACAATGAATTGACTTAGTTGTTCATCTCTCTTTCTCTACTCTGTCTCCTCTTCCATCTCCCCCTCTAACCAAACCAACTCTAATTCTAGACTCTATGTTTTCTTTAGGTAAATGTCCTAGACTCTAATTGTTGTACCTTAGAATATTTACTGGGGGGCAGTAATTTTATCCTAATACTAGACAGGGACATGTTTTCTTTTTGGTGATCTCATAGTTATCAGTTATGACAATATTGCTCTGGAAAATTTGAAAAGTACGTTTTGCGTCCACTTTAGGAGAAATTTTGTGATATTATAAGAAAAAAATATTATGAATAAGCATAACTCTAAATTGTCACATCTTTATTAAATTTTGTTAAAATACTTTTTAAACACTTTTATTAAACTATTATGTATATTTTTTTTAATTTGATTTCACTTTAATGTGAGTTAACATTTAGAATTCTTTATTACTATTAAATTTTTTTCATGTCTTGTAACAAATTTGGGAAGTGTGGTTTTAAACCAATGTTAGTTAAAAATATTGTAGTATGTTAAATCTTTACATTATAGCTCATTTTTTTTTGATATTGTAGTAAATGAGAGCTTTATTCTATAGCAATAAAAAAGTTTTAATTGTTACTGAAATTTCTAAACACACAATAAATTTTATGATATAAATATATATTTTTTAATACGTAAAGAGAGCATTTTATTCTATAATATATATATATTCTCAGGATATATATAGGACATAATTCTATAAATCGTCAGATTGTTGTTGACTCTCATTTGATTAATAGTCTTGTTGATTAAATCCAATACAATCATGATGCAATCGGACAGCTTACATCCCCGTCTAACGATATGGTCTTCTTTCATAATCTAGCTAGCACAAAAACTAATATAACTGTAACATGTATATTGATATGTACACATCATTTACAGAAAAAAGTATATATAAAATTTGCGAGTACTATAACAATTTGGACCACTAATATTACGGACATATTAGTAAACAAAAATCATTTTCATTCCATTGGATAAAATCTTGTTACTTACAACATAGTAGATCTTGTACTTTTTAGACTAGAACTCATTGTTTTGTGAGTAGCGATGTTTTAACCCTATGGAGGTTAAATAGGAGTGCACACAATGTAAATAATAATAATAATAATAATAATAATAGTATCCTTATTATTATGGGCATATATCATAGGACTTAAATTTTGTGATTGACAGGATTCGAGGTCGCCTCAGTTGCTTGTTGTGCGACTGGAATGTTCGAGATGGGTTATGCATGCAACCGAAACGCCATGTTCTCCTGCACAGATGCGAACAAGTATGTTTTCTGGGATTCTTTCCATCCCACGGAGAAAACAAGTCATATCATCGCGGGGTATCTTGTCAAGAATGCTCTCGCAGAGTTTCTTTAAATATTATTGATCATGAGACCCTCATCTTCACCTTAATTGCAGCTAGCGTTATGTTTTATTGTGCTACTGTCACACCACGTTGTATTAATTATATGTAAGTTTCGGACGTTGGATTATTTTATGTACTCGCGAACAATGCTAGCTAGCTTTTCTTCCTACATTTATTCGTAGGGCTTTGGTTATGGGTTGCTATCCCTATATATTATGTTTATGAAATTCATGTGTGATGTTCCATGTTCTATTTAATTGTGTATGATCTTAGCTAGGATGAAATTCAAGTTATTCGGCCATTTCAGATTTTGCTTTAGTGAAACATAGTACCAGCACTCTGACAATTATCCATAGAATTAATAGAGATTAATGTACATCCTAGCCACAGTTAGGACCCTGTATAGATTTGCAACGTGGCTAAGGTAGTGGATGCGGCTAGGGGAAAAGTAAGAAAAATTAGCCAGAGGGGTGGAATGTATACTAACATTGTCGAAAAAATTAAATGAAAAGATATAAAATATCAAAGACGAAACATAATTTCAGGGAGACGGAATATAATTTTAGGGGAGGCAAAATCTAATTTTTATAAAACTTTACAAACAATATTGAAAGGAAAAAAAAGTTTAAGGGGGTTGCCATTCACCCTAATCCGTGTGTAGCTCCGCCCATAGATATAGTGTCCCTTAGACAGCCGATGGCAGTGCCCACTTATCCATAGAAGTTACCAACTGTGGAGTCAGATCTTTGAAAGGACTTCCAACCATAAGTGTAGCTAGGTGTCACGGCCTTACTTTTTCCACACACGACTGTGCGGCCTTAGTAATCGCGATGCTAAGTCAGCTTTAAATTCTCCCAAACTCACAAGGCAAGGCAAGAATGATGATGGTTAAGTAAGACACTTGAGAGAAAACTAAGGATATGAAGAACAAAGTAAGCTTCCATTAGAGTGTGGAAATTTTACAAACTTTGGGAGATTGGTTACAAATGAGGGGGTCTTCCCCTATTTATAGGCCATTGGCCTTCTAAGGAAAGTTTTAGGTTTCTATGGAACATAAGTTGTCCTAGAATATTCTAGCATGTTTCCTATTACATACATGACCTAGAATATTCTAGAGTATTCTACAACACCCTAGTATGTTACATGTATTTCAAGTGTTCTAGAAAGTTCCAGAGTTCTCTAGAGTCTTCCAAAGAGTTTTAAAATCTTTCAGAGAGTTGTAGACGTTTCTTGAGTATTATGGACCCATGTAGAATCTTCTAGAATATTATGGAACCTTCTAGAATGTCATAAAAGTTTTTAGAATATTGAGAAACATTCTAGAAACTCTATGACTCTACCTCATTGCCTTGATTTCTCTAGGATATTCTAAAGTATTCTAATTGATTCCAACACTTAGAGAATACTCTAGAGAATCCTAGAGTCTCAGTGAGCCTCCAATGGTTAAGATGGGGCAAAAATTGTATGGCTTGTGACATTCTCCCCCACCTAAGCTCACAATACCCTCGTGGCGCCTTCTTCTTGAAATTGGCAAATTTTATCCCTGAATTTCCAAAGTGCATCTTCATGCTCCCAACTAGCTTCGCTCTCTGGCAAGTTCTTCCATTTAAACAAAATACTCTCGATACTTTGGTATGCCACGCCTTCGAATTATCCTATCAACGAGTATGCTTTCGACTTTTTATCAAATGAAGTCACCATGGCAATTGGGGCACACTTTGACTCCCCTATTGTAGGATCTTCTATATCTTTGTGATATGGCTTTGGGAGACTAACATGAAATACTAGATGAATCTTGAGCTTTGGAGGTAATTGGAGTTGGTAGGATACCTTACCAACACGCTGAATGATAGGGAAGGGTCCTTCATATCTCCTCACCAAGCCCTTGTGGACCTTTATTAAGGGCTTGAATTGTTGGCGAAGTAATTTCACCATGACAAGGTCTTCTTCCTTGAACTTTAGCAGCCTCCTTTTCTTATCTGCCCATTTCTTTATCCTTTTTGACGCCTTGTTCAAGTGGGCTCAAGCCATCTTAGTTTTTTCATGCCACGACTTTGCAAACTTGAACGCAGCTGGACTCTTGCCTTCATAGCTAGTGACAAGTGCAAGAGGCGTCGTCGGTTGTTGTCCCATGATCACCTCGAAGGGACTCTTGTTTGTTGCTTCACTCCTTTGAGATTGTAATAGAATTGGGCTACATTAAGCAACTTTGCCCAATCTCGTTCGTTAGCACTCACATAGTGCCTCAAGTATAACTTAAGGAGTGCATTGATATGCTCTGTTTGGCCATCACTTTAGGGGTGGAAGCTTGTAGAGAAGTTTAAATCCAAACCAAGTAGCTTGAAAAGCTCTGTTCAAAACCTTCCGATGAAGAGAGGATCCCAGTCGCTCACAATGTTTGAAGGCACTCCCCAAAGCTTCACCACATGGCGTAAGAACAACCTGCCGTTTCTTCAGTGGTACAATCGACAGGTGCAAGGATGAAGGTGTCATACTTGCTAAACCGATCAACTACCAGAATAATGCTTTCATACCCTTCTAACTTAGGCAAGGAAGTGATAAAGTCTATGGAAACACTTTCCCATGGCCTCTCTAGGGTTGGCGGTTCAAGTAATCCACCTGGTGCTTATTGTTCAATCTTGTCTTGTTGGCATACAAGACAAGTCCTCATGTAGGTCTCCACTTCATTTGGCATTTGTGGGCAATAGTAACGTGTCTTCAAAAGAGCTAGAGTGCGCTTCATAATTGGGTGACTTGCCCACTTGGAATCATGGCACTCTTTTATTAGCTCTCTCTGGAGATTTCCCCACTTTGGTACATAAAGTCGGTGTCCCTTTGTGTAGAGCAAGTCATTTGCTATCCAGAAACATCTTGTCTTATCCTCTTCTACATGGGCAATAATGTCCCTTGCAAGAGGATCTTGTTGTCGTCCTTCCTTGATATGGTTAAGTAAGGGGCTATTAACACTGTCGAGAGATGCCAACTCTGCTTTGCAGCTTAGAGATTCTGACACAACATTTGCCTTCCTTGCTTATACTCTACGGTATAATCAAACTCTGTAAGAAAATCTTGCCATCAAGCTTGCTTTGGACTCAACTTCTTTTGGGTCTAAAAGTAACTAGTAGCAATATTATCTGTCATAATGACAAACCTGGAGCCCAACAGGTAGTGTCGCCAAACCCTTAGACAATGGATGATCGCCGTCATCTCCTTCTCTTGGATGGTTTAGCGACATTATCTATCGTTAAGCTTTTGGTTCTCATAAGTAATAGGAAGACCATCTTGCATGAGCAAGCCACCAATAGCGAAGTTTGAAGCATCGGTGTGGGCTTCATAAGGCATAGAGTGGTCAAATAGGCTGAGAATTGGCTCTTCGCAATTAGCCTTCTTCAGATCTTCAAAGGCATGTTGGCATTCTATACTTCATTCTCAAGTTTGGTTCTTCTTAAGGAGGTCTGTCAAAGGAGCTGCTCTTGCTGAGTAGCCCTTGATGAAGTGACGATAGTAGTTCATAAGTCCAAAAGGACCTTAACTCATGCAACTTTATGGGTGGTTCCCAATCTTGCATAGCTTGCACCTTTGCATCCTCCATCATGAGTTTTCCATCCTTTATCTTATGCCCCAAGAACATCACTTCTTCTTGGGCAAAGGAGCATTTTTCTTTCTTAATATATAGCCCATTTTCTCTTAGGACTTGGAACTCAAGTGTTGCAAATGTTCCTCCAAAGTTTGGCTATATATCACAATATCATCCAAATACACTACAACGAATTGATCAAGATAAGGATGGAAAAGCTTGTCCATCAAGGTGCAAAAAGTGGCAGGTGTATTGGTAAGTCCAAAAGGCATGACCAAGAATTCATAAGAGCCATAACTTGTGATGCATGTCGTCTTAGGCTTATCGCCTTGCGCGATCCAAACTTGATAGTATCCCGAACGAAGATCCAACTTGGAGAAGTACTGAGGATGGCCAAGTTGATCAAAGAGATCCGCTATGAGGGGACTAGGATACTTGTTCTTTATAGTGACTTTGTTAAGAACCCTGCAGTCAATGCATATGTGAAGGGAACCATCTTTCTTTTCTTGGAAAAGAATTGGTGCGCCGTAAGGAGCTTGGGAAGGCCGAATGAACCCCGCATCTAGCAAGTCCTTTAGTTGCTTCCTTAGCTCTGCCAATTCTGGTGGTGCCATCCGATATGGGCTTATGGCTGATGGCTTTGTTCCTGGCTCTAACTCAATTTGATGATCCACCACTCGCCTTAGTGGCAATCGTTTGGGCAATTCCTTGGGCATGACATCCTTGAACTCATCAAGAACATCTCGTACCTCCTTCAACATGGTGGATTGAGTAGATGATTTTCATCGTCGTACTCCTTAAGAATAGCTAAGTAGCTAACCTCCTCTTTCCTCAAGCCCTTCTTGAATTACCTAGCAGACAATATCTTGGACTGTGTCTTAGTAGACCTAACTATAGGTACCATATAAGTCTTTTCACCGTCTAATATGTATATGGTGTTGGCAAATGGAATTGGGAAAGCCTTCACTTGATCGAGAAACTCCATACCAAGAACAACTTTGAAGTTGTCCATAGGTACCACAAATAAATCTAAATGACCTAGACATGCCCCAAGGGTGGTCTTTATGCCTCGGGCTATGCCTTGAATAGGCTTGGCCGATGAGTTGACGGCTTTGATGGAGCCTCCTCTACCAACTACGTTAAGACTTAACCTTTGGGCTTCTTCAATAGAGATAAAGTTATGAGACGCACTTGTGTCGATCAAGGCCTTGGTGTCCTTCCTTTTGATGTTAGCATCCACAAATAGAAATCCCTTGGCTTGATTCTTTGGAGTACTCTAAATACCATTCAAGATTTGCATGGACCCGACATGAGCACTCTCTTAAGTACCTGTTGTCCCTTGTTCTTCAAAGGATGTAGTCACAACATTAAGGGACTTTCTCTTAGTTCAATCACGAATCCAATGAGGCTCGTCACATAAGAAGCAATTGTTTTTGGGTCTAGAATTATCTTGACCCTCCTTTTGCTTCCTCTTGTCCTTCTGATTGGACGAAGCATGGTCCTCGTCCCCCTCCTTGTGATGGTTTTTCAAGTGGTCTCCCCCACCTTTGTTGGTGTTGCCCTTTTTCTCTTTGGACTTGGACTCTTTTTGGCTCAAGTAGTCGATCAAGCTCTTAGCAACCGCAATGGCTGTAGCGTGGTCTTGCACGCCATGACACCTAAGCTTGGTCTTTGCCCATGGTTGTAGCCCGTCCATAGAGAAGAAAAGGGAGTCCCTGTCGGACATATTCAGAATCTCGAAAATGAGATTTGTGAAATCCTTCACATAGTCCCAGATACTTCCTGATTGTTTAAGCCTCCGCAAGCGGCCACGTGCCTTTTCCTCGGCATTTTTAGGATAGAATTGTCTTTTAAGTTCATTTTTAAAGGCATCAAATGTGGTGATGATGCATGTACCTCTCTTGATGTCCTCTTGCCTTCTTCGCCACCAAAACATGACGGTGTCCATGAGGTATAAAGCGGTAGATTAGATCTTGGCAGCATCCACTACAATGCCTGTAGCACCAAAGTATTACTCCAATCCCCAAAAAAAGTTGTCTACCTCTCGAGCATTATGCGTGCCTGTAAAGCTCTTGGATTTTGGCACATCAATCTTGCATGCCTTTATGGTAGGTGTGATCAATTGCAATTGTTCGCTTGCACAATGCAAGGTCGGCATGTACTTTTTCCAACTAGATAAGCACGTTATTGATTTCCTTCTAGTACTTATCTCGAACACGAGCCACCTCCGTAGAGAGCTCTTCCCGAAGCTCTCGAATGTCCTTTCTTAAGAACTCTGCTAGCCTGCCAAGGGACTCACGCACGACCCCATGGAGTTCGGCATCCTCCGCCTCTAGACCATTCAACCTGTGGTCTATGTCCTCCATCCGTGCATCCCAGGTGCTCATGCTATCCTCCACTCGAGTTAAGCATACATCAGAGCTAAAAACCATGTCCTTGGACTTCCCTCGTGGCTTTGGTGTTGTGGGATCAAGTTGTAGTTCATGACCCTACCCTTGCTCCGACGTCTCCACATTTGTAGTGTCCATTCCTACACTTGCTTTTGTTGTCATGGCTGAATCGAGGCTTTAATACCAATTGTCATGGCCTTACTTTTTCCACTACGCGACCGTGTGGCCTTAGCAATCCTGATGCTAAGTCAGTCTTGAATTCTCCCAAACTCACAAGACAAGGCAAGAATGATGATTGTTAAGTAAGAACACTTGAGAGAAAACTAAGGATATGAAGCATAAAGTAAGCTTCAATTAGAGTGTGGAAACTTTACAAACTTTGGGAGATTGGTTACAAATGAGGGGGGGGTCTTCCCCTATTTATAGGCCATTGGCCTTCTAAGGAAAGTTCTAGGTTTCTATGGAACATAAGTTGTCCTAGAACGTTCTAGCTTGTTCCTTATTACATACATGACCTAGAATATTCTAAAGTATTCTACAACACCCTAGTATGTTACACGTATCTCAAGTGTTCTAGAAAGTTCTAGAGTTCTTTAGGGTCTTCTAAAGAGTTCTAGAATCTTCAGAGAGTTTTAGATATTTCTTGAGTATTTTGGACCCATGTAGAATCTTCTAGAATATTATGGAACCTTCTAGAATGTCTTGAAAGCTTTTAGAATGCTACAGAACATTCCAAAAACTCCATGACTCTACCTCATTGCCTTGATTTCTCTAGGATGTTCTAGAGTATTTTAATTGATTCCAACACTTAGAGAATACTCTAGAGAATCCTAGAGTCTTCGTAAGCCTCCAATGGTTAGGATGGGTCAAAAATTGTATGGCTTGTGACATAGGGCTCAGAGACCAACTATTATAGCCCTAAGACCCTCCTTATTTGAAACATGCACCACGAATCCCAAAGGTGCTATCTTAGCATGTATAAGAAATGATTGGAGTCGTAAATGAACTTGAAGGTGGTGGATATGAATCAGACTCCATAACGTTTTGGGTTTCAAAGTAGTAGGTGGTTGTGTGATTGGGAGAGTTTGGATATATGGTATTGTGTTCTTGTTGTTTCCCAAGTAAAGGGGATCGCCTTTTGTAGACTTCTATAGATGACTTTTGAGGATCTTGGGAGGTGACTTTGGACGGCATGCCTCTAGCACACCCTTCCGTGAGTTTTTGGTTTCTTGGGCTACCAAAAATGTACAATACGTTGGTCTCTTTGGGCTATCAAAGACAAAGGGATAGGTTTCTAAAGGTAAAATAGTCATTGTTGATGCCTGATTTCGGCATAACAGCGCGTGCGGGGACGCATGGTGGTCGGGTTTCCTGTTCTGCCTCTTGTTCTGCCTAGCTCGGCTTAGTCTGGTTGGATCTACAAGAGGAGAGAAGGCCTTGGAGTGAGGGGACACCGGTTTGGTGTCTGCCAAGTACACTCCGACGCTTAAGTCAGTGTTCTGACCGAGAAGAGCTAAGGGAGAGGCAAGTAGGCAAGGGAAGAATGCCAGTACTTGTATGGTGGAATTTATGCTCCTATTTATAGAGTTTAGCTTAGATTTGGGTATGGACCGGTTTGACCCGTAACCCAGGTGTCTAGCGACAGGTGTCACGATCTCCAGAGTGGGAGGATTGCCCAATGGAGGGTTGAGATGGTGCCACGTGGTGGTCTTTGGGTAAGTCGGACAGATCCTGCTCGGATAGGTCCTGACCGGCTAGATCCTGTCCTGGTCGGACAGGTCCCTGGTTGGACAGGTCCTGGTCGGACAGATCCCTGGTCGGACAGGTCCCTAGTCAAACGGGTCTCTGGTCGGACGGGTCTCTGGTCGGACAGATCCTGTCCTGGTCGGATTGGACATTTCAGCCAACCTGTTCGGGTACTCGAGTGTGAACTTCATACGGTTTTCTCATCGTGAAGATTTCCTTCAACAATATCCCCCCAAGACTTTGGTGGTGGAAGTCATCAGCACCGAACTCTTGATGTGGTTGGGAAATATTTTTTGTGAGCATATCCTACCGAGACTCTTCGTCCTAGACCTGGTCGACCATAGCTTAGACTTGGTCTTATCTGGTCGGCCGTAACCTTCTTGGACCTGGTCAGACTCTTCGTCTTGGACCTTGGTCTCGGTCGTGGCCTAGTTGGACTCTTTGTCCTGGACCTGGTCGGCCGTAGCCTGGACCTGGCCTCTTCTGGTCAGACTCTTCGTCCTAGACTTGGTCGGCCGTAGCTTAGACCTGGTCTTATATGGCAGCCGTAACCTTCTTGGACCTGGTCATACTCTTCGTCCTGGACCTTGGTCTCGTTCGTGGCCTGGTTGGACTCTTCGTCCTAGACCTTGGGTCTCGATCGTAGCCTGGTTGGACTCTTCATCCTGGACCTGGTCGGCCGTAGCCTGGACCTGGCCTCTCTGGTCGGCCGTAACCTTCTCGGACCTGGTCAGACTCTTCGTCTTAGACCTTGGGTCTTGGTCGTAGCCTGGTTGGACTCTTCGTCCTGGACCTGGTCGGCCGTAGCCTGGACCTAGCCTCTCTGGTCGGCCGTAACCTTCTCGAACCTGGTTGGACTCTTCGTCCTGGACCTTGGGTCTCGGTCGTCCAGGGAATGTCTAGGGGGAAGAGCTGAGGCTGTTGGAAAGGCGCGGGGCCCTCCTTCTAGCGTCAAAATGTTGATGCTTGATTTCAGCACAACACCGCATGTGGGGACGCACGGTGGTCGGGTTCCCTGTTCTGTCTCCTGTTCTGCCTGGCTTGGCCTAGTCTGGTCAGATCTGCAAGAGGAGAAAAGGCCTCGGAGTAAGGGGACGCCGGTTTGGTGTCTGCCAAGGACACTCCGATGCTCAAGTCAGTGTTCTGACCAGGAAGAGCTACGAGAGAGGCAGAGTAGGCAAGGGAAGAATGCCCATACCTTTTTTGTGGAGTTGATGCTCCTATTTATAGAGTTTAGCTTGGATCCAGGTATGGACTGGTTTGGTCCATAACCCAGGTGTCTAACAATAGGTGTCACAATCTCTGAAAAAGGAGGACTGCCCAATGGAGGGTTGAGATGGTGCCACGTGATGGTCTTTGGGTAAGTCGGACAGATCCTGCTCTTACAGGCCCTGGCCGGCTAGATCCTATCCTAGTCGGATAGGTCCCTGGTTGGACAGGTCCTGGTCGGACAGATCCCTGGTCGGACGGGTCCTGTCCTGGTTGGACAGGTCCCTGGTCGGACAGATCCTGTCCTGGTCGGGTTGGACATTTCAACCAATCTGTTTAGGTGCTCAGTTTAAGAGGGTGTGAACTTCATACGGTTTTCTCATCATGAAGATTTCCCTCAATAGTCATATTCTGAATTATTTATCCATCATATACATATTTATTCCATTAGTATTTTGAAGGCATCCTACTAATTATTTCTCTAATCATGACCTGGAAGGCTTCCCCGAGTATGACTTAAACAAACTAAGATTAAAAAAAAAAAACCAATGCAGGCCAAGAGTGAGCTAGCCTATTAATTATTCATTACCTACCAAATTATGACCTACAAAAGGTTCCCTGGGAGTGACTTGAGTACAAGAAGACAACTAACAGAAATAGTTGGCCTAGGCCTAAAAAAAAACAAATCCTTGTGCAAAAATGGGTAGCAATAGTAATATTTGGCTTTAATCACTTGATTTTGACGTGATTTGTTAGTCGTTATTATACACTATATTTTACAAACACTCTAATAAGACATAGGTGTCCAATTTCAGTGGGTTGCATTTTATTAAGTTAATTTCCTCTCCGTTAGAAACCATTATAACAATTGCATAAAATTAGAGAAAACGCCACAAAAATCACTATTGTATTGATTTTATCCATTTTCAAAAATCTCACTCAATACCATGTCTTGCTAAGATGTTAGACTGTGTAGACAATATTTTCCCTAAGTTTTTTGCTTGTTAAACTTTGTCACCCTTTCATCCCCAATCTTTCCCTCCTTTTAGAGGCACTTCTCACACCGACAATGGATGAACATGGAAACAAACATCTCAATATGGTAAGTAGCTCAATGCCATGGAACTCACTCCTACCATTCCCACTCAACACTTCCCAAACCTAAACCCTACGCAACAGTCAGTGTCGAATCTTTGTCCGATGACGATCTCTCCTCTACATGACCATCAACACGATCAATTCAATTTCACAGAATGCTCACCTTTGCTCTCCTATTGTAATGTCTCCTTTTTTGTATGGTGCATCTTGCAAGTCTAATTTTTTATTTTTTGACTGAAATGTAGCTATTTAGGGTGAATCTTAATGTTTTGTTGCAAAAATAGAGGCAAAAATCTTTTTAACTTTTTAATACACCCCACTAAGTCTTAAATTAAGCGCACTCAATGTTCAAGTTGTGTTTTATTCAGTGTTCAATTAGCATTGGACAATTTTGCTAAAAGACAATATAAAATGTTTAAATAAATACTTTAATTACTTTGGGCATTTTTAAGTTTTTAAGATTCACTTTCTTTAGTATCTTGGTTTCATAATGTTTTCAATTCTATATAACAAATGTTAAAAAGGATAACTTTGATTTTTGAAAATGTTTAATTGCTTTACGGTGTTTTGAGTATGATTTTATAAGCTCAAGAGATGTTTTATATATTTTAATAATAGTAAGGGCAAAAAAGATATTTAGACAAAAAAAAGGGATGTTTTGGGTATTTTCTTAGAACCACTAATATTCTAATCAACATTTTAACACAAGTTATAAAAATTAAACCCACATCCGTGATACGACACTATATAGGGCTACTTCTAACACTTTTACACTCATTCAGAGCACCACTCGACATGACATGCAGTGGAATATTATCAATACTTGCGCAAATTCTATATGATTTTACTTCCGCTTGAAAATATTTCTCATTATCTAAATTTTTTGATTAATCTGTTACTTGAGCCCTAAGTTAGTATTAATAAAAGCCTATCAATAAAAAAAGTGACAAATTTCACAAATTTCACCTAACTTATGTAACTTGTGTCAATATGCTCCCTAAACTTTCAAACTTATCTGTTGTACCTTTGAATTATAATACTATTATATATTCTCCTTGAACTTTGAATCTTGTTGTTTTTTCGACAAAATAATAATTCTTATGCTCAATAAATTGATAAATTTATCAATTTGTTCAAAACCCTTTAAAAATTAACTTGAATTACAGTACAGTTTATACTTTTCCTTCATCTTTTTCTCGCTTTTAAGTAGGTACTTTTAAGACAAAATATACAATAGTTTGATGTTCAACTAGTTCATTTAAAGTGAAAAGAATATTCATACTAACCCCTAAGTATTATATCTAATCTTAAATTAAATAAAAATTTAGCAATTCTATCTAAAAACTAATATGTTTTAAAGTTCGATGATGAATATGAAAAAATATTATAGTTTGGAGAGCACAAGAGTACGCTTTAGAGTTCAGAGGTATATTGACATAACATAGTTTAGAGAGAATTTATGAAATTTGCCCAAAAAAAATACCCGTCCATACTCTCTTTTGCTCCCAACAAAAGTGGCACCGTTTTTTTCCACAAGAATACAAAAATCAGGGGAATTTACTTTGTATCACTACAAGTTTATGACACGATATTCTTCGCCTGTCCAATTTATTGAAGATTATTATTATTATTATTTTGCTAGTGCAATTTGTCTAACAAATTAAGCGGAAAAAATAACTGCAGACCTATAATTATTATAAAGTTTCCATTGTCCAAAAAAAAGAAATCTGATGATGATTATATGCTAATAACAATTATGTGTTTAATGGGGGATTTTGAAAAATAACTTAAAAAAATGATTTTAGGCAAATGATTTTTTTTTTTTGCAGTTTTTTGAAGCAACAAAACATGCTTTTTGGACATGAAAACTGCTCTCGTTTTTTTTCTTTTCACTCTGTTGAGGTTTCTCTCTTCGTTACAGTTATTTTTGTCTTTTTTTTGAAAAAAACTGGGACAATTTATCTATTTAAAAAAACGTATTTTTTTATGCAAAAAAAAAAATCATTTTCTTAATTAGGAATTTTTTTTTGCCCTTTTGTCAAATTCTTCCGTGTTTGTTTAATTGCATACGAAGTATACTCTTAAGTCCCAAAGCCTAGTGTGGGACGTCATTCCACAGGCAATACATGCATACCTTTCTTTCCCTTCTTCATTTGCCACGAAACTGACGACAAAAAGACAAAACCAAGAGAGAAATGTCAAACATTGAATCAACATTCAAAGAAAGCGTCTCAGTAGTACCATTTCATTTAAAACCCAAAACCAATCAAACCAAGAAAGAAGAAACTTAAAAAAAGACCCCAGAAATTCGCAGAATCCAAAATTATTATGCCCAATACGAAGAAGCTCTACAAGAGAGGTGGCAAAGTTCACCCATCTCTTTTTGTACCCTCCATAGACGATTACTTGGCCTCGCTTCCCTCTTCCATTCTGACACCCATCACGGCGCTTTCCGACGAAGACAAGCGGATCTTGGCCTACCTCGTTTCTTGGTCCAACAACAAAGAAGATGGTAATGATTTCGGTGCCAAAAACGACAGCGACAATGTTTCACATGCGTTTAACTGTGGCTGTTTTGGGTGTTACACGAGCTTTTGGGCACGTTGGAATTCTTCACCGAATCGTCAGCTTATACATGATATTATTGAGGCTTATGAAGACGAATTGGCCAAGAAAAAGAAGGTCAAGAATGGGAAGATGAAGAGAAGTCAGAAAAAGAAAAAGATGATAAGCAAAGTCTGTGATGAGGAGAGAATTGATCCTGATTTGGATTTGGTTAATAAAAAAGAAGTTAAAGAATTGGTGGATATGAGTGGAAATGATATTTGTGGTGGAGAGGGGACAGAGAAGGGGACTTTTAGGAGGCTTTTGAGTTTCATTGGAGAGAACTTTTCTGGCATGTGGAATATGGGTTAGAGTTTCAAAATTTTGACATTTTCTTTCTTTAATATTAAATAGGGAAAAGTAGGGATTGTTCACTAGTGTTTATTGTTAAGGTCTGCAAAAACCTTTCTTTTTTTTTTTTTTTTTTGCCTTATTAACTTGTTCATGATCATCATTTTGTTTATGTTTTAGGAAGTTCGCATTATGGCTCTTTTCTTTTCTTTCTTTTATTTTTCCCACTATTTTGTGGTTGAGTCATGAAGTCAGTCAAAACATCTGTATCTAAATGAAATAAATTGAGTTCTGGAGTTAGTTTAATCTCCTGCCCGGTCCCAAATACTCTTATTTGCTTCATTTTTTAGACTCATATACAGGGGGGGTGTTTGGAGCGTCGGTTTAAACTTTAATAATACAAAACTCTTACATGTTATAATGTAAAATAAAAATGAGCTACAATATAAACCTCTCACATATTACAGTATTTTGAATCAATTGTTTTAAACTGGTTCAATCCAATCCTTCCTATGCTCCCAAACACCTTAATATTCTACTGGAAAGGTTTCGTTCTATATTCTTGTTCTGGGTTATTGGGATTTTCTAGGATGTTTGGGAAACTATAAAGTTTTTAAACCAACTTTGTTACAATATATTTTATTATAAAATTTCAATTTTATACCAACTTTGATTCAACCTCTTGATTTGAACTACGTTCCCAGACAACCTGTTAAATTTATCCAAAAAAAAACTTTGTTTTATTTTCAGTCTGAGAGTTATAAACTTTAACTTTTAAAACATTATAATAGTAATTTGCTTATTACAACTAGTAATTAAAATTGTATTTAAGTGGACAAAGTATATATCTGACAACTAGTAATTAAAATTGTATTTAAGTGGACAAAGTATATATCTGATTGGAGAAATATATAAACTTATATATTATTCTTCTATTGAAAAATCTATTTGACACAATTGGTTTGAATCAATTACTGTGAAAAGTCTCACATCTACAATAAAAGGCAAAAGGTTGTTAAACTGTAAAACTCTTCATGCTTTAAGTTTTTAACTAATTTTCTTGGTTTAAATCAATTTTTCAAACACTCTTTTATATGCTTTTAATATGCTTAAAATGCATCACTTAGCTAAAAGAATAAGCTTAAAATGCATCATGTAAAACGGTAAATTTCAATTTTTCCACAGTGGTAAGTGTTTTGAGGCGATGGCTTGTTCATGTGAGTTGTTTGAAGCTGTCAAAGGTCGACATTTTTTAAGCATTGGTCGAAAAGGACAACCAAAGAAGTTAAAATCAATTTTCTTGCGGACCAGTGACTTTTCTACGTTTAGAATTAGAAATTCAAATTTCAAGCTTCTTTGCTGCTTGGACTTAATCCAGGTAATTCATTTTGCCTTCCTAACAAGGCAATGAATTCGTTCTCTTCATTTTATAGAGATCACGTCATCCCTTTCTTTATGATCAAGGTTTAAAAGAATTTCATAGAGATTTACTAAAGCTGGCAATTTTAGACACAGTACGTATAACGCCCCAAAATTATTTTAATGTTATTGTAATGTAAAATGATGAATTAGTGTGCCATAATTAATGTTTCAACATTAATTTGATCATTTGGTTAAATTTTGAATTTTAGGTTGTTTTGTTAATTTAATGAATTCTAATGATTCCTTATTATTTTAAAATGTTATTTCGAGTTTTTTAAAACACAATAGTTTATAAAATGTTAAAAATATTCCGTTTTATAAAACTGTAGGCGGCACATGGTTTTCACACAGTAAAACCGTCCATCATTTCTCTCTATTTATTATCTCTCAACTTCCTCTCTCTTCACTCTCAGCTCTCACTCTCTCTCTCCTCCTCTCTCCCATGTGAGGCTCTCTTTCTCTTTCTCTCTCGGTTTCTCTCTTTCTCTCTCAAATTTCTTTGAGATTTTTGAATCAAAATTTGAATCCAAGCTTCGGGTTAGCAAGAAGGAAGCTCGGAGACGAGATTTGGCAACCAAAAACGTGGATTGAAGCTTTGATTCGAGGTTAGTTTTGAAATTTCTAACCTTTTTCTAAATTTTCAATTTTCTTGAATTTTTGAAATTTAAGTTTGTTTGAGCTTAGAAAACCCTTGATTTGAGTTAAAGGAACTTAGAACACCTAGAATCTAAGCTTGGTTTGAAGAAAAACGAATTGGATTCAAGATTTTTCATTTTTCCTCATTTTCTCTCATTTTCAGATTTTTGAGATTTTTGTGTTTAAATCTTGTTTAAATGAGTTCAAAAGTGTTCTATTATGCTTTTCTATCATCTATGATTTTTTTTCATGCCTGAGATTTGAGAAGCATAGGTTAAAATCAAGATTTAGATTTTGGGAGACCCAAAACCCATGGCTGAAAATTCTGGGTTTTTCCAGGCCGAACTACGTGTTCGGTAGGCCAAATTCAAAGGATCGGTAGGCCGGACTCATCCATTCGGTAGGCCGAGCCTGAAAAATGTTTGACTGACTGAACCTGATTTCTTACAGGCCGAACTACACAGTTCGGCCGGCCGAAGCAGGGCGTCCGGTAGGCTAGTAGGGCATGGGAAAATTTTGTGATTTTTCATCTATTTTCACTGTTTTGAACCCCGATTAAAATTCCAACCTTGTAAAATCATTTTAAAGATACAAATGGCACGGCACACTAGGACATCATGAAACGGTTTAGTAATACAGAATGTCTCAAACTAGATATTGATCGACTTAGTGTGTATCTAGGATCGTTCATGGTTCCGCAGAGCTAACGTATAGCAGACTGGGATTACGGTGTAGGGTACCGACACAAGTATCGAGGTAAGACTTCTACCCTATCTTTGGTAACCCAGTTTCAAAATGATTTGGCTTTGAAAAGGGTTTCTATAAAAATGTTTTCAACGATTGATTGAAAAATGAGACTTTATCGGTTATTTTTATAAACCGTGAATTGAAGTGAACTTCATAATTAATGTTAATGAGAATATCTGGTAAATGAACTTTGTATGATAATAGAAATGAATATAAGGGCATGATGCCATATCAAAGATCGGGTCGTGTAGCGATCGACCTTGGGGGCAGGTTCCGAAACCCAGTTGGGCCACTACGGTGGTGATATCCTTATGGTTTGCCTAGGAAAAGAAAATAATGTATTTCTGGTCGACCGAATAAACTATTTTTGATAAAAACGGTTTTTTAAATTTATTTATTCAAGGTTTCTTTTAAATAATTCCCTGAATAGTGAGACTTTCTTTAAATTAAATGATTTAGTAAAATATGGTCCTACTGAGCCTTTCGCTCACATTTTCTTTGTTTTCCCTAAATTTTTCCCTCTAGGTGGATTTCCTCTTAGGTTCAGAGAAGACACTATGGACAGAACTCAGGAGCAGTAGAAGGACTAGTAGATTATTTGTATTAATTGAACAAGGCATGTAATGTTTTTAATTTTCTTTATGCTTGAACTGTGGTTGTATTATTATATTGTCAGTACTATGTGTATGCACAAGTTGTGAGTCAATGGGACCCATACTCACGGTTCTTTATTATTTTATTATTCGTTTAATGATTTCATCTGCTTAATGTTTATGAATTCTTTTATAAAATGTTGTTTCGAAACTTTCACATTTTTATTGTTTAACTTAACCCCTAAACTCTTAATTTTAATTAAATTCTCCTTTTAATTAATTTAAATAATCCATCACGTCACCTTCCGTACTCCGGGGCGTGACAGAATGGTATCAGAGCTCAAGGTTATGATCCTTGGGAATTGTGCACACATAAGTATGACAATGAAATACCTCTGATAGTCCAAATTTTATTTTCAGAAGTGAGAGAATGGCACCTAGACGTCGTTTGACAACTGACGCCGAGTTCAAAAATGATGAGGATATGATGAGGTCTATGTTTGCAGCTTTCCGGCAGATGGTAGCCAGGGCTAGACTGGAGGATTCTAATGTTGGTCGTCGGCATACATATGTTAAGAAATTTCGGCGTGCGTCTATTCTGACTTTTGATGGTAATGGGGATCCACAGTTGACAGAATATTGGCTAGACTCGATCGTGAAGCATTTGGATACCCTTGGTGTGCCTGATGAGTACCGTGTGGAATTTGCTGCATATAAGCTCGAGGGTGGTGCTAATACTTGGTGGAAACAAGCTAAGCGTTTGGAACGCGGTGGCAATATCAGTTAGGACAGATTCGAGGAGCTATTCTATGACATGTATTTTCTACAGGGGTATAGAGATCAGAAGACAGTTGAGTTCTACAAGTTGCAGCAGGGTGATTTGTCAGTTCGGGAATATGAGGCAAGATTTAATGAGTTGGCCAGGTTTGCTCCATCAGCAGTGGCATCGGAACGCAAGAGGTGCATTAAGTTTCAGGAAGGGCTCAAGGCTCCTATTCGGTGACAGGTGGTTGCTCTACGACTTAGGAGTTTTGGAGAGCTTGTGTCGTCAGCAATATCAGTGGAAAATGATTATGCGCAGTATTGTGAGGATCGAGCAAAGGCTTTAGGAGGATCATAGAGAAGCGATAGGAAGAGCACCAGTAGCCGTCCAACTCCGGGGAAGAACAAGCAGGGTGGCACGAATCGTGGTAGCAACAGTTCATCTGGTAGCGGGCGCAGCAATCCCTACAGCTTCCATTGTCATTTTTGTCAGCAGCCAGGACACATCAAGAGGAATTGCCCGATCAGGAGTGCCCGTCTTGGATCTCAGACCGGAGAAGATGCCAGTCGTCAGTCTCAGCCTCAGACCCTACCTCCGCCTCAACAGTATCCGCAGTTGCATTATCTCAGTTCTCTCTTCAGCAGCTTTCATATCCAGCACGAGAGCAGCAGCCGCAGCATTTCTAGCGTAGCATCCCTCAATATCGAGCACCGAGTACAGCTAGTGTGTAGTCATCTCCGTCTCAGCAGTATCGACAGAATAATCTAGGACCCAGCAATGTTGGTAGAGAAAAAGGGAAGGCACTAGTGTAGGTTCATGCAATGGCATTTGGAGGTTCAGATTCTCATACCAATAACGCAGTTGTCGATGGTACGATTTTAGTTTCTCAATCTTTAGCTCGCGTTTTATTTGATACAGGTGCCTCTCATTCTCTCATTTTGAGTTCTTTTGCACATGCCTTGGGATTAGATATAGAAGAGTTTAATGAACTCCTAGCCATAACTTCTCCCTTGGGGCGTGTGTGTGTAAATTGTGTGTGTAAATCTTGTAAAAAATTGTGTGTGTAAATCTTGTAAAATAAAGATTGGAGATAAGATTTTAAAAAGTGATTTGATTATACTCCCCATGAGCTCATATGATGTAATTCTAGGGATGGACTGGTTGTCTAGGTATAATGCAGTTGTAGACTGCCAACTTAAAAAAGTGACCCTAGTGTCTGATAGGGGGACGATGATCACTTACTAAGGCGGCAGTGATTGGTTAATGAGTGAGTGTCTCATGAAGTCGTGTTTAGGAGGGCAAAGAAATCTGGTTTGTTATGCTTTGAGAGGAAGTGTAGCGATTCTGATAGTTGATGAGTATGAGGATGTCTTCCCCAATGAGTTGCCAGGATTACCACCGCATCGAGAAATCGAGTTTGGTATTGAGTTGTTTCTGGGGACAGCACCGATTTCTATAGCACCTTATTGGATGGCACCGGCAGAAATGAAAGAATTGAGGAAGCAACTTCAGGAGCTTGCTGATAAAGGATATATTTGAAATAGCACATCTTCGTGGGGAGCACCGGTTTTGTTTGCTAAGAAACATGATGAGACCCTCAGGTTGTGTGTAGATTATCGACAGCTGAATCGTGTTACAGTGAAGAATAAGTATCCCTTGCCTAGGATCGACGAGTTGTTTGATCAGTTGGGAGGTTCGCAGTATTTCTCAAAGATAGATTTATAGTCGGGATACCATCAACTTAGGATTAAGGAAGAGGATATTCCCAAAACAGCTTTTAGGACCCGGTATGGGCATTTTGAGTTTCTGGTTATGTCGTTTGGGTTGACGAATGCTCCAACAGCTTTCATGGATTTGATGAACAGGATATTTAGGCCGTATCTGGATCAGTTCGTGATTGTATTCATCAATGACATTCTAGTGTATTCTAAGACTTGGGAGGAGCATGAGCAGCATCTCTGGATCGTGTTTCAGACTCTGCGGGAGCACCAGTTGTATGCCAAGAGGAAAAAGTGCGAGTTTTGATTGACTGAGGTCAAGTTTCTAGGTCATGTCATCTCTAAGCATAGTATTTCTGTGGATCCGTCCAAGATTGAAGCCATAATGGAGTGGGAACAACCAAGGAATATAGCAGAAATTTGCAGTTTCTTAGGTCTTGCTGGTTATTACAGGAAATTTGTAAAGGATTTTTCGAAGATTATAGCTCCGTTGACGAGATTGATCAAGAAAAAGGTCAGGTTTGAGTGGGGTGAAGAATGTGAACTTGCTTTTCAGGAATTGAAGAACCGGTTGACTTCAGCCCCAATGTTGGTTGTTCCTAGCAGTGACAAGCCATATGAGGTTTACGCAGATGCTTTAGGGCGCAGACTTGGATGTGTGTTGATACAGCATGGACACGTGGTTGCGTATGGATCTAGACAGCTACGGCCTTACGAGCAGAATTATCCTACTCATGACTTAGAGCTCGCAACAGTGATTCACGCGCTGAAGATTTGGAGGTGTTATTTGTATGGAGCGACATTTCAGGTCTTCTCCGATCATAAGAGTTTGAGGTATCTGTTCACTTAGAGGGATCTTAATTTGAGGCAGCATAGATGGAAAGAGTATATGGAGGATTATGATTTTATGTTGCAGTATCATCCCGAAAAAGCTAACGTGGTCGCGGATGCGCTTAGTATGAAGTCTATAGGGATTCTCGCTTGTTTGGCTTTTGAGGACTGGAGTAGGGATGCGACAATGAGTAAGTATGGGCTATGGTATCATGAAGACTATGATCAAGTTTCGGTATATCATGTGGAGGCGATCACAACTCTTGTTCAGATGGTGAAGCAAAATCAGTGGCAAGATTAGCATTGCAGGGGATTTGGATGCGGATTCAGAACGGAGAGTGGTTTGAAGAATGAAGAGTTCATGTAGATGAATCGTTGTATTTCCAGGAGCGTCTCGTAGTTCCAGCTATCGTCGAGGTGACGAAAGCTGTTTTGGATGAAGCTCATAGGTCTCAATTTGCCATTCATCTGGGGAGCACAAAGATGTATCGTGATTTGAAAAAGCAATATTGGTGGAAAGGCATGAAGAAAGATATTCGAGAGTATGTGGCCAAGTGTACGACGTTCTTTAGGTGAAAGCCGAGCATCAAAAGCCTGTAGGTCAGCTTCAGCCGCTTCTTATTCCAGGGTGGAAATGGGAGCATGTGACGATGGATTTTCTCACAGGTTTACCGAGGACGGAGCAACGACATGATGCAGCTTGGGTTGTGGTCGACAGGTTGACAAAATCAGCGCATTTCATTCCGTTCAGGTCGACATGTTTGAGGAGGATTCTCGGGGATTTGTATCTGCAGAAAATAGTGAGGTTGCATGGAGTTCCTTTTGTCCATCACTTCTGATCGAGACACCAGGTTTAATGCTAAGTACTGGAGGAGTTTTCAAGAGGCTTTAGGTACGGATTTAAACTTCAGTACGGCGTTTCATCCTCAGACTGATGGGCAGTCTGAGCGGGTTATTTAGATTCTCGAGGATATGTTGCGTACCTATGCATTAGACTTCGACGGGGATTGGAAGAAATATCTGCATCTGGCGGAGTTGGCGTACAACAATAGCTATTAGGCGAGTATTGGTATGGCACCGTTTGAGGCGTTGTATGGGCGACCGTGTCAGTCACTAGTGTGTTGGGTAGAGCCAGAAGACAAGGTTATTCTTGGGCCGGATGAGGTTCGTGATAGCAATGAGAAAGTCGCTGTGATTCAAAATCGATTGAGGGCAGCTCAGAGTTGACAGAAGAGTTATGTGGATAGGAGATGTAGACCCTTAGAGTTTGCGGTAGGAGATTTTGTTCTCTTAAAGGTATCGCCTTGTAAAGGAACTATGCGGTTTGGAGTGAGTAGAAAGCTTGCACCGAGGTATATTGGATCGTTTGAGATCACTCAGCGTATTGGTGTGGTTGCTTATCGACTTGACCTTCCGCCCAAACTCTCTCATGTTCACGATGTGTTCCATGTGTCGATACTTAGGAAGTGTCTGCCTGAGCAGGGTAAGATAGTTTCATTTCGCGATGTGCAGGTTCGGGAGGATACGACGTACAAGGAGGTGCCGATCCAGATCATCAATCGGAAAGTGATCAGTTTACGTCATCGTGAGATACCGTTAGTAAAGGTTGTGTGGCAGCATCACGGGGTTGATGAAGCCACTTAGAAACTAGAGTCGAGTATGCGGGAGTTGTATCCGCATTTGTTTTGTTTCTAAATTGAGTTGTAAATTTCGAGGATGAAATTTCTTTTGTGGGTGGAGAGTTGTAACGCCCCGAAATTATTTTAATGTTATTGTAATGTAAAATGATGAATTAGTGTGCCATAATTAATGTTTCAACATTAATTTGATCATTTAGTTAAATTTTGAATTTTAGGTTGTTTGTTAATTTAATGAATTCTAATGATTCCTTATTATTTTAAAATGTTATTTCGAGTTTTTTAAAACACAACAGTTTGTAAAATGTTAAAAATATTTCGTTTTACAAAACTGTGAGCGGCACATAATTTTTGCACAGTAAAACCGCCACCATTTCTTTCTATTTATTCTCTCTCCTCTTTCTCTCTCTTCACTCTCAGCTCTCACTCTCTCTCTCCTCCTCTCTCTTGTGTGAGGCTCTCTCTCTCTTTCTCTCTCAGTTTCTCTCTTTCTCTCTCAAATTTCTTTGAGATTTTTGAATCAAAATTCGAATCCAAGCTCGGGTTAGCAAGAAGGAAGCTCGGGGATGAGATTTGGCAACCAAGAACGTAGATTGAAGCTTCGATTCAAGGTTAGTTTTGAAATTTCTAAACTTTTTCAAAATTTTCAATTTTCATGCATTTTTGAAATCTAAGTTTGTTTGAGCTTAGAAAACCCTTGATTTGAGTTAAAGGAACTTAGAACACCTAGAATCTAAGCTTGGTTTGAAGAAAAACGGATTAGATTCAAGATTTTTCATTTTTCCTCATTTTCTCCCATTTTTGGATTTTTGGGATTTTTGTGTTTAAATCTTGTTTAAATGAGTTCAAAAGTGTTCTATTATGCTTTTCTATCATTTATGATTGTTTTCCATGCCTGAGATTTGAGAAAAATAGGGTAAATTCAAGATTTGGATTTTGGGAGAACCAAAACCCGTGGTTGGAAATTCTGGGTTTTTCTAGTTCGGCAGGCCAAACTACGTGTTTGGTAGGCCGGATTCAAAGGATCGGCAGGCCGGACTCATCCGTTCGGCAGGCCGAACCTGGAAAATGTCTGGCCAACTGGACTTGATTTCTGACAAGCCGAACTGCACAATTCGACCGGCCGAAGCAGGGCATCCGACAGGCAGGCAGGGCATCGAAAAATTTTGTGATTTTTCACCTGTTTTTACTGTTTTGAACCCCGATTAAAATTCCAACCTTGTAAAATGATTTTAAAGATACAAATGGCACACTAGGACATCATGAAACAGTTTAGTAATATAGAATATCTCAAACTAGATATTGATCGACTTAGTGTGTATCTAGGATCGTTCGTGGTTCCACGGAGCTAACGTATAGCGGACTGGGATTACAGTGTGGGACACCGACACGAGTATCGAGGTAGGACTTCTACCCTATCTTTGGTAACCCAGTTTCAAAATGATTTGGCTTTGAAAAGGGTTTCTATAAAAATGTTTTCAATGATTGATTGAAAAATGAGACTTTATCGATTATTTTTATAAACCGTGAATTGAAGTGAACTTCATAATGAATGTTAATGAGAATATCTAGTAAATGGACTTTGTATGATAATAGAAATGAATATAAGGGCATGATGCCATATCAGAGATCGGGTTGTGTAGCGATCGACCTTGGGGGCAGGTCCCGAAACCTAGCTGGGCCACTACGGTGGTGATATCCTTATGGTTTGCCTAGGAAAAGAAAATAATGTATTTATGGTCGACCGAATAAACTGTTTTGGGTAAGAACAGTTTTATTAAATTTATTTATTCAAGGTTTCTTTTAAATAATTCCTTGAATAGTGAGATTTTTCTTTAAATTAAATGATTTAGTAAAATATGGTCCTACTGAGTCTTTCGCTCACATTTCTTTGTTTTTCCTAAATTTACTCCTCTAGGTGGATTTCCTTTTAGGTTCAGAGAAGACACTACGGACAGAACTCAGGAGCAGTAGAAGGACTAGTAGATTATTTGTATTAATTGAACAAGGCATGTAATGTTTTTAATTTTCTTTATGCTTGGACTATGGATGTATTATTATATTGTCAGTACTATGTGTGTGCACAAGTTGTGGGTCAGTGGGACCCATACTCGCAGTTCTTTATTATTTTATTATTCGCCTAATGATTTCACCTGTTTAATGTTTATGAATTCTTTTATAAAATATTGTGTTGAACTTTTACATTTTTATTTATAAATTTAACCCTTAAATTCTTGATTTTAATTAAATTCTCCTTTTAATTAATTTAAATAATCCATCACGTCACCTTCCGTACTTCGAGACGTGACAGCACGATACACGAAACGAAAACAACACGTTTAATTTAAAATAAAAAATTTCAAGATTTTGCGGTTGCAAGGAATCAAACCTTGCTCCCAAGGTTTAGAATGCCGCTAGCCCACCACCCAACTGATTCAATGTTTTTGGTTAAAGAAGGGCTTCTAATATATTTATTATGGATTTAGGGTGTTGAACCAAAAAACTCACATAGAAAGCAAAGAGAGACCTTCTCCCCTTTTTTCCTTTATATAAACACTACCCAGGTTCCTCTGTATAAATGCTACCCGTCCACCCACCTTTAAAAGCGTTGGCGTCCCAAGGTGGTGGCATTAAATTTTTTTTTTGTCCAATCTTATTTAGTTAAAATAAAGATTGGAAGAAAATACAGTTAAAAATATTTAATAATTAAATATTATTATATTTTAAACACTAATAATTAATATTATTATACAGTTAAAAATATTTAGTAATTAAACATTATTATATTTTGAACACTAATAATTAAATATTATTATATTTTTAACATTAATAAGGACTTTTAAGTTTGTAGTAAAGAATTTATATAGTAAAAAAAAATTTAATTTTTAAAATTTTATTAGTTAAATTATTTTAAAAAATTATATAATAAAAATTTATAAAATAAATTTTTTTAATCGTGTTGTGCCGTGTTAAACATGTTTTAGGCGTGTTGTGTTCATGTTTATATTTGAAGCACGTTTATTAATCATGTCATGTTCTTGTTTGGTTTAATCGTGTCGTGTTGTAAACGTGTTGACACAAATACAACACGAAACACAAATTGCCAACTCTAAAATTTACGTGGGGAATCGATCGATGGAGAGGGAAAATTAAATGCCTGTATTTCCATAGAATATGATTATGGTTTCTACATTAGGGATTAGACGACAACTATTTAATGATGTTTAATAAAAAAACCATCATTTAATCTGTTTAAAAAAGAATGATATAAAAAAGTTTTGTGTTTCAAAAATTTGTACGAGGACATTAGATGATGGTTTTCTAAAAACTGTTGTCTAGAGTACCACATTAGATGATGGCTTTAAAACCATCATCTAATATGCTTGAATAATAGACAAGATAACCGATAACTTTATCTCATAAAATGTTGCAACATTTTTGCTCTCATTAGAAATAGTCTTTATATTAAATATTGTAGGCACCCATTAATATAATTTGTTTTATACTTATATTTGCTCACTAAATTTTACAGAACAAATGTGATAAGCTCTTAAATTAGGGTCCATTTAGCATTGGGTCTAAGGGGGCCACCTTTTTTGTTGAGCAAGGCACAAGAATGTCTATCTAAAGAAGCACATTTTTAAGATTTTCCTCTAAAAAAGCCATTTTCAAAACTGCCTCTTTAATAAAAAAAAAAAAGATGATTTATTATAAGTCCAATTTATTCTTCCTTCATTAATGAGAAAAAGATTTTTTAAAGTCCAAATTAACATTCTATCCCACTCCCTCGTATGATAGATTACTATTAGATTAGGTGCCCTAAGGATTAAATGATGTAATTGTTTTTAAGACATACAAATCATCAAAGAATTATTATGTATGTCATACATCAAATATTGTCCTCTTTATGTATGTTAATGATAAATGTTTGATAAGCAAACAGAAGTCTGAAACCGTTAATCTAAAGTACTAAGATTGTACATATGATGGATTGATTATGCAAAAGACATAAATCTTATGGCGATGGTCTAAATATAAAAGGTCCACAATTAAGGAAATAAAGTTAGGCACTTTATGCATGTTAACATTATTATATTGTCAACATCCCTAACAAAAGATGACTTTTCTTGATCATCAGAGTGGGATTTCAGGAATAGAAATATTAGTATATTGTCATTTGTAATAATATATTGGATTGGAACTAAAGATGAATTGATTTGATTAATAATTCTGTTTCAGTAAATTGATTCACTTTAAACAATTATATATGTTACATCTTAATCCCAAAATTGAATCCATGAGTCCATATTCTTGACTAATATTTTTTGATGTACCAAAGGGTAACATTCTTAATTTATTAAATGTACACATACCAGTACATTAAAGACATGACTCTTGAATGACGTAGTCTCATTATTCGTAGATATGGAATCTATAGCTCTCTTGTAGAGTTAGTGATATTCTCTTATAGGCATTATCCTATGATTAGAACTTGAACACTCAACCATTTGAATACATATGTGTAACTAAATAGTATATGTTTGTATTGGTTATGAATAGTAATTATTCTAATGGTAAGATAATGGAACAAAATTCCTTCTTGTAAACTTTAGTGAGCATATGCAATGCTAAAAATACCTTAAGCTATAACTTAGCATTGAAACATTAAACATAGCAAATGTAAATACGTTGCAAATTATAACTTGAATTTTTCAAACATGTTGCATATTAAATGCAAACATACAAAAGGCATTTGAAAATCTTTTTCTTCATGTCGTCTTACTAGATATTTTTGTTATTTAATGTGATATGGAACATTTTTCGTCATGGTGTCTCACTAATTCAAAGTATTTGGCTCTGTTTTAGTGGTTTTCTTTAAAATAGCGATTTTACCCTTAACGAGTTTTTCGTAACTCACTTAGCTTTACTAAATTTCTCATTTTATTTCTCTATTCTGTTAGTTATGGGGTACAAAAAAATTCCCGCTTAGGGGCATTTTCTTAGTTCAGTCGTTTTGGGGTATGTTTTGTCCTTTTATAAAAGTGACCATTTTGTCCTTGACGGGTCTTAGAAAACTTTTGGGATCCATTTTAAACCTAAACATTGCAAAAAACAAAAATTATTTTTCCTTTTGATAAATTTATTTTATCAAAACTCTACGATTTTGACCCATAATATGAAAATCTTAGCAATTATTCTCTTACCATTTTTCTCTCGCTCATTACTTGATAAGAAGCTTTAAATCCTTTGAAACTTGACATATGTGGTTATTCATGGCCCATAGTAGTACAGAAAACTAACATTCCTTATTGAAAATTCTCATTTATATAGTCTTACGTTTTTTGCTCGAAGCACAAAAATCTTAACATTTTAACCCCCAGAACCAAAATTAACCATCTTATATTAAAAGGTTCAGCTTTTGCAATGATTAAAACTTTCTTAATCTCTGTGGCCTAATTAAAATCATCTCATAACATTTTTCTTTTTAAAAAATTTTGTATTTAAAAACTCATAAAATTCATAACTTAAAATTATATGGAATTCTCATGAACTATTCATGACTTTTAATTTTTCGATGAGATCTATAATTTTTGTGTTATCAAAATTATTCACCTTAACGACATTTTGAAAAGGCAGAACTGAAATCAACATGTTTCGGCTTACTACAATCGGAATTCGAGACGGATTTTTTCACAAAATTGTCCAAATCTATATTTTCAATAAATTTTATGTTGAACTTACATAATTATTTGGCCTTTAAGGGCCTCAATCACTAAAATCTTTCAAAAATGTCCTTTAAACACTTTTATGTTATAGTTTTGTGTAACTTGTTTTGATAAGGTTTAATCTCACTTTAACCTTCTTAAACATATATTTAGGCATTTAATACTATAAATAATCATGCCATAACATCCATTCAACATGCCATGGTTCAAAACATTTTATCAAACACCTTAAGTGTCTAAACTTTGTGTTATGAAAAAGGTTGTCACACTTTCTCATTTTAGCATTAAACCCTTTTTTTCAACTTTCCAACAACATCATCATCCACATAATTATAAAAATAATCATGCCATAAAGTCTCATTACAAGCCATAGTCCATTTATTTACATTAAACACTTAGCCTACATAGAAAAACATAAACTTAACTTCGTTCTAAAGGCTAAGAATTTATCTAACCATTCCAAAATGCTTGTCCTCTCTTTTTGGCACTTGAAAGTTTCAACAATCCCTTGATATCAAGTCCATATCATACCATAAATATTTCTTTCAAAACTTGAATAAAAACCCTAGATCATAATAGAAAAAGTTTGATTTTTTACCTTGAAATAGCATAAACTTCTTCTACATTACTTGTTCTTGTCCCCTTGAATGCTTTGGAGGCTTAAGTCATCAATAATTTGAGAATATTTAAGCTAGAGGGGATGGCTTTATGTGGAAAGATTTATGGTTTTCTTTTCTAAGCTTGCATGGAAAAAATGATGAAGAAAGAAACATTTTTTCATTTAGGTCCAAAATATTACTTAAGGATTATTTGTCATAAAAGTGTTCTTTTTTGCAAGGTAAATTTGGTTTCCCTTAAGGGGAGATGTGACATTTTTTCCATCATTGGAGTGTCACAAAAGGGGTTCCATGTCGTCTTTTCAATAGTCCAAATTTACACTAACAGTATTTTTTCTATATTGTCGGTATATTTCTCATACTGTTAGTATTCTTTCCTATATTATTTTTCATAGTCCACAAGCTTGCACATCATCCATACAATATGATTCCTATACTGCTTAATATTATACAGTCTAATTTCTATACTGTATTATTTTATGCAATATAATTTTCATACTGCTTAACTTTATACAGTATGATTCTTATATTTTTTAACTTTATCAATCCCATAATTTTGTACTATTTAATTTTTATGTTGTATAATTTTTCATATTTTTATACAATATTT
Organism: Artocarpus heterophyllus; assembly: GCA_025403435.1. Taxonomy (NCBI): domain Eukaryota; kingdom Viridiplantae; phylum Streptophyta; class Magnoliopsida; order Rosales; family Moraceae; genus Artocarpus; species Artocarpus heterophyllus. Next base: position 29,111,961 of record CM046347.1, read on the forward strand.
TTCTTTTACTATATTTTCATCTTAAAATTTGTTACAACACCTTTTACAATAATTAGACTTTCTAGCTTATGTTCATGTCATTTCTTCCTTAATTAAGACTATAGCATGATTTTTAACATTAAAATCTCATTTTTACTCTCATGAAATTTGTCATAAAAATCGGATTTAAACAATAATCCTCGTGACACCAAAATTACACCTTAAATTCTTAAAAAAAATTTAGCATTAAATTTAACTCATAAAATTTGTTCATAAATTACTTAACAAAATGCTTAATTATTGCCTTTAAAGTGCACTAAAAATTATTAGGTATCATGTATACTTCTTTGGTGTTCTGAATAGGTGTTGCATGTTAATAGTTACTCCCCGTATCATATAGACACTTTCATCTCTGATGGCATAAATGAAATGTGGAGATTTAGTGGGTTTTATGCCAACTTGGATAGGAGCCAAAAGGAGCATTCCCGAACATTACTTAGAAGACTATAGTGCATGTTTTCTCTCCCTTGGGTGATTGGTGGCAACTTCAACAAAATTTTCTATTTATTTGATAAGAATGGGGGTGATAATCATGTGCATACCAGCATGCTAAGATTTAGGGGGTGGTGGCAGAGTGTGATCTTAATGATTTGGGCTTTGTTGGCCCTTTATTTACTTGGAAAAATAAAAAGAAAAGGGTGGTAACATTGTTGAAATACTTGATCATTTTTTTGGTTGTGACAAGTGGCTAGAACCTTTTATTGATTTTAAGTTCTCTCACTTGTATTTTTTTGACCCAGACCACAGGGCGTTTCTCTTAGGAATGAAGATTAATAGAGTGGGAAGGGGCCGAGGACCTACAAAACGAAACTGTTTTTTCTTCTATCCAATTTGGGTGACTAAAGAAGAGTTTCAAGAATTCTTTGAGAAAGGAAAGTAGAGGGGAGGGGAGGCTACTGATGAACAGTGCATAATTGAAGGAATAGAGTTCCTTGAAGTTTGGCCAAACTCCAAAAAAAAAAAAGATTGCCACTATCTAGAGTGAGCTAGATGAACTTCGATCTCAGTTTTATTCTCATCAGATGGTGGAGCTGATAAAGACCAAAGAAAAAGGGCTTGACAGACTACTTGCTCTTGAGGAATTCTACTAGAAGCAAATGTCTGGGAATGATTGGCAGGTTAGAGGTGATAGGAATACTAGAATTTTCCACTAAAAAACATCCCAACGGCAAGACCGTAACGAGATAAAGGGGGTGGAGAATGCGGATGGTGTGTGGTTTTCATCAGAGGAGGGGATTGTGGAGGAGATTGAAAGGCTATTTTAAAGAGCTGCTTACCTCGATTAGGCCTGATGCTTCTAAAATGTATCTTTGGTACTAGAGAGGACTAGTTCTAGATTCTCGAGATATGCAAGAGAGGTTGGAGGGGCCATTTACTGCTGAGCAGATTAAAAAGGCCTCTTTGAAATGGAAGGGAATAAGGCCTCCGGCCCAGATGGATCCCATGTGCTTTTTTAAAGAAAAATTGGGATGTTGTTGGGGTGGATCTGATGGCAGTATGTTTCAGAATTCTAAGGGTCTATTTGGTAAATGAATTCGAATTAATGATTTGATTTGAGTTAGTGTGATTTGAATTAAGATTTGAGTTAGTGATTTAAATTGTTACCCGAATTGATGTTTGGATGTACATTTAAGTTTTAATCTGAGTATGGAATAAAATTAAAATTTGTGTTTCGAGAGGTAGTAAAAATAGTTTTTAATTTATCAACAAATCTAATAAAATCTTAATGTTAATGATCCTAAAAAAAATGTAATTTGGATCTTAATTTATTCCTCTCTTCACTAGGAACACAATGAAAAAAAAATCATCTCAATTGGATAACAAATGAAAAAGTTATGATTTTTTTCTCAAATATAAGAGAGAGAATTTTAATTTTTACTGTAACAGAGATATCCGAGTATCAAAAGTTTAGTAGAGAGTCAGAACTTTAAAAACTTAGATTATTGCTACTCAAAGGATTTGGATTTTAGGGAAAATAAACACGTATCTAAAGGATTCTTAATACTAGAATCCAAATTTGAGTCTAAAGAATCCAAAGAGTTCTCAAAACAAACTGGCCCTAAATAATCACTATTCAGAGGAAGCTATTAATGAGACCAATGTTGTTATTATTCCAAAAAGTAGGGGTCCTAAAAAAGTGTAGGATTTTAGGCCATGATTCTTATAAAATCATTACCAAGGTTTTGGCTAACCAGCTCAAAGAAGTATTGTCGTCATTAATCGCTCAAGAACAAAGTGTTTTTGTGCCGGCGAGACTTATCCCAAATACATTCTAGTGGCGTTTGAGGAACTTCATTCTATCTGAAGGGAGATGGGAAAAAGAAACTACCATATGAGGCTTAAACCGAATGTGAGTAAGGAATACGACTGTATTGAGTGGCCTTTTTTGAAGGCGGTGATGTTGAAAATGGGATTCTGTCCAAACTGGATTAGACTCATCATAGATTGTGTTTCTACTTAAAAAATGTCTTTCATTGTAAACAAAGAAATGGTAGGGAATGTCAAACCTAACCGAGGGCTTCATCAAGTATGCCCAATTTTTCCCTATCTGTTTCTTTTGTGCGCCAAAAGAATGTCTGCCCTATTAAGAAAGGCAGAAACTAGAGGTGAGATTTGAGATATTACCGCAGCTCAAGGAGTTCCTCGTGTGAGCCATTTACTATTTACAGATGACTCTATTGTTTTTAGTCGGGTGATAGTGCAAGAAGCAACAACAATAGCAGGCTCTCTAGATTTATATGCTCGTGTGTCGGGACAAGTAGTCAATTTTTCCAAATTCATGATTGGTTTTAGCCCCAATATCATGGTGGACAATAGGCGAGATATCAAGGTGTTTTGAATTTGGAACGTAGATGTGTCTCTTACGACCATTATTTGGATCTACCTTCCTTTATTGGTCAGAATAAGAGGAATACTCTCATGAAGGTTAAGGAAAAGGTTTTCAAAAAGTTCTTGGGAATGAAACTTTTTTTTTTTTGGTATGGAAATCCTTATTAAAACTGTAGCTCAAGCTACTTCAAATATACTATGAACATTTTTACGCTTCCTGTGTCATTATGTCACGAGCTTCAATCTATGTTAGCAAATTTTTAGTGGGGAGGGAATGGTGAGAACATGAAAATACTTTGGGCTAGCTGGGGTAGACTTTGCTAACCTAAATGTGTTGGTGGAATAGGGTTACGTGATGTAAGCACATTTAATCAAAGCATTATTAGCTAAGCAAGAGTGGTGTTTGCTTATTCACAAAGATTCCCCAGTTGGTCAAGTACTTAAAGCTAAGTACTTTCCTATTACCTCTTTCCTGGAGGCATTGGTTAGATATAATGCATCCTATATGTGGTAGGGGCTGCTTTGAGGCTGCAGCTAGGACTTCGTTGGTTGGTAGGAAAGGTTCTACAAGTTTGGGCTTTTATAGTGTTATTGTGTGACCCTTGGCAAAAAGGCAGAGCCGCAACACTACAATTTGGTGCATGAGCGCCGCGGCACTACGATTTGGTTTGAACGTAGATACCACATTTTTACTTGTTTTTTGGGTTATTTGAGCTAGGGTTTGAGCCTCCACACACACATATATATTTGATATTCTCCATTGTTAAGAGACACAATAATCATCATATAGCCGTCATAGAGATCATAGTGTTAAGAGTGATACAGAGAGCTCAGTCTTGTGAGTTTATAAGTGATTGAGTGAGTGAATCTCTGTATTTGAGAGCTCTAAACACCATTGTAATATCTGTTTTGTGATCAGCAGATTGCTTCTCCTATGCCCATGGTTTTTTCATGTAAAATCTTGTATGCATTTTTTTCTCTCTTTCTTGTTGCTTATTGCTTTAATTTCTAACAAGTGGTATCAAAGCTTTGGCTTTGATTTGCAATGGCAACCATGAAATTTGATATTTTGCTGCTGGATCGTACAATGAGGTTTTTCCTATGGCAAGTGAAGATACGGGCTGTTTTGGCGTAGATGGACCTTGATGATACGCTATTAGGTTTCGATAACATGCCCTCATCATGGACGAAGGAGGAAAAAGAGCGTAAGGACCAAAAGGCTCTGTCCCAAATACACCTTCATTTGTCAAATCAAATTTTGCAGGATGTACTAAAGGAGAAGACTGCTGCTGCTTTATGGCTTAAGCTGGAGCATGACCAAGAATCTGACTAGCAAAATTCATCTAAAGTAGCGTCTATACTTTCACTGAATGTTTAAAGGTACGTCTCTCGAGGGTCACTTAACTGTGTTTAAGGAGATTGTGTCTGATTTGGAGACTATGGAAGTTAAATATGACGAAGATGACCTTGGGTTGATTTTATTATGTTCACTGCCTTCATCGTATGCCACATTTAGGGATACTATCTTGTATAGTCGGGACACTCTTACCCTAGATGAAGTTTATGAGGCTTTATTTTGTAAAGAAAAGATGAAGCAGTTAGCAACTGGATCCGAAACACAAGGAGAATGTCTAGTTGTTAGAGGTAGAACCCATGAGAGAAGTTCTAGGACTGAGAATAAAGGTAGGTCTAAATACGGAAATAAGGAAAAGTTTTGTAACTATTGCAAAAAGAAATGGCACATTAAAACTAAGTGTAATAAGTTGTAGAATAAAAACAAAAGGGCTGATAATCAAAAGGGGAAGAAACCGAATGCCGGTGAGGCTAGTGTCATTGAAGAAGTTTCTAATGATGAGCTTTTGGTAATTTCTGATGGTGATTCCAAACCCTATGAGGATTGAGTTCTTAACTCTGCATGTAGGTTCATATATGTCCCAACTGGGACTGATTTTTAACATATGAGACGATTCCTAAGGGCTCTGTTTTGATGGGAAACAACGCCCCATGCAAGGTTGCTGGTATTGGTACCGTTAGAATTAAGATACATGATGGTGTAGTGAGGACACTAGGCGATGTAAGACATGTCCCCGACCTTAAGAGGAATTTAATTTCCTTAAGTACTCTTGATGCTAAAGGGTACAAGTGCACTGATAAAGGTGGAGTTATGAAAGTTAGTAAAAACGCTCTTGTCATGATGAAAGGCGAAAAGAAAGTTGCTAGCTTGTATGTCTTGCAGGGTACTACAGTTGTTGGTGATGCAAAAGTTTCTACATCCACTATATCTGATAGTGATGTCCCTAAGTTATGGTATATGTGACTAGGGCATATGAGTGAGCTTGGGATGGTAGAGTTGAGTACAAGAGGACTACTTAATGGACAGTACACAGGCAAGATGGAGTTTTGTGAGCATTGTGTATTTGGGAAACAACAGAGAGTTCATTTTGGCAAAGGCATCAACAGTACTAAGGGAATTCTTGAGTATGTTCATTCTGACCTTTGGGGACCGTCTACTGTTCCTTCTCGTGGTAGAACTAATTACACGCTTATAATTATAGATGACTTTTCTAGAAAGGTATGGACATTCTTTTTGAAGTAAAAGAATGATGTTTTTGCTACGTTCAAAGATTGGAAGACCATGGTAGAAAAGCAGATTGGTAAGCCAGTTAAATGTCTTCCATTGATAATGGCTTGGAGTTTTGTTCAGATAAATTTAATAACTTCTCTAAATCAAAAGGAATTGTAAGGGACTTAACAGTCCGACGTACTCTACAGCAAAATGGTGTGGTAGAGTGGATGAATAAAACATTGATGGAGAAGGTATGTTGCATATGCTCCAATGTTGGCCTACCTAAGTCATTTTGGGTTGAAGTTGCTTCTACAGCTTGCTACTTAGTCAATCGCTCTCCTTCCATCGCCATTGACAAAGAAGACACCAGAAGAGATGTGGTCAGAAAAACCTGCTGATTATTCTAATTTGAGAATTTTTGGTTGTCTCGCTTATGCTCATGTTGACAATGGAAAACTAGAGCCTAGATCCAAAATTAAAGACTATAAGTTATGGTGCCCAGAAACAAAGAAAGTTATTATTAGTAGAGATGTTGTGTCTGATGAGACGACTATGTTATGTGGGACACCTACTATGGGATCTAGTGATGATGATCAGGAGAGATCTAGTAGACGAATGGAGTTTCAGATTGAGACAGTTATATTATCCGATTCGACTTCTTAGTCAAGTTTAGAGAGTCATGGAGATGTTGCTTTCCCGCCATCGAGACCACTGCAGTACTCTATCACCAAGGATAGGCCGAGGAGAGATGTTAGGCCTCTATAGAGGTATGCTGAGGCCGACTTGGTGGCTTATGCTTTATCAATGGCAGAAGCTATTGAGTTTGGTGAGGAATCTTCTACCTATTTAGAGGTGGTTAATTCAGTTGACTCTGGTAAGTGGATGATTGCTATGCAGGAGGAGATGAAATCTCTACACAAGAATGGCACATAGGATTTGATGAAGTTACCCAAAAGGAATAAAGCTGTTCCCTACAAATGGGTATTTAAAAGAAAAGAAGGTACATTGGGAGTTAAAGATGATAGGTACAAGGCTAGATTGGTTAGAAAAGGATACAATCAGGTTCTTGGTGTTGACTCTATAGATGTTTTTCTCCTGTGGTTAAGCAATTGTGGCCACTCATAATCTTGAGTCTGAACAGTTAGATGTGAAGACTGCATTTTTGCATAGAGAGCTCGAGGAAGACATTTACATGCAGCAACCTGAGAGTTTCGTTGTTACAGGTAAAGAAGACTATGTTTGCTCATTGAAAAAGTCTCTTTACGGTTTGAAATAGTCTCCTAGGCAGTGGTATTCGAGATTCGACTCATTTATAACCACTCATGAGTTTAAGAGGAGTAACTATGACAGTTGTGTCTACTTCAAGAAGGGTGATGATGGGTCCTTTGTTCATTTGCTCTTATATGCTGATGATATGTTAATTACTGCTATGGATAGAGAAGAGATTAAGAAGTTAAAGTCTCAACTCAGTGGAGAGTTTGAGATGAAGGACTTGGGGGCCACCAAGAAGATTTTCGGCATAGAGATTTTAAGAAATAGAAAAGCAAGTAAGTTATATCTAAGTCAGAAGGGACACATTGAAAAATTTTTGCATAGGTTCAACATGCAGAAAGCAAAACTGGTGAGCACTCCGTTAGCAGTGCCTTTCAGACTTTCAGATGCGTTAGCTCCATAGTTAGACGATGAGATTGAGTACATGTCACGTGCTTCGTACTCTAGTGCAGTCGGTTCTCTCATGTATGCTATGGTATGTTCTCGTCCAGATTTATCATGTGCAGTTTGTGCAGTTAGTAGATATATGACTAATCTAGGTAAAGAGCACTGGAAAGCGGTGCAATGGATTTTTAGATACTTGCATGATACTACTGACTTTTGTTTGTACTTTGGGAAGACTAGAGATGATGTTGTAGGATACGTTGATTCTGATTTTGTTGGAGACTTGGATAAGAGGAGATCGCTTACTGGGTGTGTGTTTACAGTTGGTAGTTGTGCTATCAGTTGGAAGGCTACCTTGCAGGATATTGTTGCTTTGTCTACTACTGAGGCTGAATATATGGCTATTACGGAGGCTTTCAAAGAAGCGTTTTGGTTAAAAGACCTATTTGGAGAACTCGATGAAGACTAGCAAACTACAATGGTGATGTGTGACAATCAAAATGCTATTTTTCTCACTAAAGATCAAATGTTTCATAAGAGGACGAAGCACATTGACATTCGTTATCACTTTGTTTATGATATTGTTGCTCGTGGTGATATTGTTGTGAGCAGAATCAGTACGCATGATAATCTTGCCGAGATGATGACTAAGTCATTACCTACGGCTAAGTTTGAGCATTGCTTGAACTTAGTTGATGTTCATGTTCGTGCTTGTTAGTTGCCTGTTGGGGCTTTGTGGAAAAGGTGGAGAATTTAATTAATCACATGTTAGAGTTTTTTCTTTATAGTGAATTTTGTGTCAAGGTGGATATTGTTATTGTGTGACCCAAAACCCCCCTTGGCAGAAAGGTAGCGCCGTGGTGGTACGATTTAGACTAAACACAGATACCTCGTTTTTACGCATTTTTTAGGTTATTTTGACTTAGGGTTTGAGCCTCCACACACACACACACACACACATATATATATATATATTTGATATTCTCCATTGTTAAGAGATACAATAATTATCATATAGCTGTCATAGAGATCATAGTGTTGAGAATGATACAGAGAGCTCAGTCTTGTAAGTTTGTGACTTAGGTCTAAACACAGATACCTCGTTTTTACGCATTTTTTAGGTTATTTTGACTTAGGGTTTGAGCCTCCACACACACACACACACATATATATATATATATATATTTGATATTCTCCATTGTTAAGAGATACAATAATCATCATATAGCTGTCATAGAGATCATAGTGTTGAGAATGATACAGAGAGCTCAGTCTTGTAAGTTTGTGAGTGATTGAGTGAGTGAATTTTTGTATTTAAGCACTCTAAACATCATTGTAATATCCGTTTTGTAATTAGCAGATTGTTTTTCTTCTACCCGTGGTTTTTTCACCATCATTAGGGTTTTTTTACGTAAAATCTTGTGTGTTTTTTTTCTCTCTTTCTTATTGCTTATTGCTTTAATTTCTAACATATAGATCCATGGCTGCCTCGCCCATATTCTTTTAAGCTAATTACCCTTAGAAGCTCGGTGAACCACGTAGGTCGACTAAGTGATTTTTTTTTTTTTGTCAATAATCAATGGAATAAGGAGAAAATTGAAGAATTGTTTTGGCCTATAGATTAGGACTTAATTCTAAGTATCCTGTTGGGAAGAGGTAACTATGAAGATCATTGGACATGGCATTTCGATGAGAAAGGCATATATTTTATACGATCAGGGTATAGAGCGGCTCTAAAGGCTATGAGAGCTCCTTATATTAACCTTTGCACTGTAAGTGGCAGAAAGTGTTGCGGGCTCTACGTATCCCAGCAAAATTAAGATATGCATTTGGAAAGCTTTTCATGGGATTTTACCCACTGCTGTAAACCTTTCTCACGGAGGTGTTAGTTGTATCCCTTGCTGTTCTAGAGTGAAGGAGTGGAGACAGTCTGGCACGCTTTCTAGACCTGTCTTTTCGTTAAGGAAGTTTGGAAAAACTTGGGAGCAATTTGCATTGTTTTCAAAATAAGTGAAAATATTTTTGTTTTAGAAAATAAATTTTTTTTAGGAATTATACTGAGAGTGTTTTTAAAAGTTTTATTTCGAAAAACGTGCGAAAATATTTCTAAAAATTTTAGGAACGAAACCAAACGAGACCTTGGTGCTTTGGCCTCGGTTTCAATATGCCCATTGTTTTTCCCGGGTTGTGATCTTTTGCGGAGAAAAATCTGGATAAGGCTAATTTGGGAGTTTTTTGTGCGTTGATTTAGGGATTATGGTGGTTTAGGAATATATCTACGCATCAACATATTCATAAAAGCTGCAATGATATCCTAGACATGGTGAGGAGGACGATTTATGATTATACCATGTGTGTTAAAGCTACTAGCAGTCTCCCCGCCAAACATCATCAAACTGTTGGATTGCACCCTCTCCAGGAGCTTTCAAGTTGAATACGGATGTTGCTGTGAAAAAGGAAGAGACTTTACAAGGATTGGAGCTGTAATCAGGGATTCAGCTGGGCACGCTTGTATAACTAGGAAGATTATGGGCAGATTCTTCCCTCAAACAGCAGAGGGTATAGCTATGCATGAAGGATTGAAATTGGCATGCTAAATTAACATCACGATTGCCTTTGCTGAAATGGATGCATTAAGGTTGGTTAATGCCTTTAGCTTTGGTGCTTCATCTTTTTTATTTGATTATTGGTTTATTCTGAAAGATATACAAACATCTTTACCTGCTTCTACTAGTAGTTGTTACCATATTATCAAAAATGAGAATAGGTAGCCCACTTGTTGACAAATTCTGTTTTTAGCTATAATGTGATTGATTGGGGTATAGAGGCTGTCTCGTTATATGTAGACCCTACTATTTACGTTAATTTAGCGAAGTAACAACAGTCCACATTTTAAAAAAAAAATGCAATGTTAAATTAGTATATTAATGTCAAATGTTAGCATTTAAGTGTTAAAACTACCCGTCAATATATTGCTACTTTTAATGTTAAATTTAACATATGTCATTTTTAAAGTCAAACTAAATATAGCATATGCGACAATTTGACCTTTGATTGTTATTATTTAATGTAATCATTTTTTTAAACTTGGGGTTTAAAAGTTAATAATTATTACAAAATGGATTAGCATTGCATATGATATTGATATTAACATTTGCTTTGTATAGGGTCTGACATTAGAAACTAACAAATTTAGAGTTAGGGTGTTAAATGTAAAATATTTTTGTTCAAGCAATATTCCTGTAATTTTGGTAAATTACAGGGGCGTCTTGTTCTCGCCTCACTTTCAAGTCCATTCCACGATAAATTTTCTCCTCACACCGTCCTTCTCCTTCCCGACTCCACCACCTTATGGCCTAGTAAAACCACGCTCCCGGCGCATGTTAGAACACTCTGCCTTGAAAACTTGTCTCCACCATCTTCGTATCTTTCGGCGCACCAGAGCCGTCGGAAAATGGACGCCCTCTTCGAGTCAATCAACGTCCGTGATCTCCTCTCCGCCACCGATCTGAGCGACCCAACCACACCACTCTCCGCACCCGATCTCCGTCTCCTAATTCAGCGACTCGAATCGCACTCCCTCCAAATCAAGGCCAAAGTCCAATCCTACATCGTATCTCACCACCACGACTTCTCAAACCTCTTCTCTCTCTGCAACGACGCCGTTTCACGCTCCGACAAGATCTCCGACGACGTCTCGGAGCTCCTCAGCGTCGTCTCCGGCCGTCCGATCGACACCGAGATCGGGGATATCGTTAAGGAGATGAACGGGAAGATGAAGGAGGTGAGGGCGAAGCGCGAATTGTTGGAGTTGGTGAGGGTGATTGTGGAAACAAGCGAGAAGCTTAATTCTGGAAGAGAGGCGCTGAGGAACGGACGGCTGAGATTTGCCGCCGAGGAACTGAGGGACCTGAAAAAGGCTCTCGGAGTCTCCGACAACGATGATGTCACCGATGAGAGGGAACCGGTGGTGTACGGACTGTTGAGGAAGGAGTGGTCGGATTGCTTCGAAGAGGTAAGGAAATGATTTTCGATTTGTTTGCCGAGGAAACTTGTTGTGTTGAATCAATCTGTTTGATGAAAATTTTCTTTTTCTTTTGGTGATTTTTATTTGAGTTTCTGATTGTGTTTTTTAGAGGCATTTGATTTCGGTTTGTAGATTCAAGAGGTGCTTTTGAAGTTCATGGCAAATGCGGTGCAATTCGATCGAAACTATAATGCGATTCGAGTCAAATACGTGTTGAGCGACGGTGGAAATAACAGGATTGAGCTCCGTACAGTTTTAGAAGCTTTGGATGTACGCTAGTGTTATTGCCTTGTGTTTCTTCTTAAATTCAATGCAACTTTTCATGTTTTCTTAGCTAGGTTGCCGCATTTTAAACTTTGAATGAATAAAGCGTTGAAACCATTGAATTCAGCTAACGAAATAGAAATTTAAATGGCTTTAAGGCCTGTTTGGTTCATAGGTTTGAAACAAAATCAAATCTCTTGTGTGAGAAAACAGTGTAGCAAAAATGTTTGAATTGTGATTCGAACAGTGAAACAAACGGGCCTTTAGTGGCTCCCTAATAAATGTGTAAGGATGGTCCCATTGTGTTTTAGTAGTGAATTTATCTCTGAGATTGTTTCTGGCAGGTTGTTGGCATTTTGGATTATGGGCTTGCAAAAGTAGGTGATTTGATAATCAAGAATGTCTTCTCTCTAGCTGTGAATTATAGGTCACCTGTTTCATTTGTGGAAGAATTTGTAAAAGACGCTGAAGTAATTGGTGGAACCATGTTAAAGACAGTTCCATTACGTGATCGAAAGGTAGACTATGCAATGCTGTTTGAAAGTTTTGATTAGTTGCTCATCGTGCTTTATCAATACTCTTCACTTCAAAGAAATGATGTAAGTAGAACACGTAATGTGCAAAAGAAAATTGTTGCTTGTAGTTGAATATATTGGCTCATGTTGGTTTTATAATTTAAATTTTGTACAGATAATGATTTCGTGGACAATGGCTTTATGAACTGTTGAGAAATTGATGAAAAATTGAATAATAAACTATTATGCTAGTTAAAGTATGAAAAAGGCTTTGTAAACACTTTGGTTGTGGTGGGTGCCAAAAATGATTCTGTTAGTTGATCAATAGCAATGGTTTGATATAGTGGGTATTGACTGTTGTTGCGTGACATTTTCCTTTCAATCTTTAGGTTGAGAATGAGGATGAGACTATTTATTCAGGGATTATTCAGATAATAAGGTTTGTCTACAAAAGCATATGCTTCGAAAACGGTCCCTGGATACAAAGTTTCGGAAGATTGACATGGCCAAGGATTTCAGATTTTATTATTTCTAATTTTCTTTCGAAGGTTTGGTATTCTATTCTTGGAACTGAAATGAAACTTTGTTTACCTCCTGGGGAAAATATCTCAATCTGTACTGTGAATATTTGAGTTTAAGAGCATTGATATATTTTCTTTATTTATCCCTCCATTGTTGTTTAAAAACCTTTATAGATATTTCGATTATGATGCCTGTGTCAGCTACTTTTGTTGCAATAATATTCCAATCTGTGATGCCTGCAAAGTTGCAGGAGCTAATGGAATGTTCAGATTACTGTAGTTGTCTTACACTAAGTCTGTTAGTCACTATATGTGCAGCATATGTCTTTTGTTCTATGGGTTGGTGGGGAGAGAGAGAAAGTCGAACAATTTTGGTTATTTTGGTTCTTATTTTAGTGGCATGGGATTGTTATTCAATTTTTATTTTTCATTCCATGATACGGATCATTAATCAGGATTTTTGGTTTTCTAGTTTTTTTGACTGTTTAGACAAAGATACTATCATAAATTAGCAGTGTGTAACTTATGAACTTTGAATGGTTTTCTTGCGTCCAGACTCTGGATATCTTCAGCATAGCATAGACATGTACATTCTTGTCATGCAAGTTTCCTGAAATTTATAACCCAAGATTGATTTCTCATTTCAGGTTGTGCCTCAAGATGCGTCAAAACTTGCTGACTTCGAGAAGATAATTGAACGCACATCTGAATTTGAGGCCTTTTTGAAGGAAATAAGATATATTTCTTCAGATGACAAGGATAACAGGTTAAGTTACTATGCAGAAAATGTTGAGGTTCACTTTGCAACTAAGAAGAAGATTGAAATTTTGGCAAATGCTAGAAAATTGCTTCTTAAATGTGATTTTGCAATTCCTCAGGTGAGTATTTGGGATCGGCATTGAAACTTTTGTAATTATTCCCTATATAAGCGTTAGAATAACAGAATTTTCCACAGGAGTATACTAAGAACGATAAGATGGCTTTAAAGATGTCCGAACATGTAGTTCACTTGTTGTTTCTGTCAGAGAGGTGTGTGGTATCAAAAGCTGCTCTTCAACTGATAGAGCGTGTGCATCAGACGCTTAAGGTATAGAATGTAGAAGAATTAACCTTCTTGGATTCTGTTGGCAAATAATATAATGATGTGATTTTATTTTTAATACATATATACCTTAAATGTTCTTCTTATTATTCCTACGTACAGGATGTTTGTCTGTCGTCCTCCAGAGTAGCTTTGGAATTCTATCATGCTGCTAGGGACATTTTACTTCTTTATGAAGTCGTCATTCCCGTCAAGGTTGGTTCTTGGAAGGCAGTTGCAAAAGCAACGCTTATCTTCCAAAAGTAGTTGTTGTTGTTGTCCCTTTTTTTTTTATATATATGTATTTATTTTTATTCTTTACACTTTGGAGGATGATTGTAGATGTTTAAACAAGTTTGTTACTTGGAGCTCCGTAGGCTTCTACCAACAATGCCTTTAGAGAGTTTTCTTTTTCTTTGATTACGTTGAACTGGAAAGATGTTATAGTTGTTAGGCTTTTTATGTTATTAGGGTTCAATTTATTTTTGTTTTCTTTCTATAAATCCAAGGACTCTTTCTTCTCTTATATTTTGCTGGTTTCACTTTTGATAAAGTTTCGTTACCTACCAAAAAAAAAAAAAAATCGTGAAGATAGCCTCATCTGTATTATAATACATTTACAAAAAGTCTCCGTACTGGAAAGATAGAACCGACACCATTTGTCGATGCTGGATCATTGAGCTTTTCATATGCATATACAGAAATTACAAGTTTAATGCTAAAACTTAAAATCTAAGTTTGCATTCTTTTTTCCTGCAGTTCTTTTTCAACTTAATATATTTGTTCAGTATGTAGCACTGCCTGAATATTTTGATTCAGTTTGTGTACCGATTTCTTTTAACATAATCAGAGCTGGTCAGAGCTTGGTATACACTTCATACGCATCTCTGCTTCATTTTTCAGTATTTCTTGATCCATGTAAACTCGTCATGGTTTTGTGGTAACCTTCTTGTTTCTCTTCTGAAGCTAGAAAGGCAGCTTGAAAGCATTAACCAGGTAGCCGTTCTCATGCATAATGATTGCATTTATCTATCTCAGGAGATACTTGGGCTTGCATATGAGGTATGTTTCAAAGATAATTACTTACCGTGCACACCGATGCATCTGCACACACAGACATGTATAGATCTTTCTTTCCTGACCTGCCTATCTTCCCACGACATTCTTATTTACTTTCTTCCCATTTTGGCATGCATACATAATATGCAAGGAATCTGCTTCATGAAACAAAGATTTAATACTTTCATATGCTAGAAGTTATTTTGTTCCTAGTTGACATAACAGATCCAAATATAACGCTGTATTAGCTATCTTTTGGAATTTGATTTTCTTTAACATTAGGATATTCCTCTCAATTCTGATAGAATTTTGAGTTTTTTTTTTTTCTTTTTTGACTTATGCGATCAAGTTTTTTCTCTCTTTTTTTTTTTTCCTTTTTCTTTTTCAGTATCGCCCAGATTTCCCAAGTTCCATCAAGGAACATGCTGTATTTGTTGATTTAGCTCCAAGATTTCAATTAATGGCAGAAGAGATACTACAGAGGCAAATTCAACTGGTTATCTACAATTTGAAAGAGGTGGTCATATTTGAATGTACTACTCAATCAATTGTAAACTATTGGTCTGAATTTCTTTAACCAATCAGCTACTCAATTAATCAGGTAGTCTAAATTTGAAATTTTCTGTCCAGGCTACTGACAAATTTTAGTTTTTAGGCTATAGATAGCGCAGATGGATTTCAGAATACCCATCTGAAGCAAGAATATGAATCTGCAAAATTTGGCATAGACCAGGTAGCAATAGTTTATTTGACCTCATTGTATTATCCTTTTTATTTTATTTTATTTTGGGTCGTTCTAGCAATTCCCATTCTTGCTTCCCAGCAAGTGATCACTAATGATTGGCTGCATATATGTTGAGCAGGTTGTTTTCATTCTAGAGAAAGTACATATCATATGGGAACCGCTTTTAATGCCTTCGGCGTACAGGAGGAGCATGTGTATGGTTCTAGAGTCAGTTTTTTCCAGAATTACAAAAGACATACTACTTATTGATGATATGGCAGCTGAAGAAACATTACAGGTAAATTTTAACCTCTCAATTGGCACAATTATTTTTTCCAATTTTGATGCTTTTGTTTCCATTTTGACTTTTAATGTTTATGCATCTGATGCCACCTCATTCTTTCTTATTATGTCCATAGCTCCAAAGAATAATTCAACTGATGCTGGAAAACCTATCTTCTCTATTGGAATCCCTGGCAGTTCGCCATCAAGCAGAGAACGCACCAGAGAGTACAGCGCAGGCACTTGATGATTTCATACCTTCGTTAGTGAAGATCCGTAAAGTGGCAGGCATGTTTCCGTGCTGATGATCTCTCTCTCCCTCTGTCTTTTTTTTTTTTTTTCCTTTTTTCTCCTGGCAAAAAAAGCCTTGCAACTGAAACCTAACAAGTCTTCCTTTCTCGCCTTTTGTTTTCCTTTCAGAGTTATTAGATATGCCTCTGAAATCAATCATGACGGCCTGGGAAAGTGGAAATTTGCTAAGTAGTGGTTTTACAATAAAAGAGGTATGAAACTTTAGTTGCTGTTCCGTAACTTTTTTAAAAAAGTTTTCTGTTCGCAATGGCAGTTCAGTGTTCTAGTTTAGTTGTAAAAGATCTAAAGATGGATGAAACGAACTGTTATGCCTCTTAGAATAGAAAGTTCTGTTATAAACTGAGACTATCCATGTAGAACCAAATTAACTGCATTAAAGGGACTAACTCCCTTTTTATCAAATGTCTTGATGTGCTCTTTTTTTTCTTTTCCTTATAGCGTTTCATATATATATATATATATATTTATTTTTTTATTTATATTGGCTTTCTTGTGTTTCTTGTTGTTTTCCACAGATTCAAGATTTTATCCAGGCCATATTTGCAGATTCTCCTCTCAGAAAAGAATGTTTAAGGAGATTAGAAAATGCTAGTTTCTAGAAGCTCTATCAATTTTCTCGACCAACCTGGAAGATAGTAGAAAGCTTTGGGTCGCAAGGCTGATCCATAATTCCTTCTCAAGCGATTGAACCGGAAGCCAAAGCAAAAGATGCACACTAAACAGTAATCGTAGATTTTGTTGTTGTAGTATTTTATTTATGTCAAAAGGCTTACCTTCCCACAAGCTTTCTGTAAAACTGTGCGCTAGGGTGACAGCTTTTCTTTGCATTTTGGATACTGAAACAGCTTTCCTTTTCTTTGATTTGAAGGGAGATGTGAAGAGGAAATAGAACAGAGTGGACAAAAAAAATAGTAATAACAACAATTAATTAAATCTTAAAATGGCTTACGACGAGACTATATTGAGATAATATTCCCAGGTTAATTTGGGATCCTTGGCGTTAACCCAGGATAAATGTTGTGGTTATTGCTGCAGTATTGCGTGAACAAATACTTTTTTGGAAAATGTGGCATAACATGTAATTCTTCTCATGCTACGGAACTTGTGAAAACATTATTATTATGAAATATTTTCACTCGTCATGTTGATTTGAACTGAACGGGTTAATTTGGCTTTTGGAAAAATTGTAACCGAATCGATTCCAACGAGTAGCCTTTGTTACCAAAAGAAAAAATTACAATGCATAATCAAATTATTATTATGAAATTAAAATTTAATATGTAGAATATCTTGAAAATATTCTCAATTATAAAGTAATTATTTAAATGATATAATATTTTATATCATATAATTACATGGTAATTATTTTAATAATATTATAAACTATAGTCATATTTTAAATTAATAAACATAATTGGGTCATTTCTCTCTTCAACTCTTTCTCCTTGTTTATTAAGTCAGTTGTCTCATCAACTCTTTTTTGCTTAAAAAAAGGAAAATTGTATCAAATAATACAATTTTTATTTTATTGTAAGTAAATAACACACTTTTAAAAATATTAAAGTTATAGTATTTTTATAATTTTGTGCTTGTTTTAAACACTAAAATTTTTAATTTTACCTTTATCTTCATCTCCTCAAAAAAAAAAAAAAAAAAAAAACCTAGATCCACATTCTTCCTCCTCTCTTGTCCTCTTTTCTCTCCAGCCCTAGTGGTAACTTCATTGACCTTGTGCTACTCCAACAACCTCTCCCGCTGTAACTCCGACGACAAATTGGGCGCTTCCCTTTGTGAAAGCGCCTCCCTCTGCGACTCCAACACTTCTCTCGGCGTAGCTTCTACAATCTTCACTTGATTTCAGCCTCATGACTTTGGTACTCCTCCTCGCGCTTCTCTTGACGTAGCTCCTGCGATTTCGGTCTCGCAACTTTGGTTCTCTTCCTCACACTTCTCTCGGGGCGGCTTCGGCAATCTAGAGACAAATGAGAGGATGAGAGAGAAACAAGGAGGGAAATAGAGAGAGAAGGGTTTTGGAAGAAAAAATATAAAATTTTAATAATTAAATTGCGGTTATTTTTGTAATTTAACTAGTTAATAAATATAGAGGGAAAAAAAATCCCGAGTTTCACATTGTTAAAACATAAAACCAAATAATAACTTATAAGGACATTGGGCCATACCACTTAATAGGTTAACCTTTTATGATGGAAGCTCAAGTCCTTAGCAAGTCCAAGTTCCATTATGGTATCAAGACCAATCAGCTCAAATGAGTAGCTCAATCCATCCAAGACTTCAAAGAGAGCACCATCATACAGAGGCGTGTTAAGGGAAAAGAATCCCGAGTCTCGTATTGTTAAAACATAAAAACAAACAACTTATAAGGATATTAGGTCTCACTGCTTAACAAGTTGACCTTTTAGAGCTTTTTACATTGAATGCCACCTTTTTTGGAGGCGGGTCGATAACTGCCACAGCCTAAAAAAGTGTTGCAATATATGCCAAACTTAATAAAGCAAAGTTATTGTGACGACGATTTTACCCTTTAATATCTTTCTAAATTTCACATGTTTCAACCTCATATCATCAAATACCTCCATATGATATACTTAGAGTACTATATGTAATGTAATGATGTGGCATTGATATTCTCTACAAATGTTGTTGTTGTTGTTTCTTTTTTTTTGTGGCAATTCAAGCTTTATTTTTATAACATTTGTGTAAAGGACCCGACCTTTTAAGATAAAAGCTCGAGTCATTAACAAGTCCAAATTCTATTAATAAGTGTATTTATGTTTTTCAGTCTATCCATTGACTTTTTTTTTAAATTTAGGCTATTAATTTTTATTCTATTATTAGTTTGGTATATTTCCTTTTAGGTTAGTTATGTTCCGTTTAGTCTAAGTTATTATTTAATAATAGAGGTTGGACGCTAAAGGGACTAAACAAACGATACAAATCCCAAACTTTTTCGAGAACTGCATAAAAGAATTACAAATTACGTTTACTATCCCTGAATTGGTAAAATATATTTGATGATTGTGGAATCTTGAAAGTTTGATTCAGATCGGGAAAAAAAAAAGGTAACAAGACTTCTCGTATGGAAAACATTCATGAACTCCTTTAAAAATATAGGAGTGGCCAGTTTCCTTATTGTCAAACTCAATTCCCAACGACCTTCCTCCTAAATTAGTTGGACATTAACATTTTCACTATGACGCTAAATTAATTTGTCAATATCAAATTTTAATATTTGAGTAGGAAAAATGCTTTTGAAGTAGTATTATTTTCGACGCTAAAGTTGACATATTTTTTAACTAACGGTAAATTTGACACTTATTTGACAAGCCATTTTGTTTAAATCAATAATAGAAGCTCTCACATCTTATCATGTAAAGAAAAAAACAATTATAGTATAAAACTCTTATATGCTATAGTTTTTTAACGAAAATTTTTAATTTAAACCAATTTACTAAACACCTTATAATTTGATAGCAAATATAACGCATACCAAATATGGACATTTGATTGCTATTAGATGATATATTGATTTTTTTTCAATGGTTACCGTATTGACATTTTTAGATAATTTTAAATTCAAAAGTTTATTTTTACAACTTGAAAAGCTTAATGATTAGAACAAAAAATAAATATGACATTTGAAATATTATTATGCATTATAGTGCAAATTTAAATGACATATCAAATATCATTTTTATAGTTTTTGGTGCCAAATTTAATATTAACATTAGCACGTACAAATGATCTAAAGAAGAGAGTGAAACTTCTCTTAAGGAACTAACAGTGATCTAGACGTCCAAGCTTTTAATTTTTGGTATTTATAGACCCTAAAAAATCCATCCAAGTTTACGAGTCATAATTAAAAAAAGAGTTTACTTAGCCAAAACTTGCCAAACTAGTATAGGAGCAATCAAAGCTGTAGTAAAGATAGTGTTTGAGCCACTTAAGTTTTTTACTTTATTAGGGTGACGTACACTATTTTTTATGTAAGAATAAACAACATAAAATTATACTATAATATTTTTCAAAAACTACTTGATATATAGAAAATTTTACATTATGAAAAATACTCTACCAATATAGTTTTGTCATTTCATGTTAGATTTTTATTGAAAAGAAAAAAATGTTGTCTTGTATATATATGTATATATTTTTATTTTAATATGATTTTTGTTAAATCTAAAGTCTAGAAATATGCACTAACAATAAGGACACCTTACTATACGTCTTTTATGTTTATTTTTATTTTTTTTCTTGTACCTTGTATTTTGATGATATAAATAATCATGCTTCATATTTTAGATTGTATCACGTTTATACTTTTAGATTTCAAAATTATACTCCATTCTTACATTTTCTATGTCACCACAAAATAGATCTAAACACTCTTGATAAAATAAAAACAAACAGAAGAAAATAATATTACAAACTGTTAAGAAATATTAGGTCACTTTTGACCGAAAAAGTTGAAATGCGTTATATAAATGTGATATTATAGTATATGGTACCATAAAATATGTTACAAGTAAAAATGAGTAAAATGGTTTAGTAAAAGAATATAGAAATAAAATAAAAAGGTGTAAAAATCAGCTGGACATAATACATACATATATATATATATATGAATAATAAATGTAAGTGGAGGTATAACAAAACAGATAAAATTTTACAATGCCAAATTTTAGTTTTTAAAAAGTGAGTGGGGTCTCATCACTAATGTGTAGCCGGTTTGTGGCCTGTTGGTTTAATCGTGCATAGAAAATTTTGGTTACAATAACAGTCTTAACACTTGAACAATCAATTATCCGTCATGGATTTGAGCGAGGATCAATATGAGATGTGACACATGGGGAACAGATTTGACAATCATATGATGAACCGTTTACTCACAGGAACCCAGTGAGCGTTTTTCAACCTGTTCCGACCGCTCCAAAGATCCAACCAATCCATACCGAGAAATATATGAGCTAACAAAGAGGACGAATGCACCAACAAAACTCACCCTTTAATTGTAGTATTAGTTAACTCCTTAACCACTTGTCCATTGTTTTAGCTAAATGGTGATTTATTTCGGGTTCTTTCTTTGTGAGAGGTAGTATGGCATATCAACTCAGACATAACCATATCAATATTTATTTTATAAAGCATTGCTTCTTGATTGATTATGGAAGGCCATCACTTCAAAGAGGTCTTTTCAATTGTTTGTTTTGGTTTCTAACTTCAGAACACTCATTTCTACCAAATTTATCATTCCATCAAGTTTATGAAATTGTTTTAATCAATTAAAACTAACTTAGACATATGGATATGAATGGTTATCTCCGTTACACGACTCTTCAAAATAAAACCCGGAAAGGTGTTATACTTTTACTTTGATTTAGTGAACAGAAAAACAAGGATTATTGTCTTCTTCATCAGAAAACACTAGGAAGCATGGAGAAAAGTCATTTAAAAAAAGGCGTCATCAGAATTACTGGCAGCACGGATTGACCCCTAAAATCAAAATATTTGCTTGCCTGAATCTCATTCTCTCTCTTCAAATGCATTGGTCTAATTGGATCACAACTCATCTTTGCTCGTAGTATCTTCCCCCATTAGCTCTTCAAGGGAGAACTCATCCTCTTCAATGATCTCTCCATCTTTACCATCCCATGGTTCGGTCTTCACAACCGTGGGAGTGCCTTCCAAAGGCAGGTTTCCTTTTCCTCCGTGCCCAGCTTCCCTCACAAAGTCTCTGGTCAAACAGAGTACCAATATCAGAAATTTCTATTCATTGCTATGATGGTAATCCAGAAGAGACAGAAGACTTACATAATATGCTCAAGCTCAAAGGCACTCTTGAGTGGGGCATAAACGCTTTTCTTCACATTTAGGGCTACCAAAGCCGGATAGCCATACCCCCCAACTCCGACACGTTGTTCAAGATCTGGCTGCTTACCAGCCGCTGCCCAGACATAGCTGGAAAAAACAAAAACAACTTTTTATCTTCACCTAGATTCAAGGGCCACACCCACAATTTAGCATTTGTGTTTAAGGTGCCTTAGTGGTAAATTCTGTGCTTCAACATGACATCAACATATAAAGCTGCCTGGAACATTTAAAAGAGAGAAAAAAAAAAAAAAAGCAACGTAAAGCTTTTGGGCTTTTTTTTTTGGGGGGGGGGGAGAGATGGAGGCCATTTGGAAAGACAACGGTTGGAATGTTTTCTTGCCTGTAGGGACTCCTCTTGAACTTCTCCGCAACTGACAATAACTGCAGAATGTACTTGTTCCTCCCTTCTGCTTTAGAATCCAAAATGTCAGGGAGGAAAGCAACAAAGCAGATGGCAGCAGAACCACATTTTTCTTCCAAGACATCCTACACCGAAACATTACACAGCTTTTTAGTCTCCTAGTTTAATGAGTTGACGCTCAAGTATCAGTAAGTAGTTGAGGGCTTACTGGCCCAGTTAGCTCGGTCACTTCAGGAGGTGTAACATTTGTTTCCAACTGTTCAAGAGCAAAGGATTCAATCGCTGAAGCACTCCTAGCACCTTCATAAGGTGTTGGGCTATCTTTGTCAGCACCAAACACCAAGATAGTGGGGAATCCTTGAACGTTGAATCTGCTCATCAGAGACTGGTAAACCCATTGCATCAGAACCAAATGGTTTCAGAATTCACACGCCCACATGAAAGGGAAAAAGCAGCGCGTAAGCAAAATGTCAAATTTTGAAGATAATAAGAAAACTCGAATGAAATGACATCCTACATTAACCACAACTGTTTGAGCAGCGTCTCATCTCAGTTTGCATTTGGCACAAAAAAGACACCGGATACAGGATCTAACATAAGAACATGATACAAAAAGGTAGAACGACTAACTAAACTAGGTAGAAAAAGTTTTACAATGCCATCCCATATAATGGGCAGAGCTACGAATTAAATAACCATATTAGACTATGGGATATAGTGGGAGAATAACCCTAACATTCTGATAAGTTCATTCATAAAAGCCACCTAAGCTAAAAGTTAGCCAGACAATTCAAACATCTATATGCAGATCAAACTTCCCCTGACTACACTCCAAAGGAGAATAAGAACAATTACTATATAACAACTATATAGTCTGACATGTAATCCATATCATTTCATAGAAATCCAAGCTTACCTTTTCTGCATCACAGTCCACATGACCTAATTTCACCTTGCCCTTCAAGTTATCAGCAGCCTTCTTCCACTCAGGTGCCAGCTTTTTGCAGTGTCCACACCTTTAAGAAGAGAAAATTCAATGCAGGTTATTAGAATCATTCATGTAGCTGTAATTTTCCGAAGGTTTAGACAGAGAAAATGGTCTCTGACCAACACATAGCAAATAAGGATATACCAACAAAAACACTTACCAAGGTGCAAAGAACTCCACAATCCAAAGGTCCTTACTTTTAATTACTAGCTCATCAAAATTGCGTGTATTTAATTCTAGGGAAGCACTAGGTTCAGATTTTCCATTTGAACCACCTGTTGCTTTCCCATCTAAACGTTCCTTCAGAAGTGTCTTTATCTGTAGCAGACCAACAGACTAGTAAGCATACATAGACAAATCATTGAGAATTTTCCTATAAAAAATTAGGTTTAATTACATAACTATACCTCTTAGTTTTAATTATTTCTCAATTTATCTCTCTAGTTTAGAAACTACAATTGTGTTTCGAGTTTAAAAAACATTTCAATTTTATCTCTCGTAGACTTTTTGGAGAGAAAAACTAGAAGATACGACAAAGATATCTTTAATTAGACTGAATTTATTTAAAAAAAAAATTTTTTAGAATTTTTTTTAAGAAAAAAATATAATATTTAAAAAGCCATAAAACTTACATCTTTTTTTTTCAAAATTTTATGTTTTTAAATCTATAAAATATTGTTTATAATTGTTTAGGGATAATTACGTTATTTTGCCCCCATTTTTTTTCTATTCATAAGGTTGATATTGAAATAAGTTTTTTAAATTCAAAAAATACCTTTGTAGTTTCTAAAAACAGATGGACATAAACTAGGGGTATAATTATGTAATTAACCCTAAAAAATTAATACTTCAATCTAAATTGTGCATGTTGTTAGAGCAAGATAGTCAAGTCAAGCAAGAAGGCTTAATGTCACAGATTAACCCATGAGTATAACACTTTTGACACACTGCACTGAATCCAAGTCATTATCAACCCCAAAACATTTTGGTTAATCAAATTGCTGAAGAAATATTAATTACTATGCACATTGCAGTTCAAAGGAAATGGAAAGTTAAAAGAGATTTTGCAGGAATAACATTAACCTGTTTGAGTGCAAATTCTGCGATGGGTTTGACATCTCTTGCTCCTTGATAGTCTGCAGGAGGTTTTCCAGGCACAAATACCTTGATTGTTGGAAACCCTTGAATTCCATATTCCTATAGAGCATCAGCATCAACATGCACAAAAAATTACAGCATTCAGTGAGCAACCAAAAACTTCTAACTCAGGAAGACTTCAAACTAAGTGATATGTCCATGCACTATAGTCCATAGGAGACGAAATAATAGCTTTTTACTTCTTCAGTTACATGGAGAAAAAATCAAAGCAAAAGAAAGCTCAGAAGTAGAGATTTCACGATGGAAAGAAAGGGTAAAAAGTTACCGGATCCAATATCTAATCAGATAGAATATGTAAAACGCACGAAAGTGAGATTTTGATCTTAACCATATCCTCATGAGAGAAATAATTTTCCAAACAAATTGCCACTATAATCTTTGGGAAAGTACGAAACAGGATAAGAAAGAAAGGTAACTTTCTCTTATCTTCCTTCTTATCGATAAGAAAAGTAACACGAGAATTACAAAATCAAAGCATGTACCATCGCAAGTGAAATACAAGCTCAATCACACAGAACTTAGGAATACTGAAATTATTATTCTTTTCATGGGTATGAAATTATATGCTTTTCATGGGTATGAAACCAACCAGGAAAGATTATAAAGAAATCAGTGGTAAGTCAGCAGATTAATGTTTAGTTCATGGGTTACAGTGAAAAAAGCAGCCCAATTGAGATGAGACCAAGTTAAGTACTAAATAGTAAGAATTAGAAATTGCAGGACTAACTATAGGACACCTGAGCAAGAGACTTGTGCTCATCAGCATCGAGAGCCGCCACAGTAGCCACCCCCTTCAAGACAGTAGCAGCCTTCTCCCACACAGGTGTCAATGCTTTACAATGTCCACACCACGGTGCGAAGAACTCAACCAAAACAACTCCATTGGAATTCAAAACCTGCGCATATTCATATGTTTTTGGTCCAGCGCAAAGAGATACCAATTAGTTTCTTAGAAGTGTTCCGTAAAAATGCAAAAACATAGATTAAATGGGGTATCTTTAAATGCCAAAATTAAACCGAAGAGAAAATGAAAAATATGATTTGTTAGAATAAGCAGGTACAAAACAGAAATCATGAGCAAGTTTTAGAACACCCAATAAACGAATAAAAGAAAAATAAACGAATTCATACAAGTTTTATGTAATGTACTACTCTAACAACGAATCAACAGAGGTGAATAAACAAGTTATTACAAAATTAACATAAAATCACTGAAGCAGTCGCAATATTTAGTAAATAATAATAACAAACGTTAGAAACGAAAAATAATAAGCTAGATTTAGTGTCTGTACATTTGATGAGGCAAGGAAAAAAAAAATCCAATGGAATAAGTTAAACGTAAACTCACGATAAATTAAAAAGAAAAAAAGTAAAATATAATATTTTCGGATCAACTTACCAAAAATCAAAGACACAGTTTGTTTTTTAAAAAATCCAACAAGAATTATTGTAATTTTTTTTGGAAAATACAACAATTACTACCACAAACCAAAAAAACAAAATGATCACTACCAAGTAATAATAATATTTCTCAAAAGGAAGAGAAATTTCCTAGGACTGATCCAAAAAAAATCAACAACTAGAAAATGGGTATGCCATAAATCTAGGTTCAAATTCAAAATCGTACCTTGGACTTGAAGTTGGACGGAGTTAGCTGGACCACCGGCGACGAAGGTCCATAGAGCGCATGACAGACATTGGAGACAAAGAAAAGTACAAAAAATACTGAAAAAACTCGGAAATAGGATTGATCTGCTCTCATTCTATTTTTCTATCGTTGTTACTCTCTTTCTCTCTCTATGATTTGCTGATTTTTGTTCTTCAAACCAGAGTAGAAGCCCCTGGAGACACAGAAGAAGAACCCAAGCATTATGAGCTGCGGGCCGAGTTACGTGTGTTGGCCAATCATATTTTTACACGTCCGCAATATAGTTTCCGCTTTCATTTCTCTTTTCGATATATTTTTTTTTCCTCCCCTTTTCTTTTTTTCTTTTCCTCCTATGAGATATGAGAAGAGTGGATCATTGGTGGCCTGCCATCCCACCCCATCTCTTTTGGACCCATCAATAAAATAAAGAAAAAATTATATTACTTATCTAGATTATTGTTATAAAATTAAAATCTAACGTAATATTTAAAATATTTTAAAAATATCCTTAACCATATAGTAATTATTTTAATAATATTATATATTATACTATATAATTATATATAAATAATTTTAATGATATTATTATGAGACATTTGTAAAATTTTTACAAATTAGAGTCATATTTTAATTTAATAAATATAATTGGACCAATTGTCTCATTAACTCTAAAATAAAAAAGGCATTTCTCAATTCTACTCGACCAATCGATTCAGTCTTCACTCATGCCACCACAAACTCTACACCGTGCAACATAGTTGTCGAGCAACGGTCCTAAAAAATGTCTAATTTTCATTTATGTTACAATACACAAAGCTCTACATAGTATATTGGTCGGGCATGGGCCCTCTTACGTAAAGGATTGAAAATTTGGCACATCCTAGAAAAAGAAGAATAAAAGGCATTTTTAGCGTTGTAATAGCCTATTAAGACATGTTTAATATACCGTATTATATTATATTATATATAAAAATACAATACGGTATGTCAAATAAGCATTTAATAATAAAAAAAGCTACCATTTATTACAAAGGATATAACTTTTAGTCATGTATTTTTTTTAAAAAGCGCTTAACTAGGGGATAACAAAGTCAATTGACTCTTTGTTTTTTTTTTTTTTTTTCGGAGAATTGTATCGTAGAGCATAAAAAGTAGTTGTTGTCCCCTCATGATCAAGTTGCCGATGCCACCCTCATTGCAAAGGATGTAACTTTTAGTCATATATTTTTTTAAACAAAAAAAAAAGCACGTAACTAAGGGATAACAAAGTCAATTGCCTCTTTCTTTCCCTTTTTTTTTTTTTTGGGTAGAGTAAAAGGAAGTAATTGTTCTCGCCTTTTGATGAAGTGGCCGACGCCACCTTGCCATGAACTTGTCGTCTATGTCTTTTCTTCTCGATTTTGTTGGAATTCTCATATGATCATTTATTTTCAATGAGAGAGAGGAAGGAGGGAAGAGAGAGAGGATGAGAGATTAATTTGACTTCTAAAGTTTCTAATTTATGGTATTTTGGTAATTAATTTATCTAATAAATGTGGATTTATTATCAAATAACTTTTGGTTAACCTTTCATATATTTTGCCCCATTAGTTTTTATCTCTATGTTAGTTTGGCCTTGAAGAAAAACTGAATATGGGAAGATTTTATGTATATTGAATTGATTAATTACAAAAGAGAAGACAATATACATATATAGGAGATCAGTTTAAACTATTCTAGGAAACTAAGAATGGTCAATCAATAAAAAATGAATGGCAAATATTCTGCCTTAACATCAGCAAACCTTATTCCCTAATTTTTGGATTCTTCAATTCTTTTCCCGTAATACTCCCCCTCAAGTTGGAGCATGTATATCGAGAACACCAAACTTGTTGAGTAGGGAATGAAAATTTGACGAACTTAGGGGCTTAGTGAATAAATCTGCAAGCTGTGAGGTTGATGACACATAAGCAGCTTCTATAGCACTTGACTGGATTCGTTCTCGAACTACATGACAGTTGATCTCAATATGTTTGGTGTGTTCATGATAAACTGGATTAGAAGCAACGTGGAAAGCTGCTTCACTATCACAAAATAATTTTGCCGGTTGTCGATGCTCAACTTGCAAGTCATCTAGCAAATACTTGAGCCAAGTAAGCTCACACGTAACTGAAGCCATAGCTCAATACTCTGATTCTACTGAAGATCTTGAAATTATGGTCTGTTTCTTGGTTCTCCATGAAATCATTGCTCTTCCAAGGAAAACGCAATAACAGGTCACAGATCGTCTAGTGATCGAGCACCGAGCCCAATCTGCGTCGTAAAATCCCCTTAAGAGCAAATTTCCTTTGGCTAGGAAAAATAATCCTTGGCCAGGTCCACCTTTAAGATATCGCAAAAGGTGATGAACAACATCTAAATGAGGCTTTCTTGGTTCTTGCATAAATTGACTCAGAATGTGAACTGAATAACTTATCTCTAGTCTTGTAATAGTGAGATAAATGAGTCGTCCCTCCATCCTTCTATAAGCAGATGGATTCTTTAATAGCTCTCCTTCCATAGGCAAGAGTTTGACATTTTCTTCCATAGGTGTAGACAATGGTTTAGCCCCAAGTATACCTGCTTCATCTAGAATGTCGAGAGTGTACTTCCATTGAGATATTGAAATACTATCAGTAGACCGAGCAACTTCAATACCAAGGAAATATCATAATTGACCGAGGTCCTTGATAAGAAATTTGGTGTGGAGAAAACTTTTGAAAGCAGCAATTGCATTGTCATCGTTGCTTGGTATGATCATGTCATCTACGTAGATGAGCACGACTATCAAAGAATTACCAGAAACCTTTATGAAAAGTGAGTAGTCGGCCCTAGATTGATGGAAGCCAACTTGCTGAATGCTTTCAAAAAATTTATGAAACCAGGTTCGCGAGGCTTGTTTGAGTCCATATAATGACTTATTGAGTCGACATACCATAGGTGTCTCCCCTTGTCGACAAAAACCAGGTGGCAGTTGCATATAGACTTCTTCAAGCAAATCACCATGAAGGAAAGCATTCTAGACATCCATTTGGTGAAGTGACCAATTACGAACAGCAGCAATAGCAAGTAAACAACGAACCATAGTTAACTTGGCTACAGGTGCAAATGTTTCCTTATAATCAATCCTTTCCCGTTGAGTAAAGCCCTTCACCACCAATCGGGCTTTGTATCATTCAATTGTTCCATCTGAGTTATGTTTAATCTTGTACACCCATTTGCATTCGATTGGGCGATGACCAGAGGGAAGTGGCGTAAGTGTCCAAGTATTGTTTTGTTCAAGAGTAATCAATTCCGCATTCATAGCTTCTTGCCATTTTGGATCTAATATTGCTTGATCATAAGTCACGGGTTCCACATGTGTAGTAATAGCACAAGCAAAATTTTGATATTTAGGTGAGAGATGTGCATAAGAAACATACCGGGACAAGGGGTGACGCGTGCCAGTTGAGGAAGAAGATTAACTTGGGCCAACTGTAGCAATGTGGCAGAGATGGTAATTTCGGAGCTTAACACTTGGTTGTTTTATGCGATCAGAACGGTGTGTATTAGGCGGTGGCTATGGTTTGGAAGTGTCAGATTCAGGTATAGTCTCATGTGTGGAAGGTGCTAGTGAGGATAAAGCAGGATCATCAGTTTGTGGGGTGCTTGTTTATGTGACTATTGGTTCTTCTGAGATGTAAGGTAAGGGAAGTACTACCTCATCAAATTGTTCTTCCTGTGGGTTAGCATGAAATGGAAAAATATGTTCATGAAATACAACATCTCGAAAAGAAAAGAATTTGTTTGGTTCTAGATCATAAACTCGATAACCCTTTTTACCAAATGGATAATTGACATATATGCACCGACACACTCTTTGATCAAATTTATATGTGGGTTGAAGATTAGTGGCATAGCAAAGACATCCAAAAGTCCGAAGGTGAATGTATATGGGTGGTTTGTTGTGAAGTAATTGATAGGGAGATTTATGAGAAAGAAGAGGTGTAGGTGAACGGTTTATTAAATAGCAAGCTGTTTGAATGCTTTCTCTCCAAAATTCTAATGGTAAGTTTGCTTGAAAATGAAGACCCTTTCCCACTTTTAAAATATGGCGATATTTCCTTTCAACAACTCCATTTTGTTGTGGAGTTGAAGCACATGAGGTGTGATAATTGATGCTTTTACTGTGGAAATAGTCTGTCATAGAAAATATTTCAATGCCATTGTCAGTTTGGAGAGTTTTAATTCTATAATTTAATTGTGTTTTCACCCAAGAAATAAAAGACTGTAGGATTCCTTGGGTTTCAGATTTAAAACTCATGAGATGTATCCAAGTATATCGAGTATAATCATCAACAATTGTTAAAAAAAAACGAGCCCCAAAATGAGATTTTATTCGATGTGGTCCCCAAATGGCACAATGAATTAGTTCAAAAGGTGATTGAGAAGAAATTGAACTAGATGGAAAACATAAACGTGTTTGTTTGGTAAGAGGACAGATTTCACAAACATGCTTAGAATCAAAATAAATTGCAGGGTTGGTTTTGGTAAGAACTTGAAAAGGACGAGACGATGGATGCCCAAGACGCTAGTGCCAAAGATTGGAATGCTTGTGGATAACATTGGCGAAGGCTAGATTATGGTCTTGTGTTAGGTAGTAGAGACCATTATGTTGCTTGCCCAGGCCAATCGTCTTCCTCGTAGCAGCGTCCTGCACAACACAAAAATCAAAATAGAATATTACTATGCAATTCAATGCTCATGTTAATTTACTAACTGACCGCAAATTAACTTGAAATTGTGGAACTTTGAGGACTTCATTGAGTTTAATTTGAGATGTAATATGCAATGAACCAATTGATTCAATATATGTCTGACCACCATTTGGCAAAGTGATGGTAGTTGTGTTCGACAATTCTTTTGGATTTAGCAATTCAAATGAGGAAGTCAGATGATCCGTGGCTCCACTATCAATAATCCAACAAAAATTTGAGTGTGTTGTAATTGGAGAAATTTGAGATGATGCCGTGATAATACCTATGGTATTTGCAAAATGCTGAGTGTTACCATCATTGTTTTTCTGAATCATTGCCATTAATTGGTTGTATTCTTCGATTGTGAATCTTGGTCCATCATTTGTTGAAAGAGATTTCCCTCCTTCCTCCAATGCCTTGTTTGGTTCCACCTTTACATTGTGAGCCCCAGTTTGGCGTTGATTGGGAAGCTTCACATTCTTTCCATGAAGCTTATGACCTACGGGAAAGCCATGTAGATAGTAGTATTTTTCAATGCTATGGTAATCACGATTGCAATAAGAGCAATGCAGTTGTGCCTTTTGCCTTTGGACCTGATTTGCTTGACTTGCCTTAGTGTTTTGATCTGCAAGCATGGCCTGGTGATTCATGTTTCCACGGTTGAGAGAGAGTTCAGTGTGCTTTTCTTGTTGAAGAATAAGAGAATAAGCTTGATGTGTACTGGGCAAGGGCTGCATTAACAGGATTTGTCCACGTACAGCGGCATAGCTCTTGTTTAATCCCATGAGAAATTGCATAACCCTCTCCTTCTCATCCCTTTTCTTGAGTTGTTCCAGTCCGCCACATGAGTAGGTTAAGGGCTCATGATAGGATGAAAGTTCATCCCAAAAGGCTTTAAGTTGTGTGTAATAAATAGAGACTAATTGCTGCTCCTGCATATGTCTCACGATGTCTTGTTTAATATAAAAAATTCTTGAATCATTTCCTTGTGAAAAACGTTTTTGTAGATCCACCCAGATTTCTGCTGCGGTTTTAGCATAAATCACACTGCTTGCTATGTTTGGTTGAATGGAATTCAGCAACCATGAGATCACCATGTCATTGCATCGCTGCCACAAAGAAAAATTATCATCTGTAGAAGGTGGTCGTTTGATTAAACCTATAACAAATCCAATCTTGTTCTTAGCACTCAGACTAATTCTCATAGCCCAATTCCATGTACTATAGTTGTCTCCTTCAAGCACTTTGGAGACGAGAATCATGCCCGGATGATCCGAGTGGTGTAACAAGTAAGGGTCTGATGCTTCTATGGTAGCCTCGAACGATGTTGATCTTGTTTCATTGCTGCCTTTGTCTGTAATGGTAGCAGCTCTAACAAAAAAATCAACGTTGCGGAAGTGTTTTGAAGAATTTCAAAGTCACCAGGTTCGTCGCTCTGGTAACATGAAGAAAAACTGAATATAGGAAGATTTTATATATAATAAATTGATTAATTACAAAAAAGAAGACAATATACATATATAGGAGATCAATTTAAACTATTATAGGAAATTATGTATGGTCAATCAATCAAAAATGAATGGCAAAAATTCTACCTTAACATCAGCAAACCTCATTCCCCAATTATCGTATTCTTCAATTCTTTTCCTGTAATAGGCCTATTTCTTTCACTGTTCCTTTAAATAATTTTTTTGTCTGTCTCAATTGGGCCAACATTAAGAATCTAATAATCCGGTAAATTCATAAAAATTAAATTATCAAAAATGAGATAATTAGGAGGGATGTCACTAATTATTGGTGTCGATTGAATTATTCTACAAGGTAAAAAAAAATTCTTGCTAATTTTGCTATAGTGGTAAAAAAAAAAGAAGTAATTGTATGGACTAAACTACCCCAAATTAATCTAGGGCTTGTTTTCAACTTCTCCTCTTCTCATTGTCACTTGTCATCTCTCTTGTCATGTGCAAATTCTTTGCTGCATCAAGTATTTGTAGTCATCCAGCTGCTTGTCTCCCAATGCAGCAAATCCTATTTGTCCTCAAACGTTCATCTACATAGTTTGATGATGTATTTTGGCAAGTGTTTTTTCTTCTTTTTTTAATTAGTGTTTTAGGAAGTTTTGAAATTGAAAAAGATCTATTTCTTTTTATGGACTTAGGATATATTTTGGTATTATAAATTATAGTTTGATATTGTGACTATGATATTTGTTATAATTATTTTTTAACAACATAAATCAATCCAAGGTTTATTTTTGTAGCATATGTGCAAAGATCTTTAAAAAAAAAACTTGTGTTTACACATAAGGTCAACGTATTGTATAAACTATAATTCTATTAATAGGCAACTAAATCCGTATGATATTTTTTTTATTAAAATCGATTTTTGTTTGGTCAATATGGTCATAAAATATAATAATACAAGTGTCAATATAATTTCTCAAGAAGAACGACAAAATTATGCCCATATGTAATATAATTTTTTTAGAATAAGAAGAACAAAGCATCCTAGAAATGTTACAAGTGGACAATGTTGTGATATTGATGCTATAATGCACTACAAGAAATGAGGTCTTTAACAACAACTTTTTTGATCCCTAAAAATCAAAATTTAGCAACGATATATAGTCGCTAAAGGTTATAGGAACGACTACTTGGAAAATTGTTTGTTTATAGGGTGGGCTCCACTATTGTTATTACTAAAAGTCTTCACGGCAGATCTCGAGGGAAGTATTTTCTATTACTGCTAAAAAGGACTTTTAGCAATGACAAATAAATTCTTGGCTGCATTTTTGAATTTTTATTAAAATATTTAGTAGTTAATCTCGAGAGAAATTGCTAAAATGGACTCTTAAATGTTGTCGCAAAAAGTCTTGAAAGTATTTACAAACTTTTATTAAGATTTTGAGGGGTAAAATTAAGTGGGCAGAAGATATTTTTCAAGACTTTTATCATCACTAAAAGTTTTGTTTAATATTTTTATTCCAAACAATGAGGTTTATTTAACTTTCAGCAATGACATGAAGGTCTTTAGTGACAATATGTTGTCGTTAAAAGTAGACAACTATAAGAACCAAAACCCAACCTTCTTCCGTAGTTTCTCTCTCTAACCCTCTAACCCAAGCCTCTACCATCCACCTTCGCCGTCGGCTAGCGCCCCCTCCATCACCGCTTATCTTCACCTCCCTCTTTCTCACTCTTACTTTCTATTCCATTGTGCCGCCATCAACTGCCGCATGCCCCCCACCATTAGCCATCTGCCTCTCTAGTCATCTTCTTCCCCTGCCCAGTCCCCTCTATATCTTTCTATCTCTCTCTGTGTCACTACTGCTGGCCATCGGTCTCCTTGCAGTTAGATACCGTTCGCCGTTGCTGCTTTGTTTTGTAATCACCTCATTATTATGGTGATTATAATGTGAGTTTGGTTATTTAATTTTTTTTGGCTTAATTTATTAATTATTGATATGTTAGTTGTTTTAAATGTAACTATGTTTGAAATTGATAATGTAACTATGTTTGAAATATGTTGTGGTTATATTTGGATTTTAGTTTTGCACATGTTTTGGATGTGTGAATATGTTTTGGAATATGTTGAATATATTAGTATGTGATTATGTTTTGGATTATGTTGAATATGTAAGTAAATGATGAATTGATTATGTTTGAATATGTTGAATATGTTAGTATATGGTGATTATGTTGGATATGTTTTGTTATTTTTATATGATTGTTAAATTTTTTTGAGGGTATGGAATAATAAGTTGTTAATTTTTTTTTTTTTTTTTGTGTCTAGTATTTTCACTAGTGTGTGTGTGGTTTTTTTCTTTTTTTTTGCTACTTGGTTCTATTTAAATTGCTTCTATTTTTCAAACAAATTGTAAAAATAAATATATTTTTTCAATCTACCATTATTTTTTCAAGTATGAAAAGAAGTCTTTATGTGTAAAGCTTCAACCAAAAAAGAATAGACATAAAAGAAATGAGAATATTAATATAGCAAAAACAATAATGCAGAAAATAATAATAAAATGGTTAAGACGTAATAATCTTATGGAAATATTAAGGCCAATTTTGAAATGAAAGAGAAGCGTAGTAAGTAAATTTAATTGTTTCAGACTTAAATGGGATATTTATGTAAAAGTAAAGTGCGAAGAGCAAAGAGTGGTATGCCAACAGAAAACATATGAACTAATAGATGACTTGTGAATATTCCATTAGAAACTCTTACAAAGTGCACCGTCTAGGCCGCAATTAAATGATCGCACGAGCTAAAAAAACCCCAATAAAGAAATTATGACAATTAATATAAACATCACTTTTTTAGACAATTTTTATTTATATCATAAAATGTAAAAAGTTTTTATGCTATAAATTTAGTGTATATCTTGGATCCAAGACATGTCGGGTGTCTTTCAAGGATATTTTTCATGTCTCTTCAAAATATGTCGTTATTGTTTTGAGACATTTTTTGTGTTATTTCATGATACATTCCATAGGGTATTTTTCATATCACTAGAGAACATGTCATAGTGTCCTTCGGAGACATGCTATGTGTCCCTGTGAAATATTTTGCATCTCCCTCACATGTCTCGGTGGGACATTTTTTTTCCATCTTTCTCTCTCTTCTTTGAGCTTTCTTTCTCTTTTCTCATTGCTGCCGGCTCATTTCTAGCACTGGCAAAGTCGCCAACGGCCAAAACAACAAAAAAAAAAGACAGAAAAAAAAAGTATTACAACAACAACAGCAGCAGTAAAGCACAGATCGAGGACTCCAGTAATTTCTCTCGCACAAGTTCTGTCGCCAGCGAGAACGAAATCCGTCCGAGTTCTTTTCTGCGATTCTATCTCCAGCATAAATCTTCCCCATCACTCTTCTTCATCTTCGGATCTTTGTGGACTTTGACAAATCCAATCTCTCTCGCGCCAGCTCCGTTGCCATCGAGGACAAAAGCCGTCGCGACCATCACATCTCCATCGTGCTTCTTCGTCTTCAAATTTGGACGGATTTCGGCGAAGCTAATCTCCCTCACGCTAGCTCCATCATTGTCGAGGAAGAAAGCAGTCGTGATTTTGCATCGCCATTGCATCATCGAGGCCGCCAATCTGTACAATGTCAGTTCAATCACCCATCGCCGTGGAAGACAGGATCTCCATGTCAGTCGCCATAGCCGTGGAAAAAAGATATCTTAAGAGGAAAGATGAGAGAGAGAGAGGCAGAAAGACGAGGGCGAACTAAAGAAAAAAAAGGTTTGGCATAAACTTTTCGCTAGTTTTTTTGTGGCATAAAAAATTAAATGAAAAAAGTGATATAAGGTGTAATATTCTCATAAATTATACCAAACAATGCAACAACAATATACTTAAAAGTCTAAATTCACCATACGAGTTTGTTCTCGATAGATCATATGCTCAATAATCAATGGAGTCTAAAGAAGTCTATTAGAGGATAGTACACAACTTTGTTGGCGTTGACAGCCATAATAAAGTCTCCATGTGCATAGTTCTTTACAAACTCAACCACTAACTTATTTTTATCATGATTCCTGAGATCGTCAAGTAAAATCTGAACATCACCAACATCGGAGAGAAAATCCTTAGCCCCATAGCTGAGGAAAAGAGGAATCTCATTCGGAATACTTGATATGTTGTATGTTGGAGGAGTTGGTTGCCCATAATACTTCATGTTTTCTTCTAAATTATCGTAATTATACATTGATATTGTTCCATCTCTGATCACTAACATTCACCAGGAAAACAAACAAACCATAAAAAAAAACCCCAGATAAGAAAAGTTACTTTCAATTTTATAAAAGCAGCTAAACTCATTATTTGACACATTGATGGTAGAACGTACTTTGAGAAAGATGAATCAAGTTCTTCGTTGAAGTTGACTGAGGTTCATGGTTAAGAAAAGCACCTTCCTTAGATTTATCAATGCAGCAATTTGGGCCTATTAGATAGCATCATGGAAGTGACATCAATTAATGTTTAATAGGAGGAGAAAATAGTACCAAAGGAAGCCCCTAAAGCAAAGATGTAAAATAGAAAACATTACCTGTTATAGAGGTCAGTAAGTCGGAGCAGTCAATCCCTGTTCTATTGCAAATATTTTCAAGAAGCTTGCCAAGTTGTTGCCTGTTAAGAAGTAATTAAAATGTATCAAGTGGTAATAAAATAAAATAAAAAATAATAATAAAAAAAAACAAAATCTAAAACACTTAAGTAGGCTTCTCACCCTTTTGGAACAAACTCGTGGACGCCCAACCAGTAAAGTTTCTGTTAAAAAAAAAAAAGGAAAGAAAGAAAGGAAATTACATGAAGTAATCTCAAGTTTATGATCATAAAAGAATACATAGATACATTAGAAATTCTTACTTCAGCTAAAAAGAAATCAGCAGCGGCTTTTGTGAGCAGTGAAGGAATACCACCCAAATAAGCAATTGGGCTAAGCATAGCGGCTGATCTCAACATGTTTAACAACTTACCTTGTGAAAAGGCAGCAAAAGCAGTCAAAGTTCCCTGTGAATCAATAATATCCAAGGCTGTAACTGTAGAATTACATCTCGTTAGAAATTAAAAAAAAAAGCATGGGACACCACTGGCGCTAAGCAATACAATTTTATAAAAAGTGGGCTCCGTCTATGAGTTTGATACTGTGGGACACCCTCTACTCGTGTGTAGTCTTGGGCACCAATAATAATCTCTAGCAACAGTCATCTTATACACCTTAAAAATACCTAATACCAGTGCTTATGTGGCAAGAATGAGGATATACATCAATGATGCTTAGGCGAATAACGCCAAAATTTAAATTCTTTTTGTACCATGTAATATATCATGTAATTCTTAATATCGTTAAAACAATTAGCATTCTAGCTTAATTAACCACTTGTTTCACATGGCTCTCCACA
The DNA here is from genome assembly GCA_025403435.1 of Artocarpus heterophyllus. Classification (NCBI taxonomy): domain Eukaryota; kingdom Viridiplantae; phylum Streptophyta; class Magnoliopsida; order Rosales; family Moraceae; genus Artocarpus; species Artocarpus heterophyllus. Next base: position 29,149,544 of record CM046347.1, read on the forward strand.
ATGGTGGAGCCAAAAAAAAAAAAAACGCAATCAAGAAGAATATGTAGATTCAGACCAAGGAATGCCCAACATAATGTAGTGTTTGTCCTGTCTGGTTGTTGACATATTGGAACATAGCAGGGAGGTCATAATCAGCCAGTTCATCCCATGACCAATTCCAGTAATCCTACGCATCAAAACATATAAACAAGTTACAACTTATAATTTCATAATAATAATAACAGAATGGAATTGAGTGAGAAGATGGCATCGTCACACTCACTATCGGCGAGGTGCCTTTTTCTATGCAATGAAAAATACATGTAACTTAATAATTTTATACATATTACCACAAAAAAAAAAAAGAAGATAAAATAACAGGAACGAACTGGATCGTTAGGACCAAATGACTTGTGTCCACGGCTAGAAATAGTCCCTCGTGTATTGGCAAGCCATACGTCAAATCCATTGTCAGCCAAGATGAATGCTAGAGATTCTTCAGGGGACAATAGCACCCATGTCGCAGCATCCTATTAATTTAGCCCTTGGAAAAACCTTAGTTCATAGTATAATCATGCATTGTTTATACACATAGATTAATATCTCCAGATATATAATATATGCACTTATAGAGAGAGAGACTATGGGAATTTATGTACCACTAAGATCCCATGTTGTAACAAAACGGGTGGTTTGTCTGCCCTTTTACCAGAACTCCCAGCAAGAATTCTCTGTAGACCAAGAATGTAGCCATCCTCCGTTGTCACCTAAACCCATCAAAAATGAGTTAAAAAAAAAAAAAAAAAATCCTATGGTAATGGTCTTCCCCGGTGTTAAGTCAGTAGGCACCCCATGATGTGACAAATATTTAAATTGATTCTCTCATTTTTATATAAAACATTGTTTTCAACATAGAAAGGACAAGCCCAATGTCATTGGCGCTATTTAGTAGCACCTAAAAAAAGCAAAACAAAAATTGTATTTGGCATAAGATTTATGGTTTGGCTACATTACTGTGTGGTGTTCGCAAGTATAGCCTTGTGGCTCCACCAATGATTTGCAGATACTATCTTCAGAACTTGGGGTTGATGACAATATGCTGTTTCCTTTTCCATATTTGATTGAATGCAATCTACTTCCTGTTGCCAAAGCTGCTAAAATGCAAATAAGAGCAGGAAGAAAAAGAATGGATATTGATGTGGTAGCCATTGAATAGAATTTTGGCTATATTTTGATGTTGGAATGAACTCTGAGTGTAGTAAGTACTATTTATAGGAAGCATTGACAAAAGAATGGGAATAATGCAAGGATTATCTGGAATAAATGGCTCGAATAAATAGGGAAGGTTTAGAATAATGTAGAATAAATATTGGCAAGAAAGACAAAGGGAGTAATGTATAGGAAGCATTAGGAGTCCTAGAGACTGAATGACTGGTATTTTGGCTTTGCCCTTAATTTACCAAAGGAAAAGTCAAATATTGCATGCAATTAGTCGTAATATAGAATAAATGGCTTCCAGAAATAACAGTCGACAAATAAATACATCATCAACATCGTAACGCAGCAAATCCCATTTCTCCCGAAATGATTATCTACGGAGTTTGATGATGTAATTTGGGAAGCGTTTTTTTTATTTCTTTTTTTTTTTAATGGTGTTTTGGAATGTTTTGAAATTGAAAAAGATCTATTGCATTTTATGGACTTAGGATATATTTTGGTATTATAAATTATAGTTTGATATTGTGACCGTAGCATTTTGTATAATTATTTTTTTAACGGCATAAATCAATCTGAAATTTATTTTTGTGACATATGTATAAAAATATTATAAAAAAAAACTGTGCTTACACATAAGATCCACTTATTGTATGAACTATAATTCTATTAATAGGCAACTAAATCCATGTGATTTGGTTTTTTTTTATTAAAATTGATTTTTGTTTGGTCAATATGGTTATAAAATATAATAATGCAAGTATGCATATAATTTCTCAAGAAAAATGACAAAATTATGCCCATACATAATATAATTTTTTTAGAATAAGAAGAACAAAGCATCTAGAAATGTCACTAGTGGACATTGTTGTGATATTGATGCTATAATGCACTATAAGAAATGAGGTCTTTTATAACGACATTTTCCATTGCTAAAAGTCAACATTTTAGCGACGATGTTAGTCGCTAAAGATTATAAGAACGATTATTTGAAAAATTGTTTGTTTATATAGGGTGGGGCCCACTATGTCATTGCTAAAAGTCTTCGTGGCAAATCTTGAGGGAAGTATTTTTCTGTTATTGTAAGAAAGGACTTTTAGCGACGACAAATAAAGGCTTAGCGGCATTTTTGAATTTTTATTAAAACTTTTAGTGATTAATCTCAAAGAAAGCGCCAAAATGGACTGTTAAATGTTGTCGCGAAGAGTCTTGGTAGTATTTACAAATTTTTATTAAAATTTTGAGCTGTAAAATTGAGTGAGCAGAAGATATTTTTCAAGACTTTTATCGTCGCTAAAAGTTTTGTTTAATATTTTTATTCCAAATGATGTTGTTTGTTTGACTTTTAACGATGACATAAAGGTCTTTAGCAACAACATGTCGTCTCTAAAAGTAGTCAATTATAAGAACAAAAACCCAACCTTCTTCCCCCATTTCTCTCTTTCTAACCCTCTAACCAATGCCGCCGCCATCCACCTCCGTCATCGGCTAGTGCCCCCTCCGTCGCCGCTCATCTCCGTCTTTGTCTTTCTCACTCTCTCTCTCCATCCCATTGCCCCACCGTCAACTGCCGCATGCCCCCTGCCATCAGCTGCCCGCCCCTCTTGCCATCTCCCGCCCCTTGCCCAGTCTTATTCACCCCGTTATTATGGTGATTATAATGTAAGTTTGGTTATTTAAATTTTTTTGGTTTAATTAATAAGTTATTGATGTGTTAGTTGTTTGATAACGTAACTATGTTTGAAATTGATAATGTATTTATGTTTGAAATATGTTGTGGTTATTTGAATTCTAGTTTTGCACATGTTTTGAATGTGTGATTATGTTTTGGAATATGTTGAATATATTAGTATATATGATTTTGTTTTGGATTACGTTGAATATGTAAGTAAATGGTGAATTGATTATGTTTGAATATGTTAGTAAATGGTGAATTGATTATGTTTGAATATGTTGAATATGTTAGTATACGGTGATTATGTTGGATATGTTCTGTTATTTTTATTATTTTTATATGACTGTTAAATTTTTTTAAGGTACGGTTGCTATTTTTTGGAATAAGTTTTAATTTTTTTTTTTTTGTGTCTAGTATGTTTGCTAGTGTGCGTGTGTGTGTGTGTGTTTTTTTTTTTTTGCTATTTATTTTTATTTGAATTGTTTCTATTTTTCAATCAAATTGTAAAAATAAATATATTTTTTCAATCTACAATTATTTTTTCAAGTACGAAAAAAAAGTCTTCATGCATAAAGCTTCAACTCAAAAAAAAAAAAAAGAATAGAGATAAAGAAATGAGAATATTAATATAGCAAAAACAATAATGCAAAAAATAAAAATAAAACGATTAAGAAGTAATAATTTTATGGAAATATTAAGGGCAATTTTGAAATGAAAGGGAAGTGTAATAGGTAAATTTAATTTTATCATATTTAAATTGAATATTTATGCAGAAGTACGGTTAGAATAGCAAAGAGTGGTATGCCAACAGAACAATAGATGACCTATAATTATTCCCTCGGAAACCCTTACATCGTACATCCGACTGGGTCACAATTAAATAATCACATAAGCTAAAAAAAATCACTACAAAGAAATTATGGACAACTAATATAAATATTATTTTTTAGACTTAATTTTTATTTATATCATAAAATATAAAAAGTTTTTATGCCATAAATTTAGTATATATCTTAGATCCAAGACATGTTATGTGTCTTTTACGGATATTTTTTCGTGTTTATTTGGGACATGTTATTGTCATTTTGGGTTATTTTTCGTGATACATTTTACGGATATTTTTTCGTGTTTATTTGGGACATGTTATTGTCATTTTGGGTTATTTTTCGTGATACATTTCGTGAAATATTTTTCATGTCTCTCCAAAACATGTTGCAGTTTCCTTCTGAGATATGCCATGTGTCCCTGTGAAATATTTTGTATGTCCCTCCTGTGTGCCGGCTCAACTCTGGCGCTGATAAAGTCGCCGGCGGCCAAAAAAAATAGACAAAAAAATTGTTACAACAGCAGCAGCAGCAAACCACAGACAGAGGACTCCAGCAATTTCTCTTGCGCTAGCTCTGTCGCTGGGGTGAATGAAATCCGTTCGAGTTCTTTGCTGCGATTGTATCTCCAATATAAATCTTCCCCATCAAACTTCTTCATCTTCGGATCTGGGTGGACTTTGACGAATCCAATCTCTCTCGTGCCTTCTCAGTTGCCGTTGAGGACGAAAGCCGTCACGACCATGACATCTCCATCTTGCTTCTTCGTCTTCAAATTTTGATGGATTTCGACGAAGCTCTCACGCAAAGCTCCATCGTTGTCCAGGATGAAAGCAGGCGCGATTTTTCATTGCCCATCACCATGGAAGACAGGATCTCCATGTCAGTCGCCATAGCCGTGGGAAAAAGAGATCTTAAGAGGAAAGATGAGAGAGAGAGGTAGAAAGACGAGGGCGAGATAAAAGAAAAAAAAAAGTTTGGCATAAACTTTTTGCTAGTTTTTTTTCAATCCAACAACAATATACTTAAGAGTCTAAATTCACCATACCAGTTTGTACTTAATAGATCGTATGCTCAATAATCAATGGAGTCTAAAGAAGTCTATTAGAGGATAGTACACAACTTTGTTGGCGTTGACAGCCATAATAAAGTCTCCATGTGCATAGTTCTTTACAAACTGAACCACTAACTTATCTTTATCATGATTCCTGAGCTCGTCAAGTAAAATCTGAATATCACCAACATCGGAGAGAAAATCCTTAGCCCCATAGCTGAGGAAAAGAGGAATCTCATTCGGAATACTTGATATGTTGTATGTTGGAGGAGTTGGTTGCCCATAATGCTTCATGTTTTCTTCTAAATTATCATAGTTATACATTGATATTGTTCCATCTCTGATCACTAACATTCACCAGGAAAAAAAAACAAACCATAAAACAAAAACCAAGATAAGAAGAGGTACTTTTAATTTTATAAACTCATTATTTGACATTGATGGTAGAACGTACTTTGAGAAAGATGAATTAAGTTCTTCGTTGAAGTTGACTGAGGTTCATGGTTAAGAAAATCATCTTCCTTGGATTTATCAATGCAGCAATTTGGGCCTATTAGATAGCATCATGGAAGTGACATCAATTAATGTTTAATAGGAGGAGAAAACAGTCCCAAAGGAAGCCCCTAAAGCAAAGATGTAAAATAGAAAACATTACCTGTTATAGAGGTCAGTAAGTCCGAGCAGTCAATCCCTGTTTGATTGCAAATATTTTCAAGAAGCTTGCCAAGTTGTTGCCTGTTAAGAAGTAATTAAAATGTATCAAGTGGTAATAAAATAAAATAAAAAATAATAATAAAAAAAAAAACAAAATCTAAAACACTTAAGTAGGCTTCTCACCCTTTTGGAACAAACTCACGGACGCCCAACCAGTAAAGTTTCTGTTAAAAAAAAAAAGGAAAGAAATAAAGGAAATTACATGAAGTAATCTCAAGTTTATGATTATAAAAGAACACATAGATACATTAGAAATTCTTACTTCAGCTAAAAAGAAATCTGCAGCGGCTTTTGTGAGCAGTGAAGGAATACGACCCAAATAAGCAATTGGGCTCAGCAAAGCGGCTGATCTCAACATGTTTAACAACTTACCTTGTGAAAAGGCAGCAAAAGCAGTCAAAGTTCCCTGTGAATCAATAATATCCAAGGCTCTAACTTTAGAATTACATCTCGTTAGAAATAAAAAAAAGCATGGACACCACTGGTGCTAAGCAAAAAAAATTTTATAAAAAATGGGCTCCGTCTATTAGTTTGATACTGTGGGACACCCTCTACTTGTGTGTAGTCTTGGACACCAATAATAATCTCTAGCATCAGTCACCTTATACACCTTAAAAACACCTAATTCCGGTGCTTGTGTGGCGAGAGCAAAGATATACATCAATGGTGTTTAGGCGAATAATGCCATAATTTTAATTCTTTTTGTACCATGTAATATATCATGTAATTCTTGATATCGTCAAAATAATTAGCATTCCAGCTTAATTAACCAGTTGTTTCACATGGCTCTCCACATTGGAGAAGCAAAAAAAAAAAAAAAGAATATGTAGATTCAGACCAAAGAATGCCCAACATAATGTAGTGTTTCTCCTGTCTGGTTGTTAACATATTGAAACATAGCAGGGAGGTCATAAGCAGCCAGTTCATCCCATGACCAATTCCAGTAATCCTACACATCAAAACATATAAACAAGTTACAACTTATAATTTCATAATAATAATAACAGAATGGAATTGAATGAGAATATGGCATCGTCACACTCACTATCGGCGAGGTGCCATTTTCCACGAAATGAAAAATACATGTAACTTAATAATTTTATACATATTACCACCAAAAAATAAAATAAAATAGAATAAGAGGAACGAACTGGATCATTAAGACCAAGTGACTTGTGTCCACGGCTAGAAATAGTCCCTCGTGTATTGGCAAGCCATACGTCAAATCCATTGTTAGCCAAGATGAATGCTAGAGATTCTTCAGGCGACAATAGTACCCATGTTGCAGCATCCTATTAATTTAACACTTGGAAAAACCTTAGTTCATAGTATAATCATGCATTGTTTATACACATAGATTAATATATATTATATATAATATGCACATATAGAGAGAGACTATGGGAATTTATGTACCACTAAGATCCCATGTTGTAACAAAACGGGTGGTTTGTCTGCCCTTTTACCAGAACTCCCAGCAAGAATTCTCTGTAGACCAAGAATGTAGCCATCCTCCGTTGTCACCTAAACCCATCAAAAATGAGTTAAAAAAAAAAAAAAAATCCTATGGTAATGGTCTTCCCCGGTGTTAAGTCAGTAGGCACCCCATGATGTGACAAATATTTAAATTGATTCTCTCATTTTTATATAAAACATTGTTTTCAACATAGAAAGGACAAGCCCAATGTCATTGGCGCTATTTAGTAGCACCTAAAAAAAGCAAAACAAAAATTGTATTTGGCATAAGATTTATGGTTTGGCTACATTACTGTGTGGTGTTCGCAAGTATAGCCTTGTGGCTCCACCAATGATTTGCAGATACTATCTTCAGAACTTGGGGTTGATGACAATATGCTGTTTCCTTTTCCATATTTGATTGAATGCAATCTACTTCCTGTTGCCAAAGCTGCTAAAATGCAAATAAGAGCAGGAAGAAAAAGAATGGATATTGATGTGGTAGCCATTGAATAGAATTTTGGCTATATTTTGATGTTGGAATGAACTCTGAGTGTAGTAAGTACTATTTATAGGAAGCATTGACAAAAGAATGGGAATAATGCAAGGATTATCTGGAATAAATGGCTCGAATAAATAGGGAAGGTTTAGAATAATGTAGAATAAATATTGGCAAGAAAGACAAAGGGAGTAATGTATAGGAAGCATTAGGAGTCCTAGAGACTGAATGACTGGTATTTTGGCTTTGCCCTTAATTTACCAAAGGAAAAGTCAAATATTGCATGCAATTAGTCGTAATATAGAATAAATGGCTTCCAGAAATAACAGTCGACAAATAAATACATCATCAACATCGTAACGCAGCAAATCCCATTTCTCCCGAAATGATTATCTACGGAGTTTGATGATGTAATTTGGGAAGCGTTTTTTTTATTTCTTTTTTTTAATGGTGTTTTGGAAAGTTGTGAAATTGAAAAAGATATATTTCATTTTATGGACTTAGGATATATTTTGGTATTATAAATTATAGTTTGATATTGTGACGGTAGCATTTTGTATAATTATTTTTTTAACGGCATAAATCAATCTGAAATTTATTTTTGTGACATATGTATAAAAATATTATAAAAAAAAACTGTGCTTACACATAAGATCCACTTATTGTATGAACTATAATTCTATTAATAGGCAACTAAATCCATGTGATTTGGTTTTTTTTTATTAAAATTGATTTTTGTTTGGTCAATATGGTTATAAAATATAATAATGCAAGTATGCATATAATTTCTCAAGAAAAATGACAAAATTATGCCCATACATAATATAATTTTTTTAGAATAAGAAGAACAAAGCATCTAGAAATGTCACTAGTGGACATTGTTGTGATATTGATGCTATAATGCACTATAAGAAATTAGGTCTTTTACAATGACATTTTTCATTGCTAAAAGTCAACATTTTAGCGACGATGATAGTCGCTAAAGATTACAAGAACGACTATTTGAAAAATTGTTTGTTTATATAGGGTGGGGCCCACTATGTCATCGCTAAAAGTCTTCGTGGCAAATCTTGAGGGAAGTATTTTTCTGTTATTGTAAGAAAGGACTTTTAGCGACGACAAATAAAGGCTTAGCGGCATTTTTGAATTTTTATTAAAACTTTTAGTGATTAATCTCAAAGAAAGCGCCAAAATGGACTGTTAAATGTTGTCGCGAAGAGTCTTGGTAGTATTTACAAATTTTTATTAAAATTTTGAGCTATAAAATTGAGTGAGCAAAAGATATTTTTCAAGACTTTTATCGTCGCTAAAAGTTTTGTTTAATATTTTTATTCCAAATGATGTTGTTTGTTTGACTTTTAACGATGACATAAAGGTCTTTAGCAACAACATGTCGTCTCTAAAAGTAGACAATTATAAGAACAAAAACCCAACCTTCTTCCCCCATTTCTCTCTTTCTAACCCTCTAACCAATGCCGCCGCCATCCACCTCCGTCATCGGCTAGTGCCCCCTCCGTCGCCGCTCATCTCCGTCTTTGTCTTTCTCACTCTCTCTCTCCATCCCATTGCCCCACCGTCAACTGCCGCATGCCCCCTGCCATCAGCTGCCCGCCGCTCTTGCCATCTCCCGCCCCTTGCCCAGTCTTATTCACCCCGTTATTATGGTGATTATAATGTAAGTTTGGTTATTTAAATTTTTTTGGTTTAATTAATAAGTTATTGATGTGTTAGTTGTTTGATAACGTAACTATGTTTGAAATTGATAATGTATTTATGTTTGAAATATGTTGTGGTTATTTGAATTCTAGTTTTGCACATGTTTTGAATGTGTGATTATGTTTTGGAATATGTTGAATATATTAGTATATATGATTTTGTTTTGGATTACGTTGAATATGTAAGTAAATGGTGAATTGATTATGTTTGAATATGTTAGTAAATGGTGAATTGATTATGTTTGAATATGTTGAATATGTTAGTATACGGTGATTATGTTGGATATGTTCTGTTATTTTTATTATTTTTATATGACTGTTAAATTTTTTTAAGGTACGGTTGCTATTTTTTGGAATAAGTTTTAATTTTTTTTTTTTTGTGTCTAGTATGTTTGCTAGTGTGCGTGTGTGTGTGTGTGTTTTTTTTTTTTTTTTTGCTATTTATTTTTATTTGAATTGTTTCTATTTTTCAATCAAATTGTAAAAATAAATATATTTTTTCAATCTACAATTATTTTTTCAAGTACGAAAAAAAAGTCTTCATGCATAAAGCTTCAACTCAAAAAAAAAAAAAAGAATAGAGATAAAGAAATGAGAATATTAATATAGCAAAAACAATAATGCAAAAAATAAAAATAAAACGATTAAGAAGTAATAATTTTATGGAAATATTAAGGGCAATTTTGAAATGAAAGGGAAGTGTAATAGGTAAATTTAATTTTATCATATTTAAATTGAATATTTATGAAGTACGGTTAGAATAGCAAAGAGTGGTATGCCAACAGAACAATAGATGACCTATAATTATTCCCTCGGAAACCCTTACATCGTACATCCGACTGGGTCACAATTAAATAATCACATAAGCTAAAAAAAATCACTACAAAGAAATTATGGACAACTAATATAAATATTATTTTTTAGACTTAATTTTTATTTATATCATAAAATATAAAAAGTTTTTATGCCATAAATTTAGTATATATCTTAGATCCAAGACATGTTATGTGTCTTTTACGGATATTTTTTCGTGTTTATTTGGGACATGTTATTGTCATTTTGGGTTATTTTTCGTGATACATTTCGTGAAATATTTTTCATGTCTCTCCAAAACATGTTGCAGTTTCCTTCTGAGATATGCCATGTGTCCCTGTGAAATATTTTGTATGTCCCTCCTGTGTGCCGGCTCAACTCTGGCGCTGATAAAGTCGCCGGCGGCCAAAAAAAATTGTTACAACAGCAGCAGCAGCAAACCACAGACAGAGGACTCCAGCAATTTCTCTTGCGCTAGCTCTGTCGCTGGGGTGAATGAAATCCGTTCGAGTTCTTTGCTGCGATTGTATCTCCAATATAAATCTTCCCCATCAAACTTCTTCATCTTCGGATCTGGGTGGACTTTGACGAATCCAATCTCTCTCGTGCCTTCTCAGTTGCCGTTGAGGACGAAAGCCGTCACGACCATGACATCTCCATCTTGCTTCTTCGTCTTCAAATTTTGATGGATTTCGACGAAGCTCTCACGCAAGCTCCATCGTTGTCCAGGATGAAAGCAGGCGCGATTTTTCATTGCCCATCACCATGGAAGACAGGATCTCCATGTCAGTCGCCATAGCCGTGGGAAAAAGAGATCTTAAGAGGAAAGATGAGAGAGAGAGGTAGAAAGACGAGGGCGAGATAAAAGAAAAAAAAAAGTTTGGCATAAACTTTTTGCTAGTTTTTTTTCAATCCAACAACAATATACTTAAGAGTCTAAATTCACCATACCAGTTTGTACTTAATAGATCGTATGCTCAATAATCAATGGAGTCTAAAGAAGTCTATTAGAGGATAGTACACAACTTTGTTGGCGTTGACAGCCATAATAAAGTCTCCATGTGCATAGTTCTTTACAAACTGAACCACTAACTTATCTTTATCATGATTCCTGAGCTCGTCAAGTAAAATCTGAATATCACCAACATCGGAGAGAAAATCCTTAGCCCCATAGCTGAGGAAAAGAGGAATCTCATTCGGAATACTTGATATGTTGTATGTTGGAGGAGTTGGTTGCCCATAATGCTTCATGTTTTCTTCTAAATTATCATAGTTATACATTGATATTGTTCCATCTCTGATCACTAACATTCACCAGGAAAAAAAAACAAACCATAAAACAAAAACCAAGATAAGAAGAGGTACTTTTAATTTTATAAACTCATTATTTGACATTGATGGTAGAACGTACTTTGAGAAAGATGAATTAAGTTCTTCGTTGAAGTTGACTGAGGTTCATGGTTAAGAAAATCATCTTCCTTGGATTTATCAATGCAGCAATTTGGGCCTATTAGATAGCATCATGGAAGTGACATCAATTAATGTTTAATAGGAGGAGAAAATAGTACCAAAGGAAGCCCCTAAAGCAAAGATGTAAAATAGAAAACATTACCTGTTATAGAGGTCAGTAAGTCGGAGCAGTCAATCCCTGTTCGATTGCAAATATTTTCAAGAAGCTTGCCAAGTTGTTGCCTGTTAAGAAGTAATTAAAATGTATCAAGTGGTAATAAAATAAAATAAAAAATAATAATAAAAAAAAAAAAACAAAATCTAAAACACTTAAGTAGGCTTCTCACCCTTTTGGAACAAACTCACGGACGCCCAACCAGTAAAGTTTCTGTTAAAAAAAAAAAAGGAAAGAAAGAAAGGAAATTACATGAAGTAATCTCAAGTTTATGATTATAAAAGAATACATAGATACATTAGAAATTCTTACTTCAGCTAAAAAGAAATCAGCAGCGGCTTTTGTGAGCAGTGAAGGAATACGACCCAAATGAGCAATTGGGCTAAGCAAAGCGGCTGATCTCAACATGTTTAACAACTTACCTTGTGAAAAGGCAGCAAAAGCAGTCAAAGTTCCCTGTGAATCAATAATATCCAAGGCTGTAACTGTAGAATTACATCTCGTTAGAAATAAAAAAAAGCATGGACACCACTGGTGCTAAGCAATACAATTTTATAAAAAATGGGCTCCGTCTATTAGTTTGATACTGTGGGACACCCTCTACTCGTGTGTAGTCTTGGACACCAATAATAATCTCTAGCATCAGTCACCTTATACACCTTAAAAACACCTAATTCCGGTGCTTGTGTGGCGAGAGCAAAGATATACATCAATGGTGTTTAGGCGAATAATGCCATAATTTTAATTCTTTTTGTACCATGTAATATATCATGTAATTCTTGATATCGTTAAAATAATTAGCATTCCAGCTTAATTAACCAGTTGTTTCACATGGCTCTCCACATTGGAGAAGCAAAAAAAAAAAAAAAAGAATATGTAGATTCAGACCAAAGAATGCCCAACATAATGTAGTGTTTCTCCTGTCTGGTTGTTAACATATTGAAACATAGCAGGGAGGTCATAAGCAGCCAGTTCATCCCATGACCAATTCCAGTAATCCTACGCATCAAAACATATAAACAAGTTACAACTTATAATTTCATAATAATAATAACAGAATGGAATTGAGTGAGAAGATGGCATCGTCACACTCACTATCGGCGAGGTGCCTTTTTCTATGCAATGAAAAATACATGTAACTTAATAATTTTATACATATTACCACCAAAAAAAAAAATAAAATAGAATAACAGGAACGAACTGGATCATTAGGACCAAGTGACTTGTGTCCACGGCTAGAAATAGTCCCTCGTGTATTGGCAAGCCATACGTCAAATCCATTGTTAGCCAAGATGAATGCTAGAGATTCTTCAGGGGACAATAGTACCCATGTTGCAGCATCCTATTAATTTAACACTTGGAAAAACCTTAGTTCATAGTATAATCATGCATTGTTTATACACATAGATTAATATATATATATATAAAATATGCACATATAGAGAGACACTATAGGAATTTATGTACCACTAAGATCCCATGTTGTAACAAAACGGATGGTTTGTCTGCCTGTTTCCCAGAACTCCCAGCAAGAATTCTCTGTAGACCAAGAATGTAGCCATCCTCCGTTGTCACCTAAAACCAACAAAAATGAGTTTACAAAAAAATCCTCCGGTAATGGTTTTAATATTTAAATTGATTCTCTTATTTTTTCATAAAACATTGTTTTCGATATAGAAAGGACAAGTCAACGTCATTGGCGCTATTTAGTAGCACCTAAAAAAAAACAAAACAAAACAAAAATTGTATTTGGCATAAAATTTATGGTTTGGCTGCATTACTGTGTGTTGTTCGCAAGTATAGCCTTGTGGCTCCACCAATGATTTGCAGATACTATTATCAGAGCTTGGGGTTGATTGCAATATGCTATTTCCTTTACCATAATTGATTGAATGCAATCTACCTCCTGTTGCCAAAGCTGCTAAAATGCAAATAAGAGCAGAAAGAAGAAGAATGGATATTGATGTGGTAGCCATTGAGAAGTGTTTTGGCTATATTTTGATGTTGGAATGAACTCTGACTGTAGTGCGTACTATTTATAGGAAGCATTGTCAAAAGAATGGGAATAACGTAAGGGTTATTTGGAATAAATGGCTCAAATAAATAGGGAACGTTTAGAATAATATAGAATAAATATTGGTTAGAAAGACATAGGAAGTAACTTATAGGAAGCATTAGGAGTCCTAGAGGCTGAACGACCGGTATTTGGGGTTTGCCCTTAATTTACGATAGGAAAAGTCAAATATTGCATACAATTAGTCGTAATATAGAATAAATGGCTCAAATAAATTGGAGAAATTATTCCAGAAATAACAGTTGACAAATAAATACTCATAAAATCTCACCCAGAAATATCAATGAGCTCGCCCTCAATAGGGAAGGAAAAAAAATAATGCACGTCCTAAGGAAAAATTTAATTTCAATGTTAAATATTTTGTTTTTATAAGGGGAAGGGGAATTATACCATTTTAAGTGAGGCTCAACGTGACTCGCAACCCTTAACCTAAGACTGGGATAGAGGACTTACAACTAACTAGCTACCCTCACTAGTCACGTCATATAATTTCTGTCATTTTTATCACGCAGATTTATATATCTATGAAAAAAAGTTAAAAACTTAATCCCACACAAAGTTACCAATTGCTTCACTTTCTTTATTTGCATAGTTCAATTGGATAAAAGATATCTTTTAGTTTAGAAGGGTACAGACGATGAAATAAAATGAGAGAGAGAACGAGATTGCAGAACCACCATTTGCCACTCTGACGTTGAGATATTATGACAGTTTAAGTTTCTATAATTCCGATTTACGACGGTTTTAGGGTTTTTGGCTTCCTTTTCTCTCGGTTATGAAACACAAATAGTAACAAATTGAAATTTTAAAAGCTTTTTATAAAACGGAGCCTACTTATGAGTAAAGGTGGGGGCATCATTGAGTACTGAAATTACTTGAACACTTCAGGAATGCTATCACCAACTTCTTAGGCGTGTGGATCTGAACCCCTACAGGAGGATCTGCTGCATGTCACTTACTTCATGCAATGTAAATTTTCTTTTTTTTGGAAGGGAAACTAACTTTAATTCAATAAGCCAAATGTATGTTATTAAAAAAGAATTAATAAACTTAAAAAAAGAAAACCAAACAAGATGAACAGAAACAAAAATAACATATTTAGCTAATAAGTTGGCTATTGCATTCCCATAACAGGGGTTGTAGCAAACATCGCCACTTTTAGTTTGAGTGAAACATTACAAATGTCTAACAACCACTACTATACCTAGGGGTTTCCACCACGTTTTAAGCGTGGTCGAAAGAAAAGGCATCGGACGTAATACCAATATCACTTCCAGGGACATCATAAGTCCTAGGTTTCGACCATACTTTTTAAGCGTGATCACAAGTTATGTTGTCGGTTAACACCTGACATCGTATCGTTCTTAATATCGGTCAAAATTTGACCGAAGTGTAAAGTGCCCTCCACTGCCAAACATTTGGCGCGAGATACACTTTTAATGTCTATCATATTGCAATTGGTAAAAAATGTTTCCCATTTTTTATGTTTATTTACTATGGCAAAAATGAAAATACCTGTAATTTATAGATTTTAATTCATACAGTTATATTGGGACCGTTTGGTATTGTTTTCAAAATAGGTGAAAATGTTTTTATTTTAGAAAATGAGAATTTTTTAAAAATTATGCTGAGAGTGCTTTTAAAATTTTTGCCTCAAAAAATGTACGAAAACATTTCCAAAAACTTTGAGAACGAAACCAAACAGGGCCATTGTATTTGATCTTTAAAAATATATTTAAAAACTACAATTGTAATATAATTAGATAATATAATGAATACGGTCAAGATCTAAAACTAAGTTCTTAACTTAACAATTTTATGAGCTCTCCTGCCCATTCATCACTAACAACGTCCAACTCTTTTATTATGAATTCTTTTCTTCAACCAGACTACATTCAAATAAAAAACATAGATTAATAAAATAAAAATATTTATGAGACAATACTAAAAAACATGATTGATTGGTGTTGCTTCAACAAGC
The DNA here is from genome assembly GCA_025403435.1 of Artocarpus heterophyllus. Taxonomy (NCBI): domain Eukaryota; kingdom Viridiplantae; phylum Streptophyta; class Magnoliopsida; order Rosales; family Moraceae; genus Artocarpus; species Artocarpus heterophyllus. The sequence goes on from CM046347.1 coordinate 29,165,166, forward strand.
TCTTTCATATGGCTCATTACATAGTATTCACGTTCATAATTGCCATGTTGCATAGGAGCCTAGATACCAACACCAATCATGTTACTATTCTTAAAACAAATCCAACACATTTGTTAGTTTTATATATAACCAAATAAAAACTACAAATATTAAGATTATAATATTACCTTATACATTTTCCAATGTTTACTTCATTCGGTAGAGGTCGAATGGCCACAGGAAGCAAATGTTTCATAAATATGTGGCAATCGTAACATTTAAGTCCAACTTTTGAATATATGACCTTTTTCAAAGGCTAAAGCGGTTTGCTTGGAGTCTATTAAGTAAGATGTTTAAAGCAAAGCTAAGCTAAAGGTGTGGAAGACTCTCATTAAGGTTTGTATTTGTAAACTTATATTTGTTATGTATTTAAATTTTGTACTTATATTTTATATGATGTTTAAGTTTTGTGTACATTACATGTTGTAAGCTAAACCTAATGCAAAGAAATGGAGGTATAATGAGATTCAATTTTATGTCAAATTAAGTGAGCTTTTCATAGAGGATGAAGCTAATGGTGAGGTTGCCGCTAGTGTGGAAGAGAATGTATGACAATGGCATAGAGAAACTAGCTCCAATCAATATGTGGGAGTTGAGCAGTTTGAGGAGATAACGATTGATGGTGTTGAGCTCGATTGATGGTGTTGAGCTCTTGTTTGCACAAAATAATCCTCAAGTTGCAAATACATCGAAAAATATAAAAAAGAAAGCCTCCATGATTAATTCACTTGACAAGCATATTAAAATGCTCCAATCTAGCATGAGCAATGTAGATGATGCAATTAGAAAGGACAATGTCATTGTTAAAAAGCACAGTGACGTATCTATTCATATCAAGAATTTTATACTGTATCGATAAACAAAAAGTTTTCGATAATCTTCAATTGGAAGCTACTCTATTTTTAATCAAAAAAGCATAAAAAGAACTAGCTTTTTTCATAGTTCTAAGTCACCGTCACTATGAGTTGCTATTGAAGATAACGTACAACAATGAAGATTGTGTTGGAATTATAATATGAAACGCAACGAAAAGAACGGATCATTAACAAACAAAAATTTTCTGAAAACTTTGTTCATCGGGAATAGATATATAATTTTAATTATAGAAAGCTTTAGGTAATTTTACAAACCCTTTTGAAGACTATCAAGGTATCCTAGCTTTCCTCTTTGACACCACGATCTTCCAAACCAGGCCTCCACACCAATGGAAAGACGAGTGGTCACAAACTGCAAGAATGAATTTTCCTCACACTTTTCTAAATCTGCTATGTACTCAATACATGAGATAGCAGATCTTTTTTCCAGAGAAAAAACTCTCAGTTTTTCTCTCTAAGTATTTTGCAAAAGTTACGTGAAAAAACTCTTGAGATAACTGCTATCTCTCCCTTTTTATATCTGAGCCATTAGAAAATTTTCAATTGATTTCTAATTTAAAATAACCATCATATCACATATATAGAGAAAGTATATATTTTGCATAATTGTGACCTGTTATTTTCCCCTTTCTTTTCCTTTCCTTTTTTTTTCTTTTTCTTTTTTCTCGAATCACTACCAAGTGATCCGTTTATCACATACACACACACACACACATATATATATATATATATATGTAAAATGTAACTTCACGCAATGTGAAGTTCACGTTGCTTTTTTTTAATATTATTAATATATTATAAAATCTTATATATATAAAAAGATTTGGTTCAAAACCATATATATATATATATATCTAAATTCAAAAATAAATCACATTTATTTAAGAATAGATTTTAAAAAATAATCAATTAATTAATTAACTAATACTCAGTTAAATGTGATAACATTTATCACATTAAATTATGTGTCACAGAGAACATTTTTCTGTGTCACATTAATAATTCAAGTGTGAAATAATTAATTCAGAATTCAATAATTCCAAACTAAATATGTATAATTCATTCTATACATAAATCCAATATAGTGTTACATAAATCCAATATGTTACTCCACTAAAAACATGAAACTAAACTCTTGAGATTATAGTGAAATTACTCAAAGAAAATTAGCGAGTAGTCCATTGATATAATCATTACATATAAGTTAGTCCTCCATAAATAGTTCATAATAAGAGCTAGTTCAATTTTTGTTCACCTCTCTTATTATATCTTTATCCTTTAGTTTCAATAATTCTCTAATGAACAATTAATTCATAATCTTATTATAAACGAGCGCTCTACTGTTCAAACCTTGAATTATCACTCAAAAGAACTATTTTTCTGACTTCCATAGGGAAAGAATGGATTCCATATCTGTATAATATTATTCCTAGCCATTTATTACATTATGTTTCCTAGATACTAAGTTAAGATTTGTGCTGAGACAAATCTTACAATGCAAGTCAAAAAACATAATGTCGTAAATAGGAGTCTAATAAATACTTAGGATTAAGACTGTCAAATATATGATCATCATAGTGATAAATTTGAATACTCTATTTGTAACAGATGATTATTAGAGATTCATAATTTATCTGGTCCAGTCCTATATAATCTCATTATATAAAGTACCTCCAATCTAATGTCTCTACATTAATAGCTCGGATAATGACTATTTCATTTTAAATGAGATTGGACCGTACTTGTAATATTTAATTAAAGATCCCAAACTTCAATTAATTATTACGAACTATTTAGATTATTATCTATAAACTTTATCCTTAAGAAAATTACACTTATATGCTAAATTTATAGTCACATAAATAATCATGGAATTTTCCTGATGTTTATAAATGTATTCATAATACATATAAGCAACCAAAAGAATAATAAATGTCACTTTATTTATTTAGTAACAATATGTATAATGTCATACTTTTAGGGCACCAAACCCAACAATCTCCCACTTGCCTTAAAGCAGGTGAGACATGTCTCTAAGACCTAAGCCTTCCAAGTGTGCCTCGAAGCTCTTTGTAGGTAACGTCTTGATGAAAGGGTCGGCAAGGTTGTTTTTCGACGCTATCTTCACGGCTTCTACATCGCCTCGATGCACTATCTCTCTAATCAAATGATATTTTCTCTTTATATGCTTTCCTCTTTTATGGCTTCTAGGTTCTCTTGAATTTGTCACTCCACCACTGTTATCATAATACAGTGTGAGTGGTTTATCCATGCCTGGAACTACTTTCAAATCATTTGAGAACTTACGGAGCCAAACAGCTTCTTTAGCTGCTTCACAAGCAGCCACATATTCAGCTTCCATAGTCCAATCAGCAATACAAGATTGTTTGATTCTTCTCCAAACTATGGCTCCACCACCAAAAGTAAACACTGATCCAGACGTAGATTTACGTGTGTCTTTATCTGATTAAAAATCAGAATCAGTGTATCCAATGGGAATCAAATTCTCACCAGAATATACCAGCATATAGTTTCTCGATCTCCTGAGATACTTGAGAGTATGTTTAACCGCTATCCAATGATCTAATCCTAGGTTGGATTTATACCGACTAACTATACCCACCACATAGCAAATGTCAGGTATTGTACACAACATGGCATACATTAGACTTCCTACTATAGATGCATAGGGTACTCATCTCATGTTTTCTTCCTCTTGAGGTGTCTTAGGACACTGCTCTTTTGAAAGATAAACTCCATGACGTGTAGGTCTGATAAGCACCTTATCGATATATGATGCCTAAGACAGCACTAACAGTTTGTTCTTGCGATTTCTTATGAGTTGGATTCTAAGAACATAACTTGCCTCTCCTAAATCTTTCATTTGGAATTGCTTGGCGAGCCATTTCTTTTCATTAGATAATATCCCTACATCGTTCTCAATGAGTTAGATCTCATCTACATAAAGAGCTAAGAAGACCACCTTTTTATCTTTAATGTACTTGTATACACAAGGTTCATTAATATTTTGATCAAAATCATAAGATTTGATCGCTTCATCAAATCTCAAGTTTCAAGATCTTGAAGCTTGCTTGAGTCCATAGATGGATCTCTGTAACTTGCAAACTTTTTGCTCTTGACCTTTGACTACAAACCCTTCTGGTTGTACCATATAGATGCTTTCCTCAAGATTGCCATTCAAAAAGGCAATCTTGACATCCATTTGCCATATCTCATAATCAAGACAAGCAGCAATGGATAAAAGAATCCGAATGGATTTAAGCATAGCTACAGGTGAGAAAATTTCTTCATAGTCAACTCCCTCCTTTTGGGTATAACCCTTTGCCACAAGCCTCACTTTGAAAGTCTAAACTTTCCCATCCACTCCTCTTTTCTTCTTGTAAATCCATTTGCACCATATGGGTTTTATCCCTTCAAGTAGGCCTACAAGATCCTAGACTGAATTGGAGTACATGGACTTCATTTCAAGGTTCATAGCCTCCAGCCCTTTCTCCTTCTCAGAATCTTCCATTGCATCATGATTTGTCAATAGATCATCCTCACCATTATCAAAGATAGCAACATTTGCTTCTCCAAGTTCCCAGTAGCGAGCAGGTGGTCTCACAACCCTCTTACTACGTCGAGGTGGTATCACATTCTGATCGAGAGATGTGGTCTCCTCATTTTGTCTTGTGACAACAGTTGTCAGTTGTAGTCTGATCTGATCAGAAAGTAACTCTTCAAGTACAACTTTGCTACGAGGTTTATAGTTTGTCATATAATCCTTCTTAAGAAAAGTGGCATTTGTCGATACAAATACCTTCTTTTCCTGTGGACTATAAATTAAACCTCCCCTCGTTTCCTTTGGGTATCCCACAAATAAGCATACTTCAAAACGTGGTTTTAGCTTCCCAGTCTTTCCTTTCAGCACATGTGCTGGACACCCCCATATACGGATATGTCGCATACTAGGTTTATGACCATTCCATAACTCTAAAGGTGTTTTTGGAATAGACTTAGATGGAACTATGTTTAGAAGATATACTGTAGTTTGTAGTGCATATCCCCAAAACGAAGTGGGTAATGATGAGTAGCTGAGCATGGATCTCACTATATCTAGCAATGTCTGATTTCTTCTCTCTACAACACCATTTTGTTGTGGTGTTCCAGGTGCTGTGAGTTGTGATAGAATACCATGTTCTATCATATAGTCCTTGAATTCAGTATCAAGGTATTCCCCTCTTTGATTAGATCGAAGACTCTTCACCATCTTTTCTAATTGCTTTTCAGCTTCCGCTTGGAATTCTTTGAACTTTCCAAAAGTTTCAGATTTCCTTTGCATTAGGTATATGTATCCATATCTTGAATAATCGTCAATAAATGTGATGAAATATTCGTAACCACCACGTGCTTGTATATTCAATGGACCGCAGATGTCTGAATGTATTAGCTCAAGTGGTTCCTTGGCCCTTTCGCCTTTTGCAGAGAAAGGCCTCTTAGTCATTTTACCCTCAATACAAGATTCACAAACTGGTAGAAAACTAACTTTTAGCTTTTTAAAGGACCTTCATTTACCAGTCTATTAATTCTGTTAAGGTTAACATGACCTAATCTAAGGTGCCATAGGTATGTTTCATTATCAGAAGAAATCTTTTGCTTCTTGGGTTTTGGTTGTTCAACTTTGAACATTTCGGTATTGAGCAGTGATTTTTCATTGGGCCTTAAAGTGTAAAGCCCATTTTCCAGATGCGCAGAACAAATATTCAAACCATTTCTAGAAATATTAACATAATTATTATTAAAAGAAACATTAAACATTTGTTCAAACAACCTGAAAACAGAAATCAAATTTCTACGAAAACAAGGAATGTAATAAACATTGTCTAAAATTAAAAGCTTATTTCTAAAATAAAGTTTAACAACTCCCACTGCTCTTGTCGAAACAACCTCTCCCGTTCCCACTTTTATCATTTGTTCCCCGTCGGCAAGCTCCCTTGAAGAACTAAGTATCTGCAAAGAAGAACAAACATGGTTAGTTGCCCCTGAATCAATTATCCAGGGTGAAGTATCATCTTCAACTAAACAAGCTTCTAAAACGAGTAAATCTGATTTACCGTTGTTCTTCTTTTCTTTGAGCTCCTGAAGATACTTATTGCAGTTTCTCTTCCAGTGCCCAACTACGCCGCAGTGGAAACATTTTCCTTTAGGCTTCTTTTGGTTTGAGCTCTTTTTGTTGTTGTTGCTTTTGTTCTTCTTAGGTTGCCCACCATTCTTAGACTTACCACTTCCTTTAGTCCCCTTCCTTTTCTTATTCTTTTGAGCAGAAGAGGAGGGTTGAGCTTCTGCAATATTTGCCTCAGCTTCTTTAGTCTTTTCTTTCGAAATAGACTCGGAGGTTTGAAGCTCATTAAGCAACTCAGTCATGTTATATTTCAGCTTGTTCATGAAATAGTTACTTTTGAACTGAAGGAACGTAGGGGAGAAGGTTTCCAAAATCATCCCTACCTGTGTGGCTTCATCTATCACTACCCCATTGACCTCGACCTCATGGAGATAGTTAACCATGTTGAGAACATGTTCTCTGACCAAAATCCCTGCCTTCATTTTGGCATTCATTACTGCCTTAATGGCTTCGTGGTGTGCCTTTTTAGAAGGTTTACCAAACATGTCTTGCAGAGACTGCATTATCTCATAAGTGGTCTCTATGCTTTCGTGCTTCATCCTAAGCACGTCAGACATGCCAGCCAAAAGAAAACAACAGGCCTTGTTGTTTGCCTCGATCTAACGATCATATGTTTCTCGTACATTACGAGGAGCATTGGCAGCAGGTTCTGGAGGACATTCCTCCGTCAGGACAAACTTATAACTTTCGCAAATTAGTACAATGTTCATGTTACTCTTCCACTTGACAAAATTATCTCCAATTAATTTTTCAGTTGAGAGAATAGTGATGATTGGATTAGACATTGTTGCTGTAAAATAAATAAATAAAATAGCATAAATTAAAATGGTTGCATAAACAACATAAATATATGTTTTGGAATAGTAAACGTGATGCATGATGCACAAAAAAAATATTTTACTAATTCCATGATTATTCAATTTTAATAAATAAAGTGCCACCGTAGGATATGTCAAATTATTTATGAATTGAATTGAGACATTCTCAATTAAAAAATATATTCAAAATATCTCATATTTTCTATATGTATTAATAACCGTTTATTTTGGTCAAGATATAATTAACAATTTAATTATATCTTTATGAGTGTAACCCACTATTTTAGATTTTAACAACTTAACTCAAAATTACCGCCGTAGGATAGGTCAATTTTGAAATACATTATAAATCCTATCTCAAGGAAGCCAACCTTGATATTGATTTAAATAGACACCCACTGTAGGGAGGATGAAATCAAAGCGTCGCGAGGCGCCACCTAAATCTCACGGTGTTGTACTAATAGTGGAGACCGCAGGCTATATTGTCATATTACCTTCTCCCACTCATTATTTTAAAAGATGTGTTTTATCTTATAAAACATCAGATGTTTCATAATTCTAGTAGATAAAAACAATTTGAATTACTAGATTATATTATGTGTTAATAGAATCCCATTCTATTTACACTTAAATAAATTACCAAATTTTCTAAAAATCTAAATTTATTATGAATTGTCGAAGTTATTGAATATTAAACAATTTAAAATTAGATAACTTAGAATTAATGTGAATTTTACCAAGTCTTAACTATTAAAACTAAATTCACATTATTTGATTGATTAACAAATTAAGATTCTATAAAACCAACCTAATTAATTTAATCTCATTAAATTAATGCTAACACATATTAAATCATTTTATAAACTCCTTTATAAAAAAATAATATGTAAGTATGTGCATGTCATGTTACAATAACTATAAGTAGGCATTTTCTTAAATAACATGTTATCATGCATGAACATATTATCACAATCATCACATAAGAATAAAAATGAAAATAAACAATAAATTTTTAACCGGGTCCTTTTGGATAATTAAAATTACAACCCATAAAAAATAAGAGAGAGAAAAAAAAATTTACAAGGGTCTTCTTGTAATTTATATATAATTCTCTGCTCCAATTTTATAGTCTTCATCAGGTGGTTTATTATGCAACAATCTGCTGGATTACCTTTAAAATTTTATAGGCCTAAAGTTCTCAACTGGGCCAAAAGATCCAATGAACTTATTTTTCTTCATTGATCCACGTGTAGCAGGTGAAGGAGAGGAGAAAATAATAATAATAATAATAATAATAATAATAAATTACAAAAAGCCTATACCCCTTTATGGGTTTACATAGATTGATCTAATCAAACTGAAAATAAAATTACTAATCCAAAAGGACCATATAATAAACGACCAAAAATCCCTTTATTAAACAACCATTCATCACATGAATAAAAATTAACAAAGATACAAAGTGCCCACAAACATGAATTAAAAACATGATATCATCAAAATAAAATCATGTTTAATTAAAATTATATGTGCTATAACCCGTTCTGATGTCATTTTTTAGAATTAAAATATGAAACGTAGCGGAAGGAATGGATCGTTGACAAACAAAAATTTTTAAAAAAATTTGTTCATCGGGAATATATATATATATATATATATATATATAATTTTAATTATAGAAAGCTTTAGGTAATTTTACAAACCTTTTTGAAGACTATCAGAGTAACCTAGCTTTCCTCTTTGACACCACGATCTCCCAAACCAGGCCTCCACACTAATGGAAAGACGAGTAGGCGTCAAACTACAAGAATGAATTGTCCTCACATTTTTTTGAATCTGCTATGTACTCAACACATGAGATAGCAGATCTTTTTTTTAAATAAAAAACTCTCAATTTTTCTCTCTGAGTATTCTACAAAAGTTACGTGAAAAAAACTCTTGAGATAACTGTTATCTCTTCCTTTTTATATCTGAGCTATTAGAAAATTTTCAATTAATTTCTAATTTAAAATAACCACCATATCACATATATAGAGAAATTATATATTTTGCATAATTGTGACCTTTTACTTTCCCCTTTCTTTTCCTTTCCTTTTTTTTTTCTTTTTCTTCTTTCCCGAATCACTACTAAGTGATCCGTTTATCACATACACACACACACACATATATATATATATATGTAAAATGTAACTTCACGCAATGTGAAGTTCACGTTGCTTTTTTAAAAAAATATTATATTAATATATATATTAATATATTATAAAATCTTATATATAAAAAAAGATTTGGTTCAAAACCATATATATATATATATATATATCTAAATTTAAAAATAAATCACATTTATTTAAGAATAGATTTTAAAAAATAATCAATTAATTAATTAACTAATACTTAGTTAAATATGACAACATTTATCACATTACATTATGTGTCACAGAGAACATTTTTCTGTGTCACATTAATAATTCAAGTGTGAAATAATTAATTCAGAATTTAATAATTCTAAATTAAATATGTATAATTCATTCTATGCATAAATCTAATATAGTGTTACAGAGGTGGTATTGGGGACCTATGGACTTATAACCCAAGCTCCAATAAATTTGACATTTAATCAAACTCTTTAATTAATGTGCCAAATTTATTAGTTTCAGTTTTACTCCACTAAAAACCTGAAACTGAACTCTTGAGATTATAGTGAAATTACTCAAAGAAAATTAGCGAGTAGTCCATTGATATAATCATTACATATAAGTCAGTCCTCTATAAATAGTTCATAATAAGAGTTAGGTTTAATTTTTGTTCACCTCTCTTATTATATCTTTATCCTTGAGTTCCAATAATCCTCTAATGAACAGTTAATTCATAATCTTATTATGAACGAGCGCTCTACTGTTCAAACCTTGAATTATCACTCAAGAGAACTATTTTTCTAACTTCCATAGGGAAAGAATGGATTCCATATCTGTATAATATTATTCCCAGCCATTTATTACATTATGTTTCTAAGATGCTAAGTTATGATCTGTGCTTAGACAAATCTTACCATGCAAGTCAAAAAACATAATGTCATAAATAAGAGTCTAATAAATACTCAGAATTAAGACTGTCAAATATATGATTATCATAGTGATAAATTTGAATACTCTATTTGTAACGGATGATTATTAGAGATTCATAATTCATCTGGTCCAGTCCTATATAATCTCATTATATAAAGTACCTCCAATTCAATGTATCTACATTAATAACCCAGATAATGACTTTTTTTTAAATGAGATTGGACCATACTTGTAATATTTAATTAAAGATCCCAAACTTTAATTAATTATTACGGACTATTTAGATTATTATCTATAAATTTTATCCCTAAACAAATAACACTTATATGCTAAATTTATAGTCACATAAATAATCATGGAATTTTCTTGATGTTTATAAATGTATTCATAATACATATAAGCAATCAAAACAATAATAAATGTCACTTTATTTATTTATTAATAATATGTACAATGTCATAGCTTTTAGGGCACAAAACCCAACAGATTGAAATTGTATTGTTAGAAGTCCATTACTAGTTATGCTAGGTTTTTTTTTTCTTTTTCCTTTTTAATGGATTAGTAGTCATGCTAGTTTATTAGTGACTTGGTATGTTTTTTTTTACTTTGTTGATCATACATACTTTGTTGACACTTTTTCTTATTAGTCTTCGTTACACTCGCCCTCACTCATCATTGTTCTCAGCATCACTTCCATCCACAATCTACGATTTTTTTATGCACGCGAAGGAGATGAATACCGAAAAGTGAAAGGTCCGAAAAAGAATACCATGATATTAGCATCCCTTCTTTCCTGCATCTTTTTTCCACTTCTGCTTCTGAATCTAGATGGCGGCTTTGAGTGGAAAAGAGTGTTTCGGTTACGGCTTAGGGCTAGTGAGTTACTATACTTTCGTGAAGGCAGACAAGCGCTCTAGTCAAATGTAGGCTATAATCTATTTCCTTCTTTTAGTTTGTTGTCTAAAACCATCCAACATAGAAGTAGAGCACCCCTAATATTATTCAATATGAATAGAGATATTTATCGTTTTTACCCTCTATTTAGGTTAATTCATAATCAATACCTTCAATATTTGATCTTGTTGAATGTATACATTTAGATTAAATTTAATATTCAAATTTATACCTTACTTCAGTCAATAGTTGATTTTTACCATTAAAATAACCAAATAATCCTTCAATAAATGAGACAAAAATTAAAATTTTCAAAAATAAGAAGAAGACAAAAACACACAAACTCTAATTTTTGAGGGTATTCTGTGTATTTTTTAAGTCAAAAAGCTTAGTGTAAAGTATTTTTAAGTTTTTAATAAAATTCTCATGTTTTTCAATGTAAGGATATTTTGGCAAATTTCTTAAATGAAAATTGAAGATTGATTGGGAAAAGTATAAATTTGTAACGTAAATATAATCTAAACGTATAAGTTCGATGAGTTTAATATATATATATATATATATATATTGTTTGATTAAACCAAAAATATATTTGCATTCTGCACGTAACCGATACGATACACGATTAATACGAATTACGTATATCTCTAGTAGTCATTTAAGTCATTATTAAAGTTTCCCGAGTCCAAAACTGCTTCTAAAAATGTTTGGATAATCTTTCAAAAGTACTTTTGCTCTCCAGAAGTGCTTTTTATCAAAGTCACAAAATATGACTTATCAAAAAGCACTTCTGAAAAAGATTTTAAAACTTATACAAAAACGTTAATAATACATTGAAGAGGAAGAGTGTTGACTTTGTTTTTTCCTTAGGGACTTGGAGAAAAGAAAAGAAAATTGAAAGCTATTTATAGACCTAGTCTTGGGAGGGCTTGTTTGCAACTTTTTTGAATTGTCAAAAAAAAGGAAGGGGCTTCCTAAGGGCACTGTGGTTCATGGTTTTATATAGAGTTGATGGTGTCTCGTCATCTAATCTTTAAGTTTGATGCCATCCATCACTTAATTTTAGCCTTCCATTCTAAAAGAATCCTTTTTCAAGACTATTTTGACAGGTAGAATCCATAAAATAATGCAGATCATATCTAACAAAAAATGTATGCCAGTCCAATTTATTATCTAAGAATTAATTCAACCCAAACTTTGGATTTGGCATGAGTTGCATTTTATGGCATAATTGGAATTGTTAATTAAGTTAATATACATATATTTTTAGAATTTCCCTAGTTCACATTGTAAATTCAATTTGATCCTTTGTGACTTAAATGACTTGAGTAATGTTGAGCAAAGTATTAAAATAAATTAAATTAAATGTTTTAAAATTTACACAACATAATTTCACCTACATAATGTTAAAGCATAGGAGTTTATTATTTTAAGTTCAATCCATTAAAGATTATAAGAATAATCTCGTGATTACAATCTCTTGATATAAGAGAAAACCCTTTGATTCCAATAAAAATAATAAATCTATTGGAATATGTGCTTAATGTAGATGATATTTTGTAAAAGGACATATTTATAAATAAATAAAGTGAATTTTTCATTATATTTATATGCATGTATTTTTAAAAACTTTATAAATATCATAAAAATTTTATAATCATCTATGTGACCTTAAATATTATACAAGGATGATAATTAAAATGGTCAGTAATATATAACTAATTATAATATTATTACTTATTCAATTAAAAATATGACATCTTTAATTGAGTGTTACTACTTCAGGTCATTTCCATTGAGAATGGAACGACCTTATCGACATTAAATGAGTGCACTTTACATAATAAAATTATGTAGGACCGAGACATGATGTGATATGAACAGCTAATAATTTCTATTAAATATAGCAAGTTCTAAATCACGTTGACTATGGTCATATACAAGATGATCTTAATCCTGAGTTATTAGCAGACTCCTATTTATGGAATTATGTCTTTTGATTTATTCAATACAGATTCGAGAATATAATCATATCTCTTGTATTTTAAAGGCATAATGAAGTAAGCAGATGAGAATATTAATATTATGAAATGAAATTCATTCTCTCTCTCTAATAAGATGTAGACAAATAATTCTTTTGAATATTAATTCGGGTCTTGAATAATATGATCTCTCAATTCGTGATTAATGTCATGAATTTATTATTTATTAGAGAATCAATAGCATGCAAGGATAAAGAAGTAATTAAAAAGGTAAACAGATTTTACCTAGCTCTAATTATGAATTATTTATAAAAGATTAACTTATATGCAATGACTATATCAAATAGACAACTCTAAGAAATAAGCAACTATATCTATAACTTCAAGAGTGCAATTCTAAGTATTTAGTAGAGTTACATTAGAATTAAAAAGAGAGAGATATTAATTAAAGAGTAATTAATATATTGGTTTTATTCGAGCTTAAAATTATAGATCTACTAGTCCCTTGCCATCCTTATAAACACTGTTTGGACAAGTAGAATTATTGGTTTAAATAATTAATTTAGAATTATAGAATTCTGAATTAAATAGCACTCATAATAAATTAATTATATGAATCTATTTATAGTCATTAAATGATGAGATTATTTAATTACAATAAATTAATTTTGGAGGACGCATAGTGGGCAGGTCCCATTGTGTGTGACACCACACTGCACAAGAAATCAGTCCAAAGCTTGGTTGCCAAGTGTTTATATTTAGAATTTCTATTTTTTAGATAAATTTTCATTTAATTTGAATATGAAAAGTTAAATTTGAAAACAAATGAGATTAGGTAAGTAGCATATATTGTCTCTCCTTTATCCACTCGTTGATGCCACACATAGAGATATGATATCTATGTGTGGCATCAATCACAGTATAAGAAAGGAAAATTGTGTCTTTTATTTTCGTTACATATTTGATATTTAAAATTAAAATAAAGAAGCTTCCAGAATAAAAGAGGTCTCTCATTCTCTATAAATAAAGGCCTCCTCTATTCATTTTATACACAATTAAGAGTCTTCGTTAAAATGAGAAAATTCTATTAGAGAGTCTAGCAATAGGCCTGTAGAGAGAGAAAAAGAGAAGAAGAAGTCTTTTTCATCCCTAGATATGTTTTGCTCATGTGTTGAAATTAACTGGTGATTAAAAGTTCATGAATGATCTTAGAAACGATTATTCCCTTTTACGCCCACACATTCGTCCATTCTATGCCAAGAACTAGGCAAGAAAGACAGTGGTTTTGTTTGTAGAGAACGTCTTTTCAATACAAGTTTCTGATTATCTCTAATCAACCGAGTAAGCAAAGTTTTTTTAATATTTATTTAGCATTATATTAGTATAATCTACACCATTTTTTACAAAAGTTTTGAGAACATTTTTGTTATATACATTCCACACCTTAACCACGTTTCCGTTGTTTTTGTGGAAATCGTTTTCCAAAACCAACAAAATCCCATTCATGTAATTATTGGATAAATTTGGTTCTATTTGGCATTGCAGCTGAGCTTGACGAATTTACTTTATCAAGTTCTCTATAGATACTGACCAGGGATCAAGCCACTTATAGTTCTTATTTTAACGCTTTTGTGTTGATGATTTTTTTTCTTTTTGTTTAGAAAATTTGTCGGTATATGATCCTATGAGGAATTGAAAGTACTTTAGAATTGGATTTTTGTAATCCTTGAGAATTTGGAGATTTGATTTGGGTTTAGAAAGTTGATTTGGATTTGGAAAATTCCTCGGTGTAGGACCCTATAAGAAATTGAAAGCACATTCAAAATTTTAAATTTTGAGCTTTTTTATTTAGAAAATCCCTCAATATATGACCATGAGAAGAATTAAAAGGACTCTTTTATTTTAGAATTTGATTGTTAAGACATTAAATTTGTCTTCTTATTGTATTTTGGGTTACCTTGTGGTTTTGTCAGTCAATGGACTCATTTTTTGGTCTCTTTACATGTATGCCACAAAATTGAAAGTTGTATCGATTTATGTCTTCTAAAAAATAATTGAAGAAAATGTCACACTGCCTTATCTCATTATATTTAGAAAAATCAAATATACCTAAAGAGTCCCACCACGTTTAACGTCAGATTCCCAAAACCCTCATACTAAATTCATTGACAACCATACTAAATTCATTTATATGCTTTGCAACCGGGGTATTCTCAGACATCTTCAAATTAAACAGTTTCTTATAAGATGAATCTTATTATTAGCATATGCCTTTTCATACATATTAGATAATACCTACATCAATCCCATGGTAGTCTTCTTCATCTTCACCATACGACCGACATCTTTTGGAAGCATCAACCACACCGTTCCAAACACTTGTCTATCGAGAATTTGCTATTCCTCACCCTTTATAATTGAAGAAAATGTCACACCGCCTTATCTCATTATATTTAGAAAAATCAAATATACCTAAAGAGTCCCACCACGTTTAACATCAGATTCCCAAAACCCTCACACTAAATTCATTTATATGCTTTGCAACCAAGGTATTCTCAGACATCTTCAAATTAAACAGTTTCTTATAAGATGAATCTTATTATTAGCATATGCCTTTTCATACATATTAGATAATACCTACATCAATCCCATGGTAGTCTTCTTCATCTTCACCATACGACCAACATCTTTTGGAAGCATCAACCACACCAATCCAAACACTTGTCTATCGAGAATTTGCTATTCCTCACCCTTTATCTCCAACGGTTTATTATCGAGAAGCGACAAGTGAAGCTTCTTGCTATATAGATAATTCTCCATCTGCATCTTCCACAATGGGATATCATTACCGTTTAAATTTCATAACTCCAAATGGCATTCCTTTGTTCCCCACCATTATTCTCTCAATCAGCAACCTCACTCTGATACCATTATTAGGGAAATTTGCTACAAACCAAGCAAAATAACGGAGAACAAAAAATAAATAAATGAAAAAATAAAAGCAAAAAAATTCACACCAAGATTTTTATATAGGTTGACCAATTTGGCTATGTCATGTTTCTGCCACCGTAGATTCCATTAACTTGTTAAAGAAATTCATTATAGAGAAATCACTCAATCACTTTTGTGTTTCTCTTACCCCTAAAGATATTTCCTACCTTCACACTCGCAATTTTCTCTTCAAAATTGATCCTAATATTTACCCATAACATTAGCTATTTATAGTGTACAAGAAAAGAGGAAACGAGCCCTTAAAACTGACTTAAAATCGCAACGTCGTGGCCCGACGCTGCGGCATTGCCTTCCTAGTGCCACGGTACCACTTTGAGCAAACAGTGTAGTGGGCACTTTACCGCTAGATCGCCCTCCTCTGGCACTGCAGTGACAGCGTAAGATTTTTCGAAGCGCCGCGGCACCTTCCTCTAATGCTGCAGTGCTTTATGCACTGCCTTTTTCATCCGATTTTGAGCTCACAGGTCTTGAGGAGCCCAAGGCCAAGGCTGCGGCACCCAACACTATTTTTTTCCTCCAATCTTGCATATCCAAACAAGCTTCTCTCCTAAGCTTTATTCGATTAGGCTCTACATTTTCAACACAAAATTGTAAACTTTTCTTCTAAGATAAGAGCAGATGATTCCAAAGAGATTGTTGTTCATATTGTGTCTTAAGAAATTATCCACAAGAAAATTATTTTCTCATGATTAGGCATTAGCCATGCTAAAATAATAGGAGGTTGACAAAGATAACCTATGTTGGGTAATGTCTCTAAAGATCACAATCCAGTGCCTATATGTTGTGGGAGGGTTTTGTTAAGAAGTGTGGAGCCTAATTCAATGCCTTTTCAAAGTATCACCACATGCATTTAGGGATCGACCTCAGGTTCGCGCCCCTGCAATGTAATGTTCATGCGGCCGGTAGGAGGGACAAAAGCAACCAACGATTGCGCCCTTGGAGATTCGTGGCCGTGCGCAAGGAGCAACAAATTGGCAGAGCGAACATAAGTTTGCGCTGCCGTGCGTGTCAGTGAGTAGTGGTTCGTGTTTTGTATTTTTTTGGTGGTTTGCCCATTCTTTGTAAACCTATATATAGATTTATTGTGTTCTTTTCTTAGTAGAGTGGAACTTAGAAATTTGGAATGAAAGAGAGGCTACAAAAATTCTTGAAAGAGTGTGCAATTTTTTCTTGTAAACTTCATCATCAAAATGAATTCTTCTGTAGTGGTTGAAAGTGGACGTGGCTCTCACATCGAGGGCAAGGCACAATAAATTTCCCATTATCTTATTCATTTTTCATTCACATATTTTTCAATCTCTTGAGAATCAAGGCTTCTAATTCGCAGTAAGTTTGACTTTAATCAAGACATTATGAGATTCAAGATTGAAGTAGTTATACTTTGATCCACATTATAAAATACTATATTTCATTAGGCGCATGCACTTGAAAAACAAAAGGAGGAAGTTCGCATTGTTTTTCACGCAAATTGAAGCGTAAAGAAAGCTATGAGAGGATCATAAACAGCTTGCTTGGCATTTTCACCCATTACATAATCTGCATGAGCATAATCATCACGGTACTGAACCACGAGCTTATCTCCGTCATGATCTTTGAGGCTATCCAGCAATAAGTGCACGTCTTTGCTATCAGAAAGAGCATCTGCCCCTCCATAGCTGACGAAGAGAGGAAAGTCATTTGGAATGATCGTCATGTTGTAGGCTGGAGGGTAAGGCTTCCCATAGTGTCTTATATTCTCATTTTCGTCACCATAGTTGAACATGGTAATAGTTCCGTCTCTTATCACTGCTCCAAAAACCCAACACAATCAAAAAGTTCTTCCATTTGTAACTTCAATGGTTTGTTTTCGTCTAAGTGGTGCTACTACTCATGGAACGAAGATCACAAAGTAGGAATGCTTACTCTGTGCCAGATGGATCATGTTCTTTGTCGAAGTTGACTGAGGCTCATGATCCAGAAAAACATCCACTATTGAAGAATTCAGGCAGCAATTCTCTCCTATGGTTATGACAAAAATTTGAAGGTCAAAAAATAAACTCTCAGTCTAAAAGGCAAATTAGGAAAACATATTCGACCTGTGAAAGACGTCAACAAGTTGGTACAGTCAACACCAGGTTTCTTGCAGATGTCCTTGATAAGGTTCATCACAGCCTCTCTGTTCCGATTCGCGAGGAGAGAGGGGCGTATAAGACAAATACATAGTTTAATCAAAGTTTGTTAACATTTGTGCCAGTATTTGTAACGTAGGTTTCTTCTTGCAATGTTTTTATGCATGCTAAACGAAGGGTATAAATAAAGATCAAAGGATTTTTCTAATGTATCATCAAAATTCAGAGGACAAAACCGTGTGAAGCAACTTCGCCAGGGATCAATTTCAAAAGAAGTTTCATCAACTTTGTAGTAGTAGTAGTACAGCAAGTTTTTTTGAAGCTTACACTTGAGCAGTGAAAGTAATGTAGCTACACTGTTAGGGAAATTTAAGGAGAAACAGTTTCTTACCCTCTCGGAACAAATTCGTGAATGCCTAACCAATATAAAGTCTGTTGCAAGAGATTAATAATGGCAATCAAAAAGTGGCTCTAATGGATAACTGAAATAGGTGAAAAAGGAGTTACTGCTAACCTCTGCAAGGAAGTTCTCAGCAGCATTTCTTGCAAGCGGTGAGGTCAGCTGACCCACATAAGCAATTGGGCTAAGTAAAGCAGCGGATCTCACCATATTCAACAGCTGGTCTTTCGAAAGGGCAGCAAGAGCAACCAAAGTTCCCTGCAAAAACAGTTCCAGAGTTTAAAGTAATACCTGTTTTGTGAATTACAAAGTCAATCCCAAATTAAAAATGAAAAATTAAGGATTATGACATTCACCAATGAATGCCCAACATAATGCAGCTTTTGTCCTGTTTGATCATGCACATACTGGAGCGTAGCCGGAAGATCATAAGCCACCAATTCATCCCATGACCAATTCCAATAAGCCTAAACAAGAGAGAGACATTTCTCAACATGCAAAAACCAAAAGGCTAACATCAAGGGAGATATCAACTTGTGGAGAATACAACTTAACTGCATCAGCAGGAGTAAGTGTTACATGGCCACGGCTATATTTCGTTCCACGGGTGTTGGCAATCCACACGTCAAATCCATTATCTGCCAACAGTAATGCCAAAGACTGGTGTGGTGGAAGTAGCAACCATGTTATTCCGTCCTGTACATGATTCCAGAAACTCTTGCCCTCACAGAGTTATCATGTCATTAAAAATGATGGGCAACAGATTAGTAGAGGTCGTAGAGTTTAGTAGTTAGTTAGAGAGTGTAAGTAACTAGAGGGTGGTTGTTAGCAGTTTGTGAGAAGGCAATTAGTAGTATAAAAGGGTATTATAAGTTAGTGAGGGATTATTGGCGAAATCAAGGAATTGGAGACTTGGTAATCCAAGTGGGTACTTACTTGAGTTACTAAATTGTATTCTAGAGTTTGTTTCTTTCATCAATAAAGTTCCTTTCTTGTTTTATTTCTGTGTGTTTAAATTTATCAAAATTTCACTAACGGTACCGAACCAATATTGTAAATCTCATTCTACTCCTCAAAACTCAATATTACCATTTAGGTCTCTAAAACTTTATTTCATGCGTCTGGTTTATCCCAACCTTAAAAAGTCAACAGAAAGGATCAAGAGTCACATGAGTAGCACTGCACACGGTTCTTGTTCGGGACTAAAATGGAGTTCTATGAAAACCAAAAAAACTTGGCTAAGATTTAGGAAAGTCTAGGGACTATTATTAGTTACACATATTTACACCTTTCCGTATGCACTTGTAAAAGTAAGAGTGAGAATTAAGCAGATACAAATGATATTGTTTAGAAATTAAAATAAGATTTTTATGTAAATTTAGACTACTAGCTAAATCAATCCCACCTACAGGACTACCTAAGTATCGAAGTACCAACCATCAGGACACCATGTTGCAGAAGAACAGGTGACTTTTTTCTTGCTTTCTCCACTGGTCGCGCCACTGGAATTCTCTGAATACTGAGAATGTACCCATCGCGAGTAGTCACCTAAAATCCCAGAAATGTGTCAAAATAGCAGATACCACATAATCAACTTTTAATAGTGTAATCTGAATTATTGGTCTAACTAAAGAGGCAATATAAGTTGAGACATAAAACCTCGTGTTCTTCACAAACGTAGTTTTGCTTCTCCACCATTGAAGAACAAATACCATCACTTCCAGAACGTTTCAATGTTGAAGTTCTATGCTGGCCACGGACTGAATGTAGCTGTGTTCTTGTTCCAGCTGCTGACACACAGAACAGAAAAACTAGAATGATTGGGGTTAAAGTATTGGCCATAAAAAAAGATCTAAAAGACCTTTTGGAATTGTTGTCCTGGCACACACCCAACTTGAAGGTTCTGTCATAAGCTTTCTATATAATTGCTAAAAAACCCAGATAAAAACAAAAGGGCATTCACATGCGGAGCTGGTAATACACCCCCTCCCGACAACAGATTACACAAGTGATTTAAATAAGGCATCTTGGTGGGACCCATCTTGTCCCTAATGAAAACCCAGTAATGCATGTATGAAGCCTTTAGATTTTGTTGCCATGGACCCCTTGGATTCATATCTAACAATAAATTTCCAGTCTACTTCACATCGTAGAGAGCGGCAGCTCCGATGAAGTGAATCTTCTTTGACTTGTTCTTTTTTATTTCTTTTTGGCAAATCCTGTAAATGGACTTTTTGCGAGCAAACCTTTTTGCACACATGATGGGCAAAAACTCAAACTGAAATGTATACGCCAAACTCTTCAACCAGGAATGAAGTTAGAAGAGTTTCAACTTTCCAACCTGATATAATATGTCCACTTTGCCCATTATTCCCTATAAGCCAAGGTCGAAAATCCAAAGCCTGTAACACCCGTTGCATGCCAGTAATGCATAAGAGTTGGTGTCCGTAGCATCCATATAAATGAAAGTTAAAAAATGAGGGTAGAATAAAGAGAAACAAGGAGCAAAAACACATGTATTACCACATCTTAAGCAAAATTTACCTCCATATACATTTAGTAATGCATTATGCATATATTGAGTTCACAGAAAATGTAATATTTAAGAAGATAAATAAGCACAAGCTGGGGATTCAATCCTCCCAAAAAAATCGCAGTACAATAGACCATCTTAAATGAGGCATGGATCGTATTATTCTATATCACCAGCTGAACTGATGTAATTTCCATTTCACAATATATGTTTTTCTAACTAACAAGATGAAGGGGTTCCTCCAGGACTACATGCGGTATGAACATCTTTCGTCTTTTCGGATACTTCGGTTGTACTCTCTGTTGCTTTTGGTCTGGTTACTGGCCTTCTTAGGAATGGGAGTTGGAGCTGCAATGCTCTAGGATTTACTCGTCCAAGCCACCTTTTAGGTTTCAATTGCCCCAGCATTTTCATCTGCTCCCTTTTGAATTGCCTATTTGCATACCACCTCCCACCTCGCCAACCCAGGGCGCACCTGCATGTCCGTAATAGCAAGACATGCTTAAGTTACATGCATAAAGAAGTAGATTTCGGGCACATGGTGAGGTAGCACGTTGAGCACGTGTTTTACATAATCTATCAAATGTTTGACACATAATTTAGAAGAACACACCAAGTGTCTTCTTGCGGAACTCATTATACATGTGAAACAGTTTCATATCGGTGTTAAATAACGACGAAAAGAAAACCATGCATAGAATGGGTTGAACACTATCGTTAAAAATGTGAAACAATAATGGTTGCAACAGATATAAAGGTTCAAGAACAGACCCGATAATTAAAGTGGTTCCAGCAGTGGCTACACAAGCAGGAGTGCTTACACTTCTTGAATCAACAAACTTTCTAATCTCTGAATGTTCACCAAGATGACTGTTTCTCATCTGTCAAAAAAAAAGTATACGTTGATCTTAAATAATAATAATAACAATAATAAGAAAAGAGGGCAGGGAAATCAATTTACTAAGCAACAACGGAACAAAGAAACAACATAACAGGTTTCCATTCATAACAATCATAGCAGATGCCAGACAGAAAAATAAATGATCGTATCTTAATTAAAACAGAACATAATAAAGAAATAAAAATGATAAATATTGAAAAAAAAAACTACTTTAACATATAGGCGCATGGCTACTTAAGTACAAGGTAATTAAAGTTTTCCAAAGCAGCAAAATTTGGCCTAGAAAAGTTCTTTTTTCACTTCCTCCCCCTCTCCGCAAAGTTGGGGTCATTTAAAATTAACTTTAAGAGTTTGGCATTCCATTAACAACCAGATTACACTTTTTACCAAAAGGTATACAATAATCCAACCATAGAATAGTAGTAGTAATAAAAGGGGTGTAATATTTTTGCTTACAGCTTTCTCGATTGATTCAAGCCTTTGATCAACTCTTGATTCATGTAGGTGGCGCAAAGAATAGCCTGCACACATCAAAGCAACACAAGCTATAATTTACCATTTTTTTTTTGTTAGTGTGAGAAAGAATGTTCCTTGCACTGGATTATAATTACTATTACTGTTATACAAATTCTAACAATTAGTTTTGTTAAAATGATGGCCAAAAAACCTGAATAAATCTATAAGGATTAACGAAATAAAGAATAAAAGAACATACCAAGCCATGCTGTAGCAACTGATGCCATGGAAGTTCCAACCGTAAAAACCACCCGATGCCTTTCAAATATATCCTAAGTGTTCAAATTCAAAGCATAATAATAAAACAAAAATGGAAAACATAAATTCAAAACTATACCCACAATACCCTACAAGACAGTCACAAAAATCAAACAACATGAATTGGCGAAAACCCAATAGAAAATATTAATTTAATCCATATATACTAAAAAAAATAGCATGTTATTGGAGGAAAGATTTATTTACCTTTGTTGAGAAAAACGTGTCCTGAACAGCCGCCCATGAATTGAGAGCTTTCTTCCTCAACTGGGCAACTGCTAAAGAGCCAGAAAACGATGTCGTTGAAGCTTTAAGTCGTTGCATAGCGAATTCTGTTAAAGACCCAATTGAGTTAACCGAATCAAATCATTGGAAATCGATGGGTTGGGGGCTGAGCAGAAGCAGATTCCTAGGAATAGGAACCAAGCGCGAAGTTTCTTTCTGGGAGGGAAACACGAGTCCGAATGTCTCCACCACTGTGTCCGCTTTTGTTTTGTTTAACCGAACCCTTTTTTGAGGAGACGGGGAGCTTTCAATGGCAAGATTTTGACAAAAGGGCCAAAAAAAAATTTAATTAGGTGAATGGTCCTTTTTTTTTAAACTAAAAAACATGTTTTTTGATGCAGGTAAGTTGTTTTAGTTTTTTTTTTAAATAATAAAAATGATTGTAGCAGAATAAGGAACCTCAACATGAAAAAAAAAATGAAACCGTTTTGATATCTAAAAAACTTTTTTTTTGTATCAAAAACTGTAAAAAAAAAAGGGTCTATTTACCAAAAAAAATTTTGGCCGGAGGCCCTTTTCAAAAATCTCTCCTTCCAAAGCCCATTAGACCCAAATAAGTTTTCTTTTCGAGAAAACTACATAGAATGACCCTTAAATTGGGTTATTTTTAAAAGTGTCTTTTGTAGATGTTAGATCTATAATGAGAGTTATGTCTATTGTTCTTTATTATAATGAATAATTTGATACAAATTACAAAGAGTTCAAAATTTTGGAATGAAAACAGTAGAAAATTCTACAGAGTTTCTATAAGTCCCCCATTGTAGTGAAGCTGCTGCTACCATTTATAAAGAGTACTGAGTTAGATCATAGCTTCAATTTGATTGAAGGAGTGGGCATAATAGTGCTTGTAATAGTGGGACATGTGTTGATCTTCGATAGGGCATAAACATCTTGTTCTTCTATGTCTAGTTTCTTGGCTCAGCATGTATTTTCTTGTAACTATCAAGTTTTGTACATCGATTCTATCGAATCGACACTTAGCAAATCCACAACAACTAAAAATGTAGATTCACACAAAAAGAAACGAGTACAAACTACAATCGAACTACAACTATCGAATTGATCGATTTATATATTTTATGTTTTATTTCAACTTAGTTCTATTAAATTTGTTAAGTAACTGGAAATAACTACCTTTATTTAAATTTTTTATAAAATGTTTGAGGAAATAAAGTTCCGAATCATTGGAGTTTAAGTTTAAATTTTATTTAATTATCTTAGTCAACTGCCACATCATCACCTCAATTTGAAGGCATGACAGCCACAGTATAAAACTCTCACATGTTACAGTATTTTTTATTCAACTCAAGATTCAACTCACTTCCCAATCACCTTGTTTATTTTTACCCCCTCAAACTTTGGTAAGTATGTCATTTTACTCCATGAATTTTAAAAATTGATATGCGCACCCCTTGAACTTTAAAACATTAACAAAAATGCCAATTGAACTTTAAAACACTAGTAAAAATGCCCTTTTTGTTTCATTCCATCCTCTAAAATTTATTTTTGCCCCTTGAACTTTGGCAACTATGTCACTTGCCCTTTAACTTCAAAAACTGGTATGCAAAATCCCAAACTTTTTTTTTTCTTTTCTAGTTAACAATTATTTACACTTGTCAAAACTCATTCAAGATTCGTGGACAGAGCCAAGACAAAAGGGTACTCTTTTATTGGGATAAAGTTAAGCTTTGAGGAGCACTTGATTTGTGAAGGGGTAAGAATAAAATTTATGAACAAACATAACAAAAAAAGGGGCCTTTTTGTTGGCGTTTTAAAGTTCAAAGGCTATGCACACCAAATTTTAAAGTTTAGAGGATAAGATGAAATAATTACCTAAGTGCGGTACGTTAGGCAAAAATCAACTATTAATTGCAAATTAATCTTATATAAAACGAATTCGTTATTTTCTTTTGAGTGTTTATTTACCTTTAATTGGATTTTGCTTCCCTATTTCCGTATCCCGTAGCCCCACTAAAATTGCACTATCGGTTTTGCATGTAACTCAATGTTTTTAGTACCAGAATATACATGAACGAGTAGAAAATAGAGAACTATTTCGTATGTTTAGTGTTCATAATAAGCAATTGCGTTCTCTTTCACATTCTTCAACGTGGTGTTAGGTTCGAAAAAGACTAATTTGGTTTTGAATCCAACCTGAGGCTAGTTTAACAAAAGCAATTAGTAATTCAATGCTAAATCTCATTCTTCATGTGGTTTAACCCTAAGCTATGTTTGATAGGAAATATAGAAGCATACGGGAAAAAGGACATATAACCTAAGTGAGAAAAATAGAGGGAAAGGAAAAACATCTCCCAACAAAATATAATAATAATAATAATACTAAAATCTGGCTTATTATGTTTGCCCAGAACAACCCTTCCAATATAGTGCTACTTGAACTTTAAAGGACCCTCACCTAATCGAATCCATATTCCATCTTCTCTTCTTTCTGCAACAAAAAAAAAAATAAAAATATATAATATTATAAAACTCTTAAATATTACAATATTCAAACTACGCTTCCAATTTCAGCTGTTTTCCTAAAAACCTATCAAAATCCTTCCGTTAATCCCCACAACCGTTTCCCTTTGCTCCTTTTTTCCTCCCAGCAAGCAAGCTCTAAAGTTGGCATAGATAGTTGGAAAAGCTTCAGCTAGGAAAAGGCTACTGGCCTAGGGCTCTGGGCATTGTTGAACGATCATACTCCACCAAGAGTACAAGAATCTGGCATCACATGTGCAATAAATGGTCTTATCAAAAGGGCAGCGTGCCCTCTCATCAAGCTCCAAGTATTTCCCACCTCCACTCTCTCCATCTGCACATTCATGGTTTTTAGGTTATGCCAATAACTTTCCCCACGTAAAAGTCCACGTCTTGTTCTTATCCTAAAAAAATAACCTGTTTGAACTCAAACATAAAACGTAGCAACTCAAATTTTGTTTAAAACAAATACAGTAAAACTAATTTGAGCTAGCTATGTAATTCAATCTAAAAGATGTTTCATAAAAATAATTTAAACCATTTTTTTAGTTATATACAATATAAAATTTTTATATATTATAATAATAATAATAAAATTTATTACAATGTAAAACTTTCACCTACTATAATAATAATAAAAAAAATAATTATATCATAAAGATAATTGTACCCGCCGCAAAACACTCCATAAGTTTTCAAACATTCTATGAGTTAAATAAACAATTGAAAATCCATACACATGATTGAGAAGAAATTCTCGTGTCCTCAAAACGTCAAAAAACCACAGAACTACTTTCCCACTAATGTTTCGGCTATTTGCAGACAATATTGTTATTGTTGCTGCAACATCGAAACGAAAGGAACAATCGCATACAAAAGCACATCTCAATGGCAATTATAACTATATATCATTGTTTGTAATTAGATAATGTTTGTACACCATAGGTAAAAGGACAAAGAAAAGATTCAGAGTTGGATCATGTGGGCAAAAAAAAAGAACTCGAGATAAGATCAGATCCACTGATGGGAGACGAGATCTATTAGCGTCTAAACAATAGAGACAATACGCATCCAAATGCCCATGAAGTGGGATGAAAACCAGGATGCTACTCTACAACACATTAAACTAACAACTGGAACATATAGGGGAAAAAGGATCAAAAACAAAAATTAAAAACCCAATTTCCAATCAGCATCCATATATGTGCCAATTTCTCCCCCCTTTCTTTTTTTATGTGTAATTTTCCCGAGAAAATAAAACGGAAAATAAAAAAGGACCATTTTTTCAGATCCATCGTAAACAACGCATACTCTATCAGAGGCACAAAGCGGTGGCCCGCAGCTCATCATCGCCGCCAAAAAAATCAGCACCGTCCATCATCGGCTGTGGCGGCAGATTCAAATCGAACGGCAAGATTCTGCGAAACGACGACGTAAGGACGCAATCATCACCGTCGTCGACCACGGATGACGACGAGTCGCAGTCGCTGTGACAATCATCTGGCAAGACGACTTTAACGGGCCGTCGCTGAGGCCGCGGCCTCTCAACCTGGGCCTGGACTGAGACCCTGGGCCCACTGAAAGACTCGACGGTGCTGCTGAGGCTGCTGGAGGTGGGCCGGCTGGCCTGAATCACTTCGATCTTGGAAGAGACCCTCTCGTCGTGAGGGTAGAGATTTGGGACATGAGCGAGCCTCGAATTAGGGTTAGCGTTAGGGTTTGGGAAGTTGGTCTTCGCTTTTGGCCCGCGTAGCGACCAGGCGGCGGCGTCGTAGGCGCGAGCGGCCTCCTCGGCGGAATCGAAGGTGCCGAGCCAGACGCGAGTCTTCTTCCAAGGGTCTCTGATCTCGGCGGCGAATCGGCCCCACGGACGCTTCCGAACACCTCTGAATCGGATTTCTTGAAGCGGCGACTTCGAATCGGCGACGGCGAGAGATAGAGGTGGCTGCTTCTGGTCAATTCGTGTACTCGTTGGATCTGTGGATTTTCCTCCTCGCCGCATGGAGTGCGGAGATTGGAAAAGATGGAGAATCGTTCAGGGGCGGGAAAAAGGGAAAAGATAAGGAATTGGAGATGGTAGATCAGAGATGATGAATGGTGGAGATTTGGAACACGAACTACCACCACCACCTCCTTTAAGGAATCGTTAATCTTGGGTTTTGTTCTCCCTATTTTCTTTTTCCTCTTTTTTTATCTGTGATTTTCCTATCCCTTCTGATATTTTCTTTTCTCTTTCTTTCCCTTTCTCTCTCTTTCACGCACCGGCTGAGAAAGAAAATCCCGGATTCATCACTTCTTGTATGATTTTCCTTCTTTTTCTATTCGCCCTTGTAACCGGGAATTAACTAGTTTTTAATATAATAATAAATATTATTGATGGAATGACCAAATTGCCATTCTCTTATTCATACGCATTCAGCGTGGCATGGGTGAAATGTCGGAATTGATGTCTTCTGTCGATGTTGTTGGGTTTATTGGATATTATCTTTTGGGGCAGCCGTGGAAATGGGGAATTGCTCTTTTTTGTTTTATTTATTTTATTTTTTTAGGATAATTTTTTTAACTTTATATGATATAACTTCGCTATTAATATAACGGAAAAACTAAATCTAAAAAATATATTATTTATGAGACTAAAACCTATAATTTTATAAATAATAAAATTATAACTCTACAAAAATAAAAAAAGATTTTTTTTTAAAGTTAGAAAGGTCTATGCTAGATAATAGTTTTATTTTCTATGGTAGATAATGATCCAAAATCAACATTCAATCTCATTTTACATTGTTCTTGTTACACTTGATTATAACATTTATTCTAAAAATAATTCAAAAATAAACTAGCTGTTAGAAAAAAAAAATTATATATATATATCTTCTTTTAACCATTGCTCCACCCCTGTCGCACTTACGGACCGTACCTCCCAGAATCTAGTGAGCCTAGCTCCATCACGCCTTAGCTTTTGCGAGATTCGACGGGATTTGACGACGACGATGAGGGTGGAGCACCAATCTCTTTCTCATTTTTCTAATTTATTGCCGCTCACGTTCATTGTAAAAGGAGGCCCAAAGAAATAGTTGAACACCATTTTCAATTGATTGTATTAAATAAAACACATAAATCCGAGTAATGTTGTAACGCCCCTATATAGGGGTTAATAGTTTTTAATGAGATAAAATAAAAATCAAAAATAAAAGTAAAACCTTAAAAATAAAGTTGCCCGAGGCTTAAATAAAAACTCTAAATATCAAAAATAAAAATATAATCGATAAATAATCCACATTTAATGTAGCACCTTAAATTTAATATTATAAACTGTCGTCGTCATCATTTTAACCCTCAACACATTGTAATACAGTCACAGAAAGTAACAATTGATGCTTACATTATCATGAAGAACGTTCCCAACAATTGAAGCAGTCCCAATATAATATAGCTACATCACTTCCTCAACTATTTTTCTCGTAGCCACCTCACACTTAGTGAGTCCTGAAAAGATAAAAATATAAGGGAATGAGCGACACTATGCTCAGTAGAGAAAACCATTACTCACCTTTAGGTTTTTATCATTACCACATTAAAGCCTACATGGTTAGTTAATAATTATCATTATCCAGATTATGAGATTTATTATAATCATATTCTGTGGATACCATAGTTAACCATTACCGAGTTTCATACATATACATATATACAAATATTATAGTTCATCATTATTCCTAGGTACACACGTTCAATAGAGTATCACTCAACTCATCGAAACCCAAAATGGCGTGCTTGATCACCCTCTAAAAATTCCAAGGGTGTTCCGGTGAGGGGACATCAAGCCCTGAGTCCTCACCAAGTCGATTCCTGTACAGTGTGTTCTGGGACTTTCAACCCAAGGAAGCGTCATCACCTTCCCCCTATTTTACCTTTTAGGGCATTCATGCCCAAGGACGTAACCGCCGCCTTCTTCATGTCTCACCATTTCTCTATATTAAATCATTAATAATAGAGTCAGTTTTCCTAACCATGCTTCTCAATTTATAACATGTGTCAATTCATTATGTTCCTCGCCGTACAATACAAGACGAGTCCATGTCATAGTTTTATATGTGATACTCATATAATATCAGTTCAACATATATATATATATATATTGTTCGGCAAAACAATCAATTTTAATTCTATAAAAACCTCACAAAAGATGAGTAATAGAATCCCTACCTTTCAAGCTTATCAACAATCTTTTAATCCTGGAATCAATTAACGTTAGCTCCATACTCCCTTGATCCTAAGGCGTGCATAAGGACAATTAAAACTAAAGCACAACATACAACTACATTCATAAATAAATCATGTGTAAACATATCTTACTAGTATGTCATTAAAGCTTTTATGTAAATTTCTTTTGAATACCACAGTAAACAATTTTTGTCTTAACACAATATAAAATGTGAACAAGTAATCTATATGTTTTAGTCCCTAATAAGATTCATCAATCACTTAGGATAATATTGGAAAGGTTGCAAGACATTAAAGAATTAGGTGGTGAGCAAAGATGGGTTCTTGGTTCAGGTTAGCAGCTGGTATACCATAACAAACTGGCAGATTTACTAGTTTCCAATCCGAAAATTGAATAATTCTTAGAAAATAAAATACAACTCCGATTTAGGTTTATGATAGCTCGTTAGAAAGCTTAGGATGCTACTTTTCAAATATGCAAACTAATTCATAAAATTCATTTTAATTTAATCCCAGAATGTCAAGAAATAGCCACTGTCCATAGAGGTATTATAAAGTTTAACAATATAATTTTTTTTTTGTCTAGGACATATACACTTAGACTTTATACATATGCTCCAAAATAGCAACAAACATATACTTAGGTTTAAGAACGCAAATTTAAATAATCCTTTAGTATAAAAGAAAATTTATAAATGAAAAACTAAATTTGTTATTAAGATTCTAACCTCGGATTATGGTTAGTTGGAAGCTTGAAATAGCTTCAAAACAGGTTCATTTACTTCGGTATGACTGAAATTCTTGCTCAAATGGAGGCGATGGTGGCTGATTTTTATGGCTGCCTTGAAGAAGTTCTCTAAGTATTTTGCTTCAACAAAGAAATGAGAAGAAGAGTGTGGGAACCGTGGAAGAAAAAGGAAGAAAAGATGAAGTCTTTGAAGAGAAGTGATAGAAGCAATTATGGAGGAGACATGTTGAAGCATGTTACGGAAGAAATAAAGAAAATGAGGGTCAAGAGTAGTTGGAAAAGATATCCTTATGTCTCATCTAGAGACTTTAACACACATAATGCCAATATAACATTTTTGAGATTTATTAGAAGTTCTAAGGCTTTTTAGTAAACATATTAAATAAATATAAGAGAATTTTAGAAAATTTAAAAATAGATAAAAATAAATATTGTAAAATAAATTTAAATGAAGCAATTTTTTTTTATACACTAAAAATTAATTTAACTACCTTAATACCCGTTAAGAGAATAACGGGTGTCACAAATGTAATGAGGTAAATTATAGGATCACACTTGCCTTTTATTTATTTGTTTATTTTTGCTAACTGAATGCTTCATTCGTAAGAGAACAGTTAAAGACATTAGAGGAAACTTTCATAAACGAAAATCATCACTAAATCCAAAATCTCATGTTAATTCATCAAGAAATTTAACAGAAGGATACATGAATCCATGTGAATGGATATGATCCTTGAATCTTTCGATTCTTGATGTTTCAAGTCAATATGTATGGTTTCTTTGAGGAAAAAGCTATCTTTCTTCTCTAATAATAGGATGTCAAAAAAGAATCATACGTATAACTCAAAAACCATAACATTTTATACATACATTAAATTTGTCTTATTTCTTGTTTGGCCTATCATAAAAATAAAAATCAGACTTTTAGGTTTCCACACATAAATGGGCTCATACTTTATGAAATGCTTTAAAGCTAAAAACTTTATACTTTATTAGATCACTTTAATTAGACGCAATTCTATGATAGTCCATAATATACAATTATCATATATATATGTATGTGTGTGTGTGTGTATGTCTACACAGATCAAATCCAACAATTTCTCACTTGAGCCACATATATACAATACACTGTATAATTGTATATCATAATATAACCGTATGAGCTCAAAATTTGCTATCATTACCAAAAGTATCTTCAATCATATCAATATAGGATCATAGCAGTCTTGTTACATATAACGTAACAAAACCTATCAATGTCACGTATATTAATATAACGAACAACATAGATCAAGTATGGATGTGTAGCAAGAAAATTTCATGTGATGTGATCTTAACATACCTATTTTATACTGATCCAACCTTATTCTTTAGTGAGATCAAATCAGTCATATTCAGAGTGAAAATAAACTATAGATTTTATTTTTGCAGAAAATAACCATAAATGATCCATAAAATATGTCTACAATTGAAAAGCATCTAAAATATAAACTCCCACTAAAATGACATATCCTCAAGAGATACAATACCCATTTGAGCAATGTGCTCATGAAAGACCTTGGATGGTAATCCTTTAGTAAGCGGATCCACAACCATAGAATTTGTCCCAACATGCTCTGTAGACACTAGACGCCTCTGTACTTTTTCTTTAACAACTAGAAACTTAATATTTATGTGCTTCGACTTTGTTGAGCTCCTGTTGTTATTGGAATATAGCACTGCTAACTTATTGTCACAAAATAACTTAAGTGGTCTTTCAATTCCATTCACAATTCGTAGCCCAGCGACAAAATTTCATAGCCATGTCCCATGGTTGGATGCCTCATAACATGCTATAAACTCTTCTGCCATGGTTGAGGAAGCTATTAGTGTTTGCTTTGCACTCTTACAGGAAATAGCTCCTCTAGCTAGCAGGTAGATATAGCCCGATGTGAATCTTCAACTGTCTTGGCATCGGGCAAAATAAAAATCAAAATACCTAATGATCTCCAACTGATCTAATCTCCTATATGTGAGCATGTAATCCTTTGTTCTCTATAAATATCGCGTGACTCGTTTGGCTGCTTTTCAATAATCCATTCCCAGATTCCTTAAGTACCTACCTAGCATCCCAACAATGTATACAATATATGAACGCGTACAAGCCTGAGTATACATTAGATTCTCTACGGCTGATGCATAAGGAATCTTCTGCATCTCTTTAACTTCAAAGTTATTTTTGGGGCATTGATTGAGACTGAACTTATCTCCCTTAGCAACAGGGGTGTCACCTGCTTTACAATCCTATATGCTAAGTCTCTTAAGTACCTTTTCGATATAGCACTTTTGTGATTAATCCAAGTATACCACGAGAGTGATCCTGATGTATTTGTATACCTAATACAAAAGAGGCATCCCTAAGATCTTTCATCTCAAATTTCTTTGCTAGAAATCTCTTAGTTTTGTGCAATAAGCCTATATCGTTATTGGCAAGCAATATGTCATCAATATAAAAAACTAGAAAAATATGCTTACTTCCATTGAGCTTGTGGTATATACAATCATCAACTACATTCATCTCAAAACTGAACGAGATTATAACTTAATGAATTTTATAATACTATTAATGGGAAGCTTGCTTAAGCCTATAGATAGATTTCTTCAGTTTGCAAACTATTTGCTTTGAGTCTCCAGACACAAAGCTTTTTGGCTGCAACAGATAAATTGTCTCATCAATGTCACCATTGAGAAACACAGTCTTTACATCTATCTGGTGTAACTTAAGGTCAAAATGTGCCACTAATACCATTATTATCCTTAAAAGGTCTTCGATGAAACCGGGGAAAAAGTTTCTTTATAGTCAATACTGTATGCTAAGTCTGCATCTCTTTAACTTCAAAGTTATTTTTGGGGCATCGATTGAGACTGAACTTGTCTCCCTTAGCAACAGGGGTGTCACCTGCTTTACAATCATGTATGCTAAGTCTCTTAAGTACCTTCTCGATATAGCACTTTTGTGATTAATCCAAGTACACCACGAGAGCGATCCTGATGTATTTGTATACCTAATACAAAAGAGGCGTCCCTCTTTCATCTCAAATTTCTTTGCTAGAAATCTCTTAGTTTTGTGCAATAAGCCTATATCGTTATTGGTAAGCAATATGTCATCGATATAAAAAACTAGAAAAATATGCTTACTTCTATTGAGCTTGTGGTATATACAATCATCAACTACATTCATCTCAAAAGTGAACGAGATTATAACTTGATGAAATTTATAATACTATTGATGGGAAGCTTGCTTAAGCCTATAGATAGATTTTTTCAGTTTGCAAACTATTTACTTTGAGTCTCCAGACACAAAGCTTTTTGGCTGCAACAGATAAATCGTCTCATCAATGTCACCATTGAGAAACACAGTCTTTACATCTATCTGGTGTAACTTAAGGTCAAAATGCGTCACTAATGTCATTATTATCCTTAAAAGGTCTTCGATGAAACCGGAGAAAAAGTCTCTTTATAGTCAATACCTTCCTTTTGAGTAAAGCCCTTTGCAACAAGACGTGCCTTATATCTCTCTACATTGCCTTTTGAATCCCTCTTGATCTTAAATATCTATTTACAACCAATGGGTTTCACTTCTTTAGGTAACAGGACAAATCCCAAACATCATTGTCTTTCATGGACTCCATCTCCTTATTCATGGCATCAACCCACTTTTTAGAGTTAGAACTTCACATAGCTTGATGGAAACTAATTGGATCATCCTCCACCACTCCAATGTCAACCTCATGTTCTAGGAAAAATATGTTATAATCATCAAGAATTATACTTCTCCTTTCTCTAGTAGATCTTTTTAATCGCATTGGCTCTAGAGGCTATTGAGTTTGTTCTTTTGGAACAATTTCCTGATTTTGAACAGAAGGTTCTTCGATATTGTCTTGATCCAGAATTGCTTCTTAAACAATGTCATGAAAAGAAGCCTGACCAAGATCATTGTCAATAATAATTGGAGGAATAGTGACATATTCCTCTTCAAATACAATATTTCTAATCCCATCTCCGCTCGTAAACTCAATATCCTCAAAGAACTAAGTAGTTCCTGTCTTGAAAATTGACTTAGCTATGGGATCATAAAATTTGTAACCCCTTGATCTCTCAGAATATCCAATAAAATAGCAATTGACAATTCTCAAGTCCAATTTCTTTTAATTTGACCTATAAGTCCTTACCTCAGCTAGACAACCCCAAATGTGCAAGTGCTTCAAACTAGTTTTCTTGCCTGTCCAAAGCTCATAAGGGGTTTTGGCAGTTGCTTTAGTTAGAACTCTGTTGAGTATGGTGATCCCGTCATGTTGTTTTGTGGGACGATACCACACTCCTCTAGGAACTTAGTAAATGGTCTTGGACGTTGTTCACCTGATCCGTCATATCTGCCATAGTATTCTCCACCACTGTCAAATCTGACTGCTTTAATCCTTTTGCTAAATTAGCTCTCAACTTTAGCCTTATAATTCTTGAACACAGCCAGTCACTAAGACTTCTCGTGAATGAGATACAGGTAGCCATATTGTGAGAAATTGTTTATAAACATAATGAAATATTGTTGACCATTCCAAGAAGCCTTAGGGAATGGCCCACAAATATCCATATAAATTAGTTATAAGATGTTTGAGGTTCTGTTGGCACCTAATCTCCTCCTTATGTTTGTATGTTTCCATTTTATGCAATTAATACAAATTTTAAAATTTGTAAAATCAAGGGGATCAAGAATCCCATCGGATACAAGTCTCTCAATTTTCTACTTGGAGATATGACCTAATCTCTTACGCCATAATGAAGTGAAATTCTGATTAGTTAATTTTGCTTTACACCACGTGTATTTATATGCAAAGTTTCATTAAATAAGACAATCATATCAAGCAAATAAAGGTTATCATAAATAAATAAAGAACCAGAACCAATAACTTTTGAATTTTGAAAAAGACTAAATTGACTATTTTCAAATGAACAAGAATAACTAAATTTGTCCAGTGTAGAAATAGAAACCAAATTTCGTCTAAATGATAGTGCAACATAAGTCTCATTCAAATCCAAATAAAATCCAATCCTTAATAATAACCTAAATGTTCATATTGCCTCAACTTCTACTAGCTTGCCATCACCTACATAGATGTATTTTTTACCGTCACTTGGTTTTCGGCAGCTCAGGCAACCCTACATAAACACACTTATGTGAGTAGTAGCATCAGAATCTATCCACCAAGTATGTCTTAGTACCAAAGTTAAATTAACATCATAACAGACTAGATTGACAAGTGTACTTTTCTTTGCACGCCAGGTGTGACAGTTGGTACATTGCTTCTTCTTGTGTCCAGCACCTCCGTAGAAGAAACAAGCAAATTCATCACCTTATCCCTTCCGTTGTTCTTTTGTGGTGTGGCACTTACAGCTTCCTTATTCTTCTTTCTTTTCTTATTCTTTTCTTTAGAGGTTATAGCCAAATGAGCACTTTTTGCCTTCTCTTGCCTTAGCCTTTCCTCTTCTTGTACACAATATAAGATGAGCTCATTAAGGGACCATTTGTCCTTTTGACAGTTGTAGCTCACCTTAATTGACTCAACTGTATAGGAAGAAATATCAAAACTAAATGCACGAGCAAGTCCTCAGATAGTTCTAACTTGATTGCCTTCAGTTTTGAAGTAAGATGAGACATCTCCATGATGTACTCCCTTATGTTCTCTTTTCCTTTATACCTTAATGAAATAAGGTTTTCCAAAAGTGTACTTGTTTTAGCCTTTTCGTTTTGGGCAAACCTCTTCTCAATTTCCTCAAGGAAACCTTTGGTTGTAGTAACCTTTTCAAACATAGTGTCCTTGAAAGCTTCCAGAATAGCACGCTTCATGATCATAAGGCTCATGCAATTCGAACAGTCCCACGTTTCCATCCCTCTTATCATTAGAGGAACTGTTATCCAAAAAGTCAGCAGGCTGTTCAACCTTCGACGCAAGGTCCAGATCCATGACACCAAGAACAATCACAATGTTTTCTTGCCATGCCTTGAAGTTTGTGCTATTAAGCATGGGAATCAAATTGATGTTAGTAGAAATAATAGAATCAGAAATTGCAACTAAACAAGAGCAAAACAACAAAACAACAAGCCAACAAGCTCACATAAGTTCCA
The DNA here is from genome assembly GCA_025403435.1 of Artocarpus heterophyllus. NCBI lineage: Eukaryota > Viridiplantae > Streptophyta > Magnoliopsida > Rosales > Moraceae > Artocarpus > Artocarpus heterophyllus. The sequence continues at coordinate 29,201,656 of CM046347.1, forward strand.
TATCATACTTTAATAAACTCAAATAATGATAGAGTCCATGACAAGATACCTAGTACAACATTAATATTTAGTTTTTGGACAGAAATATATACTTGTAAGTAGTACTCTTGGTGTAGTAATCAAACACTGATAATAAGAATATGTCAAATAATAAGTCTTCCTTTTGGCTGATTTATTGTTCATATGTAGAAAAAAAAAACAATCATTACGTGTTTATTATCATAGGTGTACATGCAATTTTGTCAAATATTAGCCTTCATTTGGGTCAGTCAATATTCACATAAGTTGCATGGATACAATCGTTTATATTCTAAAATAAATTAATTTCCAAAAGAGATGCCACTTTGGTGACATGTTGCTTCAATTAATTCATCTCAAAATACATATAAAATACCGATATTTGAATTTAAAATTGCACTAAAAAATAACCAAAATTAAAATTAAAAAAAAAATTTGACCAAAGTCAATGATCAAAGTCAGTCATTAGAGTCAAACCGGGTTGGCTCCTTGTGGGTCAGGTATTGTATGGATGGATTAACCCTATCCAGTTCTGTATCCCAACCTAATGACCCAAACCCAATGGTCCATTATTTGACCCAACATTTAAAACCAACCCAAAAATAGACTCAAACCCAATTTCTTCTTACAATAGCTTATAGGCTTAACAAATCTTAGGCCGAATTGAAATAAACTTGATTTGGTAAACGAGTGTAATCCAACATACTCTAAAAGACGGTTTTGCAAATCTTAAACTGTTTTGCATTAGTTTTTTTTTTTTTTTCAATTCTTCTCTTCTCGGTAGCAATGGCTGCCGTAAAACTACTTACGAAAAAAAAGAAAAGAAGAAAACTGAATGCATATAACTAAATTTGAACATGAATATGCATATATATATATATATATATAACAAAATAATTTTTTTTAATTCGTCTTTTCGGCAGATGTGTCGTGTAACAATCAAAAGAAAAGAAAAAAAATTCTTGCAAACTGTATCATAAACAACCGAATACATGTACTCTGAACCCTTGAACAAAATTGAAATTTCACAAACATACACTCAATCGAAAAATGCATCATATATTCCGAATCCAATTGTATATATGCGTTTTATATTTAATTGTATATATGCACATGAAATTTTAGTCAACAAATGCCAAATATGTATAATCATGAACCCAATCCTTATTCAACAAACCAAACAACCATAATCCTTATTCAATCAAAAATTTTATAAAAAGTATTTCTCAATGGTTCAACATGAAAAAATTTTGATGCCACTTGTTTGAGGAAACTTTTATAGATAAAAAACATCATCAAATCTAAAATCTCATGTTAATTCATCAAGAAATTTAGCGGAAGCATACTCGAATCCATGTGAACAAATGTAATTCTTAAATCTTTCAGTTCTTGATCTTCTGAGTCAGTGCATATGGTTTCTTTGAGAAGAAGTCCCCTCTTTTTTCTAATGATAGGATGCCAAAAAAGAATCTTACGTATGACTCAGAGAATATAACATTTTATAAATATATTAAATTTGTCTCATCTTTATTTTGGTCTACCATAAAAATAAAAATTAGACTTTTAAGTTTCTACATATAAATGACCTATATTTTATGAGATACTTTAAAGCCTAAAACTTTAGGCTCAATCTTATAATAACCTATAATATATAATTATTTATATATATATATATATATATATGTATGTATGCCTACGGATCAAATCCAACAAAAAGGCATACAAAGGAGAAAGTCAAGCCCTAGGTTGGTCCAAAAACTCAAACAGAAGCTATAGCCAAAGAACTACAAAAGTAAAGACTAACAAATGAGGAATAAATGATAATTAGCCCAAATTTTTGTTTGTTTCTCTTCATATATTTATAGATCTGAGACTTATTTGTCTCTTTCTCTCACTTCCTTAAGGTTTTGTTTGTTAGATCTTCAATAGGCTCTGTAATTCGATCGATGAAGCTCTGGTATCGTGTTCAGATCTTCGAGACTAAGAGGATGCGAATCTATGCACTTCTGTCGCCAGCAAGAGCTCCTCATGTGTGACCATTGGAGTCTAGAGCATAAGGATTGGGGAGAGAACATCATGAAGCTGTTTGCTAACCTAAACCTTCCCTCTCCATGAGAGCAGAAATCCAGATCTGGGTGTTATAAGTAGGGCCGAGTTGGCTCTTCGGTGGCAACTCTTTGGTGGTGGTAGAAGGATAAGCACAAATAGGGTTTTTTCTTTCTTTTTTTTTTTTTTTTTTAAATGAGGAGAGAGAGGTATCAAAGGGAGGAAAAAATGGGGAGTAAAATAACCAACAACCCTCACTATTTTTTAAACTTTGAAATAACTCCCCTGTAACTATTGGACCAAACTCTAACGTCCAAACAAACATTCTCCACCCGTGGATAATATTACTACCTTCCATTATAGTTTTTGGCCTTTTTGTAATATATATATATATATATATATATATATATATATATATATATATATTGTAATAAATGGATCAACTTTTAAACCTTTAAAAAGTAAAAATAACCTATTTACCAACATATAATAAACAATAGGTAGTGTTGCAAGAACGGGCCGGGCCGGCCCGGCCCGGCCCGTTCTCCTTAGGCCCACGTGGCCCGCGGGCCGGGCCGGGCCGGCCCATGAATTTCGTGGGCCGGGCCGGGCCGGCCCATATTAAAAATAACTTGGCCCGGCCCGGCCCGCGGGCTAGTTTTATATGGGCCGTGCCGGGCCGTGCCGTGGGCCGTGCCGGGCCGTGCCGTGGGCCGTGTCGGGCCGTGCCGTGGGTCGTGCCGGGCCATGCCGTGGGCCTTAAATAGGCCGGCCCATCTTGGCTCATCATGGGTTTAAATGGGCCAGCCCATCTAAGTATGTAATTTTTAATTTTTTAATTTTTTAATTTTTAAACAAGTTAATAAATATAAAAGTTTGAATAGTTAAGATAAATATAAAAAAGGATATTTTATTTACGATTGCCTCATTAAAAACCTTTCCAAGGAAAACCCAGTGGGACAAAACCTTGGTAAGGAAAAAAGAGTACAATCGGGATAATTATACATTAGATGTTTACAAAATTACTAAAAACATAAAAAAAACATAAAAAAAATATTGTTCATAATTAATTACAACGTATTACTCCCAGTGGGAGTATCAGAAATGTCCAAATTTTCAAAGTCATCAACCCAATCATCTTGAACTTCTTGGCTTCTTCTACGAGCATCCTCCCAATCTTTGACGCACATTACTGCTTCTAGAATATCGTCACTCATACGTGCACGCCGTTCATCAAGTACTCTACCACTGCAACTAAATACTTGTTCACTTGCAACTGTGGATACTGGTATGGTTAGTATATCACAAGCCATTTTAGAGAGCACAGGAAAAGTTCTTGACTGTGATCTCCAAAATGACAAAAGATCAAACTTATTGAAATCATGACCACCACCTTGCTCATTGAAAATAAATGCTGCAAAATTTGTTTCCAGATAATTTTCCAATTCACTGCGTGTTGAAGATGTAGACGATGCACCGAAACCAAATCCTGTGTAGCTAATCATACTTGCCCATGAAGAACCATGTGGAACAGAAGTAGTATTTGCTAAAGGTGTAGGGGATATTGTTTGGCATCCTCCATATTTTTCATTATATGCAGTAAATATGTTGTTAACTTTTGCTTGCACATTTTGAATGGTTATGATGTCAAAATGCACCCTTAATTTTTCCCCTATACCCTTAAGCAAATATTCAACACCAGCTAATTTAACTCTCGGATCCAATACAGCAGCTATGCAATACAACGGTGGAACACGCTCCCAATATTTTTTGAATTTTTGCTCCATGAACTCAACAGATTCCTTAAACATGTCAAAATCTCTATGCATATCGAAGGTTGCAGCAATGTCGTACAACTTATGTAATGCATGAGGAGAGGTAGGATAGTACACACCTGAGAGTTGGAGAGTGGCTTCATAAAAAACCTTTAAGAAATTGTAAAAGCATGAAGCAATTTGCCAATCAAATTCTTGAAGCAGCTCAGTTGGATTCTTCAAGTTGTAATACGCGGTTATGACCTCTTTGTATGGTAGGCATGCATTCAGCATCAAATATGTTGAATTCCACCGGTGTCCTATGTCAGTTGGAAGTTTTCTGGGTTTCATGCTTGCTCTTTTGCAAAGCTTAGCAAACTCTTCAATTCGAGAGCCAGAACTTGCTATGTAACCCAAGGCCGTTCGAATATTTTCCAAATAACCTTGAAAAAATTTCATGCCATCTTGAACACACAAGTTAATAATATGACAAGCACATCTTTGGTGAAAAAGTGTTTCGCCATGTTGTGGTCTCAATGTTGTTTTGAAAAGGTTAATAGCAGCAGTATTAGCAGATGCATTATCAAATGTGATGCTCAAAACCTTTTCTTTAATGCCATAAAAATCAAAAACTTCCATGATGACATCATGAATGGCCTTGGCATCATGCGGATAAGGCATTGGTCGAAAAGCAATTAATCTTTTTTGAAAAGACCAATCTTTATCCACATAATGTGCAGTTACACAGATATAACTAGTTTTGGTACGACCTTCCCACAAATCAGATGTGCATGCAACAGATGCAGTGAATGAATTAAATTCAGTTACTAACTTTCCTCTCATTGAATAAAAAACTTTCATGGTGTCAGCTCTTGTGGTAGTTCTTGAAACACGCCTATATTGTGGATTATAGGCATTTTGAATGTACTCCTCAAAGGCTGGATCATCAGCAAGACTAATTGGTTGTTGAGCACTAGCCAAATATCTAGCATGCCATTCTCTTGCTCTTTGTTGGTCATATGACCAATTGGTAACACTACCATCGGGGCTAAATTGAAGTGTTTGTTGACGGCAATCAACACCACCTACACCATGCTTAGCTTCGCATTTTTTGCGATGCCTCTCTAAGTGACCAGTGCCAGAAGAGGATTTACCTGTGTAGTCTTGTTTGCATACTTTGCAAATTGCGCGCTCTTCTGTTGCACCATGCTCGTTTGTACGTGTTACGAGATCAAAGTAATTCCAAACTGGTGAAGTTCGTTGAATTTTCCTTTTGCCCTTACGAGTGACTTCAGAGGAGCCATCAACTTGAGATAGCAAGTCAACTCCAATTTCTTCCGGTGGATCATTAAATTGTTCTTCTTCGTTGATCACCAAATGTGAAATGTTGGCTCTCCCTCTAGGTGATGATGCCATAGCTTCAATAAAAAATAACAATAAATTAACGTAACATAAAAATTAAATAAAATAATTACACAATAAAATTAACTTATAACAATACAAAATTAATGAACAATAAATGAAATAAATTATACCTTCAAGTTTTTTTTCCTTTCTGAAGAACTCTAAGTAATCTAAAAAACAAGACAATACATAAGATCTTAGAAGTTTGTTGAATGAGTATCTCTGTGAATGTTCTACATTTATTTATAGGTAAAAAAGTTTATTTTTTTATTTTTTTTATTTTTAAATCTTTTTTTTTAATTTTTTTTCTTTCAAGTGTAACTTGATTAGACAATTCGCTGAAGACTTAACGTCTCAGCTTTGCACATTGCAGGCCTTCCTTCTGAGCCTCTATGTTAGGCCTGCCCCTTTATAATTGCATAGGGGAATCTAATGCCATGTTCACTCACGGGTGAATATGACATGCATAAATTATATAATATTTAATTCTTATATGTATTAAATAATATATATATTAAATGTATAGTATTTTGATGTGATAATACATGACCTATAGACTTAAAATCTGATTCTTAGCTTTGCTTCTCCAAAGCAAAGCATGTCTTATATAAAAAACCTAAACTGCCCCTATGTAAAATAAACTTGCATATAAAATTTTTGCCCAGGGGGCTCCGCCCCCTACAACCCCCGGGAGGGGGGTTTACCACCCCCCTTCCAACCCCCACGTCGACCTTACCGCGAAGGTCGATCCGCGTACAACCTCTGCGTAGGGGTAATCTACGTCAGGGTAATAATTAAGCTCCACACATACTAACAATGCCTACAAGAAAAAAATTTTAAAAATGCAAAGAAAAGAAAAAGAGCTTGTCAGGCCTATTGCAATGTGATGTGTTCAATATGGTATGTATATATATTATATAATATTTAATTCTTACATGTATTAAATAATATATATATTAAATGTATAGTATTTTGATGTGATAATACATAACCTACAGATTCAGCATCTGATTCTCAACTTTACTTCTCAAAAGCAAAGCATGCCTACAAGGAAAAAATAAAAAAATAAAAAAAAATGAAAAGAGAAGAAAAAGAACTTGGCAGACGTATTGTGATGTGATTGCATTGGGAAAATCTCATGGCATGTTCAATTATTCATTCACGGGTGAATATGGCATGTATATATATTATATAATATTTAATTCTTACATGTATTAAATAATATATATATTAAATGTATAGTATTTTGATGTGATAATACATAACCTACAGATTCAGCATCTGATTCTCAACTTTACTTCTCAAAAGCAAAGCATGCCTACAAGGAAAAAATAAAAAAATAAAAAAAAATGAAAAGAGAAGAAAAAGAACTTGGCAGACGTATTGTGATGTGATTGCATTGGGAAAATCTCATGGCATGTTCAATTATTCATTCACGGGTGAATATGGCATGTATATATATTATATAATATTTAATTCTTATATGAATTAAACAATATATATATTAAATGTATAGTCTTTTGATGTGACAATACATGACTTACAATGAGCCTTACATGACTTATTTGGAGAAGGCCATACTCAGCCATGTTCACCCGTGAATGAACATGAAAAAATATATCTATATATATATATATATATATATATATGAAATTGGCCCACAATGGGCCTAGATGGGCCAGCCCAACTTGGGCCGGTGGGCTGGCCCATTATGGGCTGGGATGGGCCGGCCCATTGTGGGCCTAGATGGGCCGGCCCAACCTGGGCCGGTGGGCCGGCCCATTGTGGGCCTAGACGGGCCGGGCCGGGCCGGCCCGGGCCCAGCCCGGCCCATGATTTTCCATGGGCCGTGCCGGGCCGGCCCATGGGCCAACATATATAGGCCCGGCCCAGCCCACAAGTATTTATGGGCCGTGCCGGGCCGTGAACAGTGTCGGGCCGTGCCGGCCCGGCCTATCACTGTATCAGGACGGGCTCGGGCCGGCCCACGGGCCCCGGCCCATTGTTGCATCTCTAACAATAGGCCACATTTTAGCCTTTGATTTTCCTCATCATCCTATTCGTTGTTCTAAATGGGAATCAACAAATGTAAAAAAAAAAAATATATATATATATATATATACAGGGAAATGAACAAATTGCCACTCTTCTTTACATGCATTAACGTGGTATTGGTGAAATTTTGGCAATTGATGTGTTTGAGAGAGTGATTTGAAACATAAAGTTTTAAACTGCAAAAATAAAGAGCTCTTATATGTTATAATGTAAAGTAAAAATATGCTAATTTAGGATATTTGGGAAGAATAGTTAGAACCAATTTTAGTTAAAAATATTGTAGCATGTAATAACTTTACACTGTAGCAACTTTTTTACTTTTTATTATAGCCATTGAGAGTTTTATATTGTTCTGAGTTAGAACCAATTAGAACCAATTGGTTCTAACTCAAAGCTAAATATCCTAAGCTCTCATATGTTACGGTATACGGTGTAAAGTAAAAATATGTTTAAGGTAAAGCTTCATATACTATAGTATATGGTTTAAACTTTAGAATTAAAACTCTTCTCTTAAATACCTTAATTATATATTAGTTATTATGTTTTTACGTAGTCCGAAGTGGAAACGTGGAATCCCATTTAAAATCAACAATAGTGCATTTTTTTATCAATTAAGCTTTTGGTTGGCCAAAAAAAAAGTTGTGCAGTATTTTTTTCTCTCAAAAATGGGTGATATTATTTTGGAATAAGTGAGGAAGCAAAAATTATTAAGGATCTTTCCCCTGTTTTTGGCTTGGAATATTTTGTTTTTTCTCCTTGTATTATTTTCTTTGCGTCCCCCTATAGTTAGAATTTACTATGCCAATTATACAATATATTTATATAGAGAGAGAGTTTTGTGAAGAGTTAAAATGAAAATTTTGATTAACTTCTTAGTTGTAAAATCCCGTAGCTGCTCGTGAAGAAAAATAAGAGAGTTTTGTTGAAGTGCACAAAAATAAGAGAGTTTTGTTGAAGTGCATATAAATAAGAGAAATATATTGTTTTTAGATTTTAGATGTCTTGCTTTTTTGGTTTGTTAGACGAAAAGTACTAGCAGCACTCTCTTTTATATTTTTCTGTATTTACTGTTTAACACGTGGAATTCATTATCATATTTTCTATTTAAATAATAATTTAACATGTGAGTGGAGTTCATTTGTTAGACTCTAAATGCAAAAAGTGTAAAAAACAGTGAAAGATAGAGTATTGTTAACATTTCTCTTACTAGAGAAGTAAATGCTAAAAACTGCAACAACTTTTCGAAAACTTTTCCTTTCTCCTTTAAAATTTTGGTGAGACTCAGTTATGCTTAAATGAAGCACAATAGACATTTGTATGAGCATCAATGATGCTTGTATTAGGAGGGATTGTTATCCTCACATGAGACGAGGTTGGTGTAAGAGAGATTTTAATATATCTCTCATGTGTTATAAAATCAAAGACACAAAAAAATATAAAAATACACATCTTTTTAGTGTATTTGAAGTTAGTGAGTGCCTCGTGGTGCTAGGATGTACAAAACACGGTTTTGAGGTAGAGAACCCAGTGCCTCGGCCTGGGTGTCTAGCGTTGGGCACCGACTAGTCCAAGTGCTAGCACCGTAGCGCCCCTAGAAATGTTGATTTCAAATAGTTGTATCACTTGAGTTGTTCCGAATCAATATGTTTATCAGTTGTATATTTTCATACAAACCTGAATGTTTATTATCAATGAAAATATTCTTTGTAATAGATACAGTACATCATGCAAAGGATATCTTTACATGAAAGGATAAATTTATGTGAAAGGTTGCATGTATTGTATTGGTTGTGTTCATTCATAAAATGGCACTCTTACGTTCTAATAAATTTTCAGAAATTTATAGGTTTCATATATTGTTCTAAAACACAATATTATTGTTAGATATTGTATTCAAAGGTTTGTTGTATCTTGGGGATAATTTGCTCCTTGTTAGCAAACTTTATAGTGAGTGCAAATAAAACTTTGAAGGAAAGTATTCATTATACGTCACAAACCCATCTTCCTATCATTTTTCAAAATATCACATTTTTATTAGTTGGGTGTACCACGTAAGTAAATTGACGTGGTTCACTCGCTCTACTGAATAATTCCTAGAAATGGTGAGCTTAAGAGAGAATTCGAATTTTTTGTCCAATAGAGAATTTTGGTATTGAATTAAGAGAGAGTGAGAAAAATATCATATTTTTAAAACTTTTTGAAGTAAATAATAGGTTTGGAAAAAATTTAATAGTAAATAACAGATTTACGGTACAAATAATTTATTTACTATGTAAATGAAAATTACACACTGTAAATAAGAGGGTTAATAAATTATTTACATATTAAATCTATTTCCTGTATAAATAAGAATTATTTACATTATAAATAAGAAGGTGAATAAATTATTTAGTATAAAATTATTATTTATTATAAATATTTTCAAAACTTTTTTTTACTGCAATTAATTTTAAAAAGTAATATTTACAACAATTTCTCTTAAATTAATACCACTTAAAGGTGTTATATAACTTTTTTTTTTAACTGTTGTTATTGTTATTGTACTCTATAATTTTTTTTGCTCCTTTTGATCCACACTATTTTTCCTAGCTAAAAAAACTAACATATCCTTAAATAATATATATTTGTTTAACCATGACCTAATATACTTGAGAACATTGAAGTCTTTATATTCATTAAAAATAGTATGTTTCAAACTTTCTCGTAGAAGTGAAAAATTGAAAAGCAATTCCACTAGAGTGGTATTTCTCAAATTGACCCATAGCGTAAAGGCTCATTGAGTTTGCATTGAATTTGCATTGAATTTCTACCCGACCAGCATCCTTTTTAATTTTTATTTACAAGATTTTCATTAATATCGTGGGGTCTACTAACTTGCTTTTCTGGTGGATAAATCACACCCCCCATGTGCGTCGCTTAGTCTCCATGTAGATCTTATGTGACTTGTTTGTGTAGGTCTCACCAAGAACAAAACCGTCTTGCGCACCCAGGGTGTGCAACTTATGTGACTCTTTTGACTCCCTCAATCTGCAGAGCCGTCAATGAGCCTTTGGAACCTCCATGTTTCTGTGATCCTTCAGCTCCCTGGCCTTGCTTAGTCGGAAGTGAGATGTTAAAAACTCTTGGAACCAAACCATCAACAATTGTGCTCCTTGCCCTTTTGTTGTCGATGTGTATCCGACCATAAGTTTTCGATTTTTTTCATGGGTGCATTGGACCGTCACCGTATCGGTGACGAAGTCACCAAAGGCCCCTCAACTTTTGTTTATTTATAATCATATGTATTTGTATTAGATTTATCTAAATCGACCCAAAATTAATTAATTAATTTTTTTCCCTCAAAATTGAAAAATGTTACATTAAATCAAAGTCAAGTTTATGTCTCTAAGAATACAAAATCTTTTCCCCCTCAATAAGAGTTTCCATTATATTTTGAAGTAAGTTTCTTTTGAATTTTTTTTTCTTGATTTTTTCTCCATAGTCTACGTAATCTTTTTCTAAAAAATAAGGCATACACAATAAATTTTTTAATAGAAGGCATAAGGAAAGTAGAACATTCTAACAAAGTAATCAAATTTTATATAATTGTGACATGTTTGTAGCATTTTATTTCTTTTGTTTTTGTTTGACATTCTACTTGATCTGATTTACTTATTGTACAAAAAATAGAATTCTTTTCTCTAGCATTTAATAAAAATTCATTGAATGTAGGGTAGTTTTAGAAAGGGAAGAAATTAGTTTTTTGTAAAGCAGTAATGTTCCGTTTGATAAGAAATAAAGAAAATGGGAAGGAAAAGAAAACTATCAAGGAAAGAAATTTGCAAGGAAAGAAAAGATTTTGCCTTTATTTATTTGGTATGTGAAGGTGAAGAGAAAATGATTATATCTTCTCTTGTTTGATATTGCAAGAAAAAACTAAAGAATTGAAAAAAACTACTATTAATACAATTACCGTTTTGCCCAAATATTATTTAGCTATTTCCTTAATTTCGTACTCAAATTTTTTGTTGAAATTTTGATGGAAAAGGACAAATTGGTAACTTCACTTTTTTTGCATTGTTGTCAAACTTTTCTCTTACAAAATCCATCCATATTTAGAGAAATCAATTTTGGTGGGACCATGCCGTTTCTTCCACCTATGTTTCTTTTCTATTTTAATTTCTTTTCTACCAAATACCCTATTATATCAATTTTCATCCCAAAATCCTTCTAATGTTTCCTTTCCCTCCACTTTTCACTCATACCAATCAAAGTAAAAAAAATGGACATGTATTTTGTTCTAGTGACTAGTTCTTGAGATCAAAAAGTATTGGTGATCTTGCTTAAAAAATGATATAGAAAAATTTATATCTTATGATTTACCCGATCTTGGTATTCGTAGTTATACTTGTTTGTTGTTGTTGTTGTTGTTATTCGGGATAGACATTTTTTAATATTAACTTTTATTAAAAATTAATTGTACAATCGAATCTAGAATAAATGTATATGTGTTAAAGTGCTTTGTCAACATTTTCTATTTGTTTATCTTATTGATTAATGGATGAATGAGGGAATCAAGGTTTGTTGCGCCATTTTTCTACCCCTTTGGTTGTCTCCCAATTAAATTTTGATACCTGAGTGAATTGCTTAAGTACTTTTAATAATTTAGGTCCTATTTATGTGTTTAGGTTGTTGATTTAAATGATATGTCGAATGATGTGTCGAATAAGTAGTAGGGAGTAAGGAGGACAACCAAGAGGCCAAGAAAATGGAATAACAAATCTGGACTCTGAATGATAGTTCATTTACGTACATTGAGGGAAAAAAATCTTCAATGTTCCTAACTATAAAACTATTATGCAACATTTTAGGGCATAAAAACCTATCGAGAACCATCGTAGTTTTAATACGTACTTATTTTGAAACTTTTGCTATAGTTATTAGCCCTTTGATCGAAATTTCTAGCTTTGTCACTATCCCGTTGCTCCCTAATTAGCCATTTTGCTAGACAATTGTGAACAGAATGTCCTATTCATATTTGAGCTCTTCCCACAGGCGTTTTCCTCTAGATCCCAATTGGAGACGAGCGGACAGCATAGCGGCTTTGTAACATCAAGCTTGACTCGAACCCCCTTTACGTTGCTAATACATCGACCGATATGCAAATCTCTCTTTTCTTCCTTATTCGTTCTCCGTTCCTCTGATCATACTTGAGGGTAGTATGCTGCGGACTTGCGCGCGGAAGTTGGCAAAGAAGTACTCCTCTCCTTGGCTTTCTGCATCATCCATCTCTCCAGTTCAACCACTTTGTTCTTCACCACAACATTGGCGAATACACCCCTAATGCTCTACTCTTCAGAAACCTTCCACAAGCTTCTCATCCAATCGTAGAATGTTCTCTTATTGTAGGGACGCCTAGTGAGAGAAGACTGGTTTTGACTGCTTCTTTGCGTTGCTCCACTACCTCACCATAAACTTCAATCACGTCAACCTCGTATGAAGCGAGTGGAAAGGTGGATTTCTTCCTTTATTCAAGGTAAATACAATCTATAACCACATTATATCATGTCATTTAACAGACTCAAATAAAAAACGATGTAAAAATTAATTAGAAGGCATTTCAAATTTTACAATGACATGATGTTATGGTTAGATAATCACCTTTAGGATAACAAATTTGAACAGGGGATACAAGTCCTCTTAAAGAGTTTTTTTTTTTTTTTTAACATGAATGTCAAAAATGTTCAAAATGTCGTTTCAACTATAACCTGTAAGTTTAATAAGACTTAATGTGTAAGCATCTGGTCAAAATTTCTCAAACCCAACCATCATTCAAAACAAAAACCAGCAAACTGTAGTCTGTAAATATACTCATGAAATTTACTATCAAAGAAGAAAGGGGTTAAATATCCCAAGATGAAGCAGTTGTGGGGTGGGGTGGGGGTGCTGCGAAAAAAGAATCTAACAATTTTCCACCTGCATATTATTCATCACAAAAAAAAAAAAAAATGCCTTCCATCTCCCCTAGATTTTTCTCTCATCAAATTGATTTCAAACAAGCTATTAACTCAGAACCGCAGGGGAAAACGGGGGACAGAAGGTACATGCAAAAGATGTTCCCTTCAAAGATACTAATTCAAAGGACATGCACAGAAAGGAAAACAAATAGAAACAAAAAGTCTTCAGCCGGATTGATCCTCAGAAGCTTCTGAAGAAGGAGGCGAGTGTACCAAAGAACCAGCTTGTTTAGCTGAATCTTCCGATAGCCTTGTTTCCGAATTCTGACTTTTGTTGCTCAATGGTTTTTGCACCATATCAAAAGATTTTGATGGTACGAAGTGAGAAGTCTCGGATGTGGGGACTGTTGCAAAGCTTCGTTGATAACCTAGAAAAGTTGAATCAAGCATAGCAGGAAGGCTCAGAGTATAGTTATAAGGATGTGACAAAAAGGGGTGATCAAATTTGCAAGTTGGACCATATTTGCAGATTCCAGACGTACTGTAATATGAACATACAGCTTGCCCCTGCACGCATTGACAAGAAGAGAGTTCATCCATCAAAAGAATAACATAAAAAAGATCATTTATTGAATGAAAGTCACAGAACATGCACCATAAAAGAAACTTACGGGCCGTGATGGAAGTCCAAGTGGGTTGGGCGCAAATTGGGCAATCCTTTCTTTTGGGTGGTGATACTTGCAATCTGTACCATATTTGCAAAACCCAGTGTTCATAAAGTGTCGGCATTCTGGTTGATCCGGCCTCTCAGGGAAACTTGGAATTGAATTTGCTAACAAGTGCATTTGTCCAGTGGAACCCGACTCCCCGGGATTCCTAGAGTTGTACATAAGATTGGATCCAACAATACCAGCGGAAGACACAGGGCTCATGTTCCCCTAATTAGAAAATATAAGCATTGTCACAAAAGAAATCAACTTGAAGGAGCCATCCCCAATTCTCAACCCAAGGAACTAATAATCTCTCTTCTAATTGGAATTAAATTTTTGTGCCTGTACAAGTATTTCTAGGTTATTCTTGAGGTTTGGCAAGAGGAAGAAAGCCTAGAAGACCTAGTGGATAAACAAGCCTCCAACCTTGTACTAAAACACCACTTAGTGGGAAACTCATAATCGAAATGAATCGTCATGTATGTATGTACGTATGTACGTATGTATGCTCTAATATCAACTTTTTAAAACAGATTGATGTGGCATGTAAGTTGATGTTTAATTGGCAGGTGTTTAAAAGATCGCCACCTCAATTAATAACACGAGATTGCATCTAACAAAGAAAAGATGACAGCTCATTGATGTATCAATCGGTTCAGAAGAGTAAGCATTAGAGTTGGAGTTGATGTCCTTAGCACTATTCAATATATAGACACATAACAAACACTTCTAGCTCATAAAGTTTCATATCCTGAAAGGAAACATAAACTGACACTCCAGTCCATCTCCCACCAAGACAATAAAAAAAGATGCGAAGGAAAAGAGAGAAAAATTCAGAAGGAATAGACATGTTGGACAGCAGAACAAAAAAAAAATCTTGGGACTACTGCACACTGAATTTCTATGTCAACTGTAATTTATTTAATAAATTAGCTAACATGCCTATATTAGACCTATGAAAAAAGACTGGCTGGTACAAGGGATATAGATTAGAAGAACAAGCCTAACAGCCTCACATTCAGTGAAAAAATCCCAACAGCCTCGTGACATTAGTTGAGAAGACAATCTATTGAAATTTTATTTGATTTAAGAGTTCACATACTGACCATGTAGGTGTTCCAGCCTCCAGCAGAGATAATGCCTTGAGAAGGAGGTACAACAACAGGCACATAAGGTGGTGGCTGTGGACCAGAAACATAGGGAACTCTTGGAAAGGACCATGCGGGAAGTCCACCTGCATAAGGTAGATTTGAAGAAGGCAGCACCACGGAGCCTGCAGATCCGAAAGCAGGAGGGGAAGCACCGGGAAATATGGTTCCAAGAGAAGCAGGCTGCGGATGATGAAACTTGCATGCAGGTCCGAACTTGCATGATCCAGTTCGCATGTAATAAGGACATGACTTCTCTTCCTAAGAAGAATCAATTTCAAATTTTCAGAAGAAAAAAAAAATCTGACACTATTATCACTTTCACATGTAATCGGCAGTTAAATAATGATCAAAGGATGTCATTGACCTGGCGCATGGGGAGACCTAAGATGTTGAATGAAACTGGTCCAGCACCGCGCCTGTCTCTTGGGTGATGAAATTTACAAGTTGATCCATATTTGCAGGTCCCTGTCTTCAGAAAATACTGCAGGAAATTTTTTGAAAATGAAAAACAGCACTGTATACAAATTTTCGTAAAGCATGAATCCAGAAGAAAAAAAAAAGAATAATTTTACTACCAATGGATTGAGAATCCTAAAACAGAAGAACTAGTGTCGATACAGATTGGGTAACTCTCATGTCCACAACTATGAAACCACAAATATTTTCAATAACATTCGGGCACAATCAACAGAGTATCTACACACTTGTGGAAAGCACAATAGGCTTATCACTAAACAAACAGAGGATATAAAAGAGATATACATGCCAAATGAAAGGAACGATTATGGAAGATTTATGGCTTGACCTTGCTAAATGAAAGAATATTAATTAATAAACTTTTGTAATAGGAATTGAAGCACGTAATACGTCCTTTAGCAAAGAGAGAGGAAGAGAGCAATATAATAAACTTAAGCACATATTGGAACACAATATTTTGGTAATGCCAAATATAGCAAGTCTATATCAAAAGAAAAAAAAATTCAGTTGCTATCTGTTTCCATCACAACAAAAGATTACAAGGAACTATGTCAATATCTGGTGATGAAAATGACAAACCCAAAGTGCACTAGGAATTAGAAATTGTACATTAATTGTATAATATACAACAACTGATGCTAGAGGCGTTACATTTCAAATTCGTATTTATTGGAGAATGTCACAGCAACAAACTGCTGATTCTGTATCAAGTAAACAGATTTATCCCACCAACAAATGAGTTATTTAGGGCCCATTTGGTTCGAGTATTTGAATAGAGTATTTGAATGAAGATTTAAATTTTTGTGAGAGAAAATACTGTAGCCAAAATGATTCGAACCGTGATTCGAGTATCGAAACAAACAGGCCCAATGTTTCTCCATATTTGATTACTCAGACTACAATCTCAATGCCTATATAAACTTCTACCGTGTCAAGTAAACAACTTTATCCTACCAACAGACACTACCCAATTGTCTTTGATTATTTTTTCTCAAAAGTTGCAGATTAAATATATAAGCAAACTACTTCATAAGAAGAATCCAATAAGAAAGGGAGAATAATAGCTCCTATTCTAAAAACCTGAAAGACAAAAGTCTTACCCCACAGTCAGGTTGTCCAATTCTTTCAGGAAGATCTCCATTGAACTGAGCACCCTACATGATCAACCCAACAAAACTTTTTTTATCATTTGAATTTCTTTAAGGGCAAGCAACGGTTAAGAACAAGCTAAAGAATGCATAGAGCAGAATCAACAAAAATAAATCTTTTACGGGAGATCTAAATCAGAATACAATGACAATTTACAGATATATCCTAGTTACCTGTGAAGCATAAGCAGGGTGATTAAAACGACAATTATTTCCATATCCACACGAACCAGTCCTCAAATAATATATGCAGTCGGGTTCACCAGGTCGATCTGGGAGCAGGTTTGATTGAGCCACACCACCACCTTCCTGATTATCATTGATTTTCAACCGCCAAATTGCATCTACAATGCATAAAAGAAAAATACATTTCAAACGTTTTGATCACTCATTCCATATGATATGAATTACAAAACTTTTCAACAAACGAAATTAGATTAACTACGTTACCAACAACAACTAAAGCAACAACTAAAGCAAGGATCTTCTTACATCTCGCAAATAAAAATTTACAAAAGGCATAGAAAACGAAACACGAGTCTTCCTCAAATGTTCAAAACTAAAAACCAACATGTCACCAAAGATAAAAAAGAACCCACTTTCAGACGAATTCCATAATGATCAACCCAAAATTGTATGCGAAAAACAAGCCTTTTCATAAGCCTCCATATGCATTGCATCTACCACCAAAATTCCTCAAAAAAAAAAATCCAAAATGAACAGGAAGCCAAAAAGCATAAATTTTTAACTATTCAATGATACCCAACTCAGAACACATACATACGTTGCAGTTTTGTCAAAATTTAAAAATGAAAACACCATGATCATCACATTTTAGAGCCACCACAATATCAAACATAATCCATAAAAAAACCATCCTCAGATCTCTAATATTCCCAAAAGGGTGAGTAAAAAAATATGCCACCTTCAATGTTACCATCGGATTGATTTGGAACAGCATTTTTGTGAGTTTGCCGAGTATCTGGCATCGGTAGCAACAGAGAAGAGAACCTTTTTTTTTTTTTTTTCAGTCTCAGCAATCAAACCCAGAAAAGTTCTCGAATCTCTCAAGCAAATCAGAACAAAGCACTCTCAATCTCTCTCAGAAAAGAAAATTCCCAATAAAGGGTGTGATCAAAGACCAAAGATATGAATGAAGCTGAAGGAAAAAAGAACAAAAGAAAAAGTAAATGGAAATAATATAGAAGGTAGAAAATTAAAAGAAGAATAATTAACCAGAGCGAGATAATTCTGTAGCAACAATGTGAAATCCCAAACAAAAAAAAAAAAAAAGCAATAGGTATTTCTTATTCGATTTTGGAAAAAGAAAAATTTATTCAAAGATTTTTCCGATTTAGAAGTTTTTTTTTTTTTTCTTTTCTCTGGAGAAGCTTTTAAATGTGAATGAAACCGAGAATCTGTTAAAGTTTTCTTGCGCTCGTGTACGAACGATAAATTAATTGAGAATATGAAATTACCATGTTACCCGCCACGTGGCGCGCTTCTAAGCGGGGCTTGTCGCGTCCTGATTTTGATGTCTTAAAAAAAAAAGTTAACGAATTTGATGACTTTTTTGAGAGGAAATTTGATGACTTTTTTATTTACAACGAAAGAAGCATGTAATATTTTCAGAAACTGCGGACACAGCCGGGCTTACAAATTTGAAACTATAATTTTATAATAAATAAGGGTTTTATATTATAATAAATTTTTATTTTAATTATAATATATAAAAATTTTTACTGCTACATCAAAATTTTTTGTTAGAAATAAGGGCAAGATATTTTTTAATATTAGTTTATTTGTTGAGGGGAAATTTTAATTTATTTTTTGCTTAAATTAATTCTTTAGTAAAATTGCCTACCAAAAAATGTTATGTGCAATCCTTCTGCAACGTTTGATTTTCATTCAACGGTGGAAGATAAACACTCTCTTTTGGTAAGGCCCAACCTAACAACGACTTGGAGATGATTAACGGTGTTGTTTCCCTTGGTGGGGGAAAAAAAAAGTGTTGCCATGCCGGTAATTTACAAATCAGTTCCAAAAAAATAATTTTGATTTTTTCAGGTTTATGAAATAAAAAACTAATCCTCACCGTTGAATTGATGGTGGCGAACTAATCACCACTCAACTATGGGGTTTTGATGTGGACCCACATGAGGTTTTCGGCTGACCCACACATAGCAGTATGACGAAAATGCCCTTCTAAAAGAAGAAGGTGAAGGGCCTTTTTCTGTGTCTTCCGGGACGTATCATGCATATACTTCTCAAAGGCGCGTATCTTACTGTTTTGTGCCCTTTTTAAATAATTTTTTTAATTTTTTTATTTTTCTAGCATTTGATTTGGCTTATTGAACTGGGAGAGAGAAACGTGAAAAATCGTCGCCGTCCAAGGGCGTGGAAGAGATTTCGGGCAAAGTTAAAGATGGGGTTGGTGGGCCCCCGGGGGATGTCATGAGATTTGGACCTTTGGATTGTGATATTCGAAGGCACTGTATGGCTCCCACCGCACCCAAGAAAGAACAAAGAGGCCAGCTTTGTCTAGGACTCGCAACGCGTGCGCAGAGAAGTTCATTTGAGAACGTAAGGTATAACAATTTAAATTTTACGGGTAAATAAAATTAATTGAATTTAATATTTTTTTTGGTTCAAATTATATTTTTAGACGGCTTTTTATTTTAGTTGCTAAGGTCATAAAATTGTCTTCTTCTCCACACCTCCACGATAAAATGATGCGCGACGAACTAAATGACACATCGTTTTAAGAATTTCTTTTAGAGCGTTTGACAAATATGATTAGAACTAATTTTGTGGTTATTAAAAAGTATAAAACTCTCACATGCTACAATAAATGACAAAAAGTTGCTATAGCGTAAGATTCTCATATGCTATAGGGTTTTAAATTACAAAATTAGTTCTAACCACATTTGTCAAACATCCTATTAAATGTTTCTAGTTTTATCGACGCATCTTTTTAGATCTGTATCATTAAATTTATGCCTAAAAAATTGACTAACAAATAATTTTTTTAAAAAATATATTTTTTGAGTCTAAAGACTATTATATTTGATTTATAGATCCTTTTATTTTTTAAATGTCAACCTTGCTCTTTTTTTTTTTCCTTTTTTTTTTAATGAATAAAGAGATTAATTGTGTCATCATGCTCTCACTCAATGCACGGAACAACAACGGAACTTGGGCTCACGCTTTCGTCTAATAGTATCGAAAGAGCACAAGTCATAACAACCTAAGCCATATTCAGTGGTCCATAGAGAGGCGTACTTGCAATCCCAATACAGACAAGGGGAATCAATTCTTAAATGATAAGAGAAAAAACCTTAAGAGCATCTTTAATTTAGTGTTAAAGTGATGTGTTAATGAGAAATTTAACATTTAAGTGTAAAAAATACTATCCAATGCATTTTCTATATACTAAACTTTGTGGTAAATTTATCACAAAGGTAATCTTCTATATACAATGAAAATTGTCTAATAGGTAATCTTCTTACTGACATCCATGCCACCACCAGAATGGTTGCTCCTTTTTAGTTATTTCGCCTTTTTTTTTTACACTTTTTAAGAAACTAGTAGTGGAGAAGAAATCAAGGTCAAATTTACTCCACAAAGCATCAAGTTATATGCCCAGTTTGATTAATTTATAGTTTTATCAATCTGTGTGTTTTAAGTTTGGTAATTTAAAGTAGACAAGTTATTTTTTTTGGTATTACTTATCGATAAATGAATTATAACGGTGTCTTTTTTAAGGGAATGTAACGGTGATATTACTTGACAAGAAATACCTCGACACTTTTTATATAATAAGTAACAACAACAGCAACATTACGATAAATGAATAAATAAAAAGAAAATATAATGAAACAATACAATGGTTACTCCACGTAGAGAGGGGATTCCACTAGAAGAAAGTTCATATTACAGTTTTTAGTTTTCTAACGAAGGTGGAGAGGTCCAGCTCAGAGCCTCAAACATTTTGTTAATTTTTGAACAAGTGTAATTTACTATTCATTGAAGTGAGTGAATTTTCGGGAAGATATGAAAGAGACTCGGCTGCTTTTTAATCTGAAGGGCATGGTTGTCCCATAGGGTTAATTTTGGCTCAAGAAATTTCTTTGCACGTTTCCTTGTGTGGGTCCCAAAGAAAAGTGAATTAGGACTGTGAGCCAATATAGCCAGACCCCCTTTTTTTTTTTTTGGGAATTTTTATGCCAGAGAAACACTACTATACCATTGTTGAATCATGTTATTTTAGTCATTAAAATAAATTTTTAATGGTTTGATTTATGACTATTACTGTTAAAAATTTACAACGCTTGATACATAATTTTTTTTGTTATAAATCAGACTGTTAAAAAGTTAATTTAATAGATAAAGCAATTAGCTCTATTGATGGTGTAAAATTACTTTTTCTACTAAAAATATTCCCCCATTGAGAAAATGGCTAACTTTTTTTTTTTCCACAATTTCTTCAATAGGTACCAAAAACAATCTTGATTAGTGGGTGTATAATTTTTAGCTATTAGATCTACAAAAAAGAATGATTTTGGACAAATCTAACGATTTTAAGACGTACATTATCGATGAAGTCTTCATTGAAAAATTTTTTTTTCCCCAAGAAAATGGCCAGATTTTTTTTTCTATGAAGAAAATAGCCAAACTTGATTTCATATATTAGAATTTCAAAAACGTTTTTTTTCTTATTTTAATATTGGGTAGGTTCCCCTAAAAAAAAATAATAATAAGGACAGGTATGGTGGGAAACATACGGATCCCCACCTATAAGGAATAATTCAACGGCCTAAGGGTCAGCTTGTTTGGCGTATAAAGCTAACTCTCTGAATTCTAAGTCTAAAGAATCCTTTAGATAGATGTTTGCTTCTCCAAAATTCAAATCAAATTAAACCTTTGAATCCAAGTTTTTAGAGTTCTACTCCCCTTAAAATTTTTTGGACTCGGAACAATTTGCTACAGTAAAATCCCATATTTTATTTCCTATATTTGTGAAAAAAAAATCATAACTTTTTTTATTTGATATCCAATTGAGATAGATTCTAGTTTCATTACGTTCCTATAAAGAGAAGAATAAATCAATATTCATATTGTATTTTTTTTTAATATCATCAACATTAAAATTTTATTACATTTGCTAGTTAATCAAAAACTTTTTCCATTATCTATCCAAACATAAATTTCAATTTTATTCCATATTCAAATTAACACTTTAAATGTGCATCTAAATGTCAATTCAATTAGCAATTCACATCATATACCTCAAATTAAAATAATTTAAATCAATATAATTCGAATCTATTAACGAAACGGACCCTAAATTGTTTTGATTTACACTATGGCCTAATTGTTGGAGGAGACTTGGAAGAGTTGGTAGCAGGGGATTCTGATCTCTTTTCATCAACTTCCCCATGTAAAAATAACACTCGGGCCAAGAAACTCAAACAAAGGCATCTCTTCACCTACCTTCAATAGCTTCTTTGTTGATTCATGTTGGAAGAAATACTCAAACGACACAGTTTTGAGTATTACATAATTCCCCTATGTTTTGGGTTGTCATTTTCTTTTTTGAGCTGCACCAGTTCCTCAGCCTTATTCTTCCCTTTCTTGAGCAGTCAGAGGTTCCTCTCCTCTCTCCCTCTGCAGCATCTCGTCTCCACCTCCTGTGCTGCCTCCTTCAATCATGGTGTCGAGCCACTATCTGCTAGTGGTGTTGTTCAGCCTAAAGTTCTACTCCTTTTTCTTCTGTATTTGCTATACATTTTGTTTTCTTCTTCCTTGTTAGTTTGTCTATAAATATTGCCCTTGTTGAGTTGTATTGTAGAGCAGTGAATTCCATCAAAGAAACTTTCATATGTCAATTTTGTTTTATAGTACCAGAGTCGTTATTGCTCCAAGCTTTTGTCAATGGAAACCACTACTCTTGAAAATCCAAACCCCCAAGATCCCAATGTTTAAGAAAACCAAAACCAAAATGCCCATGAAATTCATCCCCAAAATGTCCTTATCCCCGCACCACAAGCACCATAATTTCAGTTCATTCAACCACAAAACCAAGCCATTTCAATTTGTCTTTTTGAAACCAACTATGTGTTTTGGAGGCAATAGATCCTTGCTGTCACTCGAGGCTATGGATTGGATGGATATCTCTTTGGCACTATCCCAGTCCTTCCTTAGTTTCAACTTAGGCAAAATGGGCAGAATGAGCTCAATTCTGCCTTCATGGCATGGTAGAGACAGGACAAGCTTGTAGCCTCATGGCTTCTAGCCTCAATCAACAAAGGAGTGCTGATAAATATAGTAGGCAATGATACTTCAAGTGAGTTTTAAGGATTTCTAGAAAGAGTATTTGCTACTCAGTCTAAGGCAAAAATTATGCAGCATAAATTGCAACTAAAAACCCTTAAAAAGGTTCACTCACTATGCACGAATATCTCACAAAAATGAAGGCATGCTGTGATGTTTTGGCATCCATTGGATACAAGGTGTCTAATGAAGATCAAATCCTGAACATCTTGGATGGTCTGGGAACATAATATGATCCTGTTATGGTGACCATTACCTCAAGGGCTGAGCCATACTCAGTTATAGATGCTGGAACTCTCCTTATGAGCTTTGAAACTCGTCTACAATTAAGCCAGCCAATCAACATAGATGGTTCAATTCCATCCACCAATCTCACATTTCAGAACCCTCAAAAGAAGACAGCTCAGTAAGGATTTCATAAGTTCAACTATGGGGGCTACAACAACAATGGAGGCTTTCAAAGTGGAAGTGGAACAAGAGGTTGGTCTCGTGGTAGAGGAGCTCGAGGATGGCACAACAGCCATAACTCAAGACCACAATGCCAACTAAGTGGAAAAATGGGACACATAATTCAACGATGCTACTACCATTTTGATACAAGTTTTCAAGGTCTTTCTTCCTTCTAGAGTAATCACCATAGTGAGCAACAACAACACCAACAACTCTAGAATGACAGCCATGGTTGCTGCCCAAGATGTGCTTATAGATATAAACTAGTATCCTGATAGTGGAGCAACGAATCATGTCACAAATGAAATGAGCAATCTCAACATTGGCTCCGAGTATCATGGGATAAGCAAGCTTCACATGGGTAACGGTAAAGGTTTACAAATATCACATGTTGGATCCTCATTATTTTCTAGTTCTCAATCATTCCTCAAATTAAGAAAAACCTAATCAGTTTCTCACAATTTGCTAATGATAATTCAGTTATCTTTGAGTTTCACCCTTCTGTTTGCTTTGTAAAGGATCAAACCACGGGGGCTGTTCTTCTTCAAAGGAAACTTAGTAGAGGTATGTATCAATTCCAACTCAAGAATGCATCTTTAGGGAACAATAGTGGTAGCTCAAGTCAGTCCGATTTTCATTCCTCCAATGGACCTGAGTATAGTTCTCCAGGCCGTGTCACAAGTCAAGTCTTGTCTCACTCTAACTTAGACTGTACCTTCTTTAACTTTGCTTGCTTAATTGTTGAAACTGAAAGTTGTAAATTTGTTTTGAATTTATGGCATGAGAGATTAGGACACCCATCTCTAAATGTTATGTCCAAGGTCCTATCTACTTGTAATCAAAGTAAATTAATGAAAAACTATTTCAGTTTTTGTTGGCTTGTTAATAAGGGAAGATTCATCGGTTGCCTTTCCAAAACCCACAAACTGAATACAATGAACCCCTTCAAATGATCCATTCTAACCTATGGGGAGCTTCCCCTATCAAATCCACTAACGGTTATTCATACTATGGTAGTTTCATTGACGCATATTCTTGTTACACATAGATCTATTTGCTCAAACAAAAATCAAAATTGTACAATGTCTTTCTTCAATTCAAAACACAAGTTATATTACACAAACAAAAAAATCAAATTTGTCCAAAGTGATTGGGGAGGTGAATATAGGTCATTGACCAATTTCTTTGAAGATCTAGGTATTCTTCACAGTGTGTCTTGTCCTAATACACCTGAGCAAAATTGCCTAGCAAAAAGAAAACATAGGCATGTAGTAGAAACTGGTCTTACAATGCTTGCTCATGGTCATTTACCATTAAGGTTCTAGGATGATGCATTCACATCAACTGCTTACTTGATTAATAGACTGCCTACTGAGGTTCTTCAATACAAAAGCCCTCTAGAGGTTCTTTATAAGGTAACACCAAACTATAATGCTCTGAAAGTTTTTGGTTGTACTGTCTATCAATATTGAGACCTTTCAATGATCATAAACTTTAATACAGATCTATGCCATGTACCTTTCTAGGATATAGTTCACAAGATAAAGTATACAAATGTTTGGCACCAAATGGTAGACTATATATCTCCAGACACATTGTTTTTGATGAAAAATCATTTCCAGATGCCAATACAAAAGGAACAATCTACCTTTGCTCAATTTCAAGAGTTCATTAACTGTTTTGTGCCCATCATAGCTACTGTCCATATCCATAGTGTCAATAATGTTGTTGGTCATCAACCTACTCAACCTTCTAATAATTCTCATCGAGCTGAAAATTCTAAAAATCAATCCCATTCCAACTCACAAAGTAATGAGGATTCTTTAGATGTTTGTGAATCTGCATAAGTTACTCCAAGTGTTATTACTCAACCAACTAGGAGGAGAGAAAGGGTGAGATCAACAGTTCCTACTCACCCTATGATCATAAGAGCTAAGGTCGGAATTTTTAAACCCAAAGTTTGGATAGCTGAATATCTGGATGAATATGAACCTTCATCGGTTCAAGAAGCCTTCCAATCTCAAAAATGGAGAGAAGCTATAAATCAAGAATATCAAGCCCTCATGGACAATGGCACCTTGTCTATTGTTCCCTTACTTAGAGATAGGAAGATAGTAGGATGTAAATGGATTTTCAAGGTGAAAAGGAACTCAAATGGAAGCATATTGCATTACAAGGCAAGATTGGTTGCATAAGGTTTTAGTCAAATTCCTGGCTTTGACTTTGGAGAGACCTTCAGTCTAGTTTTGAAGCCTGTCACTATAGAATTGTCCTCACCATTGCATTGGCCAAAAATTGGAATGTTCACCAATTGGATATGAACAATGCTTTTCTTAATGGGAATTTGGAAGATGATGTTTACATGAGCCAACCACCAGGTTTTGAAACTCAAAATG
Organism: Artocarpus heterophyllus; assembly: GCA_025403435.1. Taxonomy (NCBI): domain Eukaryota; kingdom Viridiplantae; phylum Streptophyta; class Magnoliopsida; order Rosales; family Moraceae; genus Artocarpus; species Artocarpus heterophyllus. The sequence goes on from CM046347.1 coordinate 29,227,534, forward strand.
GTAAGAACATGGTATGCAAGCTTCATAAGGCTCTTTATGGCCTAAAACAGGCCCCAAGGGCCTAGTTTGACAAACTTAAAGGAACTCTGCATAGACTTGGTTTTTAACAGTCAAAACCAGATAACTCCTTGTTTTTAAGAGCAATAAAGGATTCATATTTTTTAATTCTTGTGTATGTAAATGACATTATAATCATAGGGAATCAAGAAGTTGAAGTGTAAAGACTAATCAAACTCTTGAATAGAGAGTTCTCACTTAAGCATTTAGGGCTGTTACATTACTTCCTGTGAATTGAAATCAAAAGGACAGCCACTGGATTGCATATGTCACAAGGCAAATACATCAAAGATCTCTTGAAGAAAGTCAAAATGCAAGAAGCTAAGTCACTACCTACACCAATGCTCGCTCATCCTCAACTTTCTATTTTAAACAAACACCCCTTTGAAGATGGAAAGCTGTATAGAAGCACAGTAGGGCATTACAACATGTAACAATTACATGACTTGAGATAGCCTTCTCAGTGAACAAAGTTAGCCAGTATATGCAATGTCCTTTGAACACTCATTGGAAGGTAGTTAAAAGAATTCTTAGATATCTGAGAGGAACAATGGACTACGAGCTTAACTTCACCAAATCTCCTTATCTCAATTTAACAGGGTATTCAGATGTTGATTGGGCCATAGACACTGATGATAGGAGGTCAACATCGGGATTTTGCATTTAACTTGGAAAACAACTTGGTCACATGGTGTTCAAAAAAGCAAAACACAATCTCTAGATCCAGCACAGAAGCTGAATATAGAAGCCTAGCTAATGCCACAACAGAAGTTCTATGGCTTCTTTTCTTGCTCAAGGAGCTAAAGGTCCAATCCACATGAGCCCCAATTATTTGGGTAGATAATCTAAACACTATTGTACTATCAACCAATTTTATTTTGGCTCATGAGGCTCTAAACAAAGGACTTTTGCATAAGTCTTCATTTGAGAACAATACTTGACTAAATACCCACAAATGATCCAAGAGGCATTGAATAGAGCTAAGAGATAAATCGACCTCGAAGAATAAAACGAACAATGTGAGCGAGAGATAGTAAGAAATAAGAAACAAAACAAAAAGGTCAAGAGACCGCCAAAAGCTCGACTAGATTGAAGAGGACGAATAAGAACAACATCGAGAAAGGAGTGGAGAAGGAAAGAAGAGTGCAAGCCACAAGAGGGGAACAAGCCATTGTTGCCACCTAGGTGTGACGACCTGCCTTTTCGGACAGTCACTTTACTTACTTAAAACACCATTACTTAAACAGTAATCTTACTTAGTAAGAAAAATACTGAAATAATTTTTTTTTCTTTAAACATTCTTTAAAACGTTTTTTAAAAACTGTAGTGACCTTTGTCGCATTTCAAGTTGAGACCTCCGCTCAACACTTAACTTTAAAACCATTTCAAATCGTTTCTTAAAATTTAATAAGAAACATTTACTAAAACATAACTTAAAACTTAACTTTATAATTATATTAAACAGTTCATAAACTGTATCTTAAAACTTGGAAACATTTCTTCAAACTTTGTTTTTCTTAAAACTTTGAAAACACTATATTTAATAGTGGATAACATTTTCTTTGAGTAGCGGAAGCAAACTGTGGTGGTATCCATACCCATATCCTTGCATCTATCCTCCACAGCACCCAACTCTTCTTACAGGTCTTACTGGTCACCCATAAAACTACCTATAATATGAAGAAACTTTTAATGAGCTTTCACTCAATTAGTTCAAACATAAACTCACGAAGCGTTTAAATATTCTTTAGAAACTTTTCTCATGAAAACCTTTTTCTTATAACATTTTTAATAAACGTTATTCATAAATATTTTTCATAAAACATTTCTAAAACGTGTCTCATAAACGTTTTCATAAAGCATTTCTGTAACATTTTTCATAAACGCTTTTCATAAAATATTTAACATAAAACAATCCTCAGATTGCTCTTCATAAACGTCATTTATGTTTTCATAAACACTTAATATAAAATCTTTCTCAAAATGTTTTCCATAGCATATAAATATTTTATAATAAAGAAAACCAGTAAAATCAAAATGCATGTTTCCATTTATGCTCCATTATGAACTTCAATTATGAGCATTTTATGAACATTCTTCTCTTACTTTAATTTTCTACCTTTGTTTCTTAACTTTCCTTATCTTACTTTAACTTTCCATCCTTTATCCCTTAACTTTCCTTATTTTACTTTAGTGTTTGTATCAACATCATTAATCATGAGATCATAAACATTATGCTTCCCTTACGGAAGACTTGAGACCATCGAACATCGAGGTCATGTACCTCACATTTAGGAGGTCAAACTTTAGCTTTACTTTCATTACCCCACAACAATGAGGTTGGTGCGATACTTTCTTTTTATCTTTACGTTACCTTCTTATTAAATTTAGTGAGCATAACAAATACAACCACATTATATGCAAACACATTTGCAAATCATATATTATACTCTAAAACCTATTGTATAACAAATGCAACTTATCGCATAACAAATGCTACATAAAACGCAAACACATTTTACGAATCATAACTTGTACTATGAAACTTATTACATAACAAAGGCAACTTATTGCATAACAAATGCAATCAATAAACTTATAAATTAAACTGTAAAACTTTATGCATTAACAAAATGCTATCATACTTTAAAAACAATATTTGCAAATACATTGCAAACCTTTACTTGATCTTTTAAACTTTATGCATATTAAATGCATTCATGCTTTAAACATAATAGTTGCAAGTACATTGCAAATTTTGATTTAAACTTTAAAACTTTTTGCATAATAAATGCAAACATACTTTAAAAGAAACTTGCATAATAATTGCAAACTCATTTATAAACGTATACATAAATATTTAAAAATCATTTACTTCATGCTATAGGTGAAGTTTGAAACTTACCCAGACTATGCTTTAGCGTTCTCTATTCTGTTCCTGTCTCATTCCTTTTCCTTCCATTAGTCGGCTTCTGTGTCCTGACAATACGACGGTCGATTTATTAGTTAACTTTTTTTTATTACAAATCCACTTGATTGATAACTTAACTTAAACCTTAAACATTCATTCCTTCTTAAAGTCCTTGTCCCATGTGATGGCTTTGTCACTTAACGCATTACATAACATTTTCTGTCTAGGGTTGTTTTGCTAAATCAGAATGTTTGACTCCATTCTAACCGTTTTCCTACTAATAACGATTTTATCCTTAACGGGTTTTTTCATCCATTTGGTAACTCTATCAAACCCATTGCTTAACTTTACTGTTCCATTTCTTACATGTTACGAAAAAATTCTCGTGAAGGAGCGTTTTCCAACATCGGGCATTTTGGGTCCATTTTGTCCATTTTCATAAAATGACCATTTTGCCCTTAATCACTTTTTCTTTCATTCTTTCCATAACTAAACTTAATTTCCTTAAAACTTAACATCTATAATACTTACTGCCTATAGCAGTATAGGAAACCAACGTTCCCTAGTGAAAAGCCAGTATTTGCATAATTTTATGGTTTAGGCCCAAAATATAAAAATATTTACATTTTTGCCATTGGAACCAAAAACAATCACTTTATACTATAACGTTCAATTTTTCACAATGAATAAAACTTACAAAAGCACTATGGTCGAATTCTAAACATTTCATAACGTTTTCATTTCTTGAAATTTTGTACTCAAAATTTTGTAAAATTCATAACTTTTAAACCAGGTAGAATTTTGAAAAACTGTCTATGTTGTCCTAACATTTTCGACGAATTCTACAACTTTTGTGTTTTAACTTTTTTGAAATTCCAACATTTAAGGGGACTTTTTGGCTGATTTTCAATTCTAACGAGCATACCATTTTTCTTTGCAATTTAGTCCCTTTTGAAATTTCACCTACTTTCTTCTTTCCAACACCATCACCATCAACATATAACATAAAATAACCATGCCACAATGTCCATTTACATGCCATAGACCAAAATCATTTTATCAAACACTTGACATGCTAAAACATAAACTTTTGCTTAATTCAAAGATTAAGATTTTAGAATTCTTATCAAGAATTCCTCCAAGCTTTTATGCCTCCTCTTTAGTGCTTGTTCTTGGCTTAAATTCCTTGACATAATCATAGCAAAACTCCCCCAAAAACCTATTCATAACTTTGAATAAAAATCACTAAAACCCTTAGAAAAAGTTTAGAAATTTAGCTCCAAAGTTGTAAACTTTGCACTAAAACATTAGGGCTTGCCTTAAGCTTGATTTGAAGGCTTGAATTTCACCAAAACTTGAGGGACAAAGTGATCATGGAGGGGACGGTTTTTCTTGGGTGAATATGGAGCATTTTCTTCCTCTTTTTCTTCCTTCCTTTCTTTCTTTCTTTTCGTTTCTTTTTTTCCTTCTTTCCTTTCCTTTTCACACTTCTTTTTCCCACCGTGGATACCATTATTTGGTCTCTTATATATCATATATTAATTCAACTTTTTTCTTTTCTTTTTCTTTTCTTTTTTTTTTATAAAAAGGTGATGAGTCATCACCTTGGTAATCAATTAAATTACCTTGGGTGGCCACATGTGATTGGGCCACATTTCATGGTGTGGTGGCCCAATCAAAACTTTTAAGGTGTCCACTAAACTTTTTACGCAGTCCAAGTTTATACTGACAGTATTTTTTTATACTACTGGTATTCTTTTCCATACAGTTCATGAGGTCCCATAACCTCAAATACTTATCCACATCCATCACATAATGTAATTCCAATATTATCTAACTTTGTACAGTCTAAATTTATACTGACAGTATTTTTCCTATACTATTGGTATATTTTCTATACTGCTACAACATTTCTTATTCACTCATATTCTTCAACAGTATTATTTTTATACTGCTTTAACTTAAACAGTCCAATTCTTACACCGCATTACTTTTGCAGTGTAATTTTTATACTATATAACTTTATTAGTGTACATCCTTACACTGTATTGTTCTAATACTATATAATTTTTTATGTTATTATACAGTATTTTTTTCTTAAATTGTATTTTTCATCTTAATATAATCTTTAACTTAACGCATTTTTAATGCATTAGAAATTCTCAGGTGTTACACTAGGTATGCTTTGAACATATACCCAACAAAACTTATCGCACAGTTAGAGGGGAAGGACTACATCAGGTGGCCAAAAAAAGTGGCCTTTAGCCAATCTCGTGACCATACAAAGTACTGTAAGTTTTATCAAGACACAAGACATTTAATGGTCTATTGGAAGGCTCTGCGAACTAAGCTCGTAGAACTATTAAAGAAAGTACACCAAAGGAGTACCTGTCTAAGCGAGGGAGACAAACCTATGGACTGGACCGCGAGCAAAACAGATCGAGGAATCGCCCAGCGCAAGAAAAAATGCCACCACTACCACTAGTCAAGAAAGTGATCAAAGCCATTTGTGAGGGCTCTGTTTATAGTAGAGATTTCGCTAATCAAATGAAAGCACCCCAAAGAAGAGCAAGTCAAGCAACCATAAGTTTGACAGTTTAAGAGTTTGGTGAGCATACCATTTCTTTCTGAAGTGACAGGGCATCGAGGCTCGACAGGTCACACGACGACACTTTAGTTATCAAGCTTAACGTTGCAAAATCGGGAGAATACTTGTCGATAATGGGAGTTTAGCAGATATTTTGTTTCTCTCCACACTGAAAGAAATGGACATCGAAGAAAGGGAGGTAAAGAAGTCAACCACCATACTCGTGGGATTCAATGGAGAAGCCACAATAGCCCTTGGAAGGATTAAGCTGCCTGTATATGCTGCTAGGGAAAATAGAATGATGAACTTCCTCATTATGCACTGCCATTATGGTATAATATGATCCTCGGGCGACCATGGATACATTTTATGAAGGCAGTCCTATCCGCCTATCACTAGTGAATCCAATTCCTAACGAAGTGAGGAATACGAGAAATATATGGAGCCAAGACGTGGCGAGGAGCTGCTATTTGATAGTGATGAAGCAAAAGAGACCAGCGTTATAGCAACTACGAACGAGTTGAGCAATCAGGAGCAGGGGGAACCAGTCCTTAAGCAGTTGGATAAGGTTCAAATCGACCCCAAACATAAGTGCAAGACAGTGAATATTAGCTTGTAGCTTGACCTAGAGGTAAAGTCTACTATAGTAAATTTTCTAAAAGCTAATAAAGGCTGCTTTGCATGGTCCCATGCAGATATGCCTAGAATCGACCTAAGTATCATTTTGTACTAGCTCGATTTGACCAATTGGCCTATATGACGAAAGAGGAGATGACTGGTCGAATGAAATAATATTATGAAAGAGGAAGTAAAGCGATCGTTGAAAGTAGGATTTATTTGTCTAGTCCAATGCACAAATTGGCTAGCGAATGTTATGATAGTCAAGGAAAAAATGGGAAATTGCAAATTTGTGTAGATTTCATATACCTAAATAAAGCCTACCCAAAAGATAGCTATTTGTTGCCTCACATCGACCGCTTCGTGGAGGCAACTACTGATCATGAAGTCTTAAGTTTCCTCGATGCCTTTTCTAGTTACAATCAGATCCTTCTACACCCCAAAGATTAAGAAAAATCAGCCTTCATCACAGGGCATGGTATTTTCTATTTCAAAGTCATGTCGTTTGGACTAAAGAATGTAGGAGCAACCTATCAAAGGCTTGTCAACATGATGTTCCAGGAGCAAATCAATAAGAACATGAAACTTTATATTGACGCTATGTTGGTAAAGTCTTTGCAGGTTCATCTTTATATACAACATGTACAAGAGTGCTTGGATGTGCTTGTTAGACATGTATGCCCTAAGGAGTAAAAATATAATACGTTTTTGGAGACATTTTTATCAATAAAGAATTTATTCATTTATATATACCAAATCTTGTCCTCTTTACGTTCATATTTGTTGAATGTATGATAAGCAAACAGTAGTCTGAGACTGTCAGTCTAAACCTTAAGAATTGGGCATATGATGGACTAATTATGCGGAAGACACGATTCTTAAGGTGACGGTCTAAAACATATGATCCGCAATCGAGGGAATAAAGTTGGGCGCTTTATTCATGTAAAGATTGTTATGTTGTCTATATCTCTTTTGGGAGATGGTTTGTCTTGGCCATCGGAGTTGGACTCCGTGAATAGAAACATTGGCACGTTGTCATAGGTGATGATGTGTTGGATCGGGACATAAAGTGAATTGATTTGGATTAATAATTCTGTCTTGACAAATCGATTCACTTTAGACAGTCATTTGTATTGTATCTTAATCCTGAGATGAATAGTGGGCTTGTTGTCTCGACTTGTGTCTTTTGATGTACCAATGGGTGACTCCCACATCTCTATAGTGGTATGCATGTACGTTGGAGGCATGACTCTTGATAGCGTAGAATTGTTATTCATAGATATGGAATCCATAGCTCCTCTTTAGGAGTAATGATATCCTCTTATATGCGTTGTCCTATAATTAGAAAACTGGAGCGCTCAACCATTTGGATACATAGGTGTAACCGAATGGTATACTATCTTTGGATGGTAAGTTTTCTAATGGTGAGACAATGGAACGTAAGATAAAAATAATCGGGAAGGTAAGACAGAACTTATCCTTAAGCCGATTATGGATGATCATATGGGGATACGATACACTATGATATGTCATGGAGACTTAGCTACACGAGCTTCGTAATTCTATAAAGTTCGAGAGTGCAGCTCCAAGCTTTTAGTGGAGTAGCGTTGGAGTTGATAATTGTGAAATGTATATCTAGGATATTGGGTTTCATAATTATCATGAGCTTGAACTTTATAGGTCCATTTTGGTCCCCTTTGCTAGCTCACAAAATCCTGTAACGACACGACGTGCTTTTCCAATAATTGGTGACTTATGTTGGATTTATCAGATTGGTTTAAAATTTGTAAGAATCAAATAATTCATGTCTGTTTATCGGTTGAATTAATTTTGTAAGAAATTAGTTCAAGATAAACTTGTTGAATTATTGCGATCAGATAATTCTTGTTTGTTTATCGGTTGTTTTAATTTTGGACAAATTAGAACAAGATAAACTTGTAGAATTATTGTGAATTGATTTATTTTCTTAGAGATTATCTTGATAAAGTTTGTTTTGATCAGATAACTTCTCTATTGGGTTATTTGAATCAAAACTGAGACTTTATCCTTTAGAATCTCAGGTGGAAAATAAAAGATTCGCGGAGATTTTTTCTTGGGAGTTCAGCCTGCCGGATGACGTGTTTGGCCTACTGAACTGGCCTGTTCGGCCTGCAGATCAGACAGTTCGGCCTGCCGATCAGCGGGAGATAAGATTACGCATTTTACGCAGATCTTATCAGATATTGATCCGAACTTGATTCTGTTTCGAGTTTTTGAGACCTAATCTGATATGGACTGACCCCAGGACCAATAGGTATAAAAAGGGAGTGAGTCACATGATTTACTCAGATCAATAGAGATCAATTTGAGAGATTAAGAGTGATACTCTTCTAGTGAGCATCTAAAACTCCCTGAGAGCTTTTGTTCACAAATCACGAACACTAGCTTTGGGTTCTTTTTGTTGGTTGGAGGGAGAGTCACCGGTGGAAGAGCTGTACGTGTGAACCCACACTCACTCCGGTTGTGGATAGAGAATAGCAAAGAAAACTAGTTGGTTGAAGCTCTTCTGGAACGTTACTTCTCTACACAGGTCGCGGAGGTTCTTCGGCACACTGAGGTTAGTAAGATCTGTTTAATTTATACATATAACATGTCAAACTTGTGTTTTGGAAATTACTCTGATGAAATTTTTTTTAAAAATTCCGCTGCGCACTTTATTTCCAACAATTGGTATCAGAGCCGAGGTTTTTACATAAATTTGCAAGTTTGTGATCATGTTATATGCATAAATTTTGTGATCTTAATCTCTCCTATGCTTGAATTGAATTTTATAAAGAGATGACACTCTAGGTTTCTATATAATATATATGTTGTCATAGATTATGTGGTATGTTTATTAATTAATTATGGTTGATTAAATCGTTGTTTAATTATTTATTAATTAATTAATACTGGTTATGGTTCCTTAGAGGTTAGAATGTGTATCTAGGTTTTTCATGTAATTAGATGGCGGACTATCATCTCCGTCTAGGAATTGTTATTTAACTTTTAATTTGTAAAAATTTTGTAATTAAATAATTATTCGGAGAAGATGGATCGAGAAGTCGGATCTAGAAGATTGATGATGGCGCCTCCAGGTATTTCCTGAGTCTCTAATTTTATGCTTTTGAATTGTTGAAAAGAAAATTAATGAATTGCATTAAAATTGTATTTTCTAGATTGAGGGTTTTTCTGCTCGGTCGGCATGCCGAACCTCACAGTTTGGCAGGCCGAAGGTCACAGATCGGCAGGCCGGACGTGTGGTCCGAAAGGCCGACAGTGGGCAGAAAATTTGGTGCTTTGCCGGCAGGCCGAACTTTCAGTTCGGCAGGCCGAATCTGCATGGATCGGCAGGCCGAACCTGCATGGATTGGCAGGCCGATGTATCAGATCGGCAGGCCGATGAAGCAAGACCGGCAGGCCGATCACCCAGATCGGCCTGCCGACCGAGAACTGCCGGGTGTCTAGAAAAAGGTGCAATTTTTTTCGGTGCAGTTTTAATTTTATTTTTGGGACGATTCTGAGAAACATTAAATTTGGATATGACTGAAAATATGAAGTATTCGATTCATACGGGATTGAAGACTTGAAGATGGGTATTACATGAAGAATGATACAGCTTGAGGATTCAAGGATGAAGAATCGATATATGTCTCGATTATTCTCTTGTAATCTTAGTTTTCTATTCTCTAGGGTGGAACCATAATATTACGGTTATTATTATTTTGCTTGTAGCTTTGCTTGATTGCTTTGCTTGTCTGCATTATAATATGATTTACCATGTATATTGATAACATGTCATATAGAATAGGGAGTGCCGCTCATATTAAAATTGTTCATGCATAATTTTAAAATAAAACCTTGACTTCAAAAGATTGAGTGGGAGAAGGTTTTCGAAGAGAGGACCTAAGGCCTCCATCGTTGGTCCATAGGAAGAACATGGTGGTCCCGACCCCTAGGAAGGGATTTCTATCATGTACCAGATTGGATCTCTGAAAGAATAAGGTATTTTAATATGATTTATGGTTGCACACCCCTAGGTGGTGATTATAAATCATGGATAAAATATTAAAACGGTGGTTATACACTCACGTTAATTTTATTATTAACCTCCCCTAGGAGCTCTGTTAATAAAATTAATGGCCAGAGAAACGATTATTAGTATATGCTAGATCATACGGGTCCTGGATGGCATATATTAATCAGGAGGGGATCCGTGTTCCTGATTGAATTTGGCATGACTCCCCTAGGAGCTTGTTAAATTCTGAGTTAGGAATTATCGTTGTAAGGTTGTGATATTTTCAAGGTTTTGACACATAAACACATTTGTATGATTTTACATGATTGTGTTATCTTGCTAAATTATTGTATATGTTTGCTTATGTTTGATATATGATTCTTTATTGTAGATTGAAAATGTCTAAAAACACTTTATCTTCGATACTTGACAAAAACCAATTAACGGGTGAGAATTATAACAATTGGAAACGGAACCTGGACATCATCCTATCCTTTGAGAAACTGAAATATGTATTGACAACTCCTTGTTCTCCCGAGGCTACGGGAGACTCAAGTAATGAGCAATTCCAAGCGTACGATCGCTTGAAAGATGCTAATGATCAGGCCCGCTGCTATGTTATGGCTAGCATGAACAACGTGCTGCAGGCTCAACATCAGGATTATGAGACTGTGAAGCAGATCTTGGATAATCTTGGGGATATGTTTGGAGGCCAGGCCATAATAAAGTGGCAAGGGGCGCTTCGGAAACTCTTAAACTGTAGACAGAGGCTGGGGACATCTGTAAAGGAGCACATGATGTTGGTCATAGGTTACCTCGTTGAGGCTCAAACCAATGGAGCCGACATCGATGCTGAAACTCAGATGACTATGGTTTTTGAGACTCTATCTAAGGAATTTATTCCGTTTAGAGCTACTTTTAATTTAAGCAATAGACAGGATATGACCTTGACAGAACTGATGAAACAGTTGCAGGAGTTTGAACTGCTGATTAGAAAGTCTCCTGCTGGTGGTGAGGCCAACATGGTAGCTGCTTCTGGTTCCAATCCTAACTCAGGGAATGGAAAGAAGCAACGGGCCAAGAACAAGAAGTCTTCTATTCCTGCTGCTACCAAAAGCAAGAAGAAGAAGAAGAAGAACCCAAAGAAGCTTAAGTGCTTCTTCTATGGTAAGGTTGGGCATATTAAGAAGCATTGTAAGGACTTCCTTTCCAAGGGAGGTAGGTGTGATCTTCTATATTTAGAAACTTGTTTGGTTGAGGAATCCAGTGACATCTGGGTCATAGATTCCGGTGCAACTAATCATGTTTGTGTTTCTCTGCAGGGATTCAAAGCAACGAGAAGTCTACTATGTGAAGACTTAACGCTTCAGACGGGCGATGGATCCTTGGTCTCAGTGGAAGCAGTGGGAGATATCCATCTTTATTTTGATAATTATAGGAATTTAATTTTGCGAGATTGATTTTATGTTCCTAAATTTAAAAGGAATTTAATTTCTGTATCTTCTTTAAAGACTCCTACGTGGTATCTTTTAATGAAAAAGTGGTGATTCATAAAAATAAATCTTTTATCTGTTCTGAATGGATGCAAAATAATCTATATTTTATCAAACCTAAGATGGACTTATTGCTTAATGCTGAGATAAATGATAATGACTTAAAAAGACTTAAAACTTCTCACTCTAATAAGACTTATCTTTGGCATTTACGCCTTGGTCATATTAACTTGAATAGGATTCAAAGGTTGGTAAGAGATGGACCTTTAAGTCACTTAAAGGTGGAATCTATACCTCAATGTGAGTCTTGTTTGGAGGGTAAAATGACCAAAAGATCATACGGGTCTAAGGGCAATAGGGCCGAAGGGTTCTAGAACTTGTGCATAGTGATGTTTGCGGGCCGATGAACATCCAGGCACGAGGAAGGTATTAGTATTTCGTCACTTTTATTGACGATTACTCAAGATATGGGTACGTGTATCTAATGCACCACAAAAGCAAAACTTATGATAAGTTCAGGGAGTTTCGGGCTGAAGTGGAAAAGCAATTGGGTAGACCCATAAAGGCACTTCGATCTGATCGAGGTAGGGAATACCTTTCTGATGAGTTCTTGGGACACTTTTTAGAGAATGGGATTTTATCTCATTTGACTGCGTCAGGCACTCCGCAGCAGAATGGCATAGTTGAGAGAAGAAATAGGACTTTGTTGGACATGATTAGGTCCATGATGAGTTATTTATCATTACCTTTATCCTTTTGGGGATATGCACTACAAAACGCATGTTATCTTTTGAACAATGTGCCTTCAAAATCGGTCCCTAAAACTCCTCACGAGTTGTGGACAAGACGGAAGACATCCTTAAACTATATTCGCATATGGGGATGTCTAGCTCATGTCCTGTTTAAGGATCCGAATAAGTTGGAAGCAAATTCGGAAGTTTGCGTGTTTGTAGGATATCCAAAAGGGACTAAAGGGGGTTATTTTTATAACCCAAAGGAAAATAAAGTCGTGGTTTCAACTAATGCAACTTTCCTTGAGGAGAGTTACATGGACGACTTTAAACCTCGAAGCAAAGTGGTGCTTGAGGAGTTATGGGGTGATTCGTTCACTCCGGAGGTTCCGAACGAAACCATTCTGATCGGTGTAGAAAAACCAAACAAACTTGAACAACAACCTCAGGGGCTTCGGCATAGTGGGAGGATCGGGCGTCAACCTGAGAGGTATATGTTCAATGGGGAGGTCTTCTTGGCTGAACCAGATGAACATGACAGGGATCCTTATACTTACGCAGAAGCTATGGAGGATGTTGATTCAAGACTCTGGACAGAGGCCATGAACATAGAGATGAAGTCTATGGAGACTAATCGGGTCTGGGAGCTTGTGGATCTTCCCGATGGGGTAAAACCCATAGGGTGTAAGTGGATCTACAAGAGGAAAAGAGGAGTGGATGGAAAGGTCGAAACCTTTAAGGCTAGACTGGTAGCTAAGGGTTATACGCAAAAGGAAGGAATCGATTATGAGGAAACCTTTTCGCCTGTAGCCATGCTTAAGTCCATCCGGATTCTCTTGTCCATAGCTGCCACTCTCGACTACGAGATTTGACAGATGGATGTCAAGACGGCTTTTCTGAATGGCTATCTTGATGAGTCCATTTATATGGAACAACTAGACGGGTTCAAGGTCGCGGGTCAAGAGGGGAAGGTTTGTAAGCTGCTAAAGTCAATTTATGGACTTAAGCAGGCATCCCGTTCTTGGAACATAAGATTTGATCAAGTGATCAAGACTTATGGGTTCTCACAAAATGTAGATGAACCATGTGTTTACAAACACATTAAGGATGAGAAGGTGTTTTTTCTACTGCTCTATGTAGATGACATTCTGCTAATTGGCAATGACGTTGGGGCAGTATCATCGATCAAATTATGGTTGACCAAGCAGTTTGACATGAAGGACTTGGGTGAGGCTAATTTTGTTCTTGGTATCTAGATCTTTCGGGATAGGAAGAACAAAATGGTAGCTTTATCACAGGCCGGCTACATAGATAAAATTCTCAGGAGGTTTGCAATGCATGATTCCAAGAAAGGTGGGCAACCATCTAGTTCTGGAATTACTCTTTTTAAGAAAGACTCTCCAAAGTCTTATGAAGAAAGAGAATACATGAAGAAGGTGCCTTATGCTTCGGCAGTGGGTAGTCTCATGTATGCCATGCTTTGTACTCGACCAGATATTAGCTATACGGTCGGGATTGTAAGTCGATTTTAGGTGGATCCAGGACCGAACCATTGGGTTGCGGTAAAGCATATTTTCAAGTACCTGAGAAGGACTCGATGGTATATGCTTGTGTATTCGGGTGTGGATTTAACTCCTCTAGGATACACTGATTTGGATTTTCAATCCTGCCTGGATTCTAGGAAATCGACTTCTGGGTTTGTGTTTACTCTTGGTGGCGGTGCCATCAGTTGGAGAAGTATGAAGCAAGATTGCACTTCGGATTCAACGATGGAGGCCGAGTATGTGGCAGCTAGTGATGCTTTGAAAGAAGCAGTGTGGCTCTACAAGTTCCTTAGGGATCTTGAGGTAGTTCCTGGTATGGATAAAGCAGTATCACTGTACTGTGATAACAGTGCGACGGTAGCTAATGCTAAGGAACCAAGATTTCACAAGAAGAGTAAGCATATTGATCGAAAGTATCATGTGATAAAGGACTTCGTTGAGGGCGGGCATGTCACGGTGTGCAAGATCGCGTCAGAGGACAATTTAGCTGATCCATTTACGAAGACACTTACTAGGAGAGTCTTCGAGAGGCATGTGGAAGCTATGGGGATGCGAAATTTGCTGTATTTACTCACTTAGTGCAAGTGAGAGATTGTTAGACATGTATGCCCTAAGGAGTAAAAATGTAATATGTTTTTGGAGACATTTTTATCAATAAAGAATTTATTCATTTATATATACCAAATCTTGTCCTCTTTACGTTCATATTTGTTGAATGTATGATAAGCAAACAGTAGTCTGAGACTGTCAGTCTAAACCTTAAGAATTGGGCATATGATGGACTAATTATACGGAAGACACGATTCTTAAGGTGACGGTCTAAAACATATGATCCGCAATCGAGGGAATAAAGTTGGGCGCTTTATTCATGTAAAGATTGTTATGTTGTCTATATCCCTTTTGAGAGATGGTTTGTCTTGACCATCGGAGTTGGACTCCGTAAATAGAAACATTGGCACGTTGTCATAAGTGATGATGTGTTGGATTGGGACATAAAGTGAATTGATTTGGATTAATAATTCTGTCTTGGCAAATCGATTCACTTTAGACAGTCATTTGTATTGTATCTTAATCTTGAGATGAATAGTGGGCCCGTTGTCTCGACTTGTGTCTTTTGATGTACCAATGGGTGACTCCCACATCTCTATAGTGGTATGCATGCCGGTACGTTGGAGGCATGACTCTTGATAGCGTAGACTTGTTATTCATAGATATGGAATCCATAGCTCCTCTTTAGGAGTAATGATATCCTCTTATATGCGTTGTCCTGTAATTGGAAAACTAAAGCGCTCAACCATTTGGATACATAGGTGTAACCGAATGGTATACTGTCTTTAGATGGTAAGTTTTCTAATGGTGAGACAATGGAACGTAAGATAAAAATAATCGGGAAGGTAAGACAGAACTTATCCTTAAGCCGATTATGGATGATCATATAGGGATACGATACACTATGATATGGCATGGAGACTTAGCTACACGAGCTTCGTAATTCTATAAAGTTCGAGAGTGCAGCTCCAAGCTTTTAGTGGAGTAGCGTTGGAGTTGATAATTGTGAAATGTATATCTGGGATATTGGGTTTCATAATTATCATGAGCTTGAACTTTATAGGTCCATTTTGGTCCCCTTTGCTAGCTCACAAAATCCTGTAACGACACGACGTGCTTTTCCAATAATTGGTGACTTATGTCGAATTTATCAGATTGGTTTAAAATTTGTAAGAATCAAATAATTCATGTCTGTTTATCGGTTGAATTAATTTTGTAAGAAATTAGTTCAAGATAAACTTGTTGAATTATTGCGATCAGATAATTCTTGTATGTTTATCGGTTGTTTTAATTTTGGACAAATTAGAACAAGATAAACTTGTAGAATTATTGTGAATTGATTTATTTTCTTAGAGATTATCTTGATAAAGTTTGTTTTGATCAAATAACTTCTCTATTGGGTTATTTGAATCAAAACTGAGACTTTATCCTTTAGAATCTTAGGTGAAAAATAAAAGATTCGCAGAGATTTTTTCTCGGGAGTTCGGCCTGCCGGATGACGTGTTCGGCTTGCCGAACTGGCCTGTTCGGCCTGCCGATCAGCGGGAGATAAGATTACGCGTTTTACGTGGATCTTATCAGATATTGATCCAAACTTGATTCTGTTTCGAGTGTTTGAGACCTAATCTGATATGAACTGACGCTAGGACCAATAGCTATATAAAGGGAGTGAGTCACATGATTTACTCAGATCAATATAGATCAATTTGAGAGATTAAGAGTGATACTCTTCTAGTGAGCATCTAAAACTCCCTGAGAGCTTTTGTTCACAAATCACGAACACTAGCTTTCGGTTCTCTCTGTTGGTTGGAAGGAGAGTCACCTATGGAAGAGCTGTACGTGTGAGCTCACACTCACTCCAGTTGTGGATAGAGAATAGCAAAGAAGACCAGTTGGTCAAGGCTCTTCTGGAACGTTACTTCTCTACACAGGTCGCGGAGGTTCTTCGGCACACTGAGGTTAGTAAGATCTGTTTAATTTATACATATAACATGTCAAACTTGTGTTTTGAAAATTACTCTGATGAAAAAATTTTTTAAAATTCCACTGCGCACTTTGTTTCCAACAGTGCTAAGGAAGTACAACATGAAGTTGAACCTAAAAACATGTACTTTCGGGTTGCCAGCGGTATATTCTTAGGATATCTAGTGAAAAAATGAGGGATTAAGGCAAATCCAGACCAAAAAAAAGCTTTTTAATTGATGATGTCACCATGAAGCAAGCGAGAAATCAAGAAGCTATCCAGTCGTGTCGCAGCTTTAAGCTATTCATAGCTCATTTGTCAAACAAGTGTTTGCCTTTCTTTCAATTGTTAAAAAGAACACGAAGTTTGACTAAAACGATCAATGCGATCAAGCTTTCCAAGATTTGAAGAGGTACCTTTCAACTTTAATGATCTTGTCAAAACCAAAAGATGGAGAGCCACTATATCTTTATTTGGCAGTCTCAGAAACAACAGTGAGCTCCATGCTGGTTAGAGAGGAACACTTGATTCAGAAGCCGGTATTTTTTGTCAGCCAGTCCCTACTAAATGTTGAAACAAGGTACTCGACTATTGAGAAGCTCACTCTTGCACTTGTCGTATCTGTTCGCAAATTGTGACCATATTTCCAAGGCCACATGATCATAGTGCTCTCAAAGGACCCAATGTGAGCCAATTTACACAAATAGATGTTTCAGAAGATTGACAAAATGGGCTATTGAACTCACTAAATTTGACATCAAGTACAGGCCATAAACCGCGTTGAAGGCACGAGTACTAGCTAATTTTGTCATAGAACTAATATACGAGCTAGACAATAACGAGCCAAGGGTATGGACCATACAGGTGCATGGAGCTAGAACCGAGAAAGGTTCAAGAGTTTGGATCTTGCTACGGTCACCAATAAGCGAAAAAATCAAACAAAGCCTTAGATTGGGTTTTAAAGCAATCAATAACAAAGCGGAGTACAAACCTATGATCGCCAGCCTAAGACTTGCTGCAATGCTAGGGGCTACCGAAGCATGGGATGATAAGATGATCTCAAGGTCGTGAATAAATTGAAGCACCAATTCGACCGATTAGAGATAAGACATGCGCCGCGAGAGTCAAACACAAAAGCAAACATGCTCACCAATCTTGGGTCATCTGTCGAGGTGAAAAAGAATAAGATCATTCCTCTAGAGTACATCAAAGCCACAGAAAAGATGAACTATGCAGATCCTAGAGATGACTGGAGAACACTAATTGAGATGTACATAAGTGATGGATGGCTCCCAAATGATAAGCAAATTGCAAGGAAGATCAAGGTCTAAGCAGCAAAATGCTATCTAATTGATGGGAAGTTCTACAAGGGATCAATCGCCAGTCTTGGCCTCCGATGCCTCTAAAAAGATGAAATTGAGCGAGTCATTTAAGAAGTTCATGAGGGTTTGTGCGGCAATCATTCAAGGGGAGATCTCTATGCAACAAGATCAAAAGGCAAGGCTATTACTGGCCTACCATGCGAAGTGACTCAGAAGACTTTGTCAAGAAATGTGATAGTTGCCAAAGACATGCACCGTTATCCACCAGCTTGTCGAAGAACTTTCATCAATCAATTTACCATACCCCTTCATCAAGTATTCAATGGATGTTGTCGGACATTTTCCTCCAGCTTTTAGGCAAGTAAAGTACCTTATTGTTCTTACGGATTATTTCTCTAAATGGGTAAAGGCTGAAGCTTTTACAGACATTAAAAAACGCAATGTTGAATGATTCATCTGTAGAAACATCATCTGCTGGTTTGGAGTTTCTAGTGAAATTATGACCAATAATGACTCCCAGTTCATCTCTGCTTCCTTGTCAGTCATGGCTTCGTATTCGTCATACCTTTTCAATTAAAGGTTATTGCTCTGATACCATGAGTGAGACCAGATTAAGAAAATAAAACTATTTCTCATCAACATAACTTAAACAGAGGAAAATTACAATGCTTACTAAAGATCTGATATCAGACCTTAACCTTTGGACTACAAAACTAGGACCTACTGAATACTTTTGAGATTATGATCTTACCATATTGGCTAATCCTAACTTATTGGACTCAATTGAAATTCAAAAATTAAAAAAAAAATCATAAAACCAAATAACAAAAAAATCTAATATTTTCCACATATTTTGTTTAAACTAATACAATCTACATTATAAAAACTTCAATTCCAACGTAATGCAATCGTACTTACTTGCACTAGTTTAAATTGGAAAATTATAATGAGTAGTGCCAGTTGAAAGAAAACAAAAAAGAATTATTAACAAATCAGATATATAATGTATAAACCTAACGATGAGGAATGAGCAAGTTTATTATTTATAAATAAGGAGTCTAAGCTTTTGGTTTAGTTTTTTACTTTTAAAATTGACGATGAGATAGTTTTTAGGATATTTTTCTTACCAACAGATTTCTCTTTGCTTGTGTTTGACATATAATAATTAATAGGAATCATTTTTCGAAGAAAGTGATAAAGGGTAATATAATTCCTAGGAAACACACATTACCATGTTCGGTTACTGTAGGAATCATCTCTCCAAATTTCCTAGATTATCATTTCATTGTGTTTGGTCATACATGTTAATATAATGTATTTTAGATAAAAAAAAATTAACAATTTTAAATGTTTTAAAATTATTCAGGTATAGTTTATGAAAAAGTATCACCTTTATTCCTGAAAATTCTTTCTAGATGATAATGACATAAAAATAAAAAAACTTTAAAAAAACACGATACTTTCAAAAAAAACCACGCTAATGAAAATCCTAGACAAGTAAAGTCAAAGTGGTGGGGAAGGTTAGCTAGTTTGCCATCGTTAAGGGTAGTGCACTTATTTGCCATTGCTGAGCGAGTTAGTGGAGGGGGATCACCAAGTCAACATTGCGATTTTGGGGTGCTGAGCAGAGCTAGATTTAGAGAGGGCTTGTTGTCACTGAGTAGATCTAGAAAAAAGCTTGTCGTTGGTGAACAAGGATGGTGGGCGCTCGCCAGAGATAGACGGTTGCAAATCTAGGCAAATGACAACAACTTCGACGGGAAGAGTGATTTTAGCAAATGACAATCGCAGATCTTCATAGCAAAATTGGGTCATGGAGATGAACGAACAATGGTGTCTTCGCTATGGGGAGCAATGGCGTTGTAGGTCAGGGATGATAGGTTGCAAAGCACGATTACGAAGCCTTCTGTCAAGGAGAGGGCAGACAATGGTGGTTTGTGGAAGGGTAGTGGGTTTGTGACGATGTTCCAGGTGTTTGGTTGGGACAGCGGAATGGTCAGGGTTGATGCTCTGGTGATAAATACATGTTAATGTTTAGAGTTGATTTTGTGAAATGTTTTCTATTTTGTTTTTGTTTTTTTTATTTATTTGTGTTACCTATGTGTTTGAGATTCCTAAAAATTTGTATATCATGTAGTTGGGTGAGATTCAAATTACCACAAAATAAGGTAAAGTATATTTCATAGGATTGAGTTTCTTAAGAATTCAAAAATTGTAATTCTTAACCAAACGAGGGAATCTTGTAGATTTCATGTCCACATTAAAGACTACTATATATCAAACTTGCTCAAATTTATTCTAAATATATATATATATATACACGATATATGCATTAATGAATATCTTGTAAATTGCCATGGCATGAGCTACATACTGCTATATATGTGTGTATATATATTAAGGGATATTTATCTTATACCTTTTGTTTTGAGTTTATTAAAAAATTATACTTTTGGTTTTTTATTTCATCGAATATATACCTCCATATTGGATTTAATACATAAACTATATTGGTCAGTAGTTGATTTTAACTTTTAAAATGACCAAAATTATCTTTAAATAAAAGAAAGAGAAATCTAAAACTTTCAAAACCCAAAAGAAAACAAAAAAAAAAAAAGATATTCTAGACATTTTTGAGGTTAAAACTTTTAGTTTAAAGTTTTTTTAATTTTTTTTATTTGAAGGTATTTTTGGCAATTTTATAGGTTAAAATTGAAGGTTGATTAGAGAAATATATAAACTTATAGATTAATCTAATATAAAAGTATACATTCAATGATATAAAAAATAGAAGATATAATATTTTAATAAACCTAAAATATATTGTATAAAAGATAAATAACCCTACTACATACTGCATAGTCAATGAGTGTCCAAATTTTGTAATGTAGATAATGGAGATTAAGGTTGAAAGAAGATGAATTAATCTAATTATATGCTGCGGTAAGAGAAGCCATTCTTACTAAAAAAAAAAATCGTTAAGCCATTCTTATTTTGCCGTAAGTCTATTATTTATATATAAAGAGTCTAATCCCATCAAGATGGCATATCTTTTTCGTTTAAACACTAAATTTAGTACAACTTTTAACAAAAGAACTATTTCTAGATGCATAAAATAGTTCATAAATTTTGAGAAGACCAAATTAATGATTTTTATTTAAAATTTATCAGAGGGATTGTTTATGAGCCTTTTTTTTTAATTGAAAGACTATTTTACATTTTATGAGAAAAATTGACTATGAGGATTAATTTTAGAGAAGGTAAAAAATTCATACTATTGGCGAACTTATCCAAAAAAATGAATTATATAGATCATGTAAACAAAAAATATAAAAATAAAAATTGCAATGTGTATAACGCAAGCAATGAGATTCTGACACCGTCTTTATCAATCCATTAAAGAAAAGAAAAGAAAAAAAAAAAAAAAAAAAAAAAACCCCATCCCAGCAACCGTTTAGACTGACGGTGTAGGAAGGGGTGTTTCCTTTATAAGTTCAAGGTACTCGTAGGTACCTCGATTACTAGATTATTACTTTTTTTTTCCTAGAAAAAAAACTTTGAACTAAAATAATAAAAACAATAATTATAAATTAGGAGAATAAGTGAAAAAATAGATTTTTAAACCATTTTGAAGTAAATAATAGGTTTTAAAAATATTTGTAGTGAATAACAGACTTATGATATAAATAATTTATTTATTATACAAATAAGAATTATTTATACTATAAATGACCGGAAAGTAAATCATTCTTGTTTATAGCGTCGATAATTCTTATTTATATAATAAATAAATTATTTACGTCATAAGTTTACTATTTACTATAAATATTTTTAAAATATGTTATTTATTTTAATAAATTTTAAAAAAAGTGTTATTTACTGCAATTTCTTTTATAAATTTATCACATATTATGTGTAATATATAACATTATACATAACAATATATATAACATTATACATGCAAAATTAAAATTTAAGAATAAAACAGAATTAAATAAAATAGATAATAGAGTTGGGAAACCCCTAAACCTATCACGGTCCCGTAAACGGTGACATGTTAAACTTTCAACACATTTAAAGCTTGAACCCGATTGAATCGGATTTAAACCAACTCAGTTAAGACAAAATTTTGCCTTTTTTAATATATTTAGCAGTGTAGTTAGAACTATTAATTAAAACTGTTTTTATTGTAATATATAAGAGTTTTATATTATAACGATTTTTTTTATTGTTACTGTAACATACATATGACAATATTTGCAGTACCCCTTAACTTAAAACGCTTTGTCTCTATTTATTATTATTATTTTTTTTTTTTGGCCTTTTTCTGGGTCCTTTTTTTATTATTTCTTCAACGTTTTCTTAGATGGAATTTTGTGAAATCTTCGGAAATAAGATAAGCAGCCACTAGATCTCTAGTATAGTAGGAATCATTAATAAGGTAGCTAACCTCTTAGCAGATATACCAAATTGTAGACACGTGTAGGGATCGGTGCAGTTTTAATGAAAACGACATTAATGCTTTAAATAAACAAAAATCAAGGATATTCTTAATAATATTCGGATCAAAAAAAAAATTACAGAGAGTCACATTTATATGTTCTTGTTCATCCCCATGCTCATTGCCAGAAAGTTTTTTCTTTTTGGATACAAAGGGGAAGCTATGATTGACACAATTATATTAGAATATACATATAATGCATGCTCAAATCTGTCCTTTGTCTACTTTTGAGATTATAGCAGCCAAGGTTATGTTGAAGCAATATATCTTTTGAAGACTTTAAGGATAAGCTGTCTCATCAATGGTTTTACAACTCGAAAGAGAGAATTCAAAGTGGGAGAAATCATTACAGAAAAGACTGATGATAAAAAATTATCAAGTTTTGATGCTGTACTAGGAATGAAGAAGCAGGACTGCAACAGTGATGAATTGGGTATGATTGTCAAAAGATTGGAAAAGAATAGGGTCCCAAAATATGTCACACAATTTGTATAAATTGGAAATGGCACTAAAGTAGAGGCAAGGAAAACAAAACTTAGTGAGTTAGAAACACTTTGTGGGTTTTTTGTGTCCTTTTCTTATCCCCATTTTTCTGCTTTTGATAATTAAATGCATCTCTTACCATTACTATCCCACATAAATTGTATCGTCTAATAAAGTGTTTGTCGTTGGTTCTAAGAAACAAATACCATAAAGCTTTCGATAATTATAATAAACATAAAAAATTAAAAAATTTATTATAATATAAAATTCTTACATGCTACAATTTTCAATTCTAACTGTACTTTTTAAACATTTTTCAAACACCCTATAATATTGTTCCGGAGGCATATGTTTTGAGAAAAATATTGTATTGGACTGTTAATGTTTATTATTTAGAGTCTTCGACATAGTATATGATAGAATTTATTCAAAAGCTTTTAATTATTGGATTTTCTTATTACAAATCCTGTTTAATTCTCAAAGTAAATAGTCACTGACTTGTTTTTGGGGCGTGACAATTACATTTCCAAGCCATTTCTATAAGGTTTAAAAAAAAAAAAAGAAAAAGAAAAAGCTACTAAGTCATGATTTCAAAGTTTTCATGAGAAATATCATACTCATTAATGCCAGCATTTTGTTAGGCTAGAATATATACAGACGACACCGAACATACATGCTCACAATTTGTCTTGTATCATATTTTTTACTACCAGTATTTGTTTTGATATGTTTCTTTCCTACCTGTAACTTGTTATGGTAAAAGATTTAAGACGACGTTATAGAATATAAAACTCACTTTTAGAAAGTTTGACAATTGCACCACGATCATATTAATCAAAAAAGAGAAATTATATGAAATAGCATGCTTTTGTGACCCTAATACAAGTAAATAATTTAAAATAGTAAAAAAATAATAACATATTCTAAAAATTATTAAACTTTTTATTTTTTATTCTCTCATTTTACTCTTATTTTTAATCTTTTTTTCTCATGGACATGATGTGCTTTCTCTCCCCTCCTGTAGGTGTCATGTGTCGCCTATGCTCACCGCTACGCGTCGTCCAACACTACATGAACTATACAAAATAGAAACTTATGGAGGCATGCACCATCGAATGTGAAGGACAATTACGCTGATCTCTGAGGTCGTGTGAACCTGCGATGCCGACTATTATGCACGGAGAAATAGGGGATGAGAGAGAGAAGACGAAGTCGCCGCCTCCCGTTGAAGCATTACCATTGCTGCCTCTAACGAAGTCACCATTGTCGTCTCACCCAGAACATGGCGTCATCGCCTTTGAACTCGCCGCGCCATCATTGTCATAGAAAGAGGGGGGAGGAGAGAGACAGATATCTAGGGTTTTCTAGTTTGTGGTTTTTTTTAATCGTAATTTAAGGATATTTTAAATAATTTAAAATGTATTGTATCTAATTTTATAAAAATATACTATTTATTATTTTTATCAAAATGTTATTTATTTTTATTAGTATTTTAAAAATGTCACTTCCCTCTTTCTCTCTCGAAAAAAAAAAATCTAGGACTCGCTGAGGGTCTATAAGTGTGTGCTTCCCTAAGCTATGCACTAAAATATCACGAATGCACTTCACTATTGGCTAACGTGGGACTAGCTCACTGGTTATCAATCTTTTATTTTATTTTATTTTATTTTTTTTTAAACTGCGATTGAAAATAAAAATAATTCTAGGACAAGGGTACATGAGATTAAGGAGCCGGTAGCAAATGTCTTTTTCCACTGTACTAGCCTTTGCCCTATTTTTATATATTCTTGTCCCAAGCTAACCACTTTGACCCCACAAGAGTTTGGCTCGAGTGAGATATGTGTTTTTGTTTGCTTGTTTGTTTATTTTTTTTAAAAGAGCTTTTTATTGCGCCGCCAAAGTTGAAAAACTCTCCACATGCTTTTAGATGCTATAAACTGCCAATTCGTTTAGGACACTAGAGGCCATGTCTCGAGAATAGACTTATTACATGTGGCCATAGGTCCTTCGAATATTGTGCAATGCAGTGCTATCATAAGTCAAGTGAAAGGGGGTTTGAAAGTGACTCCACAGAGGGTAAAGATGATCATTTTCTTCCCGTAAAATTGTAATCTCGTATTTGGTGCAGTATATTTACTTTTTACATGGGGTGAAGTCATGAAGACGTCATAACATGTGTTTGTGTCATTTGCTTTTAAAGAAATGTCATATACTGTTTACAAGATGAGGCAAGACCCATTGAGGGTCGCAAAATTGCCCTTGGCGAGTATCTTGGACGTTGAAAGGTACTTGACAGAAACAAGGTCGAAGGGAAATCTGCCTAATTCAAAGGAGAGCTAAATAACTTTTTATTTATCTAAATAACTTGACAGTTGCTCCGGTGGTGGGCGGCCTGCTCGTGGTTAAGGGGTGAGGGGTGGGGGGTTGGTTTGGAGGGTTCCCTCACGAGTTGGGCTACATTTCTGGCGATCGTCGAAATTGGTTTGGCGGTTTTATGATAGGTCTTAATACTATTAGTCTCTCCATCTTGTTCGATCGAAGTTTTCTACTACTATAATGGTGTGTCTAAAATAACCATTTTAGTGTTCGATTAATTGTATGTCTCTTTTGTTTTCTCGTATTTAATACATGTATTAGTAGTGATGAAGCTGGGAATTTCTATCAAGGGCTAATAACTATTTATTAAATACTACGACTATCTCTGATAGGATTTAAATCCATAAAATGTTGCATATAGCTTTATTGTCTGGGCCATTAAAGATTTTTTTTCTTATTATACATAAATAAACTGTCACTCATCCGTTAATCACCTATTAAGGACAATATTTACTATTTTACAAAAGATTGATTTCTAATTCCCATTGTAAGTCTATCCCACGTTAAATGAATTTTTATCTAAATATCAGACAATCTTTTCGTATAAAAATTCAAGCAAACCAAATAGAATGTAAAACAAAAGGAATAAAATGTTACAAACATGTTATAATTATATATAAGTGATAGCAACAAACAGACTTCAATAAATAATTCAAGGTATCGTCGAGGGGGAAAGATCTTGTCAAATCATTTTTAAAGATATTATTTGGCTTTGATTCAAAGTAATGTTTGTCAATTTTGGGGTGATAAATAAAATATTTGATTCTTAGAGGAGTGTAACGCCCCTATATGGGGGTTAATAGTTTTTAATGAGATAAAATAAAAATAAATAATAAAAGTAAAACCTTAAAAACAAAATTTGCCCGGGACTTAAATGAAAACTCTCAACTCAAAAATAAAAATATAAACGATAAATAAACCACAGTTTAATGTAGCACCTTAAATTTAATAATATAAACTGTTGTCATCATCATTTTAACCTTCAACACATTGTAATACAGTCACAGAAAGTAACAATTGATGCTTACATTATCATGAAGAACATTCTCAACAATTGAAGCAGTCCCAATGTAATATAGCTACATCACTTCCTCAACTATATTTCTCGTAGCCACCTCACACTTAGTGAGTCCTGAAAAGATAAAAATATAAGGGAATGAGCGACACTATGCTCAGTAGAAAAAGCCATTACTCACCTTTAGGTTTTTATCATTACCACATTAAAACCTGCATGGTTAGTAAGTTACATCATATTCCAGATTATGAGGTTTATTATGATCACATCTTATGGATACCGTAGTTAATCATTACCAAGTGTCATAATTACACATTTATACAAATATTACCAATCATCATTGTTCCTAGGTATCCATGTTAAATTGAGTATCACTCAACTCATCGAAACCCAAATGGGCGCACTTGATCACCCTATAAACATTCCAAGGGTGTTCCGGTGAGGGGACATCAAGCCCCGAGTCCTCACCAAATCAATTCCTGTACAGTGTGTTCTGGGACTTTCAACCCAAGGAAGCGTCATCGCCTTCCCCCTATTTTACCTTTTAGGGTATTCATGCCCAAGGACGTAACCGTCGCCCTCTTCATGTCTCACAATTTCTCTATATTGAATCATTATTAATAGAGTTAGTTTTCCTAACCATGCTTCTCAATTTATAACATGTGTCAATTCATTATGTTCCTCGCCGTACAATACAAGACGAGTCCATGTCATAGTTTCATATGTGATACTCATATAATATTAGTTCAACATAGATATATATATTGCGGCAAAACAATCAATTTTAATTCTATAAAAACCTCACAAAAGATGAGTAATAGAATCCCTACCTTTCAAGCTTATCAACAATCTTTTAATCCTGGAATCAATTAACGTTAGCTCCATACTCCCTTGATCCTAAGGCGTGCATAAGGACAATTAAAACTAAAGCACAACATACAACTACATTCATAAATAAATCATGTGTAAACCTATCTTACTAGTATGCCATTAAAGCTTTTATATAAATCTCTTTTGAATACCACAGTAAATAATTTTTGTCTTAACACAATATAAAATGTGAACAAGTAATCTATATGTTTTAGTCCCTAATAAGATTCATCAATCACTTAGGATAATATTGGAAAGGTTGCAAGACATTAAAGAATTAGGTGGTGAGCAAAGATGGGTTCTTGGTTCAGGTTAGCAGCTGGTATACCATAATAAACTGGCAGATTTACTAGTTTCCAATACAAAAATTGAATAATTCTTAGAAAATAAAATACAACTCCGATTTAGGTTTATGATAGCTCGTTAGAAAGCCTAGGATGCTACTTTTCAAATATGCAAACCAATTCATAAAATTCATTTTAATTTAATCTTAGAATTTCAAGAAATAGCCACTGCCCATAGAGGTATTACAAAGTTTAACAATATAAATTTTCTGTCTAGGGCATATACACTTAGACTTCATACATATGCTCCAAAATAGCAACAAACATATACTTAGGTTTAAGAACGCAAATTTGAATAATCCTTTAGTATAAAAGAAAATTTATAAATGAAAGACTAAATTTGTTCATAAGATTCTAACCTCGGATTATGGTTAGTTGGAAGCTTGAAATGGCTTCAAAACAGGTTCCTTTACTTCGGTATGACTGAAATTCTTACTCAAATGAAGGTGATGGTGGCTGATTTTTATGGCTGCCTTGAAGAAGTTCTCTAAGTATTTTGCTTCAGCAAAGAAATAAGAAGAAGAGTGTGGGAACCGTGGAAGAGAAAGGAAGAAAAGATGAAGTCTTTGAAGAGAAGTGATAGAAACAATTATAGAGGAGACATGTTGAAGCATGTCACGGAGGAAATAAAGAAAATGAGGGTCAAGAGTAGTTGGAAAAGATATCCTTATGTCTCATCTAAAGACTTTAACACACATAATGCCAATATGACATTTTTGAGATTTATTAGAAGTTCTAAGGCTTTTTAGTAATCATACTAAATAAATATAGGAGAATTTTAGAAAATTTTAAAAAAATAGATAAAAATAAATATTATAAAATAAATTTAAATGAAGCAATTTTTTTTATACACTAAAAATTAATTTAATTACCTCAATACCCGTTAGGAGAATAACGGGTGTCACAGCTCTACCCCCCTTAAAGAAATTTCGTCCTCGAAATTTCAATTCTAGCAATACTAGTAAAAATTTTAATTCCATTATGATTCCAATTCCGAGTCTAAACCGTTAATGTTGTTTGTCCTCCAAATTTAAGTCATCGTATCTCCACTTATTTACTTGCATAATAAATCTTACTCCTAAATCCCTCAATGAGAGTATTTCTGACAAGTTTCAACTTATAACACCGTATAATAGTCTAAGAATCTGATCAGGCATACATATTGACCATATCATGATTCCAGTCCTTCATTGTCCATGGACTGTGATTTACAATCACATTTAAGGAGATTGCCAGAGAAATTTTATATACTTCATCTTTAGGTTCCTTTTCCTTTTTGAGTAAAGAAAAGTCAAATATATTTGATTTCATACCTCAACTAATAAACTAGAACATAATCATAAAACATATATCACAAACACTTTTATTCAAAACTATACGTTAAACTTACTCATAGAGATATTAAACGGAATCTCAGAGTTGCAAACATACTCGACATATTTTTCATTAAACAGCTATCCTCATGACACAAACATTCAACCCAAATAATATACTCATATTTCATATGGAATATCCCCATAACTGACTCTGGTACTTCCACATAATATTAACAGAATATTACACATTACAAACATGATACGGATACGTTTCGAGAGTACAAGGCACTCCGCATACCAGCTATCCATATCATGCATGCTTATAGGATACAAAAACATCGATAAACAAAAGATCGGACCTTAAGAAGGATGCGTTTCGAGAGCATCAAGTACTCCGTATCCAGCCATCCCGGCATTAGGCTCAATGAATCTAAAAGATTTAACAACGACGTACCACAAGAAACACAGAATACAAAGTAAACGGTTATTCGTAACACACGAAATACGGACACACATGCCTACATGCCATAGATAAAACAAAAAGATTACAGATGGAGATTCAAATCAATTGGCCGCTCCCGGCTTTCCCTTTCCCATTCAAGCTTGGATGTTGCAGCGTCGGATTCTGGATGTATGATTTGCATTTTATCTATCAATTCCTCAGCTGTTGAAGCAGTAACAAAGATTTGTCTCTCCGATTCTGTAGTGATGTTTTCTTCCACAGCGTAATCTAGAAATTTCAAAAGACCGTCATAAAAACCATTTACATTCAGTAGTCCCAAAGGTTTGGAATAAAGGCCCAACAATTGCCCACAAGCAACTACAAATATTTCCTCAAGAGTACCTAGACCACCAGGTAATGCTATAAAAGCATCGGAATTATAGATTATGTCTTTAAAATTTCTAGGGATACTCCTGACTCCTTCTCCCTTACCTATGGCTTCCTTATAAAGGTTTCCTTCAACTGGAATATGAGGCCAAATTCTTACAACTGTAGCGTCGCTAAACCTAGCTGCTAGTGCCATATTTTCCATCATTTTTATACTACCACCCCCATAGATTATGCTAATCTTCTTGTGTGCTAGGACTTGCCCTAAGTGATTTGCAGCTTCTAAATAAGCTTTATCTTTTCCAAGGCTGGAACCACAAAAGACACAGACATTCTTTATTTTCTTCGTGGACTGGGAGGTAGACATATTTGGTTTATAGAAGTGGTTGCTTAATGTCTGCTCCACTTAGACTTCGGGTTCTACATGAGATTTTAAAGATGAGAAATATACAAAAATGGCTAAAGAGATAGACGAGTAGGTAATGAAAAGGTAATCCAAAGATTTAAACAAAATCTTGTGCGGATAAGAAAGTAAGATAAGGTGATTGATAGTTTACAGAAAATCTGATTCACTTTTTGAAAAAGATTAGACTCTAATTGTATAACTTTTGACAATTGAGAACAATTTGACAGAAGACCCTCTTGACACAACTGTAGACTTTTTGACAAATATACACCAAGTCTAGAAATTTAATATAAACGACAAATACTGTAGAACTTTTGAAATTTGAGACACAAATCTTGAAATATCTGGATAAGCTTTTCAAAATTCAAACATATTACTGTACCGTATGTGACGTGTCTGATAAGATAATATATTTTATTATATATATATATTTAAGAAAATCATAAATTAAATAAGATATTAACACTTACTGTATCAATCTAATAATCACAATTATTTCAAACACAAAAGCAAATATTCTGAGTAAAAGAAAAACACAAACTGTTGAACATCAGCTAAAACTGCTTCAAATAAGTAAAGACTAAATAACCTTTATAGAGCGATGACTTATTCCCCATCCAGTTTTCTTATGGCTTGGCAAACAGGATCTAGAAATACCATATTCCTGAGGCGTTGTCTTTCTGTATAAAATTTAGGCCAGAGTTTAAAAATAGCTCCTTGAACATATCCACTAGGGTGACCGTGGAGAGGAGGATGGATGCTATCCAAGTTCTCCTTTGAAAGTCCATCCCTACAAAACCTTATTTTATCATCTCTATTCGTAGACATATAACCAGGTGAAGTACATTTACCGTTACAATTTTGTCTTCCACATTTGTTATAAGCGACCACGATGGCACGGGCTCTTCTTTTCATTGCGCTACGACTGGTACCCGTTCCTGTTAAACCGACATCTTGACTAAAGTCACTCGGACGGATTTTCCCCTCTATCAACATTGTCACATCACAAGGGATGCCAAAACGCATAAGAATCCACAACCGAGTAATTCTAGCCTTGTATTTCTTTCTGAGAATCTTTTGGGAGAGTGATGTGAAATACTTTCTCAGGTGTTGGTACTTTGGGTCCATGATGAGATGAAAGAAGAGTAAATAGAAAGGAAAAATTAAGATAGTAAATTGCAGAATCCTAGAATTCCTTCTTCTTTTAGAGGAAAAGAAGAATTTCTAATGAAAAAGAAGAGGATTTGCGATTTAGAGAGAAAATAACAAAATAAGAGAGAAAAAGTGAACTCGGAGAAATAAGCTCTTATGCACAGTAAACGTATATGTAAACAATAATTAAACCACTATATATGACACGTATAGAGACCACGTAGGAGAGACAGTGTGAATCAAACTGATTTAAGATTTAAACTAGGCCCAAATGTTCTAAGTTGAAAATGGTC
Organism: Artocarpus heterophyllus; assembly: GCA_025403435.1. Lineage (NCBI taxonomy): Eukaryota > Viridiplantae > Streptophyta > Magnoliopsida > Rosales > Moraceae > Artocarpus > Artocarpus heterophyllus. The sequence goes on from CM046347.1 coordinate 29,258,930, forward strand.
AGGTTGTTTCGGGCCTTAACACATTTAGAACGAGTTAAATAACAAACATAAAATTGAAAACCAATTTGTATAAATCTTAAACCCAATTCAAAGTCCACTATAGATAAGTTAAGTATGAACAACAAATCTAATTTAACGACAATCAAGGATCTTCCTGAATGGTATTTAAAATCATTTCATAACAACATAATCTTCAAGCAACTCAAATAATTTTGTTTTAATCAAAACCTTATTGAACAATGCATACACCCATATGTTAATACTAATACTCAACATCTATCAATGGATTCAGCATCATTGCTACCAAGGGTTTAGAATGTGACTAACCTTGAAATCAATACGATTTACGTCTTCCAACATAGACCATATCAATGAACAAAGACACTTGATGTTACTACTTAAGAACATCTACAATCCCCACAATTCTACTTATACAATATATAATTTCCTCATATAACAAAACCTTAAGTAACCAAAAGATTCACATCTAAACATCTAAAACCTAAACATTTTATCGTAATTATTCAAAATTATTATAAGTGCCTTAAGTATTATGATTTACTTAAGGAAACTCCTATTGATCATTTTTCTATTGCATCTATATATAAAGATTCACTGATACACTTAAATACAATGTACGTAACAAAATATTCCAATTTTGAGATTCATGCATTCTAGACTTTACACAGTCTCAACAGACCAAAAGTCTAACATTTATCTCTCTCAAGATTCAATACCATGATTCCCAACTTATATCATATTCCTCAAATAAATAGAACTTTTAAGAAAAGATATTGACACTTATGTGCTCCATCGAATCCACACATAATCATTACTTAGGTTTGAATCAATTACGAAAAATTTGGCATATCTATGTCAAACTTTAAAATCAATAAATCAAGCCTTATATTTCTTATTGTTTTTCACGAGACAAAAGGCTTTTAAATCCTCGTATCTATACGAATTTCTCATCGTTTATACGAATTAGATATGCTTATAGATCCAAATATTATACGAATCTCTCATAAGCAATCTACTTATAAACTCATTCCATATAATTATCATTCCCTCATAACTATTAATACTTTCCTTCTATATAATTATTGTACTCATATAACTATTAATATTTTCATTCTATGGCCTTTCCGTGTTACATCCTTCTAGACTGTATAAATCAATGTGAAGGTTCATTTTGATGATGACAATGAAAATTCAGCTTCAAAACCATCTCAAAAATATATTTTTTTAAAGTGGTGCTACACTCCCTAGGTTAACCGAACCTAGGCTCTGATATCAAAAATTCTGTAACGCCCCTATATGGGGGTTAACAGTTTTTAATGAGATAAAATAAAAATAAATAATAAAAGTAAAACCTTAAAAATAAAATTTGCCCGGGACTTAAATGAAAACTCTCAACTCAAAAATAAAAATATAAACGATAAATAAACCACAGTTTAATGTAGCACCTTAAATTTAATAATATAAACTGTTGTCATCATCATTTTAACCCTCAACACATTGTAATACAGTCACAGAAAGTAACAATTGAAGCTTACATTATCATGAAGAACATTCTCAATAATTGAAGCAGTCACAATGTAATATAGCTACATCACTTCCTCAACTATATTTCTCGTAGCCACCTCACACTTAGTGAGTCCTGAAAAGATAAAAATATAAAGGAATGAGCGACACTATGCTCAATAGAGAAAGCCATTACTCACCTTTAGGTTTTTATCATTACCACATTAAAACCTGCATGGTTAGTAAGTTACATCATATTCCAGATTATGAGGTTTATTATGATCACATCTTATGGATACCGTAGTTAATCATTACCAAGTGTCATAATTACACATTTATACAAATATTACCAATCATCATTGTTCCTAGGTATCCATGTTAAATTGAGTATCACTCAACTCATCGAAACCCAAATGGGCGCACTTGATCACCCTATAAACATTCCAAGGGTGTTCCGGTGAGGGGACATCAAGCCCCGAGTCCTCACCAAATCAATTCCTGTACAGTGTGTTCTGGGACTTTCAACCCAAGGAAGCGTCATCGCCTTCCCCCTATTTTACCTTTTAGGGTATTCATGCCCAAGGACGTAACCGCCGCCCTCTTCATGTCTCACAATTTCTCTATATTGAATCATTATTAATAGAGTTAGTTTTCCTAACCATGCTTCTCAATTTATAACATGTGTCAATTCATTATGTTCCTCGCCGTACAATACAAGACGAGTCCATGTCATAGTTTCATATGTGATACTCATATAATATTAGTTCAACATAGATATATATATTGCGGCAAAACAATCAATTTTAATTCTATAAAAACCTCACAAAAGATGAGTAATAGAATCCCTACCTTTCAAGCTTATCAACAATCTTTTAATCCTGGAATCAATTAACGTTAGCTCCATACTCCCTTGATCCTAAGGCGTGCATAAGGACAATTAAAACTAAAGCACAACATACAACTACATTCATAAATAAATCATGTGTAAACCTATCTTACTAGTATGCCATTAAAGCTTTTATATAAATCTCTTTTGAATACCACAGTAAACAATTTTTGTCTTAACACAATATAAAATGTGAACAAGTAATCTATATGTTTTAGTCCCTAATAAGATTCATCAATCACTTAGGATAATATTGGAAAGGTTGCAAGACATTAAAGAATTAGGTGGTGAGCAAAGATGGGTTCTTGGTTCAGGTTAGCAGCTGGTATACCATAACAAACTGGCAGATTTACTAGTTTCCAATACAAAAATTGAATAATTCTTAGAAAATAAAATACAACTCCGATTTAGGTTTATGATAGCTCGTTAGAAAGCCTAGGATGCTACTTTTCAAATATGCAAACCAATTCATAAAATTCATTTTAATTTAATCTTAGAATTTCAAGAAATAGCCACTGCCCATAGAGGTATTACAAAGTTTAACAATATAAATTTTCTGTCTAGGGCATATACACTTAGACTTCATACATATGCTCCAAAATAGCAACAAACATATACTTAGGTTTAAGAACGCAAATTTGAATAATCCTTTAGTATAAAAGAAAATTTATAAATGAAAGACTAAATTTGTTCATAAGATTCTAACCTCGGATTATGGTTAGTTGGAAGCTTGAAATGGCTTCAAAACAGGTTCCTTTACTTCGGTATGACTGAAATTCTTGCTCAAATGGAGGTGATGGTGGCTGATTTTTATGGCTGCCTTGAAGAAGTTCTCTAAGTATTTTGCTTCAGCAAAGAAATAAGAAGAAGAGTGTGGGAACCGTGGAAGAGAAAGGAAGAAAAGATGAAGTCTTTGAAGAGAAGTGATAGAAACAATTATAGAGGAGACATGTTGAAGCATGTCACGGAGGAAATAAAGAAAATGAGGGTCAAGAGTAGTTGGAAAAGATATCCTTATGTCTCATCTAAAGACTTTAACACACATAATGCCAATATGACATTTTTGAGATTTATTAGAAGTTCTAAGGCTTTTTAGTAATCATACTAAATAAATATAGGAGAATTTTAGAAAATTTAAAAAAAAATAGATAAAAATAAATATTATAAAATAAATTTAAATGAAGCAATTTTTTTTTATACACTAAAAATTAATTTAATTACCTCAATACCCGTTAGGAGAATAACGGGTGTCACAAGGAGCTATATATAAATTGATTGCAATGCTTCTATAGAAACATAAATATGCAAAAGCGCCCTTGAGTATCTTCATCATTGCATATTACCTCCTTAAACTTTTTAATCGAATCTGTTGGTAGTTCTGGTCTATAATTGGAATTAGGTCACTATATCTTCTGAATAGTTTTTTGTTTAATTTACTATTCTTGTTTAGAATAGAATATCCATCTTGAATGTATATGTGTGATTGCTAGATAATGCAAACATCTATCTACATCTACCACTTAAAAATATATCAAAATTAAATGGATTAGAAAAGTATGTATGCTCAATAGAATTTAATGAAATCCTATTATTTAAAAATTTTCCACTGATCTAATAAAAATCCAACAGTTCAATTTTGTTTCAGGTATGTATGCATATCCTACCAGAACTCTCAGAATATTTATAGATACATACATCTTTCGTGTATATAGATCATGTAATACAGTAAAGTGGGTGGTTGGGGCAGTTGGTCAAGGAAGTTAAAGCCAACATGAACGTCAATTATGGAAACCAAAGGTCAAGTTAAGCAGTAATGGCTAGCAGAGGCAAATACTAGCATGAAGTTAAACGTCACCTTCACACTTTGTTGCTTGGCATTAGTTAAAAAGATCTGAGAAGGAATCATATTCTAAATTTCACTAAATGGGGGGGGACAGGTTAACATGCATCAAAAGCTTTTGTCGTGAACCTGCTTTTTCTAGACCAGTTATGAGCTGCCACGTCATACTCATAAATGTTTCTCTAAACTGGCCTTACCAGACATAGAAGACCAGAAGATTAGGCTATTTCATGTTGCCGAACCTATACTCAGAATTTAACATAATGTGGTACATAACATGGAGGTAATATTAAGTGATTAGCGTGTTTTTTTGTCCAACCACTTCTACAATAAAGACATTATTAAAGGATTTCAAATTCTATGATAAGCCTACATGTGGGAACATAGTTTTAACTAAAAATGTATTATAAATTCAAATTTTATAAAAAAAAAACGCGATAAAAAAAATTAGTTTAAGTTAAAATTTTTTTGTTCCGACTATATTGCCAAACGTGCTATTCACTTAATACATCTAAAACCAAACCTTCTTGGGAAGGGGAAGAAAATTGTCTCTAGCCAGTATGTAGATACTGTTCAATAACATAACTTATTTTCTTTGTTGCCTCTTTATCAGTGTTAGAAATATATTCAACTCTTCTTTCCCCCTCACAATTCTACCCGTCGCGTTCAAATTTGTAGCAAACTCAAATCAGTAGAGTTTAGGGAGATGTTTTTGGCCCCCCAAAAAAAAAAGTTTAGGCATATGTAATGGGGGGCATGTAATCCTAAAACAACCTCATAATTCAGAGTATATATTTGAAACTAATTCTATTGGAATATTATAACAACATTTTCAAGAAAAACTACATCAAGTTGCAATTCTAGTATTCCGATAGCTGACTTTGGCAGGGTCCAAAAGAGGAGGAAAAAGAAAAACATTTTCAAAGTATTGTAGCATCAGACGTGGCTGAATGAAAGTGTCTTGGCCAGCATCAGACAAAGCCCCGCCCTAGGTTTGGCGTGCGGTACTCAGCTAGGTCGGCCCAACGCACATGGAAAGGGCAGCAAGCCCGTACGCACCTGGCACATGGCGTCAGGGCGTCGCACGTGGTGGCCACATTCCGTCACTACACCGCTGCCTTGCCAGGTCCACGGTGGTGGCGTTTGGGTTGATAGCTAAGTTTTCCTAAAACCCTAGTGTATTTTTGTCAAAGATAAATTATTTTAAAATAAATAAAAATGAAGGGTAAATTAAAAAAAAAATAAATTGAGAAACTAAACTAATAAATCCTTATTTGGGGTAAGTTAAAAATTTAAAATTGAGTAACTATGGATCTTGAATTTTTTGAGAAACTTCCAAATCCCCATTCTTGGAAACAAAATTAAAAGTAGGTGATGGGTTACACGGGGCGGTCAAAATTTGGGAGACATTGGATGTCTCGTTGATTAAAATTAAATTAAATAATCACCAAATTTTGGGGTCATTTTTTGAAATAAACAATGTTATTTTAAATTAAAAATTTTATTTTAATTTGAATTTTAAGATAATACTATGACCAAAGAATCCAAAAAAATAGTAAAGTACAAATCGTTCTCTAAAATTAAAGATTTTGCAAGTGTTTTGTTATTTTGGGAATTTCATCAAAGAGTTAATGGGAGCTATAAAGATGGGGAAACTTATTATGACTCGACCACAAGTGTACGCTGTACAGTTTTTATAGTAAAAACATTGAGAAAGGTTGTCGCGTTAGGGATTTTAATCAAATTTTTACTTAAGTATTGTACTTAAAATAATCATAATTTTATTTAAAATAAAGAAAAGGAATAAGAGGAAAATTTAAAATAAAAAGCTATGCTAAAAATTAATAGGAAATTAGATTGCTTTTGGAGATTAATTTAATCAACCTAAACTCTAGAGGTTAGATTTTTCCTAGTCTTCAACTATGTCCTTTTCTTATCTTTTTATTACTAATTAATTCTCCTAATTTATTAGCCATGAGCCGTAATTTATTCAACTCCTTCTGACGCAGAGTGAAAATATTCTTAATAACTAATTATTACTATAAAAATCAAATTATTAAAAAATTCTTTATGTTGGATGGTTCTTTTAAATAGTTACAAATTAATTATAGGGCCTCCCAAACTCTAATAAATCCTAGGTTATATTATCCGATAATCGTTCCAAAATTCATATTCTTCAGTATTGAATTCTAAATACCAAACATCTAATTCATGAACAGTAAATTAGAATCATTAAGAATATGATAAATAAATAATGTGAAGGAAAATTTATTATACATTGTTTAGACAATTAAAACATAGTAATCAAGCATAGGCTACTAGAAAAATGAAATTAGTTCAAACACATAAACATTTTCTTAAACGTGATGAGAAAAAGAAGAAGAAACTAGTTTTAAAAGTAGAATTAAGCTTCTCCATCTCCGGAATTCGCCATCTTCAACGTCGCACTAGAATTTCTCCTTTAGTCACTCCTTTGATCCACCAAAAGTCCAGTTTCTGATTCCTAAAGGGTCCAATTATAAGTCCTGGGTGAAATAAGAGACTCAAGAAGGAACTAGGCACTTTAAAGTTTGAGAAACCTCGATTGGTGCTGCAGCTTCAAGCTTCCAGCACTGCGCAACTGTTATGGGAAGGTGTCCACATGGGCAAATGTTGCGGCGCCACTCTTTCGGTGCTGTGGTGCTCAACTCTCAGGTCTTTTGCCTAAATTCTGTACGGTTTGATACTACACCATCCGTCATGGCTGCAACACCAGCATTGCTATTTTTTTATTTTCATTTTGTTTCCCGCTGAATTTCCTCTAAGTCCACAACTTGACCAAGAGCTCCAATTTCTTTTCTAACCTACAAAATATATTTAAAAATAATAAGAAGAAAAATAAAACTCTTAAATATTAACACATTATCAAGTAAAAGGCACTCAGTTTATAGGTATCAAATCAAACTCATCAAAAGTCAAAGCTAACCAATGAAGAATGACATTACAAAAAGATGGTGCTTTGAAATCATTATTTTATTTTTTATTTTCTATGGGAGCAATTATGTTGTTGCGGTCGCAATTATTTTTATGCGTTTCTTACATTTTCATATTTAATTGCTATTGATGGCCTATTGCATAATTTTAATAACATGCCATGTAGGAAAGTAAGTGCCACTCACATTAACATGTTCATGCATCATGTAGTTTTAGAAGAACTAATATTTTTGATACACTTAAAATTACAGAAGTATTTTAGTTAAGTGTTAACTAAGATAAAACAAATCCTAACTCGAAAATACTGAGTGGGAGCAGGGCTATATGGTGTAAGGTCTGCAGTGTCCGTCTTTAGAGCTAAAAGTGTTAAACACTAGGACAAATAATTCCTTTAATGACAGTCATTGACCGTTGTTAAAATATAAGACGATGGTTGATAGAATTAGATTTTTAGTGATCCCAACTTAGAGTTTTAATTAGTTTTTGAGTGAATTAATAGTTTTTATTTCATGTTTTTATGTTTATTTAAGCTTGAATAAGATTTAGTCCATTTTGATTTCAATTACGTTTTTCGGTTATTTTTGGTTTTATTTCATTATTTATTTGTTTTTATTTTATTTTCAGAGACGGAAGAAAGCCAAATAAAGTCCAAGGACCAATCTTTGGAGAGAAAGAAAACAAAAAAAAGGGGGCAAGAAGATTGCAGTTAGGCACTGCATCGTGAAATTCATCTGCTACAATGCCATTTGGAGCCATAAGCAAAATTTCTGACAGAGCCTTGGCACTGCAGCTTCAGTTTTTCTTGATGCCTGATCCTCATTTTCCTAGCTTCGTGTTTTAGGGCTGCAGCGAGGATATTTCTACTGCAGCGTCAAAACACACTAATGACCTAATCCTAACAAGGTACACTTCTCAAAAAGGGTACCTATAAAAGAGGTTTGCTAGGGTTTTGAGAGAGGGGAGACACACACTTTGGAGACCCATCTTTGGCAGCTCTTTTGGGCTTTTGGAGGAAGAAAAACCCATTTTTGTGAAGCTTGAGAAGCATAAATCAAGAAATCTTGGAGTCCATTGGAGATTAGTGGAAGAATTGAAGACTTGAAGCTCAAAACCATCACTTAGTTTCATTTCTTTCCCCTCTCTTTTTTTTTATTTATTTATTTTGATTTTGTGTCAAACAAGACTTCAAATATGGGTTTGTTGATGTTGTTTTTTTGCACTATGATAAGGTAAATATTTAGTCTAAGTGTTTGATATAGCCTTATTTGAACTATGTTTTAAATATTTGGTTATTATTAATGAAATTTCAATTGAATTCATTTGGGTGCTCAAAGCCTAATGCCTCTAATTCACTTGGCAAATAAATTAGATGATTTAGATATGTGACATTGACACTCGGGAGAGGAATTTCATATGTCAAATTTGAGTGATGTAGTCTAAGTGTTAGTGAGTTCGGGAGGCTGGTAGCACTTGGGCAATCGTGTGTGAGGCTTGAACATAATGAATGTATATGCATTTGAGTAGGTAGGGATATCGCTTTAAGTTCCTATACACATTATCCCATTTGATACTCAAGCAAGGTAATGAGGTGATATTAGCACCTTGATTGATGAATTGAGTAAAACAAATTAGCAATGACCAAATAGGATAAACATAGGGATAGTAAAGTGAAATCAAGCCCTAGATCCATTGTCAATTGAGTTTTCTGTACCGTTTTACTTCTGAATTTTTTGTTATTTTGATTTTTTCTTTTATTTTATTTTGTAATTTTGCCATTTCTATATTTTATTGCCTAAATAAAATAAAGCTATTCCGATTACGCTAATTAGTAAAAATTTAAGAAGCAATCCTAAAGGGAATGGTACTTCACTCACACACTTTATTACTTGTAGCGACCCGTGCACTTACCGAAGTAAGCACACATGTGAAGGATGGTTATGGTGGCGATCATCTTGTTGGGAGTAGTTTTATATATCCATATACAATGATAGTTTTTATCCATTGTTAAAGGATACTTTTGGCGCAACAGAGGCGACATAAGAAATCATCGTTGAATGTGTGATCAACAACAACAAAAAATTATGCGTTTTAACTAGTTTCTGATAGATTGGCCTATATCCATGTGTTATCTATATTATGTAGCCTCACTATTCGCTTATTAAAGTTAATAAAATATGTCACAAATTTTACAAGTAATAAAATACCACAACGAAAGTTCAATAAATGTCTATACTAGCAACATGAATATTTGTACAAGTTGTTTGTAATATGTTGCTCATATTGCTCATATTGCAATGCAATATGTAGAACCTCTAAGAAATAGGATTAGTATAATGTTGCAATGCATTTAAGCCAAGTACCCCTCATGCAATATGTTGCTCATATACCTTAGTCACATTTGACGGTCCCTTCTTGTCTTGGAATTTTTGAAAATAATTTTAGCATTTATTTTAAATATTATTCATGCATTTGTTAGAATTAACAATTTTGTTCATGTATACTCTAATAAATACATTGGTACTTGAAACTTGGTTGTGCCTCAAGGAGAATTAAATGCAACCGCACTTTGTGTATGCAACTTCAACTCATTTGGCGCCCTAATAGATTGATATATATGCATCAATAATAATAATAAAAAAAAAGCTAGCACCAAGAATTAATATAGCGAAGAAGAAGAAAATTACCATTAAATTATTTGTTTGAAGCTTGAACGTACTTTTTTGGCAAACGTATCCAACCATATTACCTTATCTTACGAGAGGCGAATAAAGGCTAACATCAAATGACCCTCTCTATTATATGGTGCAAAATGAATTGTGAGAGGGTCTGTGTGATCAAAAAGATGATGAAGGTTGTTTGCTTGTTCTTGAATCCTCATCTCTACATGCCCAACACATAAGAAGTGATCATTGGAAATAAAGAAAATGATCAATTCAGTACTTGGGCTCAACAATTAATTATCCAATTTTGTTTCTCACGATCTTGTTTTCTTCCATCGAGAAAGGTAGCAGTGTCTCCCTTGTATAGCAAGTATGAATTGCAAAATGCACATTTCCTTCCCTAGGTGGCATACTATGAAGAAGATCTGTTGAATGACTATTAATCCACGCCTTTCCTAACGCAACAACTATAAAGTGAGTGGCATTGCTTGTCAATGGCGTTAGAAGAAGGCAATTTATGTCATCACCAAGACCTGAAGAAGGCAATGGTTTTGCTCTGCTAGTGGCAGAATAAGTCTCTCCTTGGTGTGTGGTAGTATTTTCTTACCCTTGGCTTCACAACTTTTCTTCAAGCCGCAAAAACTTGGCTTCCATGGTTTCCATCTTTTTATGTAACCCAATCACTTCTTCATAGGAGTTTGAGTTCTTGACAGAATAAAAGTCATCTCAGTACTTTAGAAATTGTGATTGACCACGAACCCATCCTGGATATCCAGGTTTCCCAATGCGGCGGTGAAAGATATCTACCGTCCCCTCAGATTGGAACATATCTTGCGACTCTTGCTCGACATGATGGTCTTACGACAAAATAAATAAATTTCTCAATAACAAAAGGACATGATAAATTCTACCAAAAAGTACAAAAACATGTTGAATCTTAAAACTTGTCATCCTTGGTTTTTCAGATAAACTTCCAAAAAATGTTGCTAAGAGGAGGTTCTGTTGCCTCGTGTCTTTCCATCTGTATTGATATATGCGGTCAATTAAAGATGATATTAAAATTATAAATTTTGTATCAACCAAGTAAAGAAATTTAATGAACCCATTCAATCTCTTTTTTTCCTATGCCCTCTGAGCTCCACGGTGATCATACTTAATTTTCTTATGTTCTTGGCATATTGTGAAATCACTTGTTGTGTTGGAACACGTTTATACTTCACAAAATCCCTCTAGAGTTTGAAAACGTGGGGGCAATCTTTGCATGACTCAACAAATAGTGTAGAGATTACTGCAAAATTGGCTAGCCATCTTTGCAGCAAATGTTGATTCTTTCTTCTTCATGGAGTTAGAAATTATAAAGATTGAAACTAGATCTTGCCAAACGCGTGGCACATTATTTTTATTTTATGTTGTTTCAAATCCTTTATAGTTATTGAAATATAATCCGAACTAGCACCTTTATGTAACTTTGGAGCTCATCTCTTGCTTTTTCGATAGTCCTTTTTTTTTTTTCAAATTGGACTTTTTTTTTTTTTAACCTTATTTTTACTATGCTTCTCATTATCGTTGCTCTTCTTTTTCCATAATTATCTTAGATTGAAAAGCACCCTTCTCTGGATTTCATTTAAAGCGAATTCATCCTCAAATAAGTAGTGTTCTGATATATTGAACTAATCTAACACTTTAATCAATAACAAATTAAAAAAAAAATTCTAATTATAAGAACATACAAATAACTAGAAAATAACAGACAAGACAATGTACGTAACCTATAAATTCAATTATAAAACAATAAACTAACTTGCAAAATAATTATCACAATGCAACATAGACTTTCTAAGCACAACATAATTAACAACAACAAAATAATCACCACAAAACAACAACATAATCTAATTAACCATAAAGTAATTATAATCAACAGAGTCAAACAACCAAAAAAGCGAACATAATTTACCTTACCTAACGTACAATATAGAGAACTTTTACTAAATAATAAAAGAAATTATAAAACTAATAACTTAATAAAACTAATAACAACTAAACATCGGTGGTGAAGGCGGTAGTAAACAGTAACAAAAGGCGAAGGCGAAGGCGAAGGCGGTAGACACGGAGAAAATGACTTGGTGGCGAAGGAGTGACGTGAGATGCATAGGCAGTAGGGAAAATGCAAAGGCGGCAGAGACGCGTGAGATGAAGAGGGAGACAACGGTATGAAGGGGACTCAAAAGCGAAGAAGTGAGTGTTGGAAAAATTAGTTTATTGACGCAACGGAATATTAAAAATTTTATTTAACCACCCAGTATTTAAGTCATGTTCCTATAAACTATAAATCAAATATAATATATCAAACATGTTATAGACTAGTGGTAACTGCATGTTTGACTGAACTATAGCTTCCTGAAGGATTTCTACTACTAATCTTTCAATGTTACTTTCCTCCTTTAGATCGTTATCTGTGTTGGCACAATACAAGAAAATTCCACCGCAACTTCTCTCCTTCTAACTAGTAAAGTGCTAAAGCACTAGGATTACTAGAAATGAGTGATCTAAGTTCTACTCTTTCTTTTGCACTAAAGCAATATGAGAATATATGAAGACCCAAATCTCTATTTAAAGTATAAGCTAGAGGAGTCACAAATCTGTCAAGATCTAAAGAGATAATTTTCCTCCTCCTCCCTTTATCTAGGGGTAAACATCAAGTGGATTGGGTGAATTTTTGAGATTTTTCAATGCACCCAATTAAAGTTTGGACGAGTTGATTTTCAATTTGATCTATCTAATGAACCCAAATTTTAAAACTAACCCATTCAAGTAATGTTTAGGTAGGTTGAATGAGTTGGTAGGGTTAAACATTATAAAAAGGAGAAAAAAGTTTAAACTAAAAACTTACCAAAATGAGAAATATTTGACTGATAAAACTAGGCTTCATCACACATTGGTCTCACAAAATTTTAAGTTCCAAAATTATTCGGTAAGTCATAAACCAACATAAATTTAAAAGTTCACAAAACAAGTTTAAATACATAAAATTACAACGGGTATAAAAGAAAGTATAAGGCTATATTAAAATTACTATATATAAGAGATTATACTAAAATTATAGGGTTACTCTACCATAAAGTCATGGCATAAGGTTATTTTTTTTAAAGAAAGTATATAGTAATTTTAAAATTACCAAATATATAGTAAAAATTATATACATATATTGTATGGGACAGTTTTAGGTTATCTCGAGTTATGAAAAACTTAACCCAAACCCACGCAATGAATAATTGGTTTAGGTGTGTTAACATGAATACTTATTTAGATTTATTGGGTTCAGATTATCTTGGATTTCAACAAGTGAGCTAATCAAAATTGTCGGTTTAGTAGGTTTTTGTTTACCCCGACCTCTACCATTAGCGACAACATCAGATAAGATCTCATTTAAATTTTATTTCAACCTTCCTCTGCAAGTGTAGAAATTTAACCAATCATATCGTAGGAAATTTTATATTTTCTACATCATCAAATAAAATCTCATTCAAATTTCATTTCAACATTCATCGGCAAGTGTAGAAATTCAACTAATCGTGGTGTGGCAAATCTGTGATTTTCTGCATCATCCACGATAATTTCATTTCAAACAATTCTAATTTAAATTAGGAGAACATTATTCAATAATTATCTAATTTAAGTAATTGTGAATAATTGTCCTTTATTTATATACAACTAAGATTTGAATTAATTATTCAAATACCAAATTTACTAGTTAGTTATTCCAAAATATTCCTCATTACCAATTTAAATATATTTCTATAATTAATTGAATGATTAATTCATTCAAAAATAATAGAGATATGTGGCGCCAATCAATAGTGGGTTTGAGTCGACTACCAGTTGTAGCTAGATTATGGCCATCGTAGCCTAGTGGCCTAACTCGCATAAACTTCTGACTCACCGATGGTAATTTTTTTTTCTCAATCTGTCGTAAAAGAATTAAAGAACTATTATAGGGAGCCGATGGACATATATTATCAAGTTTCAATAATAACTGATAAATTAAATCCTAATTAATTTTCCATTTAATTGTTTTCGGTGTCACTCCATTATAAACCCGAAGCTACACACTTGATAATATGTTGTATCACGAGATTCCAACTATTCTTGTCCATGACCTCTTATATTATTGTATCACCATAGGTTATTTATGATTGGATGATAGACAAGTTCTAGTGTACCTCTCAATTATTTTATCTCAACGTTATATTATTTCACAATTAAAAAATTCATTCATCTTGTAACACATATAAACGAAATATCATCCGGTTACCATATGTATTTACATGATCACGGCCTTATCTTTTTGCTAAACCAAAATAATGCCTTTGCAAGATAACATTGACTTTCTAACATACCAATAATGGAACATTTGTTTATCTAAATTTCTACTTTTGGCATATCAAAAGATACAATATACAAACATGGAGTTATGAATCTACTTCAGAATTATGATGACACATAAATAATTGTCAAAGTGAATTGAGTTAAGTTAAATAAAATTATTATAATCAAATGTCTTAATGTCTAGTTTAATATGTTAAATAAAATTATTATTAAATCAAATGCATTTTACATCCAATCCGATATAGGACCACCACTAAGTCTTCTATGGAGTCAACCTATTCTAACGGCCAAAATAGACTGCCTCCCCAATTGAACATACATCTTCATTTCAGTCTTATCATAAATAATGTCCAGTCTTATCTATCCACATATAAACCCTAAATATGCCCAATTCCAAGATTCAAGTATAGTTGTCACTAATCACATATTTGCTTGTACAACAATCATTAACACATGAAATATCCTCATTATTGTTATTTCACCAAAAATCTCATAAATGTTAGATTACGGTAAAACAATGGTTTAAAATCGTTATATTGAAGATAAGACGACAGTTAACCAAATCATCATCTAATCTACCATCGTAATATATGGTACGCATTAGACGATGGTTTTTACTATCGTATATACGCTTGTAAAATACCACAAACATGCATAAAGGGTACTTTAGATGAGGGTTTTTATTAAAAAAAAGGTCATCTAATTTGTCGCTTTTAATGATGGTTTTCACAAAAACCATCATTATAAGCCTTGAAAATGAAAAAATATATATTTTACTGAAGCAATTTCTTCTCAAAGAATAATTTCAAATATCGTTAACAAATTTACATCTTCTTCTTTAATAAACTTGATTTATATCCAACTTAGAAAAAAAATTCAAAACAATTTTCAAAGACATATATAATTAATATGTATATAACACAAATATTTCAAAAACATAGCCAAAGTTTATCCACAAAATACTACTACTACAACAACGATGACAACAACAACAAATACTTAACCAAACATAAAGGAAAACTCAAAATTCAAAAAAAAAAATATTTGAAGGAAGGAAATTTTAAAAGATTCTAATGTATCCAAATTTTAGTACTCAAGATAAAGGAGGTAGTAGCAACAATAATAGTTTGACGGCGAGTCACGTCATCGGAGACTATGGTTGAGAGAGTAAGGAGTAGAAGAGATGAAAGAGAGAGTGGGAGGATAGAAGAAATTTAGAGAAAGAACTAGAATGTGGGGAAGAAAGAGTTAAGAGAGGAGGAAGAGGGAGATAGAGAGAACTGAGAGAGAAAATAGGGGATTTTAGAGAATTTTAGATTTTGTAAATTTGATAGAGTAGAATGAAAGAGAGTGCTCAAAATTTATGAAGAGGATGAAAAACTTTGAAATTTTTCGTAAAAGAATGACCGAAAAAAGTCTTTTTTTTTAATTATTGACATTAGATGATAGTTTTCGATGTGTGCGTACAAATTTTTGAAACACGAAAATTTTCATGCTATGTTTTTTAATACATAAGACAATGGGCCTTTATAGAACATTGTAAAATAAGCGCCGTCTAAATAATTAATATTTAATTTTTAATTACTATCGGTTATGGGTCTTTAGAGGTTAAATAATTCTATTAAGGTTATGGTTATGTAATAGGATGTGGTCTATAATCACTACATCGAATTTATTGCTTTTTCAAGTACCATATATAAACTGGAAACGCTCTAGGAATTTTACGCAAATAAAATTTGTAGATGGATCTTGAGAATGAAACATGTTTCAATGGATTGATTCATCATCTAAATTTGTAAAATTCTTTTACAAGTTTTTATTTTTATTTTTAAATTTTTGCTCGGCCTACAAGTTGTGCAATGCACAACTTCGGCACTATATAGTGTATTGCAATGCTGTAAAACGGGCTATGCAAGAGCGGAGGCCCAGTTCATATGTGAGAGAGCTTTGCTTGCACGGGCCTTAGCTTACATGAGAGCGACGGCGACCTACTGGCCCATATGAGAAGTTCACCTGCACATCGAGCGTGGGCCTAAGGGAACCCAATAGAAAATATTAAATAAAAAATTAAGTTGATATAATTTTAAATTTTTAATTGGAAAAATATAGATAAATTAATTATAAATCCACGAAAAAAAATTTTGGTCCATTGTTATCAAAAGAATGCAAAAAGGTCATTTAATAATTTTAGGAATTTTAGAGGAAAAGATTGATTTAGAAAATTCAAAGATACGAAGGTGGATACATAAAGAATTACAAGAGAAGACCCTGACATGTTTCAGTAGATATTTTGTAATTTTTTTCCTCTAGGATGGAACTATAATATTACGGTTGTTTGCAACGATTAGTCTTTAAATCATCTAAAAACTCTTCTTAACTTTTTATAGACATTCTTACGTAGTAAACTTATACATAAAAATGTGAAACAAAATTTTCTTTAAAACATAAAACTTTCATCAAAATTTTTGTTACAGCAAAACTATGACTGATCTACATTACTTAAAATATTGTACATCATTCATGCTTTTATAACATAGTACATGTTCAACAACTTAAGCCAAAATCATACATGTTTTCTATTATGCAACAAAACTTTCATTTAAAACAACAACAGAATTAGGCCACAACGGTGCCTATAACCCAATCTTCGTATATTATCCACACACTATGTCAAGTTCATCATTTCTTATTCCGGCCTCTTGGCAGGATTCCTTATAGCATGAGGGAACTAATAGAGCTTTCGCTCAGCAAGTTTTAACATGTCTTATAAAACATTTTAAATATATCTAAACATCATTACAATGCTTGATTCCATTTATGCTTCTTTATAAACTTTGTTTTATTTTACTTAATCTTCTACTATGAGCCCAAGTGTACATACCGTATACGTAAGACCATCAAACAACAAGTCCATAACTTAACTTAATCCTCCCCTCAGGTAGGGATCTACACTTCCTCGACCCACTCCGCAAATCTAGAGGCTTAAACTTTTAACTTTAAATACCTAACATCAACGAGTTCAGTACAACACTTTTTTATCTTTTCTCTCATATTCGGATTACCAACTATGTAATCTTAGTGAATATGCTTTATGTCATGACTTGACATGCATACATGCATCATTTGTTGAAAGGCATTTCAAATGCAAACATTTTCAATTAACCATCAAGCATTAACAATCACAACCTCATGCCATAGGCGAGATTAGAACTTATTTGGTCCTAATGCTACCATTTTAACTAAACTTTTCTCTTTATGAGATGTGAATCGACTTTATATCTTGTTAGAGCCATGCTCAATCGTTAGCTAATGTTTTAACTACTTTATGCTTCTAACTTCAAAAAACTATTGTTGAATCTTATATTAGGTTTTCACTTATCGTAACATAAAGCATTTTTCCTTAAAAGGGTTTGAGGCTCCTTTTTGAATTGTTTCTAAAGTTCTTTAGTTGAATTTATAACTTAGAATTCACGTGGTCTATCAAAAATCTCTTTTCACAACTATAATACTTTCAATGAAAACTACAACTTTTGTGTCCTAAATTCTTTCCAAAAAAACTCTTTTAAGGATGTTTTAAACTAATTTCTAAAATAGTTGTTTTGAAAGTTATTGTTTTATAGCTTGATGCATTTGGAAGTCGTAGAAAGTTTCTTCATGTAAATTGTTTGTCTTAATTTTTCCAATAAAACTCATGTTAAAGTCAAAAACCATTTCAACCTCTAAGCATCTCAAAAACACAAATCTTTGAAATCTATTATACTTTTTGTTATAACAAAAAGTGCAATGGTTTAACTTATTTATTTTTGCTTTCTTATGTTTTAATTTTGATCTTTTTGACCTGCCCTGAAATACATCATATGGTTTTCCTCTATACCATAATTGATAACATTTATTAAATACTTGGTATGCATGACTACTCAAAACATAACCTTTTTTAGGGTTTGAATTCAAAAGTTCCTACAACACTTTTATCCTCTTCAACAATCATATATAGGTTCATAACACACTTTAATAATACTCAAGCATAGCCAATAAATCTCCTTCTTTAAATTTCAAATTCCATAAAACATACTTAATGAAAGTTAGGTTTTTACCTTAAGATCTTCTTAAAACCTTATCCAAAGTGATGAGACTTAATTCTAAGGTTGATTTATGGCTAGAATTTGATAAGGTTTGGGGAGAATTATTTAAAGTGAGGGATTTGGAGAGAAAAAGTGGAGAAAATAAAGTTTCGAATTTCACGAAGTGTTGAGGCATTTATAGGCCAAGTCTAGTGGCATTTTTGTAAATAAAAAGTTCTAAATTCTTTCCTTCCTTAAGGGCCACTAAATTATCAAGAATTGTGTGGAATTTTCCATACTTTTGAAGAAGAAAAGTCAAACTTTTCTCTTGACTTTTTAGTCTAAATTGATACTATGTCAAATTTTTCCTATACTATTAGTATCCCTCCTACAACCTTCCATTAGCTTTCGCATTCTTCCATGATTATCCTTACCTTTTATTCAATTAAATTCCTATATTGCATTATTTTATATAGTATAACTCCTATGCTATATTTCTGTTGTAGAATCTGCTACGTTAGATTCTTTGACAGTTTTATTTCTAACTTTCTTTTTACCTACTTGTCATTTAACATTTTAAGCACTTAACAAATTTAGATTTAACAAAATTCCTTGTGACATTAGAATCACTGTTTTAGCACTTAACAAAATTTTGAGTTCAAACTCATAAAATTCGTTTGCATGAAATACATCTAATTCATAAAGATTTACACACATTTTATATTGATTACAGAACATCATATTTACATGAAATTCCTAAAGAAATTCATTGTTTAAATCATGTCCTAGTTGTATATTGCAATCATATTGCTTGTTGTTATGCTCTAAGTCATGCTTGATTGCTTTATAGTATGTTGCTATATGTTTTGAAAACATTTCATGTGGAATAGAAAAAGGTCACTTATAAAACTATTCATGCATATCATAATAAAATCTTGTTTTAAACATTAAGAGGGAGAGAGTTCTTGTGAAACTCGTGGACTCCATCATTGGTCCATATGTTAAAACATGGTGATGTCAATATCAAGAAAGGTGTTCATCATGGTCGGTATAATAGATTTGATCTTCTAGGGATAATGTCTTTTAGGTATGTATTATGGATGTACACCTCGAGGTGGCAAACATAAACCATAGGAAAAAGAATGTAAAGGATTATTATATACTTAAGGCTAATTTAATTATTAATCTTCTTGATAAGCTCTGTTAATTAAATTGGTTGCCAAACAAATTGTAGTTAGTATAGGTCTAGGAGACTTATCTCAATTGGATGGGATCTATTTTTTTGGATAGTGTTTGATCACCCTGAGGCAGTGGGCAAGGGTTGGGTTGGGAATTATCAATAGTAATGGATCCATGTTTCAAAATCTTTTCAAATAAAAGTGTATTACACATTATAACATGTTTTTCTATCATTACTGAATTTACACATATGTTTGCTTGATATTGATACAAGATTTATATATATTTATTGTAGTTTAAAATGCCATGCATCAAGCTTAATTTTCATGTTACTATCATTTACCCTAACTAGGTAAACTTTAATGATTGAAAAAGGAACTTGTTGATTATCCTTTTCTATGAAAAACACAAATTTGTGTTGGATGAACCAAGGCAATCAATTCCTCAAGAAGGTGATCCACCTCAGCTGCTTTAGGCCTATACTCTATAGCATAATTCAAATGAGATAGCACATTGCTATATAATGGTGAGCATGTCGAGTGTTCACTAGAAACAATACAGATATATTATATTGCCAGGTAGGTTATAGATTATCTTAAAAATATGTTTGTTAAGTTGTGGAGCCTAATTTAATGCCTTGATAAATTATTGCCCTACGTAGAGTAATTGATTTTGAGAAAGCTCAATAGCTGTCAACAAAAGAATTGTAATTGGAATCAACAAATTTAACAATATAAATTTTGTGCTCCAGAAGATGCAAGTGGAAAATTATTTATACAATGAAAAGTTGCACTTGCCATTTCCATATTAAAAACTAGAAGAACTGAAAGATAAGGATTGGAATGTTCTTGACTAACAGGTCCTAGGAATGATTCAGTTGACACCGTCGAAGAACGTAGGCTACACTATGACAAAAGAGACAACCACCACAGGGATGATAAAGGTAGTATTAGATGAGAAACTTTCCACAACGACAAGGTACATCTTATAAAAAATTGTTTAATTGGAAGATGACAAAAACTATACTAGTGATGACACATGTTAATGAGCTTAGCATGATCATTAATCAATTGTCTTCTATTGAAATTGATTTTGATGATGAGGTTCATGCCTTTATTCTTTTGGCGTCTCTGCCACATAGTTAGCAGCCTATGATGGTTGTGGTTAGCAACTTTGTAGGCAAAGGAGTAGGTGAAGTTTAGTAATGTTAGTGATCAGATTCTCACGGAGGAAGTTTACAGAAAAGATTCAAGTGAGATGTCCATATCAACATACAATTCTACGCTACATGTCAAAAACAAAGGTAGAATCTTCAAGAAAATTTTCAAGAGGAATGGTTGAGGGAAGTCATGGAACAATAGAAGCAAGTCTAGATCTTGGAGGTATGTAAAATGTTGGAACTATGGTAGGACTGTCCATCTGAAGAACTAAGCACCAAAGAAAAATCAAGATAAAAAAATGATAGTGAAAATGCAGTAATCGAAGAGGTACTAGGTGCTTTACTCTTGTTTGTTCATAGTCCTATTAATTCTTGAGTGTTGGACTCAAGAATGTCTTTTACGTTACTACACTGTTAGAAAATTAATACACAGCAGAATTTTAAAATTTTTTTTAATTAAACCTTTTCCTATAAAATGAGGTAGACATACTATATATAATAAATTAACAATAGATCTTCGTATATTTTACAGACTAGAAACTGCACTTCTGACTGATCAATTATTTCAGAATTGTTACATGAGAATTCCTTCCAAAAGAGTCTCAACCAACTAGTCTTCATTGTTATTCTCTTTTCCACAATTGAAATGCGGTGGGCACATATCGTTCAACTTACCTCTTGGTAATATCTCCCTCCAACCACAAAAGAAAACCAAGAGTTATTGTTCTTGATATTAAATAATAACCCTATAGGGGATTTAGAGTTTTTCTCACTAAAATGCTCTCTCTAGATTTCTTAAGTGATCTAAATGACTATAGGGACACGTTTCCTACATATAGTGGTTGGTAGGCCATTTATTCTTATCAAATTGGGCTTTAAAATTCGACTCTCATGCAATCTTGTAACAAAATACGTTAGCCTTGGACTAGGGGCAGTCGACCACGACGTCATGGCTGAAACCTGTCACGCGTTTTTTAGCTTCTAAAGAGTTATTTAATCTACCTGTTTTGAACCGATTGGATAATTACTACATTATTTGACCTGAATATATTTCATGGAGCCTCAGTTTCAATTCAGATAACCTAATACAAAAGTTAACTTATTAAAATAGTCATATACAAATAATCTCATATCAAATAAAATATTTTCAAAAAGTTCAACATGTTTATCTTGAATTAATTCAAACAATAAACTAACATGAATTACTAACATCCAATCGATAGAATTTAAGCCAATCTATGAATTAATAAAAGTCACCAATTTATAGGAAATACATGATGTATCATTATAGAAAAATATATGAACTAGCAAAGTAGAGTTGATGGACATGTATGGATCAAACTCCTATAATTATAAAATAACATATCCCCAATATGTATATTTTACAACTATCAACTATAAAGCTATTTCACTAAAAGATTAGAGCTGCATTCTCGAATAAATTACAGAACTCTAATAAGTCTTTCGTTCATGACATATCATTATATGTAATATCCCCATAGGATATTCATAATTAGTTTAAGGATAACTTTTGTTTTACTTTCCTGATTATATTTATCTTATATTCCATTATCTCACCATTGGAATATTTACTACAATTCCTTTCTTTTGCTTGCATTCCTTTGCTACCAATCTAGTCTTATAGGTTTTTGACTTTTTCATCTACTCTTGTCTTTCTCTTATAGACCTATTTATATCCTATGGGTTTGGGAAGGTCCATAAGCTCCCAAACTTAATTAGTCTTCATAGACTAAATCTTAGTATTTATAGTTTTTGTCTAGAGTTTTGTATCAACATCTTCCATGGCCTTTTTGTAGGTGTAAGGATCTCTATCATGTTTAACATGTTCAACCAAGTAGGCTTCACCATTCAACATATATCTTTTGGGTTGACACCTGATCCTCCCACTACGTCGAAGCTCCTTATATTGTTGTTTGGCTAGTTTTTCTATATTGATTGGATCGATTTCCACCAAAACCACAAGAGCAATCGTATCGTTTGCCATCTCTTGAGTACCACTCTATTACGAGGCTTAAATTTATTCATGTAACTTTCCTCATGGAATGTCACATTCATTGAAACCATGACTTTGTTTTCTTTTGGATTATAAAAATAACCACCTTTTGTCCCTCTTGGATATTACACAAACATGTAAACCTTTGAATGTGCTTCTAACTTATTTGTTTCCTTATTCAAACATGAACAAGACATCCTCATATACAAATAGGGTTTAAGGATGTCTTCTTACCCGTCCACAACTTGTGAGGAGTTTTAAGAACTGATTTTGAAGGTATATTGTTCAAAAGATAACATGCAGTTTGTTTAGCATATCTCAAAATGACAACAACAATGTTGAATAACTCATTATGGATCTAACCATGCTAATAAGGTCCTATTTCTTCTCTCAACCACACCATTTTGCTGCAGAGTGCCAAGCGTATCAAACAAGATAAATTAAATTATATTCCCTACTAAGTATCTTAAGAACTCATCAGAAAATTATTCTCCACCTCGATCGGATCGAAGTACCTTTATAGGTTTACCTAATTGCTTCTCTTCTTCTGAATGAAACTTCTTAAACTTGTCAAAAGTTTTGCTCTTATAATGCATGAGGTAAATGTACCAATATCTCGAGTAGTCATCAATGAAAGCAACGAATACTTGTACCCTCCTCCTACCTTGATGTTCAAGGGACCACAAACAACACTATGTATAAGTTCTAGAACCCCTTCAACTCGATTGCCCTTAGACCAAAATGGTCTTTTAGTCAATTTACCCTCCAAACAAGATTAACATTGTGATATAGATTCCATCCATAAATGATTTAAAGGTCCATCTTTTACCAACATTTGAGTTCTATTTAGGCTAATATGACCTCATTTCAAGTGTCAAGCATAAGTCTTATTAGATTGAGAAGTTTTAAGCCATTTAGAGTTATCATTAATCTCAATATTTAGCAGTAAGTCTACTAAGGTTTGATAAAACAAAGCTATTTTGCATCTATATGCTACAAATAAAAGATTTGTTTTTACGAATCACTACTTTATTATTAAAAGAAACTAAATAAGAATCCTTAGATAAACTAAAAAATAGAAATTAATTTTTTTTTTAAGTTTAGGAACAAAAAAAACAATCTCACAAAACTAAACTCTTGTAAGTATCAGAATAAACATAGACGTCTTCCACTGCTTCAACTAACACTAAGGTCCCATCGCTTATCCATAACATGAAGTGCTCATTCAACAGACTTCTCGTTTCCTTAAACCTCTATAGAGAAACACAAACATAATTAATGGCTCTAGAATCTATGACATAAGTATTACTTGATTCTTCAACTAAACAAGTTTCAATAACCAGAAGTTCATACTTACCTCCATTAACTAGGAAGTCCTTAAAAACTCTTTTCATATGCCTGACCCTCCTGTAGAAAAAATACTTGAACTTTTGGGTTCCACTTCTTCTTCTTGTTGTTGTTCTTGCCTTTAATTGGTGCAATAGAAGACTTCCCATTCTTAGTCTTTTGCTTTCCTCCATTCTCGGAGTTGAGATTAGAACCAGATGCAACTGCCATGTTCGTCTTTCCACCGGTTAGTGCATCCTTGATCAGTTTTTTGAACTCATGTAACTACTTTATCACCTCATTCAAGGTTATATCCTACCGAGTATTCAAATTATATGATTCTATGAATGGGATAAACTCCTTCGAGATAGTCTCAAAAGCTATAGTCATCTACGATTCAGCATCGATGTCAGCTCCATAGGTTTGAGTCTCAACGAGTTAACCCATGACCATCATTTGCTCCTTCATAGATGTTGTTGGTTTTGTCTGTAGTTAAGAAGCTTCTAAAGAGCCCCTTGTCGTTTCATTAAGGCTTGGCCTCCAAACATGTGCTCAAAATTGTCCATGATCTAACAAGCAGTTTTATGATCTTTATGTTGAACCTAAAGCATGTTATTCGTGCTAACCATAATGTAGAAACAAACTTAATCATCGGCATCCTTCCAATGATCGTATGCTTAGATTTGCTTGTTAGTGGATTTGCTTGTAGGCGCAGGAGGGCAGGGTGTGGTTAGCACGAATTTGAGTTTCTTAAAGAATGGGACAATATTTAGGTTCCTTTTCCAATCATTATAGCTCTCATAGTTTAGTGTATTTTTATCGAGTATCGAAGATAATACGTTTTTTGATTTTAGATATTTGATCTACCATAAAGATGTATATGCCAAACATAAACAAACATGCAATAACAATTTAGTAAGATAATACAAACATATAAGCAAACATGTAATCTGTTTATGTGTCAAAACCTTGAAAAAATCACAACCTTACAATGATAATTCCTAACTCATAATTCAACAATCTACCTAGGGGAGACTTGCCAAATTCAATTAAAACATGGATCCCATCTGATTAGTGTCTACCATCTAACATACATCTTGATCTAGCATATACTAATAATTCACGTTGTTTGGCCATTAATTTTATTAACAAAGCTCCTAAGGAAGGTTATAATAAATTAATCGTGAGTGTTTAATCATCGTTTCAACTACTTGATCCATAGTTTATAATTGTCACCTAGGGGTGAACAATGATAACAATGATAAAACATGCTTAAATGAATTATCCTCTTGAATATCTAACCCAATACATGATGTATCCTGT
This sequence comes from Artocarpus heterophyllus, assembly GCA_025403435.1. Classification (NCBI taxonomy): domain Eukaryota; kingdom Viridiplantae; phylum Streptophyta; class Magnoliopsida; order Rosales; family Moraceae; genus Artocarpus; species Artocarpus heterophyllus. Next base: position 29,284,264 of record CM046347.1, read on the forward strand.
CCTAGGGGTCTGAACCATCATCCTATGGATCAACAATAGAGGACTTAGGTCCTCTCTTCGAAAACCTTTTTCTACTCAATATTTTAAATAACAAGGTATTATTTAAAACATGCATGAACAATTTTTAAAGAGTGGCATTCCTTATTCTACATGACATGTTATCAACATACATAGCAAAACATTTTATAAAGCAAACAAGCAATGCAATATGCAAACCTACTAGCAATGTAATAATAATCATAATATTATGGTTCCATCTAGGAAAAAAATAAAGATTACAAAATTCAATTGACACATATATTTAGTTTTCATCTTATAACTTCTCGTTGTATCTTTATTTATGGGGCGTCCATCTTCAATTTCAATCTCATATAAATAGAAAATTATTCTTTGGTTGTCATAATTTTTTTCATTTTTCTCAAAATTGTTTCATGAAAGACAAACTTACAAAAAAAAAGCAAAAATAAGTTTCTGCCATCTGGCAGTCGACCGCCCATCATAGGGGGCGATCAACTGGTTTTGTCTGACATAACAGATCCTCAATTATGCCCAGTTGATTGCACTCTACATAAGGCGGTCAACTACTCTGTTGCAGACTAGACCCAAACCTAGTTTTCTTAGTTATTTTGTAGTTTTAATTTTAATAACAATTCAAAAAACTCATGAAAAATTTTGTAAACATAGAAAATAGCATAGCCAGCAATCATCTCTATCTTCTAGATCTGTCTTCAATCTTAATAATGATTTTAATAGGAATTTACAACCAAATCCTATATTGTTTCTGATTTATAGAATTTCTATAGAATAAAATATCAAATCCTGACGGTGAAGATAGACTGCCATCTAATTACATAAAAGCCTAGATTTACATTTTTAACCTCTAAGAAATCATAACCAACAAACAATAATTAATTAATAATAATAATAGTTAAAATAAAAATTTAATTAACAATTAATAATTAATAACTCTTTATCATATAATCCCATGACAACATATAAATACATATATAAAAACCCTATAGTGTCAACTCTCTAAAAAATTCAATTCAAGCATAAGAAAGATTAAGATTACATAATTTATGTACGTAGCATAATCCCAAACTTCGTAACACCATGGTTCTAATACCATTGTTGGAAAACGAATATGCAGCAGAACTTAAAAAATTTAATAAAATATTTTCTAAAAATGAGTTAGACATGTTATATTAAATATCTTTGTGCCTCTTGTAGACCAAAAACCATACTTCTGATAGAAGGAAAATCAACAGAACTGCTACGTGAGAATCGCCACTGGAAGAGCCTCAATTAAGTGGTCTTCTTTGCTTAAGGATAAATTCTATTTATTTTCCAATTATATTTATGTTATGTTCCATTATCTTACTGTTGGAATACTTATTCTTCATAGATAATATAAACAGTATAACATTTAGTTATACATACATATCTAAATGGTTGAGCACCCCAAGTTTTTTATTACAGGATAATGTCTATAAGTGAGTATCATTAATTCTATAAAAGAACTATAGATTCTATATCTACAAATAAGGAGTCTACGTCTTTCAAGAGTCATGTCTCTAATGTACCAGCATGCGTACCTCTATTTAGTTTAGGATGTCATTCTTTGGTATATAAAAAGACATAAGACAAGAATATAGGCTCATTAATTCATTTTAGAATTAAGATGTAACATATATGATTGTTTAAAGTGAATTAATTTATTCAAACAGAATTATTAATCAAATTAATTCATTTTTAGTCCTGATCCAATACATTGTCACTAATGACAATATACCAATGTCTCTACTCGCGTAGTCTCACTCCGATGACTAAGACAAATCATCTTCCATTAGGGATGTAGACAACATAATAATCTTAGCATAAATAAAGCACCTAATTTTATTCCCTGGATTGTGAATCTTTTATATTTAGACCATCACCTTAAAATATGTCTTTCACATAATTTGTCCATCATATGCACTATTAAAGGTTTAGAACAATAGACTTATATTTTTGTTTGCTTATCATACATTTAACATAATTGAACATAAAGATGATACATTTGATATATGACATAAATAATAATTCTTTATTGATCAAATGTCTAAAAAATAATTCATCATTTAATCCTTATAGCACCTAGTCTAACATACACACCATGAAAAAATATGCAGAATTAATTGTTGGGAAACATGGAAAGGTTTACTAAGTTGATGGAGAACCTTCAGATATTGTCAGTATTAGTGATGTCAATTCGAGGATGTCAAATTGGTCTACTTAAAAAATTCACAAAGTAAGATAGGTGTAAAAACTTATACGTAATTTAATCTCAATGGGATAGCTTGATGATGAAGGTTATGATATGTCTTTCAACTATGGTTCTTTGAAATTTCTTGAGGGAGCTATGGTAGTTGCTCGAGGGAATAAAAAAAGGAACCTTTTGCATTAGTTCCAGTTGTAAAGATATGATTGCTAATACTGTTGTTGATTCTGATTTATGGCATTGTAGACTCAGCCACATGAGTGAAAAGGTATGAAAGTAATTTAGTGAAAGGGAAGCTACTGAGATTGAAATCTGTTGAGCATAAATTGTGTGAAGGTTGTATCTTTGGAAAACAGAATAATTGGCCAGTTTCTCTATAGTAGGAAGAGAGCCAAAAGCAACAAAATTAGAGTTGGTTCATGATGACATTTGGGGGCCTTCAACTATTACTTCCCTTAGAGGTTCTAATTATTATGTGGCATTCCTTGATGACTTGAGCAAAAAGATATTGACTCTATTTCCTGAAGAACAAATTTGATATCTTTGACGCTTTTAAAAGATGGACAACAATAGTTGGCCATAAGATAGATTAAAAGGTGCAATGCTTGTAGTTAGAAAAAAGGGACGAATATCTTGACAAGGACTTTAAGAACTACTATGTTGATAATGGCATCAAGATGAAGAAGAATATTCTAGGAAAGCCTCAATAGAATGACGTGGCTGAGAAGATGAACAAAACCTCACAAGATCGGGCTAGAAAATGAGGTTGTACACTAGGCTACCAAAGGTATTTGGGCTCAAGTTAGTACTATAACTTATTTGATCCACAGGGGTCCTTTAACAGTATTATATTATAGAATTTTAAAAAAGATTTCAAGCAGCAAAGACGTTAACTTTTTTTTTTTGAAAGTGTTAGGTTCTCTTTCTTATGTTCATATTGATTCTACTGCTAGAAATAAAATTGATGCTAAATCTAAGAGGTGTTTCTTTATTGGCTATGTTGATACTGAGTTTAGTTATCATTTGTGAAATGACCAAAATCGAAAGGTTATCAAAAGTAAAGATATGATCTTTAATGAAAGAGTCCTGTATAAGGACAGGTTTACAATGGAATCTAAAAGCATACGTATTAAAGCCAATAACCCTAACGTGATTCCATTGAGAGATTTTGTAGTGATTAAAATATAGAATACAGACCGTGAAGATCAAAAAAATATAGTCCTCGAAGTGAATGAGACACCCCTATGATTGAACTTGAAAGACCTACCATAACGATCAGACCACCATAGAGGTACTCCCTATCATTGCTATGGAAGATGTGGAGGTTACCAAAAAGAAAAAAGGCGTTGCAAAATAAATGGGTATATAGGATAAAAGAAGAGCATGGTGGCAGTAAGCAGTCTAATGCAAAGCCAATTGTAAAAGGATTTTAACAAAAAGAAGGCATTGACTCCATAGAGATTGTTTCTTCAATAGTAAAATTGACAGAAACTAGGATAGTATTTCGATTGGATGTACATGAAGATGTTTGTTAAAAATTGCAAGTGTATAATATCGTATAAACAAGTAATATAATAGTGATTAAGTATCATTCCCATGGATTTTGTTTAACTTTTGTTAATTACTATCTACACTAGAATTATTTGAACAATCGATTAAAATAAAAATAAAAACTAATTTAAAAAATTTAAAGAAACTAAATGAAACTAATGAAGTAAAATAAAATGAAATAAAAATACTTGACGGATTCGATTTCACCTAATCATGTCACTAAGCGTCAATTAATCTTTTTAATTGTATTGTCTAATTGAACAAAAGTCAAAATCTTCTAAACTCTCCAAAAGTGCCTTCCGGTAGTCATTTGAAAATATCTTATATTAATTAATAAACTATATTCCTCTGTCTACTATCTAATTAGAATTCATTAAATTTTAGAATTTCATTAATGGCTACATAATCATAGTGGATATATCCATATCCCGTTAAGATTACATTATTCTAGGATCAGCTTAGCATGTAAATCCCCTTCCAAGTAGTAATATATAGCTTCCAAATTGATTAATTGATGATTAATCAACTAAAAGCATTAACAACATATAAAATAATTATCCAATATAATTTAGATAATCATAATCTATTTGAATAAAAGAAAATCAAAGCAACAAAAATTAAGCTACATTAAGATCCCTAGAACAGAAACAATCAAACTATAAACAAAAATAAAAATAAATAACACCATAATTCAAGCATTCTTAGAATATACAAAGATTTAAAAATGGGAAAGAAATCACCAAAATGGAGAGGTCACAAACTCTAATTTTTTTCTTTCCCAATCTTATTCTTCCTCCTTTTTGTAGTTTCAAGAACTCTCCAGTGGTGTCGTCAAAAGAAAAATAGAATACGTAAATCTAAACGTAAAAGTAAATGCTAAAATAAAATAACCCTACACTTCAAAATTATTTTCTATTTTTTCTTTTTTTCTTCAGTTTTCTCTTTTTGGAATCAACTTCCAAAAACTTGGCAAATTAGACACGTGATGTGCTTCTGTTCATTGGAAGGTTAAGCCGGTCTGCTACAACCCGAGACCATGGTAGGGTGAGATACATGCGTTAATGAGATCTGCTAAAGTTTTGATTTAATGTCATGATCATGAGTTGATTGTGACTAAACTTCGCGCACACGGTAGTCTTCTAAGCACATTGAATTCAATTTTTGCATTCTTTTTGCCCCATTTTAACTCAAAATTTATATATTTCCCCTATTCCTAATTTATTGACATAAATAAATATTAAAAAAATTAAAAGGGCAATTAAAATAAAATTAAATTCTACAAAATTAAATTGGATTAAATTAAAAATAAATAAAATCATATTGATTGAAAAAATAAAAAATTAAATTAAAATGCATAGGGCATAGCAAAAATATATGTAATTAAGTATAAAATAACTTTATTTTTATAGAGTTATCAGAAGACTTACAAATAGAGTAGCTAAATGTAAAACCTGTCTTTCTTCATAGTGATTTAGAGGAAGAAATTTACATAATGTAGCCACAAGGATTCAAAGTATAAGGAAAGGAAAGAATGGTATACAAACTTCAGAAGACCTTGATGGTCTCAAACAAGCTCTTAGACAGTGGTATAAAAAGTTTAATAGTTTTTTGAATAGTAATGGTTTCTTGAGGTATTAGATAGATCATTGTCGATGTGTGATGAAATTTGATGACTCCTACATTATCCTACTACTATAGGCTGATAATATGTTGTTTGCAGGTGCTTGCAAATATGAGATTGATAAATTAAAAAAAGAAATTGTCTATGGAATTTGCAATGAAGGACATGAGCTTTGGAAAGTATTGTGTAAAAATCGTAAGTGTACAAGATCGCATACAAGTAATAAAGTGAGAGTAAAGATTATTCCCTAGATGACTATTTGTTAGTAAGTACCGAAATTGATTTAGCTCTAATTTTATTTGAACAAGCAATTAAGGAGATGATTTTTGAAATTATCAACTAAAACTAGAAATTAAAATAAAAACAAAGTATAATTTAACAAATAAAATCTCAATAGATTCAAGACTATAAGGTTTTCGATTTCACCTAAATTAATCATGTCCAAATTATGTAGTTTAATTTATCAAAATTTTATTCTTATGCTGACAACGAATTTCTCTAAACTAATTATTAATCTTTCTCAAGCATTAATAATATATTCTGGTAAACAAATTGCCTACATCTCTGTAAAAATTCTAAATGCATCAATTCATTGAGAAAAAGATATTCATAAAGATGCATAAATTTCATAGATATTTCTATCCTATAATAATCTCATGGATTTTCAATCGTGGTCAAATTTTTTTTTTATCACTTCTTAGTCTCAAATGAAATCACAGATCATACAATTATTGGCCAAACCATTGCAAACATTAAGAACAAATGAACCACTCAACCTGTTATTAAATAAACATCAAATTAATTAAAACAAAAATAAATTTAAACATTCATAATCTGGTTACATCATAGCCCTGGAAAAGGAAACTTAGTTCATAATAAAACTAAAAGAAATTCTAATTAACATCTTAAACATGATGAGAGTAAAGGAAAGTACCGGTAATTAGATGTGAATTGTTGTGATCCATCTTTAAGTTGCATCATTCTTCTTATTAAAATCACAAGTTTCTCCCCTCCTATTAGTAGCCTTCTCTCTGTCAAAAAGTTTCTCTTTGAGACCCTAAAGAATCCTATTTAAAGTCTTGGGCCAAATGGGTAAATCTATAATAAATTCAAACATTCATAATCTAGCTACATCGTAGCCTAAAAAAAAAAAACTTAGTTCTTTATAAAACTAAAAGAAATCCTAATGATTATCCTAAACATGATGAGAATAAAGAAAATAATAAATGATTAGATGCGTATTGCTACGTTCTGTCTTTGGGTTGCACTATTCTTCTTCTTCAAATCACAAAGTTCCTCTTCTCTTGCTAGCAGCCTTTTCTCTATCAAAAAGTTCCCCTTTGAGACTCTAAAGAGTCCTCTTTATAGTCTTGGGCAAATGGGTAACTTGAAGAACAAAAAAAACAATTTAGATTTTTTTTGCACTGGTGCCTAGGCGCCCAACTTTCTAGTGCCTAGGTGCTCACTAACATGCATTTGAAAGAGCTTTAACACAACACCTAGGCACCACTAAACTAGTGCCTTAGTCATTCATTTTGACTCTTTTTATAATCCTATTGTCTCTTCAAGCCTTTTTGCATTGAAAACTTGCCCAAAAGTATTTTTCTCTTAAATCTACAAAACAAAGCAAATTAAAATGAAAAAAATATAGAAATTACCTAAAAACTAACAAAAAAAAGGTTGAAAACATCCAATTAATTAGGATAAAACCAGCTTATTGCAAAGCAAATCTTTAAGATGAGGACTATTAGGGTTATTGATGTCTTGAGACTAACATAGGGGGAGTCTGTGAAAAAGGTGCTTGGTCAACGTGGATGAAACAAAGCTTTAAGTACTCCTTTGACTAGCCACTATGTATAGAGCAAAAGTGGGCCTACATGGCCAAGGTATCTAATGCCTCAACTATTGGTAGTCTTGTGTATGCTATGGTGTTTACCAAACTGGACATAGCACATGCAGTGGGAGTTATGAGCAGATATATGGTAATACATTTAAGCGGCATTGGGAATCAATCTAGTAGATTCTCATGCATTTAAGAGTTAGGCTTGCATTTCAACAAGAAGAGGACTATTGGGTATGTGTACACGTTGAGTGATACAATGATTAGTTAGGTTTTTAAGTTGCAGAAGTTAGTTGCTTTTTCTACTCTGGAAGTAAAGTATATTGTTGTGATTAAAGCTAGCAAAGAGATGGTATATTGTAGTTTTTCTTAGAAGAACTAGATCATAAGCATGGAAAGAGTTTATTGTATTGTGAAAGTTAGAATGTTATTGACTTAGCAAAGAATCATGTTTTTCATGCTAGGACAAAATACATACAGCTTCTTTATCATAATATTAGCTTTGGAGGATAGAGTCTTAGTATTTAAGAAGATACATGCTAGTCAAAATCCATCTGATATGTTGACAAAGAGGGTTCCGATTGAGAAACTGAATTATTTGCAACTTCAGTTGAACTTTTCTCTTAAGCATCGAGGAGTTGTGGTTGTTGTAGGGAGGAGTCATTAATAATGAATTAGTCCTTAAGTGGGAGGTTGTTAAGTTGGGGAGCCTAATTTAAAGCCTTAACAAATGATGCCCTACATAAAGGATTACAGGGATCCACTTTTCGATAAGGTCACGAGTTAAGGTTCCTGCCCCCCTCTTGGGGGTGCGATGGTGGGCCCCTCAACCAAAATCTCCTTAAGGGTATTTTGAGAATTTCACACTTATAAAATTTGGTTACCCTAGTTTTCCTATATATAAAGGGGTGCCAAATTGGGGTCTATTAGAGGTGTTAGAGAAAAACACAAAAAAGTTAAGTGGTACGTGATTTTCTCTTGTAAAATTCTTTTTCATTATAGTGAGTTTTTTATAGTGGCTGAAAATAGACATAACTCTCACATTGAAGGTGAACCACTATAGTGCTCATTTTTTGCTTTTTTTCTTCTCATGTTTTTATTCTCGATAGAATTAGAGTGTCTAATTTGTAATAATGCTTGTTGGTCAGGTTCTTTTAATCAAGCAAGCTGTTATCTGGAGGCTTATAAATTGCTAATAGAAGGTAGGAACACTGGTGAAGGATCATATTCTAGCAATCACGAGCAACTTGGTTAAGACTGAAGTTCGTGGGGCTAACATTGGCGCAAGCACTCAATTGGAGGTGATCTTTGAGAATCTGTCGAAGGATTTTATCCTGTTCAGAACTATTTTTATTCTAAAGTCTCGAGATTTTACCTTAACAAATCTCATGAAGCAACTCCAAACCTTTCAGAGTATTCTCAAAGGAGGCAATATTGATGGTGTGAGGCTAAAGCAAATGGCCCTTGTAATTTCTTCTAAACTTCGAAAAAGGAAAGGCAAGAAATAGGAAGCAACAAGCTAAGGACTCTTCCTCTATTCGTCCTAAAGGTGGAAAGAGAAGAAGATGAAGAAGGATCCGAAGAAAGCTAAGTGCTTTTATTGCGGACATATCTAGCACTTCAATAAGATTGCAACGACTTCCTAGTTAAGGCTCGAGGAGGTATGGGCAATCTATTCTATGATGACGCTTATTTAGTGTAAAATTCAAAAGAGATTTAGGTCATTGATTCTGGAGCCACTACCTATGTATGTGTTTCTTTGTAGAGGTCTATGAAGACAAGAAGTCTAGTTGACATGAGCTTGAGATTGAGGAGGGTTCAATAATGGGAGAAGTCTATCTTTACTTTGATAGTTTTAGGGTTTTAGTTTTAAGAGTATTTTTATGCTCCTCATGTTAAGAGAAACTTTATTTCCATAGCTTATTTATTTAAAGATAATTATTTTGTTTGTTTTTCAATGTTGAAGTGGTTATTCAGAAAAATAAGTTTATCATTTGTTTTGAAAACACAGACCAAATCGTTTAAATTATCAAATAAAAGATGTAATTACGGTTTGGTATCGAATTAATAGAGAATCCTACGCTGCGATTCAAGCAAAAAAAAAAAAAAAGAACTAAATAAACAAACTACGCTACCACGCATAATATGTTGTACATTCTTTTTCAGAATATAAAAATACCATCCAATACATATATAGGACCCATGTTGACCCCTTTTTTGCCCGTTTCTTTTGGTTGTAAGAGGAAAATGGTCCGTCTGGTCTCCTCAATAGGACGGAGAATTGTTCACTTCTCAGTCTTTTTTATTTATCTTAAAAATTATCATCGCTACAACATTAAACAATTTTCAAATTAAAGTGTTTTCCATAGTATTATGTTTGTCGTGGATATTGTTGTGTTTTTCCGAATTTTTCCCTCAAAAAAAATTAAAATAAGATAAAAGATATATGTTGAAGGAGATAAATTGGCAAAAGAATTTAGGCAGCCCCTCAAAATAAAAAATAAAGTAAAATAGCAGCGCAACTCCATCTGTAGGCGTGAAATGATGATCGGCGGTAGTAATAACTGATAAGGTCCTAGACATTATTTACTTTCTTTCCTCCTCTAAATCTTTGATAAATATTGCTGTTTGCGGCAAATTGATCAATATTACTTGATTGCACAAAGTTCCCAGTTCAAAATTGTTGCTATTTTCGTAAGCCTTTTTTTCTGTACGAATAGGCTAACTTCTACATTTGTGCATTGTAAAGACTTGATTACTCTTGCTCTTTAGTAGCAAAAGAGAAAAGGGGAGAGAGAGAGAGAGAGAGAGATTACTCTGCAGTTTTTTCTCTCTCGTTAATAAACAACTACAGAACTCATCTTTTTATTGCATGCATTCGCACTTCAGTGTCAGGTAATATCTTGAGCAGATAAAGCCGATTACCAGGGACACCATGAAGGCATGAACTTTACCATAAAGCAATCACCATAATTCTTCCATCTACCTATTCCTTTTGGGGGGTGAAAAATCGATCTACATATATTTGATGGATGTAATTATTTTTGAAAGAGTACCAATGGATGTATTGCTATCCACGTACATTGTGCAGGATAATTTGGCTTGATAGCAGAACCCGAACCCAAACCCGACCTACTTCGTGCTTTTCTTACCATGGTAATGCAAGCAATAGAAACATTCAAGAAGACAAGATTTAACAAAAGAAATTCTTTGTAAGATTAATCCATTCTGACAATGCCATAGACAAACCCAAGATTAAAATAATTACATAATTCCAAAATGTATATGGTAAAAGCTGTCCAGGGAAGTCAGCTATCAAGATAACTCAGTTCCTCAACCCAGAAGAGTAAGACCTGTTGATCGCACTATGCAGGTTTAAAAATGGTGTCCATAACAAAACTAAGCTTCCTTTCAATATGTACCTATACCTCCACCCACCTAATAACCAACCACGATTTCCCATCTCCGTATCAATGTTCCTAATAAACCAGGTATTTTATCTGCAGTGTCTAAAAGCAAATGAAACCAGCCTGCAAAAGCCTATCCACAGCGCCTCAACAAAAGAACATGGTATCCTTTATTTTCTCATGCAACTTTGGGAGCTCCGGAACAGGAAAACTCCCCGACGAAGTAATACTTCTCTGTCCTGAAGAAGTTTCCGATAAATCCTCAAATTTCACAAACTGCCCCATTTGACATGCTGCAAGGTGAGCATAGCATATTGGAGCAACTGGAAAATGATATTGGAAGTTAGCAACTGTGATGAACTACATTTACTAAATCTCAATCTTCAGATACAAGAAGCTCAAAAATAAAACAAAATTACCTATTGAAATTGCAGTTGTGCTCCTTTGATACCTGAAAAAGTTAAAAAAGAACAAACAGGTGGTACTGTTAACTGAAGACATCATCAACTTGAGTTGTATGGAAAGATTTTGGAAATGAAAAGCTTACACGTAAGATAGGGAGTGGATAAGGTTTTGCAAGTCATCAGGAGAGAAACCAATCTCATCAAGTAAGACATGATAGTGTGCTGGTCTAGAAGTTCCCTGACATTTGTAGAAGCCAAAGAAATGATAATAAAAAGAAAAAGGAAGTAAGACATGAAGTTCAAAAATTGCAATTTCTGGACAGGAAATAGCAAAGAATTCGATCCCTCATATGGATGGGAACATCACTCATTCATAAGCAGTTGAACACCACTAGGTTTATTCAGTGTCTGAACCACTCCAGGCTAAATATAATTTCAATCTCATACTGATAGCTATTGAGTTATTTAGGGATCAACAGGGTAAGAGATCTTCAACGTCATCCGATTGCTACTCATAGAAAGCTTGAACAAGCTTAAAATTGAGAGAGACTTACAATCATCCCAGCATGAGAACACAGATAGAAATCATAATTCCTTGGGTGAACAATTTTTGTGTCCACGATAGTCCCTGAGAGAGGTAAAGAGAAACTACATAGGTACCGCTCAACTCAAAGAAATAAATAATCAAGTACTGCTTCACTCAGAGAAACAATATATCAGTTAAAGCAGCCTACCTGGTGGAACATTAGTGTTGGAATTACCAGCTTGAAATAGCTTCATGTGATGATTCTTCTGCGCCACAATTACAGTAAACTTGGGGATGTTAACCTCTCCTAGATGCTGATAAGCCTGCAGTAACAGTTAACCGCTCAATGTTGAGAACAAAACAAAAAAAACAAAATGAGACTCTAATATACTTTCATTAAGCAACCTATATTCCATAACATGCCCTTTGCAAAAACATATGTGCTCGTAATAGGTGGTAGCCATATATATTGCTGAGACATTCAAGAGCTTAATATAGCGTTTGCTACAAACTAACAAAATGCAAATCCAAGATCATTGCAGCCCATCAAAAGGATAATTACAATAAATAGATCCAGTAATTTATGATCTTGAATTGGAGACAACTCAATGAAATACAAAGACTAAAACAGAAGGAACTAAATAAGAGTGCAATAACAGAGTTGACTCTAAACCTTTATGATTTGATCCAGCTCTATGTTCAAGACTTGATTAAATTGAGACTCGCTCACTCCATCCCTGAAAAGAAATTATAAAAGCCAACTTTAGAAATTACCAGAATGTAAAAAATAATAACAATAATAATAAATAAATAAATATAATCTCAAAGAAAAAGTGATCGATGTTGCGTTCTTGAAAGTTAAAACTCGTGACTTTTCAAATTGAGAAGAAAATAATTAGATATCAGAAAAACACTACTAACTAAATTGAACTAATATTAACTTCAGCATCCTAAATGAAACTAGACAAGTCAAACCCACAACCATACAATTACTTCCTCGAAAAGAAGGATGTGCACCAACAGGCACCGAGATCGTTTCTTCATCTCAAAATGATAAGCCGCCTCTACGTTTAACTTACAAAAGGCGCAAATGTGCTAAGAAGAAGCCAAGTGCGGAGAAGGAGAATGGGGAAATGGCAGGAGACTTCCTGACTAAGGAATTGCTGACAAAGAAGAGAATGCTGAGGTGGAAGGGGATGACGTGTCCAAGGAGGCAGCAAAGGCTCGGGATTGGTCAGAATAGTGTGGTGAGCGTCTATCAGGGTCGTTTAGAATTGTTAGCAAGTGAGAAACGGTTAGTTTGTTAGCAGTGAGCTGTGAAGAACGGAATAAAATGTGTGGGAATCACTGTGGGGATTATCAATCATTCTTCTAGAATTCTGTTATAGAGCTTTGGCTCTTAGGGAGAGCAGGGTTCACTTGAATACCCCAAATCCTTTGTTTTCTCTTTAATTTTCAGATTCAATAAAAGAAGAATTCCATTGATCGATCTCAATTTTATGTGTTTTCCTGTAAATTGTTGTTGCTGAGAATTGGGTGCTACCACATAACAATTCGACAGTCCTAACTTACATAGAAGTTAATATATGAACCACTGGTTACGAAGACAGTATATGTGAGGGAGAGAAAACAAGCCAAGTTGCACATAAAGAGATAAAAAAGATTAACTGTCTAATCTCCATACATTTTCTCAGAAAGAAGCAGTAAGCAGATGAGGATATATAACTAATATAAAGGCTGTGTTTTTCTAACAAATTTGAACATATTTACCAGCAGTTCAAAGTATATGAAAGCAAATTCCCAACAGCGATCCCAAAAAAAAAAAAAAAAAAAAATACAGTAGGTCAGATGCAATTTTTTGATACCTGAAGACAATAATCTGAGTTGGTTTGCGCGAATTGCTTGTTTGATAGAAGTCCAAAAGCAGCTCACTGAAACCCAAGCAGTGTGACTTGACAGATCCAAATAAATGAACTAATAAAGCCCTAGCAGTTTTTATAAAATTTCCTGTCTGATGCCGTGTTGTACAGATTAAAGGTATGGAGTACTTTTTAAGCAACATGTAATTAACAAAACAAAACATTAATTTCAGGAAATTTGGGAGGGAAGACCTTGGAGTTCTAAACTATATATATATATATATATATATATATATATATATATGTTGAAACCTTCTCATTTGCTCATACCCGAAAAGCACCCAGGATGATTGATTGTGTTAATACATAAAAGGTTTGAAAACATTTAAAAATAATAATCTCAAACATATCACAATAATAGTAACAGCTGGATCTTGTGCTATATATATCCTGCATTAATACCTGATAATGCCATCATCTTCTCCATTTGCCAATGGCTTGTATAGAGCATCAATCATCTCCACTTTGGGTGACTGTGTTCTTACTGATGCTCCATACTTTGAAATACATGGCCAATGTCTAGAGCCGACAACCTGAAAGCCGCAACAATGAGACTATTATTATGGACGGCAATTAAAAAGCCTGAACAGTACTTTGCAAGAAAATATATGTAACATACCGCTGCTATGGAAGGAATATCAGAACGACCTGGAGACCCGTGAGAGACGTCCATTCCCAAAATCATTGTAGGAGTGTCTTTTATAACAGGAACACGTGAAGGTTGCTCGATTGCCAATAAAGAGTTCATCCCTCCAAGCTACGTACAAAAACAGGCAAAAGGAAGTAAGGAACCAGCGCTTAAATTAAAAGAAAAGAATAATATAGAAGAAAATAAACTGTAGATTTCTTACCTTAACGTTAATTTTAAGAAGTACGTTGGTTAAGTACTGATCATTAACCTTCAATGGAGAAATGCACTGGGTAACGATGCCAAAGTCACTCAAACATTTTTTCTTCCAAGGACCTAGACAACCAAATAAAAAAAAGACACGACTGATAAAACATGATGATATTGTAAAAGAAGGGGATCACAGAATATTAGACACCATACCATAGATGTCAGAGTTTTTTCTCTCGGCCAGGACACAGAGGATAAATTTAGGTGGGCCTGGAAGCTTGTCTCTTATCCGTTCAAACATCTTCTCAACTCTTGCAATGGGGGGCTGTCTTCTATATTGTTGATCTTCATCAATTAATGTAAATGGGCCGTCAATTTGCTGCAACATGGAAAATTCAGTGTGTTAGTTTAGAACCAGCACAGTTCAAAAACCGTATGGGCAACACGAGTAACATACAATGCCTTTTTTCCTTCCACAGCTGATGAGATCCCTTGAAATTTGACTCAGATCACAGCGTGCAGAGAAGTTGACAACAATCCAACGGTTAATGCAAACAGGCTCTAAAACCGTCTGGAAAAAAAAAAATGTGGAAGTGGAGGAGCACTATAAAAATGCAGGAAATACATAGCACATGGTCATCTTTATTGACATCAAAAGTGTTGAAGCATGGCTGACAGCCAAAGAGAGAGAGAGAGAACAGAGGAGCATAGAAACAATAAAAGCATACCTTATTGTTAAAGTTCCATCTCCCATTATTTGGCGCAAAGTTACCATCATTTCCAAATTTCAACTGTAAACATCCAAGAGAAATGTGTTAGCAACAAAGAAACTCATAGTCAATCTGAGTGAAGAAGACATTGGTTCTTCCACTCATAGTTAATCTGAGTGAAGAAGACATTGTTTCTTCCCTCCCTCCAAACAATATGTGCAAATAAATTAACACTTTAGATACACATTTCAAACTTGCACACAGTTTTGCTACTTAAAACACATGCACATGCATGGAAGCAAAAACCTTCCAAACTTCCCATGTTTTTCGTTTACCTTTGGGGACTCCAGGATGCGGCCATCAACTTGAGTAAATTGCTTTTCTATAGAGATACCACATTCAGCCAGCAAAGGGTCATTATCATAGCAGTAATTTTTTACTGCCTGAAATAGCAAGTCAGCAAGAAAAATTATGGCATTGTTTGGAGAAAACCTACAAATTTTTCAGATAAAAACAAAAACTTACATCAACCAAAACCTTTGTTTTCTCATGAGGCTTTTGCCTTGACTTTTCAACCAAAGATGCCTTCTGGGTTGAGGACAATGCTTTTGTATATCGTTGAAGTGAAACAAGAGAACAGAGCTGAAACACCATTATTGGAGAAAAGAAAACATAAATCAGAACTTAAATAATGAGAATTCTCTCCATTAAACTAACAGTCAGTGTATAATAAGCATAACACATTTGCATACCTCAAGAGGCAGATAGTTGGGCTTTTTGGGCCTTCCAACAACAAGGCATGGCAGATATGCAGACTCAGTTAGTTCAATACCACAAAGTTTAGTAAAGTAATCATAGACAGTTATATCTGCCGTCTGCCCTTCATTGGTGACGTCACCATTTTTCACTTTCATTGGAAAACTGCGAGGAAAGGTACAAGACATAAAATTAGAAGTTTTCCTAGATAGGAAGAACAAAAAATTTGATAATGGATAATGGATTCATTTTTAGAAGATAGCACATACTATAGTTGATTGCAGGGCTTCTCACTCAGCCCCAAGATTTTAAATTCCATGTTTCGGTGTCTTGTTTTAACCCTCATATTTTTCAGCATTTTCTTAGCCTGTAATTGCCGCAAAAGTTCAGACAAATAAATGATGAAACTCAAGCACAATGTTTGAAAACTATTTACCTTCACCCAGTCAATGTGGCGGTTTTCTCGTACACCCTGGTTAGACTTCAGAAAATCAATCACAGGTCCAGGTTTTAAAATCATTGTTGTAGAGACATCTAGACAGCGATGCAAGGCAGCAATGTCAATAAGCAAGCAACAGCAACAGCAACATTCTTGTACTATTAATTAAAACTACAAGTCTAAGACACTGGAACAAAAAGTTGTTACCCATATTAAGTGAAAGGCCATCCTGTGTAGGACAGAAGCTAGCATGGAACCCCCTCACACCAGTTACGCCTCCTCCAACATCAGTGAAGTTGTTAGAGTCATCATGAAAGAATGACTGCCTTACCAATAGGCATCCCCTGTAAAATTCTAACCGTTGGTAATAAAGAAACTGGAAAAAGAATGCAAGGAGAGAAGAGAAGAGAACATGATAGTGATAGGTACCCATCCCATACTTGGCACATACCAATTGCTTACAAACCCATAGGTAGAACTCACCCCTAAAAACCGGCTTGTAGGGGGAGAGAGCCCATAGGTTTATGAGCCACCAACCAATCCCATACTTAGTCGATGTGGGATCATAACAGATACCTGTTAGCTGCTTGCTGCCTTAGAATGATATCAAGCACTCGCAATGCATCCTGAGAACTATTATTTGCATCAGCTCCTTTAAGAGCAAGGGTGATGGATTTCACTGGAATTTTGGCAGCGTAACTCAACTGTATCTTAAAAGTCTTCGAGTTAAAAGAACGCTTGAACCTTTTACCACTCTCACTGGGGCTCCCAGTACCACTGGGACTTCCAGTTTCGCTATAACACAGAGAAGAAATCCAATGTCAGTCTAGAAACCAATAAATTAAAAAACAAAAAAAAAAAAAAAAAACAAAAAACCAAAAAACAAAAAAACAAAAAAAACAAAAAACAAAAACACACAAATAAAAACAAAAACACAAAAGCAAAAACAAAAACAAACACCAAATCCCAAATACCAAACCGGAAAAAGAGTAGCAGACATACTGCTTTGCAAAGGATTCCTCCAGCAGAACCGTGAACTCAAACTTTTTCTTCGGCAGAGGACCCACAGTATACAGACTTTTTTCTCCATCATATGCAAACCTTTTCCCACAAAACTCTGAAGAGTATGTTTGGTATAGCCTATCAATAAGTTTTCTCCCCATTCCCTTGACGTTAACATCCTTGTTATCCTCTGAAGTGATAGAAACCTGTAACGCGTATAACAAAATGAAATTAGAATGAAACTCAACTAGTACAAGACACAGGAAAAAGTACAATTGCTGAAAACATACACTATACTGGAAAAATACTGCATCTGGAGCACTAACAGAAACTTTAAAGTGATTTGCAACCAAAGGTATGCGTCTCCCAGCGCATCCAGCTCTGCTTCTACTCACAATTGAATACTTAGGAGAGGGTGGCATCTCTAACTTCATCGGAGCCAGTGGAGGTAAGGGTTGGTCTCCACCTGCTCCCTTAGCAGTATCAACTTGTTCCATCCTTTAGCCAAACAAAAATGACCTTACACCTCTTTGATTAGGAAAAAATGCATAGTAATTAGTTGCAGACAGAGAGTATTTCATAATTTCGGAGAAAACATAGAGAAGCTCAACCAAACGATATTATTTCAAAGGCAGGAAAGCAGGAAATATGATTGTAATCCCCTGAAGGATTCATGCCAAAGTGTTAGATGACAGAGTGCCAAAAGAAAAACCAATTAAAAAAATTTAACCTTTACAGTAGTCAAGATATTCTTAGTTGTCAAACACAGAATATTCACTCACCCATACCATAAAATACAAACTTCAGGCAGAGGATTGGCCATATGACAAGATACAAAGCAATTAAAGATTTCAAGTACCAAACAACAATCCAACCCGCCCATATAGATTTTTTTCTTTAAACTTCTTTCTTTTCATTTTTCCTATCTAAAAGTAGCTTTATATCACCCCCCTAATCGATCGTCCAAATGAAAATCATTAAGGTGCGGCAAATATATTACCTTGAAACAAGACCTTTGGGCTTCTCTTTAAGGTAAAGAGTGATCACTCGCTTAACACCCCCCAACATACCATAAATTGTTAAATGGGTTAGAAAGTCTTCCAAACTAAGATGCTCACGAAAATAATGTATGCATTTTTTTAAAATCATTATTATTAAATAAAAAAACAGAGAGATAATGTAGAATGAAGTCAGCAGATAATATTAAAGTTTAAATATCCAAACAGAAAAGGAGTAAGGATTCAAAATGAGATTAACCCTTAAAAAATAGAATGAACAGAAATAATATTAAAGACATCCAATAGAGTTTCAAACAGAAAATAAGTAAGGGTTTTAAATGAGAATCATCCAAATATAAAATTAAAAAAAATGGGATACATGTTCCAACTAGATTCATCCAAAAAACAATTAGTTATAATGATAGCAGCAACAACAATAACAAAACAGCAAACACATGATTATCAAACATTAACCACGAAGACTGCGCCCAAAAAAAAAACAGAAATAAGAAATAACAAAGGAAGAGAAATCGAGTGCAACTCCCATTACTCATACATGAAAAGAGAATATAACCGAGGGAATAAACTACAGAAAGCATAATGTACGAGTGCTAATTTTGTGCAGATATTTTTTAATATAATGCATTACTTAGTCCGGAAAAATACCCAAGATCAATAAATAAATAAATAAATAAAAACTCAAAAAAAGGACCGAAAGGAGTAAATGATGACGAGAACAAGCAAGAAGAAGAAGAAAAAAAAATAAAACATAATAATAAGTGGAAAACAGAAATCATAGGCAAATTAAAATTCAAAAAATAACGACAAATATTGTGAAATTAAAAATAGCGAGGAGCAAACTGGGAAGCCCAGTAGAACTGCGCAATAAGGGCAAAAATCGGAGCCGAAATGCTGCGGTAAAAAAAATAAAAATAAAATAAAAAATAAAAATCTCCAAACTCCGAACATGCATGGCAAGATCGCTGGAAAAAGAGCGAGAATTAGCTAGCATTGACTAAATGTGGTTGGTTATCTTACCCAGAGAAATTTTGGGGAGGAGCTTTCGGTTAGGGTTTCTAGAGCGAGAAATCGGAGAGAGATAGACGGAGCAGAGACGATTGGACTCCTTTGCTCTTCTTTCTCTCTCTATTTGCCTTCCCGGGCCTTTAAAGAGCGAGAGAGCAAGCGCTTGGAGGGAAAGAAATTCCTACAAGGCATTCCCAAAGATTATTTTTTTTTTTTATGTTTTTTTTTTAGTTTTAGTATTTTTCGGATTTTTTTTGTCAAGTAGCTAAAAGTTTTGTTAGCGTACATACGAGTACGATTCCCAATTCGGTCGTTCATTTTCTTCTTCAATATCTTGAGTTTTGATTGGTTCAACGTGCCCGACGATGAGGTTCACGAAGCAGCAAATCATTCCTCGGCCTGGAATCGGAGATGCTGATTCGAAGAATACGTTATTTTGTAGAGTTTGTAAGGGTATTTTGGTCATTTGAAGTCAGTAGTCGTACCGTGTTCGTGCGTTGCAAACGAGCAGAGATTCAGAGGTCGCACCGGTGTGCGTAACACCAAAAGGTTCCTTTTATGGTTATTGTTCAAGAAATTATCCAGTGCAATGAGGTCTACGAAACTCCAATGCACTTACTTACCACTAAACCACACTCAGTGCTGGTGATGCAGTGATTGACGGTTGTAATTTTATATTGTTAAATCAGGATGTATACGCCTTACTGTCCACCGCATCCAGGATCTACTCGCTTCATATGCATATATCACTCTTAAATGTCAAACATCTTACACGGACCTTTTCCCCTTATTTTATTTTAAAAAAAAAAAAACATTATCATCTTTATAAGCTGGAAATCTACAATTTATAAAACAATAGACCCAAACTAATATATAATGTATTAAACTAATAGAGTATTTGGGAGGGTGGTGGAAACTAGTGGTGGGAACCACTTTTATAGTGGCATGTGAAAGTTTTATATTGTATCATATTTTTTTATTGTTACTGTAGCATGTGAGAGCTTTACACTGTTCATAACTGAGATTATGGTGGAAACTAAGTTGTTTCTACCACTGCCAAACACCCCTAAGAGTCACTTTTTTATAAATAATGAGGTTTCAATAAATTGGAGCACCTTTTTTGTTGAAGTAGTTCAATCTTTAAACTAAAATTCCACGATAAGTCTAAGATCATGATAATTTTGAATTTATGCCTTTTAAAATGCACTAATCCATGCATAATTTCAAGTAGGATAACGGAGACTTTAGTGAACGGTCGTTAATTTCCTCAACACACTTGAGCATGTCTATAATCTTTTTTTATAATTGTCTGTGTTACAATTGAGGTGTGTTTATAGCTTCTTTTTTAGTTTCTTTTTTTCATAGGCTAGAGCATAATGTTTTATGAAATTATAGTTTATAACCTAATTTAATATTACATCCAATTATAGCATTATCATTATTGTAAATATTGTGTTTGTAAAATAATTAATTTTGTTTTAATTTTCTATCTCTAGATTTGAAATCTGATGAAAAACAAAATAAAACAGCACCAAAATGAGCAAAATTGGACAACAAATGCCTCAAAAACACATAAAAATTCTAATTTAATTTAGAGGAAGCCATGTGGTAGCTACATAGCCATTGGATTGCACCGTTGTTTGCCTGTAGCAGTTTGATCTGTGTCGTCTGTCAGCCGTAGACAAGCCGCTAAACAACATCATCAGGCATGGAATCGACGTGCCTGCTGGCTTTCTGAATTACATGTGGGCTGTCTCACATTAAGCGTTTTTCTCAACCTTTGGATCAACTTACTAAGACCAATCCAAGGATTTTCATGTGTTGGCCTAAGGACCCACCTGGTCCTATGTTTTCTTGAGTACCATAGCCATTCGATCACCGAATTGATGCTCGAGATTGTGTCATTTCCGTGCCTCCAACCATCGCGTCACACTTAACCTAAAACTTAGATTCGCATATATCAAAACGGAATCTCATGTTGAAAAATTGAGGGAAAAATCATTTAAAAAATTACAAATTGTAACACATTTGTCAAAGAAAAATATATACTAAAAAATTATGAAAAATGTTAAATTGTACTTTTCAGCCCTTATAAATACGAGCTTCTTAGCCCATGAATCCCCTCCTCAGTGTAAACCCTAGACGCAGTATAGAATTACTATTTAAATAGTTTAGTTTTTAGTTTTAGCGTTTTAATGTTCAGTTTTTAGTCTAAGTTTTTGTAAAATATTTCCTAGTTTATGTTATAAAAATTACGCGCAATAATATTTTTAGTATTTTATTTTAAATATGTCTTTTTGAAATTTTTTTAGCTAAGATGAGAGGAGGAAACTTTGGCAAAATCACTTTAAATATTTTTAGTTTTTTTTAGTTTTATATGCAGTTATAATGCCAAAATATTTTTTTGAAAACTTAGGATTTTAATACTTTTTTAGCTAAAACTCCGCCAAAATTTTGGTTTTGATTTCATAACGACATAGTCTGATATGGATAATGCTTGGGAAGACTTTGTTTAGCCGTAGATAGAGAATGGCTTGATAAATACTTAACTTACTATTTTGGTTGTTATTTTAGTTAGGAAATGCTAAAATTCTACTCATTTTTTAAGTTAAAATTTTGTTGCATTATAGACATGAAATGGCACTATAAACGCTTAGTAATACTTAATTTATTGTTGACATAGGATGTCATAATGTATTCTTAAACTAATTAATAAATATTTAGAAAAACTGAAATTTGTTTAAGTTGATTGCCAGAATGGAACCTTTGAACCTTAGGTCTGTTATAATTACTATTTTACCTCTTTTAATTTTTTGTTATTATTGTTGTTATTTTGTTAAAGTGATTTTAAATTAATTGCACTTTTTGTTAAAGTTTTATTATAATTTAAGATACATTTCTTGTTATTGAAATTCCAAAACAACAAAATTCTAAAAATAAAAAATGCTGTAAATAATGTGTAAAATATTGTGAATATATTTTGTAATAATAATTATTAGTTCTCATATTTTGCAACTTTTAAATAAATGAAAAGTTAATATAATAAATATACTAGAACTAAACAAAATCCTTCCATGTGGGTTCAGCCTCAGATTCACCGAGTATTTTATTACTTGAGACAACTTTATATTTGGGGTTATATTGGATTGTATATTTTTAAACCAAGTCAAGTTTTTGATACTGTTGTCGGGGAACAGAATTGTTTTTAGTGCATTATATTTTGTCTATTATTTTTTCTTTTTCCTTTTATTTTCTATTTTACAAATTCTTTTTCTGTTTTATTTGTTTCTTTTGTTAATATTTGTTGTTTTGCAGGAGTTAATATTTGTTGTAAGTTAATATTTACATAATTACTATTCACATTCGATACTATTCACTTTACTATTCATAATTAAAAAAAATCTAAAGATCATAAAATTTTCTTTTTCTTTTTTTTTGTAATATTTTTATTTTGTTAGTTCTAGATTTAGTTTTAGGTTTTTGACGTAGAAATCAAACTTCATAAAGTTTTAGATTAGATTTTTCATAATAATTAATAATAAGTTGTGTTTTTGTGAAAAGTATCTTTGAAAAAGTTCTATTTGGGGACTGGTATTGGCTCGTAACCTTTTCTTATAACCAGTTACTTTTGTAGATTTTACTAATACTAGTCATTCCAAGAACATTGTTCTAACTAGTAAGTTGGATTTTAAGAAGCCTTTACCCCACTAATCTTTCCTAGAAACATTCTTAAGGGATATATTCTCAAAGTCTATGAAATAAATAAGGCAAATGCTTTTCATTCATTGCTTTATTTTCCACGAATAAAGAAAAAGCTTAGTATCTTGTCTATAAAATTTTGTAAATATTTTAAATAGTTTGTATGTGTTGGAAAAATAGTATGTAGTAGAATTTTAAAATTTTTTATATCAGAATATTTTTTAAGATACAAGTTGGACACAATATGCATAAATTAACTAGATCTTACTAACCTTTGAATGCCGAAGAACTCCAGCAATCTGTAAAGAAAAGTAACATTCCAAAAGAGCCTTAACCAACTAATCTTCTTTGCTATTCTCTATCCACGATCAGAGTGAGTGTGGGCTCACATCGTTTAGCCTTTCCCCAGGTGACTCTCCTTCCAACCAATAGAGAAATACCCAAAGCTATAATTCGTGATTTGTGAATAACAGCTCTCTACGGAGTTTTAGAGTCTCACTAACAGAGTCTCATTCTAGATTTCTCAATTGATCTAAATAATAATAAAACTCACTCCCCTTTATATAGAGGTTTGACCCATGAGTCAGTCCTTATCAGATAAGGCCTCAAAAATTTTAATCAGAATCAAATTCGAATCAATATTTGAAAAAATCCGCGTGGAAACACTGATCTTTTTATTGCCCAGTCGGCTAGTCGAACTGGCAGATCGGCCTGTCAAACCTCCTCAATCGGCAGACCAAACTTAAAGATCAGCCTGCCGAACCTTCGATAAAAGATCCCTATAAATCTTTATTTTCCACCCGAGATTCTTAGGGTAGAGCCTTAGTTTTAATTCAAATAACCCAATAGATAAGTTATTTGATTAAAACAGTTGATCTAGATAATCTCTAGGAAAATAAATATTTTTAATAGTTCAACAAGTTTATCTTGAATTAATTTTATCACAAAATTAGTTCAACCGATAAACAAACATAAATTATCTTATTTTACCGAATTTCAACTAATCTAATAAATTTGACATAAGTCACCAATTATTAGAAAAACACGCTGTATCATTATAGGATTTTTGTGAGCTAGCAAAGGGGACCAAATGGACCTATATAGTTTAAGCTCCCAATAATTATGAAAACCAATATCCTAGAAATATATTTCATAATTATCAACTCTAACGCTACTCCACTAAAAGCTTGGAGCTGCACTCTCAAAACTATATAGAATTACGAAGCCTGAATAGCTAAGTCTCCATGACATGTCATAATGTATCATATCCTCATAGGATTATCCATAATCAGCTTAAGAACAAATTCTGTCTTACCTTTCCGATCATTTTTCTCTTACATTCCATTATCTCACTATCGAAAAAACTTACCATCCAAAGATAGTATACCATTTGGCTACATCTATGTATCCAAATTGTTAAGCGCTCTAGTTTTTCAATTATAAGATAATGCATATAGGAGGATATCACTACTCTTAAAGAGAAGCTATGGATTCCATATTTATGGATAATAGGTCTACACTATCAAGAGTCATGCCTCGAATGTGCCAGCATGCGTACCACTATTAAAAATGTAGATGTCAACTTTTAGTACATCAAAAGATATAAATCAAGACAACATGCCCACTATTCCTCTCAGGATTAAGATACAATACAAATGATTGTCTAAAGTAAATCGATTTGCTGAGACAAAATTATTAATCCAAATCAATTCATTTTATGTCTCGATCCAACACATCGTCACCTATGACCATGTGTCAATGTTTATATTCACGGAATCCACCTATGATGACCAAGATAAATAATATCTCAATAGGGATATAGACAACATAACAATCTTTACATGAATAAAGTGCCCAACTTTATTCCCAATTCTTAAGGGTTTAGACCGACAATCTTATACTATTGTTTGCTTAACATACATTCAACAAATATGAATATAAAGAGGATAAGATTTGGTATATAAATAATAAATAAATTCTTTATTGATAAAAATATCTCCAAAAACATATTAAATTTTTACTCCTTAGGACATACACATCTAACAGTATGCCAGTTTAGTCTCATGTTTCTAAAACTCATAGATTTATTAGGAAAAATTTAGAACCACTTTTAGTCTCTGTTGTGTCTTTACATTCACCTAAAATGGTTGATAATGAAAGTATTCATAATGAAAAACATTGTTAATCAACAACTCATTAATTCCCTAAAAATCCACTCCATCATGTTTGGTTTTTCCTCTCAATGCCCATAACTTTAGGCTTAAACCAAGAATGATCAATTTGCTTTCAAATTTTTATGGTTTAGAATCAAAAAATCCTTTCTTGCACCTTAGAGAGTTTGAAGATGTTTGTACTATCTTCACTGACCAAGATATTTCAAATAAAATTTTTAGCCTGAAGCTTTTCTCTCTTCTTTAAAAGACAAGGCCAAAACTTGGCTTATGTCTTTAAAACCTAGGTCAATTAATACATGGCAAGAAACACAAACTGAGTTTTTGAAGAAATTCTTTCTAATTCATAAAACCGATGCTTTGAAAAAACAAATTCAAATTTTTTCTAGAATGCAAAGGAAGTTTATTTTCAGTGTTGGGAACATATTAAAGATTTATTGAACTCTTGCCTTCATCATGGTTTTGAAAAATAGCAGTATATTATTTTTTATGAAGGTTTTATCTCCTAAAACCCATCAATTCATTGAAATAATGTGTATTGGAGAATTCTTTGATAAAGAACCTGATGAAGCATTCGTTTTTCTGGATAACTTAGTTGGAAACTCTTAATATTGGCAACATATTAATTCTAAAGGCTTAAATAGATCTAATCTTGCTAATATTCAAAGAGGTGTTCATCAACTCAGTTAAGAGAATGATCGAAGTGCTAGGATTGTTAGTTTGTCAAGAAAGATTGAAGCATGGAACGTACAAATGTTCAGGAACCTAAAATTAAAACTTTGTGTAGTGTTTGTCAAACTCTAGGTCACTCAACTTATGATTGCCTGGTTTTTAAGGAAGAGTCTCATAAACAGGTGAATTATATAAATCAAATGGATCAACTTAGGAAACCTTTTCTATCTCCACATTCTGAGATGGAGAAATCATCCCAATTTTAGTTGGAGAAATGACCAATCACAGCAACCACCACTGCCACCTTAAAATTTTTAAAGTCGTCTACCATTTCCACAACAACCTCAAAATTCACAATTTCCATCAAATTCATAAATTTCCAAAGGCCTCCTTAAAATTTTCAACCTTTTAAAAATTTTCATTCTCGAATCATGACTCTTGAAGATACTTTGCAATCATTCATACAAGTTCAAAAAGCATTCATTCAAAAACAAGAAGTTCATAACACTCGCACTTCACAAGACATTCATGAGATTAAGGAGTCTATTTCTAAGCTTACTTCTTCACTTATAAATACATAAAAGACAAATTTCATGCTCAACCTATACATTATCCTTTTGCTAATGAAATTCTCTCTTCCAGTTCTTCATCACAACAAGAAACTGTTAATTTTATTTCAACTCTTTAACTTTGAGAAGCGATGATAAAGTTAATAGTATTGAGAGAAGTTCTGAGAAAGAAAATATTGTTTCTAAAGAGAAATTTATTCCGATAGTTTCTTCTCCACAAACTTTGCTTTCAAAAGAGAAGTTTGATAAGAATGCTAAATTTTTTGAACTTTTTAAGCAAGTTAAGAAATTCTACTTTTAGATGCAATTAAAAAAGTTTTATCTTATGCAAAATTTTTGAAAGATTGTTATACAATTAAAAGGAAGCATAATATAACTAAAACTGCATTTTTAGCTAAGAATGTTAGTACCATCATTCAACATGATTCACCATTGAAATATAAATATCTAGACTGTCCGACAATTTCTTGTATCATAAGAAACACTCAAATTGCCCATGTATTGTTAGATCTTGGTGTTAGTGTCAACCTTTTGCCTTATTCTATTAATTTGCAATTAAGTTTAGGTGAACTTAAGCCAACTCTATTACACTTTAGATAGTTGATCGATCTATGAAAATTTCAAGAGGAATAGTTAAAGATGTGTTAGTTCAAATTGGTATTTTACTTTCTAGTAGACTTTATTGTTTTAGATAGACAACATGGTTCCACTTCAAATCTTTAAGTCCTGTTAATTTAGGTCGTCCATTTCTTATAACTTTAAATGCTTTGATTAATTATAGAAATGGTATTTTGAAATTGCCTTTTGAAAATATTACTTATGGATTCAATATATTCAATACATTGAAACAATCTGCTGATTTTGAAAATTGTGAAACTGAATCAATTGAGAAAGTAAGTCTTTAGTTGATAAAGCATATGAACTTGTAAATGTGATGTTAAAAAGGATAACGCTTGTAAATTTGATTGTAGAAAAGTTAATTTTAAGAATAAAGATTTTGTCTTGAAAGAAAGTTGTTCTAATCTAGAAAAATGTGAAGAAAGTGCTTGAAAATTTTTTGAAAGAGTCCATTTATATCTAAACATTATTCATGTTATTCTAAATATCTTTTTGGTTTAGATTGTATAGATGTTGACCCATTTTCAACTATAAACTAGTGTTTTCTTTTATTTTTGTTTTTGTTTATGTTTTTGATTTTTGTTTTTTTTTTTTGGTGTGTTATTTTTGTGTGTTGTTTTTCTTAAAATTCAAAAAAAAAAAATTTGGAAAAATTCGTTAAAGTGGCTGATCTTATGGAGGATATAGTTAGGTTTGATTAGTCGATATTTTTTGTATGACCGATATCTAGAAACATATTTTAATGGAATGGTTATCAATGAATTTTTTTTGAGTTTTAAACTTTTGTAAATTTTAATTTTACTCAATAACAAGAAAAAAATTGAAAATTTTAAAAGCACAAAAAAAAAATTTAAAAATTAAAAAACATAAAAATGTTTTAAGTTAGTTGTTAATAAATGTTAATAGTGTTTAGTAATCCATTAGGTTACTTTTACTTACCCTATTTTTTGTTTAGCCTGCCACTGTTTAGAATAGTGTTACTCGTGTCTATACAGTTCTCTTCGTATCTAAACAGTAAACAATCCTTTGTCTATATAACCCGTCATTATGCATCTAGCTTAAAACTCTTTGCTCTTTCTCTCTATAGATTTCTCACTCTCTTCTTCTAAACTCTCGAATTCTCTCTGTCTTCTCTCTAGAATCCTAGAAATTTAATAAAAATTCTTCAATTTCTTCTCTCTTACTACCATAAAATCTTTTTAATACTTTTTCAAATCCACTCAAAGCTTTCAAATCTCTCAAAAATTTCCTAGTTTTATAATTCACTCTCAAGAATCTCATCTTTCTCTTTAATCATGGATCCTAAGTACAACCACCTTAAGAAATATTTTCCTTCTCTTTGCTAAAAAGAAATAAAAAAGAAGTACCAAACTAGAATCATTCGCCTTTCGGTACTTTCTTATTTTAAACTTCCAACTGATATCAAAGTATATGTAGAAGGTTTTATCCGTCCTTGTAATGTAAATAATATAGGTCTGCCTCAGATGTGTATGAGTCTGTGTGCTAGGAAAAGAAGAGCCTGTTATATGGAATCCAAGTATCCTAAGTATTCTCATCAAAACTGCTTTGGTAAGTGTCCTTCACCTGATTATGTGTCCACAAATAGAGAAGACAAGATTCAGTTTTGTAAAAATAGTCTTAGGAAAGAGAAGTTGGAAGATCTCTAAGCCTCTCTTAAGTCACATCCAAGTGGATATGTTTGGCGGGCTATGTCAAGACGCTGGCCTCAATTTCATGTTGAAAAAGAACATCTCGGGAATCTTGACGTTTAAAGACCCAACTATTCAGTTTGCAAGCATGTTAGAAGGGAAGCATACTCTAGATCCCTCTAGTTCGAAGTAAGATCTGTAAAGTTTTTCTTTGTATTGTGTGTTTTGTTCAAAAATTGTTGAAAATTTAATTAAGAAATGTTCTTGATTTTAATGAAAAAAATCATCAAAATGGCTAAGTGATGAAATTTCTGGGGACTCATTTTGATGAACGTAAGTTTTCTTCAATTCATTCTTGAACAAAATTTCATCAACAAAAAGATTTTTATTCTTGTATGATCTTTACAGTTGATGTTTAATAATTGTAGCTATACAGTTTATCTTTTAATAATAATATTTTAAATTTTCTATCAAATGTATCATTTTCTTTGGTGGGTGTTTTGTATGTCTGTAAGATAAGTTTTGCCTCGGTTTTTAAAATTTGGTCCAATTTTGTCAAAAGTTGTACAATAGTGTCTTGTTTCTCAAAAGTAAATAGTTTTATCGAGTGAAAATTTTCAAAGTTCTAGAGTTGTGTCATATCTATCCATCTGTTCATATCTATCTTCACAGTCGTCTTTACCTAATTTTGCCCAGCGTTTTACTTAGATGAGTTTAAGATCATTATTAGTTTTAGATTTTACTCAGAGCGGTGTAAAAATAAAGTCATCCTAAAAAAAAAGAGCCTTAGTTTCTTAGAAACTATTATGTCAACTTTATCCAAATCATCTCAAACTTTAAAAATAGCTGTGTATTTTACGGTTCAAGTTCAGGAAAGGGTATTGATTACATAGAAGCTGCATTCTATTTAGGTTAAGTTTTGGTTAAGAAAAAGATAAACCTTGTGTATGGAGGGGGTTAGTCTTGGTTTAATGGGAACTATCATAACCGGAGCCAAAGTAGGAGGAGTCCTAAGTATTATCCCTCATTTTCTTGTTTAAGATAATCTTTGTGGTGAAACCATAGGAACTAAGAAAATAGTCAAAAATATCCCTACGTGTTTAAAACTTATGATTTGTCGCGTGCTTTCATTGTTTACCAGGAGGTCTAACAACTTTATAAGAAATTTTTGTCAGAGCTAGTTGGAATTAGTTAGATATTCTTAATAAACCACTAGGTCTGCTTAATGTTAATGGTTTCTTTGATAGTCTTTTAAGTTTTTAAGATAATACTATGGAACAGAACTTTCTTGTAGAGTCAAGAAGAAATATTTTTACCAGGAGGTCTAACAACTTTATAAGAAATGTTTGTCAGAGCTAGTTGGAATTAGTTAGATATTCTTAATAAACCACTAGGTCTGCTTAATGTTAATGGTTTCTTTGATAGTCTTTTAAGTTTTCTAGATAATACTATGGAACAGAGCTTTCTTGCAGAGTCAAGAAGAAATATTTTTATTTTTGCATCTACTGTTGAGTGTAACGTCTCTATGTGATGGTTAACAGTATTGAATAAATAAGAATAAATTTAAATACCACATCATTTTAAAACAATAAAAATATTACCCATGGGTCTTTGAAATAACTAAAAATAAGAATAAACTTTAAATATAAACCACAGTTTTAGTTTACTACCAAATATTTAAAATACAGTAATCATCACTATAGTATAATTTCCAATCACATATATAACTTAACACAACCACCACAAAGGTATTACGAATCTTACATATTTTAGACGAGTTACAAACAAAACTAAGATCTTCTAACACATAATCAACAATGTTGTTGCTTATTTCTCATCATACAAGTTGCACTGAGATCCACCTAAGAGATGTAAAATGATAGGGATGAGCATCGACATGCCCCCTAGGGAAAACTATTATTCATCCTAAGGTTTTATTCATTACCACATTAAACCTGCATGGTTCGTTAAGAAATATCATTATCCAATTTATAAGATTCATTATGATCATATTCCGTAGATACCATACATTAATCATTACCGAGTTTCATACATATACATATATATAATTATTACAATTCATCATTATTCCTATGTATCCATGTTCATCAAAGTATTCATCACTCAACTCATCGAAACCCAAATGGGTACGCTTGGCCACCCTTCAATCATTTCAAGGGTGTTCTGGTAAAGGGACATCAAGCCCTGAGTCCTCACTAAGTTGATTCCTATACAGTGTGTTCTAGGACTTTCAACCTAAAGGAGCATCATCACATCCCCTTATTTTACCCTTTAGGATATTTGTGCTTAAGGATGTAACTGCTGCCCTCTTCACGTCTCACAGTTCCTCTATAATCAATCTTTATTTATAGAGTTAGTTTTCCTAACTATGCTTCTCAATTTACAATAACATATGCCAAATCATTATGTTTTCTTGTTGTACAATACAGAACGAGTTCCATATCATCGTGTTATGGTATAATCATATACATTCAAAATATCATACATATCTTGCGATGTAAAACAATCAAATTTTAATTTATCAAAATCTCACAAAAGATAAGTAATAAAATCCCTATCTCTTTGCAAAGTATCCACCAATAATTTCCAGCTTACACAATTCACCGCGTAAGCTCTAAGTACGCCGTTATCCTAGACGTACACAATAATCACATTTATGTTTCCCAAAGTTTAGATATCAAATACACAAGTTTTGGAACATTTTTTTAGCCTCAAAATATTAAAAATAGTCAAGTTTGAACTGTCAATTTGACCTATTGATCCACTATTTCTGGGCTATCGAACAAAACTGTTATTTTTGGACTCTTTGCCGACTTGCTAATACTATTCATCGACATGCCGATACTGTTCATCAGGTACTATTCATTGGACTGCCGTCAAAAACTTGGAAAAACAAAGTTTTTTCCACTCCCAAGATATTTGAGCTCTAAAGCTCAATCCAACTTAATACATCAATTTCTAGACTATAAGGAATGTACAAAACCTATAGTATTTCATGTTTTAAACGCTTATTAACCATCTTTTTCAAATCTTTACACATAAAACACATTGTGATCATAAAAGTTTAAGTTTTACAAAACTTATACAAGAACATGTTTCAAACCCAAATTACTCAAACTCAAAACTCTCAACTCAGTTTTCAAGGTATTTAGAGTTTCAAAACGTAGTATGAACATCCATAGCCATCAACAACAAATTTCTCATAATTTCATACCAAAATACAACTTAAAACCAAAGTTAAGGTTGTGGAAATCTAACCTAAAAACTTAGGTCAAAAGTAGAGTTTGATCTTGAAAACGTTTAAACCTCTTTGATCCTTGAGTTTGTGAGAATTTTGGGAGAAAACTAGTTTAGAACCTTGAGATTCTCTTTAGTTTTTATTTGGTTTGTATCTAAACGAAAGAGGAAAGAGTATAGAGGGGAGCAGGGAAGAAATGAAGGAATAAAAAAAAGGAAAATCATTGAGGGAAAGACATGATAGGTAAAGGTAGGTAACATTTTGTCTCCCTTGGAGGTAGGTGGGAGTAGATGGCATTTTGTCTCCCTCGGAGACTTTTGCCAGAAAATGCCAAAGTGGCATTATCATAATTAAATAGAACTGCAAAAGTATCTTAGTAAATTTTAGATACAAAATCTCAATTGACACACTTTATACATTAAATTTTACAAAATCATACTCGTTAAATAACAAGTGTTACAGCTCTCCCCT
This sequence comes from Artocarpus heterophyllus, assembly GCA_025403435.1. Classification (NCBI taxonomy): domain Eukaryota; kingdom Viridiplantae; phylum Streptophyta; class Magnoliopsida; order Rosales; family Moraceae; genus Artocarpus; species Artocarpus heterophyllus. The sequence goes on from CM046347.1 coordinate 29,316,669, forward strand.
CCTTTTAAAATTTCATCCCTGAAATTTCCTGCAACTGATTACAATATTAGAACAAATATGGGTGTTTCTTTCTCATCTTAGACCTAAGTTCCTCTGTGACTTCCTCTACATCATGATGTTGCCACATCACTTTCACCAGAAGAATTTCACGACAACATAACATTTTTACCTCACGATCCAATATCTGAGTTGGAACTTCCTCATAGGTCGTATTTTCCTAAATTGGAACATCTATCCACATGATCATATGTGAAGGGTCGGGCCATACTTCCTCAACATTGATACATAGAACATGCACGCTATGTACATGAGATAATTGTAGTGATAGGTCTAAATGATATACCAGCGTTCCAATCTGTTCTACAATCTCAAACGGTCATGTATATGTTAGTGCTAACTTTCCTTTAACACCAAATCAAGATACACCATGTTTTGGTTTTACCTTCAAAAACACAAAGTCTCCAACCATGAATTCTAAGGGTCATCTCATCTTATCCGTACAGCTCTTATGTTGACTTTGAGCTGTCTTAAGGCATTCGCGAATAATTCAAATCTTATCCGTTGTTTCTTTGAAAAACTGAGGTTTGAGTTCAAGGCGCTCTTCTTTTTCAGCCCAACATAATGGAGATCTATAAGGCCTACTATATAAAGCCTCATACGGAGTCATACCAATGCTCGCCTGATAACTATTGTTGTATGCGAACTCAACATATGGTAATTGTACAGCCCAATTGATTCCAAAGTCTAGCATACAAGCTCGAAGCATATCCTCGAGAATCTGAATGACACATTTAGATTGCCTATCTGTTTGAGGATGAAAAGCCATACTAAAATTTAGTTGAGTTCCCAAAGATTTCTGCAATCCTCTCGAGAATTTTGATGTAAAACGTGTATCCTTATCAGAAACGATCAACATTGGTACTCCATACAATGTCACTATCTTTTCCACATATAGTTGATATAGCTTCGAGACATTATAACTGGCTCTGATTAGGATAAAGTAGGCGGTTTTTGTCAAATTATCTACAATTACTCAAACGGCATCATGCCCCATTTGAGTCTTAGGAAATCCAGTTACAAAATCTATCATCATATGATCCCACTTCCATTCTAGGATAAGTAGGCTCCTTAGCTCACCTCCAGGCTTTTGATGTTCTACCTTGACCTGTTGACATGTCATGCATCTAGAGACAAAAGTTGCCACATCTTATTTCATTCCTTGCCACTAGTATTGTCGTTTCAAATCCATATACATTTTAGAGCTTCCAGGATGAATAGCAAATTTAAAATGGTGTGCCTCATCCAACACTGCATGCCTAAGATAAGGATCATCTGGAACAACTAATCTCCCTTTGTAAAGTAAGAATCCTTCTAGCTCAATCTGCCATCCATCCAGTTGTTCACCATTTTGTATTTATTCCTAAACCATACGTAATCCTTCATCATATCACTGTCCTTGTTTTACTTGTTGCATTAACATAGGGGTTGCTATCACATTGAATAGGAAGGCTCTTTCATCATCTTCATAATATTGCAAGTTATAGTCGGCAATGGTAATTACTCACCTCCAATGCTAGGCCAGCCATGATTTCGTTGTTCTTACAACTTAGTGCATCCACCACTGCATTTGCTTTTCCAGGATGGTATTGAATGTTAAAGTCATAATCCACCATGCATTCAATCTATCTCTATTGCCTTAGGCTGAAATCTTTTCGAGTAAATATATACTTCAAACTTTGATAATCTGTATAGAGCTCGAACCTTGCACCATATAGATAACATCTTCAAATCTTGAATGTGAAAATCACAATAGCTAACTCAAGATCATGTGTAGGATAGTTCCTCTCGTGGAATTTCAATTGGAGTGAGGCATAGGCAACTACTCGTCCATGTTGCATTAGCACACAACCCAAACTATTTCCCGAGGCATCTGTGTGCACAGTGTAAGGCTCCTCATTGTTGGGTATAATAAGTATAGGTGCACTAGTGAGTCTCTGCTTCAATTCCACGAATGCTTCTTCACATTTGTCATCCCATACAAACTTAACATTTTTCCTTGTGAGTCTTATCAATGGAGAAACACTTTTTGAAAAGTTTTCTACAAAACTCCGATAGTATCCAACTAAACCGAGGAAACTTCGGATCTCTGACATGTTCTTTAGTCGTTCCTAATTTAGCACCACTTTAATCTTGGATGGGTCTACTGAGATGCCTTTTTTGGAGACAATGTGTCCAAGGGACTTGACATTTGTCATCCAAAAGTCACCCTTTTCCTTCTTTGCATAAAGATCGTGCTCCCTTAACATTTGTAGAGCAATCCTCACATGTTCAGCATGCTCATCTACGGTCTTGGAATAGATCAAGATGTCATCTATGAAAACAATGATGAATTGATCTAAGTATGGTCGGAAGACATGGTTCATCAAGTCCATGAAAGCTGTTGGTGCATTGGCTAATTTGAAACGCCTGACAAGGAATTAGAAATGACTATAGCGAGTTTGAAAAGTAGTCTTTGGAATATCTTCTTCCCTTATTTTCAGTTGGTGATATCCAGATCATAAGTCAATCTTTGAGAAGTATCGAGATAGTCCCAACTGATCGAACAACTCATCGATTTGGAGCAGAGGATACTTGTTTTTGATGGTTAATCGATTAAGCAGATGATAATCGAGACAAAGTCTCAACGATCCATTGTGTTTTTTCATAAAAAGCACTGGAGCTCCCCAAGGTGATGTACTTAGTCAAATAAATCCTTTTTCTAGTAGTTCATCAAACTGTTTCCTTCATTCCACCTTCTCAACAGGTGCCATCCGGTACAGAGCAATAGAAACAGGCGCTGCTCCCAAAATTAAGTCAATGAAAAACTTAATTTCTCTATCAGGCAGAAGTCTAGGCAATTCATCTGGAAAAATATTTGAAAATTCATCCGCCACAGGAGTGTGAGAGGATGGGTCGCTCCTCTTTAGTTCTCCCTTCAAAGCAAAGATCGTTCTAAAATTGGTGAAATTTCTCTGTCCTCTAATGGAAGCCTTTTGCACAGGATCCATAGTCACTGTCCCTGTCCTTGCTTGAAATTCAATGACTTGCCCATTCTTGGTGAACAATGAGACATATTTTCGATGACAATCTACTACTGCCCGATATCTAGTTAGCCAATCTATTCCTAATATTACATCAAACTCTATCATAGTTATTACATATAAGTCAGCTGATAGCTTATGTTCTCCTATAATAATACACACTGATTTACAAATTATGGAAACTTCAGCTACTCCACCCAATGGTGTACTAAGGATTAGTGGTGAGCTACATGTCTTAGTTTCTTATTGTAGTATGGAAGCAAATAACATAGATATAAATGAACAAGTGGCACCAATGTCAAACAATACATGAGTCTAAGAATGAGACACGTGAATCATACTATCTATAACAAAGTGATCGACCTGCTTTGCTTGTCCAGCTGTAGCTGTAACTGCATAAGCTTAAGCTGGCGCTTTTCCCTTATCACTCTTCCCTCGGTTCCTTTGGCTACTACTTACATTATCATTATTATTATTCTTCCTAGGGAAATATGGTTTTTGATTCATAGAACCCTAAGGAGTCGGTTGAAAATTCTAGTTGGGATAGAAACTAGAACCTTGTGGTTGTGGTTGATAGTTGATTGGGGCTAGAATACTCGTGGTTGAGTAACTAAAACTTGGGAAACTGGTGAGTTTTGCTGAGATACTCCTCAATTTTGACTCCTTCCCCAAATAGTGGAGCCAAAGTGACTTTCTTGCGGCCTTGGTGTAAAAGATGGTTGTGTAGGGTGGTTAGGACAATTCCTCCTTAGATGTCCCACCTGTCCACAATTATGGCAAGCTAGGGTTGGAAACGATAACTACCAAATGATCCACCTCCTATACTTACTCCACTCTGTTGTATGACCTGTCCTTGAGACCTCTCTTTTTTATTTATTTTCTTCGTACGTCCACCAGAACCCTTGTACTCTCCCATAGGAGTTGTTCAGTTCTATCTCTGCCCGTTGGGCCTCAGCTACAAGTTCAAGAAAGTCTATTGATGAGATAGCAGCTATCATTAGCAGTATTGAATAAATAAGGATAAATTTAAATACCATATTTTTTAAAAACAATAAAAACATTGCCCGTGGGTCTTTGAAATAACTGAAAATAAAAATAAACTTTAAATACAAACCACAGTTTTAGTGTAGCACTAAATATTTAAAATACAGTTATCATCATTATAGTACAATTCTCAATCACATATATAACTTAACACAGCCACCACAAAGGTATACAAATCTTACATATTTTAGACGAGTTACAAACAAAACTAAGATCTTCCAACATACAATCAACAGTGTTGTTGCCTATTCCTCGTCAAATAAGTTGCACTGAGTTTCACATGAGAGATGTAAAATGATATGGATAAGCATCGACATGCCCAATAGGAAAAACCATTATTCATATCATTATTCAATTTATGAGATTTATTATGATCATATTCCGTAGATACCATATATTAATCATTACCGAGTTTTATACATATACATATATACAATTATTACAATTTATCATTATTCCTAGGTATCCATGTTCATCAGAGTATTCATCGCTCAACTCATTGAAACCCAAATGGCCGTGCTTGGTCACGCTCCAATCATTTCAACGGTGTTTCAATGAGGGGACATCAAGCCCCAAGTCCTCACCAAGTCGATTCTTGTACAATGCGTTCTAGGACTTTCGACCTAAGGGAGTGTCATCACCTCCCCCCTATTTTACTTTTAGGGTACTAGTGCTCAAGGTCGTAACTACTGCCTTCTTCATGTCTCACCATTCCTCTATTATCAATCTTTATTTATAGAGTTAGTTTTCTTAACCATGCTTCTTAATTTACAACAATAGGTATCAAAACATTATGTTTCCACATCATCGTGTTATGGTATAATCATATACATTCAAAATATCATATATATCTTGCAATGTAAAACAATCAAATTTTAATTCGTCCAAACCTCACAAAAGATGAGTAATAGAATCTCTACCACTTTATAAAGTATCCACCAATAATTTCCAGCTTACATAATTCACCACATAAGCTCCAAGTACGCTGTTATCCTAGACGTACACAATAATCACATTTATGTTTCGCAAACTTCAGACATCAAATACACAAGTTTTGAAACATTTTCTAGCCTCAAAATATTAAAAATAGTCAAGTTTAAACTGTTGGTTCTATCTATTGATCCGCTACCGAACAAAACTGCTATTTTTGGACTATTTGCCAACTTGCTGATACTGTTTATCAACATGTCATACTATTCATAGGTACTGTTTATCGGCCTATCGGTACTGTTCATCGGGTACTATTTATCGGCCTGCCGATACTGTTCATCGACCTGCCATCAGAAACCTAGAAAAATAAAGTTTTCTCCACTCCTGAGATATTTGAGCTCTAAAGTTCAATCTAACTTAATACATCAATTTCCAGACTATAAGGGATGTACAAAACCTATAGTATTTCATGTTTTAAACTCTTATTAATCATCTCTTTCAAATATTTACACATAAAACACATTTAGATCATAAAAGTTTAAGTTTTACAAAACTTATACAAGAAAATGTTTCAAACCCAAATTACTCAAACTCAAAACATCTCAACTTAGTTTTTAAGGTATTTTAGAGTTTCAAAATGTAGTATGAACATCCATAGCCATCAACAACAAATTTCTCATAATTTCATACCAACATACAACTTGAAACCAAAGTTAAGGTTTTAAAAATTTAACCACAAAACTTAGCTGAAAAGTAGAGTTTGATCTTGAAAATGTTTAAGCCTCTTTGATCTTTGAGTTTGTGACAAGATGTTTGTGGCAATTTTGGGAGAAAACTAGTTTAGCACCTTGAACTTCTCTTTAGTTTTGATCTGGTTTGTATCTAAATGAAAGAGGAAAGAGTATAAAGAGGAGCAGGGAAGAAATGAAGAAGATGTGAGAAAAGGATGATAAAAAGAAGGAAAATCATTGAGGGAAAGACATGGTAGGTGAGGGTAGGTAGCATTTTGTCTCCCTCAGAGGGAGGTGGGGGTAGATGGCGTTTTGTTTCCCTCATAGACTTTGCCAAAAAATGCCAAAGTGGCATTGTCATAATTAAAGAGAATTGCAAAAGCATCTTAGTAAATTTTAGATACAACAAAATCTCAATTGACACACTTTATACATTAAATTTTATAAAATCATACTCGTTAAAATAACGGGTGTTACGTTGAGGAATTGCTTGAGCAAATATAAGTCATCGTTCTTGAGGCAAACACTGCAACTTCAAAGCTCAGCGGTAAGCACAAACGAGATTTGGATCTCTTTCTAAACTCTATTTCTTTTAGTTTTACCTATAATATTTTCATTTATGTTTATGTTTTTGAATGACCGCTTTTGTATATATATGTTGTCACTCTTTCTACTTAATCTTATTAAACATTAGGGACAAGTTTAATTTCAGTTGAGGGAGAGGGTTGTATCAAAATTTTTCAAAATTTGTCAAAATTTTTCAATTTTATGTCTGTGTTAGTATTGGTCTAATTTTAAAAACGAAAGGGAAAAAAAAGAAAAAGAAAAAAATTGAAAATTGAAAAAAGATTAAGAAAATTTGAAAAACTTAAAAAAATAAAAAAAATGGTGTGCTGTTTGTAAACCTTAAGATTCATATTCATCAAGGTTGAGATGGTTGAGTGAAGGATTTGTCTTAAAATGCATCTCAATATGGTCCTAAAATGTAGTCTTGTGTGTTTTGTATTTTCTCATTTTTGCATTTTCTTTTGTAGTATGCATGTTTGAAGGTGGCCAAGTAAGAAATAGTTAATATTCTTTAAACGAATCTTTATTTTATTTTAAATAGCTGAGTAAAAGAGTAACTAGCATTCTTGAAATGTATTTAAGCATGGTTGTAAAAACTATATGTTTGTATTACATCTGATTGTAAAAAAAAATAAAAAAATTTCAAAAATCTTAAAAAATATTTTGTAATATTTTTTTCTTTTTTTTTTTTGGTGATTTGCCTCCTGTCCGATGACAATATCAAAGGTTATATAATTTTCATGACTTATGGTAAAATTTAAATATTGTTTAAGTTTATGTTAGTTTTTTTAGTCTGCCTTATATTTAGGTTGTGATTTTTCCTAAAATTTGATCACTAAATTTTGAATTATGATTTGTTATACTAATTTAGAGACTGTTTATGTTAATATACTCTGGTTTATTTTTATAAAATCTTATAACTTGTTTAAATCACTCTTGAGGGGAAATTCTAGATAACATTAAGTTATAGATATAATTTAAGCCATCTTTAGTTCATCTGAGCCTTTTAAGCTTACCTGTTTATATTCTATATCCTTAGTCACCTTGTTAAGCTTAATATTCCCATTTTCTTTGTCACCCATATATTAGCCTAGCCTTTTTAATAAATTCATAATCATTTCTTTTACCTTGCACCTATAAGGCATTCGATCTTTCAAATATAATTGTGTTTATGCCAAGGTTATAGGAGGTTGGGATAGGTTAAGAATATCAGTTAAGTTTGTTAACTATGTAATTTCATTTACTCTTTAAGTTTGTTATGTTGTAGTTTTTAGTTATCATGTATTCTTGTTAAATATACATACATGTATAGTATAAAAAAGTTCCAAAAGAAAAAAGGAAAAAAAATAAAAAAAGTTAAAAATGAAAAAAAAAAAATTAAAAAAAATGTTGAATGAAAGTGAATGACAATGAAAATTTCATTTCAAGTTTTGGATTGTAACTCAAGAATTAGGTTGTATATTTTTAAGGGTTTGGAAATTGTGTAAGTGTTTTCTGGGTGAACTTAGCCTCAAATATATTCATTATCCTACCTTTTACCCAAGCCTTACATTACAAGCTAAATAAAGTCCAATGATCTTTAACAAAGTGCTATACTGCATTAATGGAAAAAGGGGTGAAAAACAAACTTATAAAATTTCGTTAAAATAAATTAGTTTATATTAATGTAAATTTATCTGATTAGTATGCACTAATTAGTAATAGAAAATCACACACTCATAGGAAAATCCATTATAAATATAAGACATACTCTAGAAATGAATTATAAACTTAATTAATGTTTGTATTTTACTTTAAAGCATGAACCTAAGATGACCCCTAAGGAGAATCAGCGAGGAATCACCAGCTTTTGAAAATCATATTGGTCTATTTTTTTTATTTTTATCACCTTAATTGCTCAGGACTAGTAATAAGTTGGTTGGGGGATTATAATGAGACTTAAGAAATGCACATCTCTTAAAGCTAAAATTAATCATTTTGCATTAATATTTATCGGTAAACTCCTTAATTAATAGTAATTAAGTGATAAACATTATTTTAGTGTCATAGAGTAAAAATATGTTTAAATATGTGTTTTTAATATGTTTGTATATTTAATAATATTTTTGATAATTTTTAAAATCAATTTCATATGTAAAATATTAATTTAGTTTGAAATTAATCAAAATTGTAAAAGTAATGTGTTAATTTTATTTTAAGTCTTAATGTGTCAGATAGTATGTTTTAAGAATGTAAATATATTCTATTATATTTTTAGTAATTTTAAAAAATATTTCCAAGTCTTAAAAATTATATCTCTATCAAATCAAAAGAGATTAAAATTTTAGAATTTTGTATGTTTTAATATAAAATAAATATTTTTAATATTATTGTAAATATTATGTTTGTAAAATAATTATTTTTTTTAATTTTCTATCTTTAGATTTGAAATCTGGTAAAAAAAAAGGAGCAAAACGACATCAAAATGGGCAAAATTGGACAACAAATGCCTCAAAAACACATTAAATTAGAATTTAATATAAAAAAGCCACGTGGTAGCTCCTTAGCTGTTGGATTGCATTGCTGTTTGCTATAGCTGTTGGATCCGTGCCATGCGTCAACCGCAGACAATCTACTAGACAGCGTCACTAGGTGTGGGATCGCCGTGTCAGCTGCCTCTTCGGATGTCTTACATGAAGCCTTTTTCTTGGCCTTTGGATCAACTTATTAAAACCAATCCAATGGTCTTCATTCGTGGGCTGAAAGACCCACCTGGTTCCACGTTTTCTTGAGTACCACAGCCGTTCGATCATCAAATTAACGCCTGAGATTGCATCATTTTTATGCCTCCAGCCGCCACGTTACACTGATCTGAAACTTGGATTTGCATATATTTAAAGGGACTCTCGTGTGGTAAAATTGGGTGAAAAAAAAGTTCAAAACATTACAAATTATAACTCATTTGTCAAAGAAAAGTACAATGAAAAATTATAAAAATATTAAATAGTATTTTTTAGCCTTTATAAATACAGGCTTGTTAGCCTGTGAATCCCCTCCTAAATGTAAACCCTAGACGCAGCATAGAATTATTGTTTAAATAGTTTAGTTTTTAGTTTTTAGCTTTTTAATGTTCAGATTGTAGTCTACATTTTTGTAAAATATTTCTCAGTTTATATTATAAAAATTATGCTTAATAATATTTTTAGTATTTTATTTTAAATATGTCTATTTAAATTTTCTTTTTTGCTGAGGTGAGAGGAGGAAACTCTGGCAAAATCACTTTAAATATTTTTAGTTTTTCTTAGTTTTCTAAGCAACTATAATGCCAAATTATTTTTTTGAAAACTTAGGATTTTAAAACTTTCTAAACCAAAACTCTACAAAAATTCTGGTTTTAACTTTCTGACGATATAGACTAGTACAAATAATACTTTGAGAGGACCTTGATTAGTCGTAGACAGAGGATGACGTGGTAAATACTATTTTGGTTGTTATTTCAGTTAAGTAATATTGAAATTCTGCTTGTTTATTAAGTTATTTTTTTTTTGTGCATTATAGATATGAAATAACATAGTAAACGCTTGGTAATGCTTGATTTATTATCGACATAGAATGTCATAATGTATTATTAACTAATTAATAAATATTTTAAAAAACTGAAATTTGTTTAAGTTGATTGCCAGAACGGAACCTTTGAACCTTAGGTATGTTATAATTACTATTTTACCTCTTTTAATTTTTTGTTATTATTGTTGTTATTTTGTTAAAGTGATTTTAAATTAATTGCACTTTTTGCTAAAGTTTTATTATAATTTAAGATACATTTCTTGTTATTGAAATTCCAAAACAACAAAATTTTAAAAATAAAAAATGCTGTAAATAATGTGTAAAATATTGTGAATATAATTTGCAAATAATAATTATTAGTCCTCATATTTTACAACTTTTAAATAAATAAAAAGTTAATATAATTAATATACTGAAATTAAACAAAATCTTTTCTCTTTAGGTTCGACCTCAAATTTATCGAGTATTTATTAGTTGAGAAAAAGCTAAGATAAAACTTATCACATACACCCCTTTTCATAACTCAGCCATTAATTTCATAAAAATTTTAATCTTAACAGTTGATTTAAAAAAAAATATGCAAACCCCTAATGAAACACATCATAGCAAGAATCTTCAAAACACACATCATACGAAGTACTCATCAGATGCTACAGTCACCGAAGAACAAAAGCAAGAGGCGGGTCTCTGCGTTCCTCCATGACTTGGCTCCATCCCCCCACCTTCGGCTCCAATGATGGCGCGGCGAAGATGCCCTCCACGAACTCTTCGTCGTCAACGAGGTTTGGTGCAACATCGATCGAGAAATTGAGGCTTGGTGATGCTATGAATCTCGCCAGAGATAAGGGCGATGAGACTAGGCTCATCGGTGGGTAGAAGGATGGGGCTGGGTCGTCGGTGGGTGGAGAAGGGAGAAGGGGATCTCGAAGCCGACGATCCGGGGGCTGGTCAGAAGAATCAACGGGCTCATCCAAGCAAACATGATTTTTTTTTTTTTGAAAAGTTCGAGAACGATATTCAAATCCCATGTCATTACTAATATATGCATGAAAAAAAATAGAAAAATGGTGATATACTAATCAGGTCGAGACAAAATAAAAAAAATAAATATAATTGTAGTTCCAGTTTATATGCTCAAATATCAATTTCAAATTGGATTTGGCATAATCGACTTGCATCTCTATGAGTTCAAGATCTTCTTAGGTTGCAATGCAGTCCTCGCCAGTGGATTGGTAGGTCACGGTGGACATGGTAGATCGCCGGTGGATGTGGTAGAATTGGTGGAGGAGGAGGAAGAAGGAATAAGAAGAACATTTTTTTTCTTCTTCAGATATGTTATTTTATTTTATTATTTTTTTTAATTTTTTAGAATAAATATTATAATTGAGTATAAGATCAAATATGGTGGGTCCTCTTTTAGTTTGATGTTGTCTATCATAGATTCAAATATGAAAACTGCATCTTACTGTAAGATCATTCTCCACCGGTAGAGAAATATTACGCCCCCACCCTGGACATGCCCTTGATAAAAAGTACATAGTTTGGGGCTTTACATGATCTTAGATTCATATACAGGTTGGATTTGCCAAGTAAATTTTGAATCTTCTGATTTGCTTTCTAATTCGATGAGTGAGGTTTGACAATAGGTTTGATTTGATAATCAAAACCGTCCTCCTTTTATATACCTTAGGTATCTATAATTTGTCTTTTTATAAAAAAGAAAAAGGTGGAAAGAAATTAGAAAGCTCTTCCATGAACAAAAATAGAAAACCTCATCATCGACGTCAAAAAATTTCTAAATTTAAAAGAATTTACGCTTCGTATAATATGATATTCAAATACAAAACAGAATTATAAACATCTTTATGCCTCATCATACTAGATTCTACTTGTAAATTAGTAATATAGATATGCTTTTCAATGGTTATTATACGTGTACGAGTAAATCGAGTGCACCGAATTTATAAACCAGCACCAACACCTACGAGGACGGTCTACCTTATAGGCAGAAACATGACCAATGAGTATAACGATGGAAATGAAATATAAAGTTTTTTTTTTTGATAAATAAAGAAGTTATCTAACTAAACGTGTTTCCATTGCCAGATATTAAAGCAGGGCCTTAAGACAATACCAATAAGGCCTTGCATTGAGATCATAAGATATACAACAATCCTGGAAACTCGAACCATGTACAAGAGAACACCTGGGCAAACATATCAGCCTTTATTCGATGCATAATAAAACACGCAATGATGGATTACCGCTGAAATTGGAGGTCAGATGATAGAGCCAAAATATATCTTTTAACCCGACCAACCTCTCTGAGGAGCCCCAGAAGAGTGCACATTCAGCCTGTCAAGCACACCATTGAAATCAATGGGTTGGCCACTCTCTTCCATCCTCTGAATCACGCTCACAACATGGTCACCCCTGAAGCCCATGCTTACCAATTTCTCGATCAACTCGCTATAGGGATGGTTTCGAATGAACTGTGGGTTCCGGACCATGACATTGGGACCCGTATTTGGCGGCGGATTAGGAAGAGAGGCGCTTGTGGGAGGATAACTACCTTGAGCAAAGTGAGGCACTTGGGGTGGATAACGGGCTCTCCCTCCTTCACTATCATACATCATGTATGTGCTCCCGGGAGGAAGTGCAGGGTGGGGTCCAGAGGCTGCATAGCCTTCGCCTTGCTGCACTCCATAGGTACCCTTGTTTTGCTGAGGTGGGAGCTGCTGTGGAGCTGCACTGCCAGCAGAAGTGTATCCGAAAGGCACAGCATTGCCAAGACCAGTTCCAGCCTGAGGAATTCCTGAATATGGCACCTGCATCGGCATGCTGTTCGGCAAAGTCTCTGGGGGTGGAGGTGGGTTTGCCGGCTGAGTTGGCGCATATGAAGGGTAGACAGGTGATGGGGGCCGAACTTGGGTTTGCATGGAGGGTTGCTGTGGTAATTGTACTTGATGAGGCAACTGTTGAGGAAGTTGCTGTTGAAACCGAGGGAATTGTTGGACTGCTGTGTGATTAACTTGAGACTGTGTTGGCTGCGGTGCTACTCTCGGGATGTCTTGCAGCTGGGGGGTGCGATACTGAGAATTGGATGCCACATATTGTCTCTGTGGATGTTGTGCTGGAGCTGATGGATTTGGCAACTGAGGTGAAGTTAAGTAATATGGTGGTTGCTGACTCACATTCTGGGATTGGGGCAGCAGGGAAGGCACCACTGGTTGCTGTGCTGGTGCTATTTGATGAGGAAGGGCAAGAGCCAGTTGCTGGGTATGTGTATCAGACGCGTTGTCATTCTTTTTGGAATCAGAAGTGGGTGGCGACGCTCTGTCTTCAGTGGACTGGTGGCTTGATGAAGAAGACTCTTTCTGCACAAGCTGAAGTTTGGCCAATTCTTTTTGAGTCTCGGCAAGTTCTTGCTTGTCCCTAAGGATCTGTATAGACCTGTGGACCTAAAAAATTAAAAAACAAAAAAATAAAGAAAGAATCAAGTTTGTATGCTGCATCAAGTTGCTGGATGAAGACATGAATACAAAATCAACGGGAGAAAGTCCAATAAAGGAATGCTTAAACCTACTCATCTCAGAACAATGCAGCATTTAGCTATAATAGACAGAAGACAGCTTAATTCATATTAATCCAGGAAGATTTGCATCCACACACCACGAGAAGAGACAGCCATCATCAAACTATTAAAACAGAACATCTCAAAAAACTTACTATTGGGATTTCATTTATATCATGCTAAACTTAAAACAGGCAACGTCACATGATTAAATTTTCAAAACAATGAGATTATGTATGTTTCTCTCATTCTCTTTATGAGAATAGATCCTGACCAACAATTTTTCTAGTGCAATGAATTAAAAGTTTGGTTTAACAATTTCCTTTGGAGTTACGAGGATTTTGCTCACATTGACATTTTGCTGTGCTGTTTTGATCTTGGGTGTCAAAGGGGCTCCCTTTTGGTGGAGTTACTGTTCTTAGTGTTTGGGTTATCAAAGTACTAAAGCAACCCTTTTATTGTTGTGATTTGCTTTTCATGCTGCTCTGTAGTGAGCACTTACTGTGTAGGAACAAGAAGTGTGATGTCTAAATGAATAATAACATGTAGAAAATCGAATAGGAACTTCATTAATCACGTTTGTAGATAGCTTGATATAACGAAGAGTTCTATTATCATGGTATGCCATGGGTTCATTGTTAGTTTTACTTGATCTCACGAAAGGGGAACAATGGAGATGTCAGACTCTAAATAAGATATTATCTTAAGCACATAAGTCAGAGTTACAACTCACTTCTTGAAGATGTTTCTCAATAGCCTTCAGCTTTGAATCTGCCTCTTCATGATCACGAATTAAATCGGATCGCATTTCTCCAATGGATTTATCAAGATTATAGCAATATAACTCCAACTGTGAAAGTCTTGAACTAATTCCTTCAAGGAAGCGCATGAGGTTGTCTGCATTTCTTTTCATACTTTTTTCCACAGCAGAAATCACATCTTGGTTAAAAGAATCTTCGGGCTGAGTATAAGCAGCAGTAGGAAACACTGGTGATCTTCCCCTACGGGCATTATGAAAATCCTGATACAAAAAGAAACATCTTCTGGTTAGCATGTGGAAAATTAGATGTAAACGTCAAACAAAAACAATAGAAGTAGAAAAAATAAAAGGCATTATCAACAATCTATTATACAATTTCAAATCTAAGAGTACCACAATGTGCATTCCAGACAAGACAGATGAAACATATTAAAATTCTACAGAGACAGAGGACAGAGAAAGAGATATTAAACCTAAGATATAGTGTAGTTTCAGACAATTCCCAGGAAACAAAAACTTTATTTCAAAAAGCATGATAGTTTTCAATGGGAAAATTTTCCTAATTTAAAGAACTCAATTCTGATATCACAGCTCCAACAAGGCAGTTATACTTGCACTTTGTTTGGTAAGAAGGAAATGGGGAAAAAATAATAGAATATCATTATGAATACAATATTATGAATGATAGGAAGAATAACATTCTGGAAAGGGCAGAGAATTGAGTTATTTCACCGTTTACCTATCTTCCAATTTACCATTTTATCTGCTTATTAATATCATGTTAGTCTCACATGTCACTTCTAAGTAAGGACAAATTCTACTTCCTCCAATCAATCCAAATAATTAAATATGATGGAACCCATGCTTCTATCCTCCCATTTTTCCTTTCGCTTTTCTCTCCTACTAAACAACCAAATCCAACTCTTCCGTCTTGCCTCCATTTTTCACTCTTTTCTATCATTATTCAAGCAAAGATTACCAAGAGCATCTCTCCAATGCAATGCTAAATTGATGTGCCAATATCAAATTTTGACATTCGAGTGTGAAAAACACTTACAATGCATGCCATTTTTATTGCCAAATCTGCCATGTGTTAAAATTGATAGCAAATTTGCCACCAAATATAGCAAATGGCAAATTTGACATTTGATTCCTCTTGGTTCATACAACAACCATTTCTTTTAATCGTGATAATATTATCACTTTCAAATCACTTTAACATTAAGGTTTACTTTTACAAATTTTAAGGTTTAGTAATTATGATAAAAGGTATATATCGTTCGAAATAGCATTATGCTTTGAAGCACAAAATAAAATAGCACATATCATATTTTTTAATGACAATTATGATATTGACATTGACATTATCATTCGAGATTGTCCAAGTAACAAAACAAAGCATGAAAACTACAATGTTTCATTTACGGACGATCATAATTTCTTCACCTTCGGGTATCCCAGGGATGAAGCCCTTCAAGGCCAAGCCGTTGACCAGTTTTCTTTCATGTAACTTGTATTATGTTAAAACAGAAATTCAAGCATCTAAACTCGTAGCTTAGCATCTTCCAACCGGGAAGGGAAAAGGAAAAAAGAAAAAGAAAAAACTAATATCTGTTCTGAGTCTAACATATATTATAAGATCAAGGACAACACTCCTTTAGCCTCCTGTTCAGTTGAATAAAAGAATTTGAATCACAACATTAAAAAATCTAAACGTCTCAAATCCTAAAATTTTAGAGAATCCAACATGCAATTAACTTGAGAAATTAGTTGTTATTTTAAAGATCAGACTTAAAAAAAAAAAAAGAAAAAAAATCCTACGAAAATGATAAGAAAGCGTCAATTATAGGCACGATCTAAAACCCTAACAATCTTATTTCACAAAATTACAAATAAATTAGCAAAGCCCTGGGGTTTGAAGCTGCACAGAGTACCTTTCCTGAGCTAGTACTGATCACCGGATCGCCGTGGCTGCCATTGGAGGAGTCCTGGTTTCCGTAGTCCTCGTACGAGCAGAGAATGTCGTCTGACGCGAAATCGAATCCCTTCGAGCCTGAGTTGGCCCGACCCGATGATCCAGACGCCATAATTGCAAAGATCAGGAACTCAGATTTAGTTCAAAGATGAGAGAAAATTAGGGTCTCAGGGAGAGAATCAAGAAGAAGATGAAGAGAGAGAGAGAGAGGTGTTTGGGTCTTGACTATGCGTGCAAAGGAAAGTTTGGTGATAATAAAGGGAATTTGGGAGCTGAGAAGAAAAGAAAGGGAATAAAATATGGTTATAAAGAAATGTGGAAAATATGAGGCATTTTCGTTCGGAGTTCGAGGTCAGATAGATCAAGATGAGTTCAATTCAACCGACCTTTGATTTTTGCAGATATGGTGTCGTATTATTGGGGATTTTAAAATAAAGCTGTTTGGTAACCGGTGTTGCGTTTTGTCAAACAATCATTGCCGGACAATATTGATTATCTTTTGGCCATTTTCCTTTTTCTTTTCCTTTTTGGCATTATTGGGTCACATATAATTGCCCCAACATTATCTCAAAAGAATCGTATTTTATGACCATTACATCAATAAAAAAAAAAAAACTATGGAATGACATTTTCTTCTTGTAGATAATCCCTAACAAAATAGAAGAGAGTAATACTAGGACTAAATATTGATAGCACATTTCCTTCAAAAAAACAATATTGATAGTGTTAGTGATGTGTTCTAAGCAATTATGCAATGACCACATTTTGATTTCGTTACATTTGCATTTTATTAATAAAGACGCATTTTCATTATTGTTTTTTGATTTTAATTCCATGAATAATTAATTCTGCCTAACGTCATCAAGTATGTGACTTGATAGTAAAACTCTTAAGTAAAAATTAAATTTTATTTTAAATTATCCTGTAACGCTCCATATATGGGGGTTAACAGTTATTAATGAATTAAAATAAAAATAAAAAATAAAAGTAAAACCTTAAAAATAAAATTGCACGGGGCTTAAATGAAAACTCTCAAATCAAAAATAAAAATATAAACAACAAATAAACCACAGTTTAATATAGCACCTTAAATTTAATAATATAAACTGTCGTCATCATCATTTTGACCCTCAACGCATTTTAATACAGTCACAAAAAGTAACAATTGATGCTTACATTATCATGAAGAACATTCTTAGCAATTGAAGCAGTCCCAATGTAATATAGCTACATAGCTTCCTTAACTATTTTTCTCGTAGCCACCTCACACTTAGTGATTCCTGAAAATATAAAAAAATAGGGGAATGAGTGACAATATGCTCAGTAGAGAAAATCATTACTCACCTTTAGGTTTTTATCATTACCACATTAAAACCTACATGGTTATTTAATACTCATCATTATCTATATTATGAGATTTATTATAATCATATTCTGTGGATACCATAGTTAATCATTACCGAGTTTCATACATATACATATATACAAATGTTACAGTTCATCATTATTCCTAGGTACCCACGTTCAATAGAGTATCACTCAACTCATCGAAACCCAAATGGGCGTGCTTGATCACCCTCTAAACATTCCAAGGGTGTTCTGGTGAGGGGACATCAAGCCCCGAGTCCTCACCAAGTCGATTCTTGTACAGTGTGTTCTGGGACTTTCAACCCAAGGAAGCGTCATCACCTTCCCCCTATTTTACCTTTTAGGGTATTCATGCCCAAGGATGTAACCGCCGCCCTCTTCACGTCTCACCATTTCTCTATATTAAATTATTATTACTAGAGTCAGCTTTTCTAACCATGCTTCTTAATTTATAACATGTGTCAATTCATTATGTTTCTCGCTGTACAATACAAGACGAGTCCATGTCATAGTTTCATATGTGATACTCATATAATAGCAGTTCAACATAGATATATATATATATCTTGCGGTAAAACAATCAATTTTAATTTCATAAAAACCTCACAAAAGATGAGTAATAGAATCCCTACCTTCTAAGCTTATCAACAATCTTTAAATCTCGGAATCAATTAACGTTAGCTCCACACTCCCTTGATCCTAAGGCGTGCATAAGGACAATTAAAACTAAAGCACAACATACAACCACATTCATAAATAAATCATATGTAAATCCATCTTATTAGTGTGTCATTAAAGCCTTTATGCAAATCTTTTTTGAATACCACAATAAACAATTTTTGTCTTAACACAATATAAAATTAAACAAGTAATCTATATGTTTTAGTCCCTAATAAGATTCATCAATCACTTAGGATAATATTGGAAAGGTTGGAAGACATTAAGGAATTAGGTGGTGAGCAAAGATGGGTTCTTGGTTCAGGTTAGCAGCAGGTATACCATGCAAACTGACAGGTTTACTAGTTTCCAATTCGAAAATTAAAAATTTCATAGAAAATAAAATACAACTCTGATTTAGGTTTATGATAGCTCGTTAGAAAGCTTAGGATGTCTACTTTTTAAATATGTAAACCAATTTATAAAATTCATTTTAATTTAATCCCAGAATTTCAAGAAATAGCCACTGCCCATAGAGGTATTACAAAGTTTATGGAATGTCAATTTTTTCTTTAACCCAAAACATATTATCCTTGTTCAAAATCTTAAAACCATTCCAAAATATGCAGCTTGCATTATATAATCACAATAAACATATTTTCATGAGTTTTATACCAAAATCATCATCAAACTATATCTCTAACCCTTTACAAATAAGGGTGAAAACATGCTTATGTCAAACTTTCTCATTCAAAACCATAAAATCTAAATTATGTAGCAAAATAAATGAGCAATTTCAAAGTAAAGATGGTAGATAAGACTAGATTAATTTTCTAAAATCTTACCTTAAAATCTCATTGAAAACTTTAAGTCATCAATTCAAGAGATTAAAGCTCAAGTTCAACTTTAGCATGGGAACTTTTGAACGACATGGAGCTAGGTTTCTCAAGTTTAGAGAGCAGAAAAAGGAAGAAGAAGAAGAGAATGAGAGGAAGACATTTCAAGGAGAAAGGGAAAGATAAGTGTTGCACAGAGAAAAGAAAATGAATATATGGTTTTCTTTGTTAGAGGGCCCGATTGAAGAAAAATAATGGGAAGTGGGAGACAAGTAGGTAAAGCATTAAGTGCATTATGTCTCCTTCGGATACTTTAGTTTATATAATGCCAAATGGCATTTTAGTAATTAATTTGATGTTCCAAGAGTGTTTCGGTAAATTTACTAAATAGATATAGAAAAATTTTAGAAAATTTTGAAATAGGTATAAATAAATAGGATGAAATAGATTTTAGATGAAATAAATTTTAGTTAGCATACTAATAATTAATTTAATTACCATATTACCTGTTAAGAAAATAACGGGTGTCACATATCCCTAGTCAGTCATTATTATTAGGATAATAATGAATGAAGACTAGTATGGAGTTTGACTGATGATTATGTTTTACTAATCATATATATGAGATACTAAGTCAACTCATAGATACATATTTGAGAAATAATGTATTGGATCGACCCGCTATGAAAATATTGCATGGATAATTGTTATAAGTGATTCTCATCACAATAGTATTATTCTAGTCCTCTGACCTGCAATCACCATTGTTTCTTACATAACAAGTTCTATATTTTGACATGTTGAGGGATTGGGTTCTTTAGCCAGAGCCTAGCGGGTCCCTTGAATGTATTGCCGAAGAGGTTGCTCGGGGAGCCTCTGTGTGGATTTGCCTCCTGCGGGGGGAACGCATCCCCTGGGTTTGAACTTTTAACCTCTTAAATAAGAAAGTTTTTAGGCCTATCCCAGGTACCAAATAAATTATAGTTTCCAAGAGAAAAAAAAGAGAAAAAAAAGAAGAAGACGTGTAATTGTTACCTATTTGTATCCCAAATAAATAACTATAAATATCTTCATTTTCTAATGTGGCCATGTGAATCAACACATGTTTTTAACTTTCTTTATTTTTATATATTTTTTAATTGTCATGTTTTTAATGAGTTAAGACTTAGTGACACATGAATGTATAGTTATTTGTCTTGATAAGAAATAAATAATTCTTACAGTAGAGAAGATAATTTTATACCATTAGTAGAGTATAATGTTTTAACTGTCAGAATTAATTTTTTAACAGTTTGATCTGTAACTATAAGTCATTCTACATCGCACATTGTAAATTTTTAACATGGATAGTTACAAATCAAATCATTAAAATTCTAGTCCGATGACTAAAATGCACTGCTTTACCAATGGAGCAAAATTGTCTTCTTCACTATAAGAATTCCTGAGAAGTAATACTAGTGGTTTTAGTGATCCATAAAAATTTTAGATTATATAATGGTGGTTCAATCTCCTAAATTTTTAGGTGAGTGACTGTTTAATCCTAATTTAATTTTATGAACTTTTTTAATTTATATTTTAGTAGCAATAATGATTCAAATTGTTAAACTTTATTAAATTTCAAACAGGTTTGTCATCCATATTACTTCACCTAATCCTCAAAATTAAGAGTGAAGGAACAATACTAGAACACAACAAGAAAGAGAGAAAACATATTGTAAATTCTTGTATTCATGGGCTCGTCACCTTAAGGGTCATGAGAGGTGAGGGCACAATGTGAGTTTGTTGACACGAGAGATGTGGTGTCTCATGGAAGCATGATGGTAGAAGGCATGGTGGTGGGAGCTTGGGGGGAAAGGAGGGTCATGCGATATTATTGGAGCGTTGGTAATGTGTGTCATAGGCAGTGAGCTACTATAAAAAGGGGTTGTTGAGATTAGAGGGATAGTTAGAGCTTTAAATCAATTCGGGGGAAAAGAGTCAAAGCTCAAAGGGTGTTTTAGAATCCTAGTTCAAACCACAAAATCTTGGATCAAACCAACTTTGATATATTTGAATTGCAAATCAACTTTGGTTCAAACTCTAGTCTGAATTGTGTTGCCAAACATCTTGTAAGATTATTATAATGCACCCTATAAGATTATTATAATGTCCACGAATTTATGAATATATTTGTAATATGTCACGACCCGACTTTCCAGACCGTTACTATTAAAGTCATGAAAAATGTAAACATTTTTTTTCTGCAAAAGGCTTTAAATTCATATAAGTACATTTCATGAAACCGTAGTCGTTTATAAATGGGTTTATCATGTTTGACTTGTATACCCTAAGGACTAAAAAAGTAATATATTTTTAGAGACATTTTTATCAATAAAGAGCATATTTATTATTAATATACTAAATTGGTATCCTCTTTACGTTCATATTTGTTAGATGTATGATAAGCAAACAAAAATCTGAGACTATCGATCTAAGCCTTTAGAATTAGGCATATGATGGACAGATTATGCAGAATATATGATTCTAAAGGTGACGGTCTAAATTATAAGATCCACAATTGAGGGAATAAAGTTGGGCACTTTATTCATGCAAAGATTGTTATGTTGTCTATCCCTAATGGGAGATGATTTGTCTTGGCCATCGAAAGTAGACTCCATAAATAGAAACATTGGTGCATTGTCATAGGTGACGATGCATTGGATTAGACACAAAGTGTAATTGATTTGGATTCATAATTCTGTCTCACCAAATCAATCACTTTACATAATCATATGTATTGTATCTTAATCTTGAGATGAGTAGTGGGCCTGTTATTTTAACTTATGTCTTTTGATCTACTAATAAGTGACATCCATATTTTACGACAGTATGCATGTCGGTATGTTATAGACATGACTCTTGAAAGCGTAGACTTGTTATTCATAGATATGGAATCCATAGCTCTTCTTTAGGAGTCATTGATATCCTCTTATATGCGTTATCTTGTAATTGGAAGACTAGAGCGCTTAACCATTTGGATACATAGATGTAACCGAATGGTATATCGTCTTTGGGTGGTAAATTTTTCGATGGCGAGATAATAGAACATAAGAGAAAATAATTGGGAAGGTAAGACAGAATTTATCCTTAAACCAATTATGGATATCCTATGTGGGGTAAGATACATTATGATATGTCATGGAGACTTCGCTATTTGAGCTTCGTAATTTTATGTGGTTTGAGAGTGCAGCTCTAAGCTTTTAGTGGAGTAGCATTATAGTTGATAATTATAAAATGTATATCTAGGATATTGGGTTTCATAAGCTTTTAATGGAGTAGTATTAGACTTAGCTATTCGAGCTTGAACGATACGATGTGCTTTTCTAATAAATTAGTGACTTATGTCAAATTATCAGATTGACTGAAATTCGATAGGATCAGATAATTCATGTCTGTTTATATGCTGAATTAATTTTGTGAAAAATTAATTCAAGATAAACTTGTTCAATTATTCAAAATATTTATTTTCCTAGAGATTATTTAGATATGGTTGTTTTAATTAGATAATTTCTCTATTGGATTATTTGAATAAAAAGTAAGGCTTTGTCTAAAGAATCTCGAGTCGAAAGTAAAAAATTTACAAGGATCATTTATTATAAGTTTGGTAGGCTAGTCTTTAGGTTCGGCCTGCCAATGGAGTAACGGCAGGTGGACCTATCGGTTTGGCTTGCCGACCAAACGATAATATGATTACATGTTTTTACGTGATTTTATCAAATATTGATCTAGATTCAAATTTTGAGGCCTTATCTGATGAGGACTAATCTCTAAGTCCAACCTCTATAAATAGGGAGTGAGTCTCATAAGTTATTTAGATCAATTAAGAAATCAATGGTGAGCATTCTAGTTTGTGAGTCTCTAAAACTCCCCTGAAAGGCTATTGTTCACAAATCACGAACAGTAGTTTTGGGTATTTCTCAATTGGTTGGAAGGAGAGTCATTTAGAAAGAGCTATATGACGTGTGCCCACATGCACTCCGATCTTGGATAAAGAATAACAAAAAAGACTAGTTAGTTGAGGCTCTTTTAGAACGTCATGCTCTTCATCAATTGCAGGAGCTCTTCAGTATATGAGGTTAGTAAGATCTGATTAATTTATGCATATAGCATGTCAAAGTTGTGTTTTGAAAAATACTCTGGTATAAAAAAATTTTAAATTTTTGCTGCATACTATTTTTTAAACAATTGGTATCAGAGCCAAAGTTTTTATATAAATTTACGAGTTTGTGATTATACTATATGTATAAATTACGTGATCTTGATCTCTTCTATGCTTGAATTTAATTTTTTAGAGAGTTGGCACTATAGGGTTTCTATATATTTATCTGTTGTCATGGAATTATATAGTGAATGTTTGTTAATTAATTATGGTTGATTAAATTATTATTTAATTATTAATTAATTAATTAATTTGCGCTGGTTATGGTTCCTTAGATATTAGAATATGTATCTAGGTTTTTCATGTAATTAGATGGCGGTCTATCATCACCGTCAAGGAATTATTATTTAATTTTAAATTTGTAAGAATTTTGTAATTAAATAATTATCTAGAGTACTAACAATATGTGGGATTAGGTGGTAAGGAGCCCATTCTCCCTTAAGTAAGGTATCGGGTTCGAGCCTTGTATATGGGAAAGCATTTGTTGGAAGACTTTTCCCCTATTGCAGGGTCCGACCTGGCTCAAATCCGAATTAGTCAGGTATACTCTCGCTAGAGTTGAGGGACCCTTAGTGTGGGTTCATGCCTTTAGTGGTGGATCTAGATACCAGATGGTTTACATAAAAAAAAATCATTTAGAGAAGACGGATCTAGAAAACGTGTCTAGAAGGCGGATAATAACATTCTATAGTTATTTCCTGAGTGTCTAATTTTATGTCTTTGAATTGTTGAAAATAAGATTAAAAACTACATTAAAAGTGTATTTTTTGAAAAACGTGACTTCTACTCAGTCGGCAGGCCAAACCCTTAGGTTCGATAGGCCGATGGTCGCAAATTGACAGGCCAAATCTTCAGGTTCAATAGGCCATCCATGGGGCAAAATTCTGACAACTCTGGCGGCAAGCTGATCTGTCATGATCGGCAGGCCATCCTATGAGGTTCGACAAGCTGAAGGGTCATAACCGGCAGGCTGATTACATAGATCGACGTACCGACAGAAAGCTGTGATTTTTTGAAAACGTTGCACTTTTACTATAGTTTTGATTTTATTTTAGAACAATTATAAGAAATATTAAATTTGGATATGACCTGAAATATGGAGTATTCGATCTATACAGGATTGAATACTTGAAGATGGATAATACATGAAGAAGGATACAATTTGAAAATTCAAGAATGAAGGATTGATAATATGTTTCAATTTATCTCTTGTAATCTTTGATTTCTTTTCTCTAGGGTGGGACCATAATATTATGGTTATTTATTATTATTTTGCTTGTGGCTTTGCATGATTGCTTTGATTGTATGCATTATAATATGATTTGCTATATATGTTGAAAACATGTCATATAGAATAGGGTTTGCCGCTCATTAAAATTGTTCATGCATGTTCTTAAAATAAAACCTTGATTTCAAAAGATTGAGTAGGAGAAGGTTTTTGAAGAGAAGACCTACGGCCTTCATCATTCATCCATAGGTAACACATCGTGGTTCTAACCCCTAGGAAGGGACTTTATCATGTACCAGACTGGATCTCTAAGAGGATAAGGTATTTTAGCGTGATTTATCGTTGTACACCCCTAGGTGATGATTATAAATCATGGATAAAATATTAAAATGATTGTTACACACTCATGTTGATTTTATTATTAACCTCCCCTAAAAGCTCTGTTAATAAAATTAATGGCCACAGAAACGATTATTAATATATGCTAGATCATACAGGTCTTGAATGGCATATATTAATCAGAAGGGGATCTGTGTTTCTAATTGAATTTGGCAGGTCTCGCCTAGGCGGCTTGTTGAATTTTGAGTTGGGAATTATCATTGTAAGGTTGTGATATTTTCAAAGATTTGGTCCATAAACACATTGTATGTTTTACATGATTGTGTTATCTTACTAAATTATTATGGAATGTTTGCTTATGTTCAGTATATGATTCTTTATTGTACATTAAAAATGTCCAAAACTACTTTATCATTGATACTTGACAAAACCAATTAACCGGTGAGAATTTTAATGATTGGAAAAGGAACCTAAATATCATCCTATCCTTTGAGAAACTAAAATTTATGCTGACAACACTGTGTCCTCCTGAGCCTATAGGAGATTCCACTAATGAGCAAATCCAAGCGTATGATTGCTAGAAAGATGCTAATGATCATGTCCGCTGTTATGTTATGACCAGCATGAATAATATGTTGCAGGCTTAACATGAAGATTATAAGACTGCGAAGTAGATCTTGGATAATCTTGAAAATATGTTTGGAGGCCAGGCCCTAACAAAAGGGCAAGGGGCTCTTTGGAAACTTCTAAACTGCAAACAAAGACCGGGGACATCTAAAAAGGAGTATATGATGTTGGTGATTGGTTACCTCACTGAGGCTCAAACCAATGAAGCTGACATTAATGCTGAACCTTAGATGACTATGGTCTTTGAGACTCCATCTAAGGAGTTTATCCCTTTTATAGCTACATTTAAGTTAAGCAATAGAAGAGATGTGACCTTGATTGAGTTAATGAAGCAGTTATAGGAGTTTGAAAATATGATAAGGGAAACTCCTGTTGGTGGTGAGGCCAACTTGGCAACTGCCTCTGATTCCAATCCCAACCCTAGGAATGGAAAGAAACAACGGGCTAAGAATAGGAAGTCTTCTATTCCTGCAAACAGTAAGAACCAAAAGAAGAAAAAGAAGAACCTAAAGAAGCACAAGTACTTTTTTTGTGGGAAGGTCGGGCACATAAAGAAGAATTGCAAGGACTTCCTTTCTCAAGGAGGTAGGTGTGATCTTCTGGTTGTTGAAACTTGTTTGGTTGAGGAATCTAGTGACACTTGGGTCATAGATTCCAGAGCAACTAATCATGTTTGTGTTTCTCTGTGGGGGTTCAAAGAAACGAAAAGTCTACTACATGAAGACTTCATGTTTCGGATGAGCGATGGATCCTTCATGTTGGCTGAAGCAATGAGAGACATCCATCTTTATTTTGATAATTATAGGAGTTTATTTTTGTGAGATTGTTTTTATGTTCCTAAATTGAAAAGGAATTTAATTTTTGTAGCTTGTTTATTTAAAAACTTTTATGTAGTTTCTTTTAGTAATAAAGTGGTGATTTGTAAAAACAAATCTTTTATATGTAATGGATAGATGCAAAATAATCTATATTTTATCAAACCTAAGATGGACTTACCGCTAAACACTGAGGTTAATGATAATAACTCTAAAAGACTTAAAAATTCTCACTCTAATAAGACTTATCTTTGACTGGGTCATATTAACCTGAATACGATTCAAAGGTTTGTAAGGGATGAACCTTTAAGTCACTTAAAAGTGGACTCTATACTACAATGTGAATCTTGTTTCGAGGGTAAAATGACCAAAAGACCATTTGGGTCTAAGGGCAATAAGGCCGAAATGCATAGCGATGTTGGCGGCCTATGAACATCCGAGCATGAGGAGGATATTAGTATTTTGTCATTTTTATTGATGATTACTTAAGGTATAGGTATGTGTACCTAATGCACCACAAAAGCGAAACTTATGACAAGTTCAGGGAGTTTCAATCTGAAGTGGAAAAGCAATTGGGTAGACCCATAAAGGCATTTCAATTCGATAGAGGTAGAGAATACCTTTCTAATGAGTTCTTAGGACACTTATTAGAGAATGTGATTCTATCCCATTTGACTACGTCGGGCACTCTGCAACAGAATAGCATGGTTGAGAGAAGGAATAGGACTTTATTGGACATGGTCAGGTCCATGATAAGTTATTCATCATTGCCTTTATCCTTTTGGGGATATACACTACAAATCGTATGTTACCTTTTGAACAATGTGCCTTCAAAATTGGCTCTTAAAACTCCTCATGAGCTGTGGACGAGGAAAAAGACATCCTTGAACCATATTCATATATGGGCATGTCCTGTTTAACATTACTACAAACTAAAAACCGCCATGAAAACTTCAGTCGTGGTACAACATGGAATTTTCACGATGGTTTTTTACCGTCGTGTGATAGAAAAAATGGCGTGGGAAGTGGTTGTCAGTAATAATTTTCGACGATGGTTTTTCAAAAAATTGTCATGGAATAAAGAGGCTTCCAAGACGGTTTTTTGAAAAACCATCGTGGAATCTAGCGAATTCCATGACAGTTTTAAAAACTGTCGTGGAATCTCAATATTCCACGATGGTTTTTCAAAAAACCGTCATGGAAAATTAGTATCGCCACAAAAAAAAAATCTCCAAAAATTTTTGATTTCCCACAAGATGGCTAGTCCCGTGTGTTATCCATTACAGCAAGGCCCTAATTGCATACAAAAATTGGTGTATATTGAAATTACAAGGTATTTACAAGATCATTTACATTTGAGCTATTTTGAGCAATTGTTTATCTACTATCTCCATCTATTTATCTAAAGAGCACATACCTATTTACAGATTGTATCCACTCTAATCTAACTTCATGTATATCCGTATGTATATAAAAATCTTTTTTTCCTAAGGCTTGTATACCACTTGTAATTATATCCTGCATGAAACGAAGAATAAAAAAACCACATTCTACGTTTCCTTGTTGTCTTGGACAATTAAGTTTGGAATATAGTGTTCTGTTCGGTCGATTTGTAACACCACTTCCCTCTTGAAGCTTCCAATCGTTAAGCGCCCTAACAATGTGTCATGTTTAAATGAATTAATAGACGATACAATTATGTGGGACTAAAAACAGTTAATTTTATACAAGAACATTAATACTTACAATCTCGTGACTGATACAAAATCCTCACATGGTGGGTGTCCGAGGGGGTCAAACCAATATATTTGGTCCTCCCATGGCGAAATAAGTGCCAACATCCAATGTTCTCCAACATGTATGGTAGGAAGAATAATTTCCCCCTTGGTGTCTGAGCTAATAGGTGGAGGAGTGACATGGCACGCTCTCTACGATCACTCTGTAGGTCTCCTGCAGCACTTGAAATAATGGCCAGAGGTATGAAGCCAAAATTTTGCACCAAGCCTTGAAGTTCACAATATTGTGCCAAAAAACTACAATAAAAAATAATACAGTCAATTATTTGAAAGCACCTTACAACTCTACCTATATTTTAAAAATATGAAATAAGAATGGAGTTATTACCTGAGCTTTACTAGGATACAGTTCGCCCTGATTTTATCAAAGTTGATGAAGTAGTAAACATCTTCATACCTCACATAGAGACATTTACTGGGATCGGGCACTGAATCATCAACCCATCGCGCGTGAAAGAATGTGCGTATAGAGCCAACTGCATAAATTCTTGAGGTACTAAAGTGAAGTTAAATGCAGGCAGTTGCTGTTGGGGGGGGGGGGGGGGGGGGGGGCAGGGGGAAGAGGAGAGAGAGAGGGAGGGGGAGCTTACCGGTGGCGAGTAGGTGATTACGGTAGAGGCCACGACAGTGGAGGTGATTGCGGCAGAGAGAGAAAGAGGGATTTTAGAGAGAGTGTGAGGAATCTTGGAGAGAGAGAGCGCAAACTCAAAATGGGTGGTTGATGCGAATTTCAAAAATTTAAATGGGGAAATGATGCTTCCACAAAAACTGTCGCGAAAAGCATATCATAGCATATTAAATGCTATGAAAAGCAGCAGCTTCTTCCACAACGGTTTTTGCAAAAACAGTTGTGGAAGGCTTAAAAAGTAGCAGCTCTTTCCACGACGGTTTTTGCAAAAACCGTCGTCAAAAGCTTATCACAACATATAAAATGCTGTAAAAAGGAGCAGCTCCTTCCATGACAGTTTTTGTAAAACCGTCATGGAAAGCATATCACAGTATAAAACATGCTGTGAAAAGCAACAACTTATTCCATGACGGTTTTTGCAAAAGCCGTCGTGGAAAACTTTTCATAAAATGCTGTGAAAAGCTTCTTCTATGACGATTTTTGCAAAAACCATCGTGGAAAGTTTCTCACAGCATAAAAAATGCTGTGAAAAGCAGTAGCTTCTTCCACGATGGTTTTTACAAAAATTGTCGTGGAAAGCATATGACAACATTAAAAATGCTGTAAAAAGCAGCAGCTTCTTGCACGACGGTTTTTGCAAAAACTGTCGTGGAAGAAGCTGCTGCTCTTTTCACGACGGTTTTTACAGAAACCGTCATGGAAAAAAGCTTTTTACAAATTGTTTTAAGCTATGATAAGTATTCCACGAAACCGTCATGGAAGACTTCGTTCCACGATGGTTTTTGGAAAAGCATCGTAAAAAATTGTCTAAAATATTTCTTACACATGATATTCTTTGCTGCCCATGGTGGCCAGCCCATGTGTTAAGCATCTAATGGCCTAGAATGTATACTTTTTTCCGTTTTCACCACAAATATAACTATATATAGATATACAAAACCCTTAAAAAAAGATTAAAAAATGAAATAAATTAAAGAAAAATGTTAAAATAAATTAACATAAATTAGTTTATAGATGCTCATCTTTTTATCTTTTTTTTTCATTGGTTCCTCAATACATATCCATTCCACATCTTCACGAAGCAAATGCGAAACATCATCTTTAAAATTATCTATCTCTTCAACCAGTGGCAATCCCTTTGTGAATGAAGGGATGCCTGTGCAATCCTCAGCAACTTCTTCACCGTCGATAACTATTCTTGGCTTTGTCGGGATGACTAGAGAGAACTCCATGTCTTGGGGATCTGTAGTATAAAAAACTTGGATTGCTTGTGATGCCATAATGAAGGGATCATTCCTGTATCCCAATCTTCTGAAGTCAACCACCGTGATGTCGTCATCATTGTTCTTAACATAGTTATTGTCGGCCCACTTGCACTTAAAAAGTGCTATGCGTAATCCCCCATAATCAAGTTCTTAAATATCTTCAATGAAACCAAAGTAGTTCATGGTCCCATATACCAGATTCTTGTCCTTGACAAAGGCAATATGCTTAGCCTCGGCACAGAGAGTTACACCGCTATTTTGCACTGAATGCTTCTCATCTCTTTCGCTAGTGTAGAAAGCATAACCATTTATGAAATATGACATATACCTTGTAACTACTGATGACGGTCCTCTAGCTAGGTTCTTCAACTCATGTGACACGCCTCCATCTTGTGATGTGGAGCACTTGCCATAGATTTGTGCTCTAATCCACAACTGAAAGGTCCGGTTGTATTCATCTTGCAACCACTTCTCATTTCTTGCTCTTTTTAGGTATGCTTTTTTTAATTCGTTCATGTGCACCTCAATGAAAGGCTCCACTTCATTAGCATTGTGCAAGACATAAAGATAAGCTTCTCCTACTCCTCTCGATTTACTAATGAAGGATTGCCCATAGATAGTCCCCTAGCCTCAATGTTTATAGTCTTTAGCACACCAATTGCGTCTACATTGGATAAGTACTTGGAGCAAAATTCAACCGATTCCTCAAATATGTAACTTTCTACAATACATCCCTCTTGCCTATTTTGATTCTTCACATAGCCCTTCAAAACCTTCATATATCGTTCAAATTTGTACATCCATCTCAAATACACTGGTCCGCATAACTTAACTTCACATACTAACTGCACCATTAAATGAATCATGATGTCAAAAAATGCTGGTGGAAAATACTTTTCAAGCATGTATAAGGTTTGCACCAACTCTGATTACAGTGAACCTAGCACAAGTGGATCAATGACCTTTGAGCATATTGAATTAAAGAACGAGCACAACTTGAAAATTACAAATCTCACATCCTTTGTTAGAATTCCCCGCAAAGCAAGTGGTAGTAATTGC
Organism: Artocarpus heterophyllus; assembly: GCA_025403435.1. NCBI lineage: Eukaryota > Viridiplantae > Streptophyta > Magnoliopsida > Rosales > Moraceae > Artocarpus > Artocarpus heterophyllus. Next base: position 29,347,692 of record CM046347.1, read on the forward strand.
GGCATCAACACATGATAATCGTGTGTTTTCATGCCAATAAGTTTTAAATCCTTCACCGACACCAACTTTTTGAAGTTCAAAGAATACCCGTCCGACGCTTTTAAGGAAGCAAGCCATTTATAAAGCTTTCTCTTTTCCGTTCTTGATAACATGTGCTTTGCCAGAGGTAAGTAAGTGTCGTTCCCTCTTTTCTCGGGAAACAAATTAGGCCTAATTTCCATTTCCATGAGATCCAATCATGCTTTTTCACCATCCTTAGTCTTGCACGAAATGTCAAGCAGCGTGTCGACTATGGATTTACAAACGTTTTTCTCAATATGCATAACATCCAAGCAATGATGAACAAAAAGTGTCTTCCAGTATGGAAGATCAAAGAAGATTGATCTTTTTTTTCCATGGTCCATCATTTGGCGGCTTGTCTTTACCTTGCTTTCTCTTACCGAATACGACTCTTATATCTTTTACCATGTTAAATATTTGTTCACCTGTTAAAGGCGAGGAGGGTCTCTTTCTTTGTTGTTGCCATCAAAGGCTTTCTTTTGTTTGCGGTAGCGATGATCTCTTGCCAACCATCTTTTATGACTAAGGAAAACGGTTTTCTTACCATTCTTCAACCGTTTGTGAGACATTTCTGTCATGCAAATAAGACAACCAATATAATTCTTCACTGAATAACCAGATAAATTGCCATATGTGGGGAAGTCATTAATTGTCCATATCAACATTGCACGGAGTGTGAATGTCTCTTTTTGGTAAGTATCTCTAGCTTCAACTCCATTTTCCCACAACTTTTTTAGGTCATCGATTGACGGTGCCAAGTATACATCAATGTCATTGACTAGTTGGTGAGGACTCGAAATCAATAAAGACAACATTTAAAACTTCCGTTTCATGCACATCTTTGGAGGGAGATTATAGTTAACAAGTATTACGGGTCAAGTGCTATGCCTACTACTCATGTTACCATGTGGATTCATTCCATTCGTCGACAAAGTGAAATGTATGTTTCTTGGATCCGCTCTAAAGTTGGGATGATCGGCTTCAAAAGTCTTCTATTGTGGTGAATCCGCCGGGTGTCTAAGCATACCATCATCCACCCGTTTGTCATGATGCCATGTCAAATTCTTGGCATGTTTTAGGTTTTCGAATAACGTGGTACCGGTGGAATGTACCATAACACTTTCTTTGGCACTCCATTCTTGTTGTCTTTTGGCTCTTTTTCTTTCTTCCACCTTGCTTGTTGACAAACTGAACAATAATTCTCGTCCTCATACTCATTCCTATAGAGAACACAATCATTTTCACAAGCATGAGTTTTCTCATAATCCATTCCCAAAGTGCTCAAAGTCTTCTTAGCCTCATACATACTAGTTGGTAATTTATTAACCTCTGGTAGAAGCCTTCTTAAAAATTCCAACAACTTTGTGCAACTAGAATTTGACCACCCACCAGACGCTTTCAAATTCCATAATCCAACTAAAGCAGATAATTTAGTGAAATTGGTACACCGCTCATACACAAATGTCTATGATTCATTCGTCATTGTCTCAAATAAATCTAGACGGTACACAAAGTGTTCTTCTAAATCATTGACTATGTCAACCATATTGTCTTGATCATCCATATTATCCTCCACAATAGCTTCCTTTTCTTTACTTAGTAAACTTGGATTGAAATTTGACTCGCCATGAAAATGTCATGTTTGATAACTACTTATAATTCCATTTCAAAATAAATGTCCTCTAACAATTGGTATTGGATGCAATCTATGGCTTTCAAATTGAACACAAGGACACCAAATTTTATCACCATTGGCATGACTTTTAGCAAAATCCAAAAACACTTCCACACCATTCACATACTCTCTAGACAATCAAAAATCATACATCCATTTCCTATCCATTTTGCAATTCCTAAATCGAAATAATAAGTAGCAAATATTCATTTAAAATTAATTTCCTAATAATTATATATATACCCACCTATATATATATATTACTTAATCACAAACAAAAACATCACCCATCATAAAACAAGTTATACATACTCATTATAAAACAAATAAATTATGTCCATAATCCATAATACAAATTTCACGAAAAAAACAACAAAATCAACAACTATTTATCAATTTTGGATTAATTATACAACACAATCAACAACAATTTATCAATTTCTAACAAAAACATACAATTTGAGTTGAGTTAAGGAGTGTGGAGGCGGAGAAGGACGGCGGCAGCTGATTCGGACAGGTCTGTGTTTATATTTGAGAAGTGAGTTTTTAAATTGTGTCTGAACGTCGAGGTGGGAAAAAGGAGTTTTAAGTAAGCTATCATGACAGTTTTATTAAAAAACCGTCGTGAAATGCACTGTAGCTACCACGACGGTTTTTCAAAAAACCATTGTGATATGTCCCTATTCCACGATGGTTTTTTAAAAAACCGTCGTGTAATATGTAAGCTACCATGATGGTGTTTCAAAAAACTGTCGTGGTAGCTAGTCAATTCCACGACGGCTTTTTAATAAAACCATCATGGTAGTTAAAGCTCCATTCCACAACAGTTTTCGTCTTTGCAGGCGTAACTCGTCATGCTTTTTTCTCCTTACCACGACGGTTTTTGAGAAACGATTGTTAAATAAAGGTTGTATAATCAAAAATTTCTTGTAGTGTAAGGAAACGAATAAGTTAAAAGCACATTCGAAAGTTTATGTGTTTGTAGGATATATAAAAAGGACTAAAGGGGGTTGTTTCTATAACCTAAATGAAAATAAAGTCGTAGTTTCAACTAATACAACCTTCCTTGAGGAAAGTTACATAAACAACTTTAAGCCTTGAAGCAAAGTAGTGCTCGAGGAGTTGGCGAGTGATTTAGTCACTCTGGGGGTTCCAAATAAAACTGTTCCAATCAGTCTAGAAAACTAATTGAACCCAAACAACAACTAAAGGAGTTTCGACGTAGTGGGAAGATTGGGAGTCAACCCGAGAGGTATATGTTCAATAGAGAAGCCTTTTTGGCTGAACCGGTTAAACATGACAAGGATCCTTACACTTATGAAGAGGACTCTAGACAAAGGCCATGAACACAGAAATGAAGTCTATGGAAACTAATTGAGTCCAGGAGGTTGTGGATCTTCTTGAAGGGGTAAACCCCATAGGGTGTAAGTAGATCTACAATAGAAAGAGAAGAGTGGATGGAAAAGTCGAAACCTATATGGCTAGACTAGTAGCTAAGGGATACACACAAGAGGAATGAATCGATTACGAGGAAACCTTTTCGTCTATAGCCATACTTAAGTCCATCCGTATTCTCTTGTCCATAGCTGCCGCTCTCGACTACAAGATTTAGCAAATGGATGTTAAGATGGCCTTTCTAAATAGCTATCTTGATGATTCCATTTATATAAAACAGCCAGACAGATTCAAGGCTAAAGGTCAAAAGGGTAAGGTTTGTAAGCTGCTAAATTCAATTTATAGACTTAAGCAGGCTTTCCGTTCTTAGAACATAAGATTTGATCAAGTGATCAAGACTTATGGGTTCCCACAAAATGTAGACTAACCATGTGTTTACAAACACATTAAGGATGGAAAGATGGTTTTTCTACTGCTCTAAATAAATGACATTCTGCTAATTGGCAATGACATTGGGGCGTTGTCATCGGTCAAATTATGGTTGACCAAGTAGTTTGACATGAAAGACTTGGGTGAAGCTAATTTTGTTCTCGGTATCCAAATCTTTCGAGATAGGAAAAATAGAATGATAGCTTTATCCTAAGCGGGCAACATAGATAAAATTCTCAAAAGGTATGCAATGTAGGATTGTAAGAAAGGTAGGCAACCATCTAGGTCTGGAATTACTCTTTTTAAGAAAGACTCACCAAAGTCTGATAAAGAAAGAGAATACATAAAGAAAGTGCCTTATGCTTTGGCAGTAGGTACTCTCATGTATGCCATGCTTTGCACACAACCACATATTAGTTATATGGTTGGGATAGTAAGTCGATTTCAATCGGATCTAGAACTGAACCACTAGGTTGCGGTCAAGCATATTTTCAAGTACTTGAGAAGGACTCAAGGGTATATGCTTGTATGTTTGGGCGAGGATTTAACACATCTAGGATACTCTAACTCAGATTTCTAATCCTGTCTAGATTCGAAAAGATCTATTTCAGGTTTTGGGTTTACTCTAGACGGCGGTGCCATTGTTTGGAGAAGTGTCAAGCAAGATTGTACTTCAGATTCAACGATAGAGGCCGAATATTTGGTAGCTAGTGATGCTTCAAAAGAAGTAGTATGGCTCTGAAAGTTCTTTGGGGATCTTGAGGTAGTTCCTAGTACAGATAAAGTGTTTCGTTGCATTGTGATAACAGTGTGGCAATAGCTAATGCTAAAGAACTAAGATTTCACAAGAAGAGTATGCATATTGATTGGAAGTAATAAGTGATAAAGGACTTTGTAGAGGGCGGGCATGATGCTGTACGCAAAATCGCATCTGAGGATAATTTAGCTGATCCATTCATGAAGACACTAACTATGAAAGTTTTTGAGAGGCATGTGGAAGCTATAGGGATGCGGGATTTGTCATATTTATTCACTTAGTGCAAATGGGAGATTGTTAGACATGTATGCCTTGAGAAGTAAAAATTTAATATGTTTTGGGAGACATTTTTATCAATAAAAAGTTTATTTACTATTTATATACCAAATTGTTGTCTTCTTCTTGTTCATATTTTTGGATATACGATAAGCAAACAAAAGTTTGAGACTGTCAGCCTAAACCTTGAAAATCAGGTATATGATGGACAGATTATGCAGAAAAACATTATTCTAAAGGTGACGATCTAAATTATAAGATCTGCAATCGAGGGAATAAAGTTGGACACTTTATTTATACAAAGATTATTATGTTGTCTATATCCCTAATGGGAGATGGTTTGTCTTGACCATCGGAGGTGGACTCTACAAATAGAAACATTGGTGTATTGTCATAGGTAACGATGCATTGGATCTGGACACAAAGTGTAATTAATTTGGATTCATAATTCTGCCTCTACAAATCAATTCACTTTAGACAATCATATATATTGTACCTTAATCCAGAAATGAATTGTGGGTCCGTTGTCTTGACTTAAATCTTTTGTTATACCAAAGGGTGACATCCATATTTTATGATGGTACACATGTTGGTACGTTGGAGACATGACTCTTAATAACATAGACTTGTTATTTATAGATACAGAATCCATAGCTCCTCTTTAGGAGTCATTGATATCCTCTTATATGCATTATTCTGTAATTGGCAGATTGGAGTGCTCAACCATTTAGATACATAGGTGTAACTAAATGGTATACCGTCTTTAGATGGTTAGTTTTTCGATAGTGAGATAATGGAACGTAAGAAAAAAATAATCGGGAAGGTAAGACAAAATTTATCCTTAAGCCGATTATGGATACCCTATGTGGATATGATACATGATGATATGTCATAGAGACTTAGCTATTCGGGCTTCGTAATTCTATATGGTTAGAGAGTGCAGCTCTAAGCTTTTAGTGGAGTAGCATTAGAGTTAATTATTATGAAATGTATATTTAGGATATTGGTTTTCATAATTATCAGAAGCTTGAACTATATAGGTCCATCAGGTTCCCTTTGCTAGCTCATAATAAATCCTATAATGATACAGCGTGCTTTTTCAATAAATTGGTGATTGATGTAAAATTATCAGATTAGTTGAAATTTGATAGGATCAGATAATTCATGTCTATTTATCGGTTAAATTAATTTTGTGAAAAATTAATTCAAGATAAATTTATTGAATTATCCGAAATATTTGTTTTCCTAGAGATTATCTAGATATGGTTATTTTAATCAGATAACTTTTTTATTAGGTTATTTGAATTAAAACTGAGGCTTGGTCCAAATAATCTCAGGTGGAAAGTAAAGATTTGCAGGGATTATTTTTCGTAAGTTTGACAGGTCAGTCTTCAAGTTCGGCCTGCTGATAGAGTAAGTTCGGCAGGCTGATTTGTCGGTTCGGCTTGCCGACCGAACGATAATCTAATCATGCGTTTTTATGCGATTTTATCAGATATTGATCCAGATTCAAAATTTTAAGGCCTTATCTGATAAGGACTAACCCTGGGTCCAACCTCTATAAATAGGGAGTGAGACTCATAAGTTATTTTATTTCAGTTAAGAAATCAAGAGTAAGCACTCTAGTCTGTGAGTCTCTAAAACTCCCGTGAAAGGCTATTGTTCACAAATCACAAATGGTAATGTTGGCTATTTCTCAATTAGTTGGAAAGAGAGTTACCTGGGAAAAGCTATACAACGTGCGCCCACACGCACTACGATCGTGGATAAAGAATAACAAAGAAGACCAGTTGGTTGAGGCTCTTCTAGAACGCCTTTCTCTTCATCAATTGCAGGAGCTCTTCAGTATACGAGGTGAGTAAAACTGGTTAATTTATGTATATAGCATGTCAAACTTGTGTTTTAAAAATAATCTAGTATAAAAAAATTTTAAATTTCCGCCGCGTACTATTTTTTCAACATATCACACTTACTTATCTTATATTACACATCGTATCATACTTAATATTTTTCTTCAAAACAACATGTTCAAAATATTTAATATATAGCAAAAATATGGTGGTGTCTAGACCCTTGACTACACATTTGCTCATCTACCGTTGCTAGCTCTACAATGATTCTATTCTAGCCTCTTGGCTCGATTCCCTACAGCATGAAATAACTAAGTGAGCTCTTTTTTAGTAAGTCCAAACATGGCTCACAAAATAATTCTTTCCTATATTCATGATCCATTTATGCTTATGTATGAACTTTAATTATGTCATATCCTTAACTTAACTAGGGCCCAAGTGTTCGTACCAAATACGCACATAGGTCATCGTAACACCAAGACTGTAACTTAACTTAGAACTTTCCTTGAGTCAGGAGGTTGGTACGATACTTTTTTATCTTATCTAGTGAATCATTTACCAGTTCTTTAACTTATGGTGACATATCATTTGTGATGCTCAAATACCTAAGATAGGTACATTATTAATGCATTTGACTAATTGAAACAATAATACTTTTTGAAAACCCTTTTTGTCCACACTGTAGGTGGGATTCAGAACTTACTTGAAAATTGCACCATGCTTAACCAATTTTTTTTGTTCTCTTCACTAAATATCTAAGTGTCATGCTTGGATAATTTACCGTCATTAGCTAACTTTCTTATCATCGAGCTATATGTTAACAACAAACTGTAAACGCTAATTATCAAATTTGGTTATTAGACGGTTTTCTAGAAACTTGAGCGTCATGGAAGTTATTTCTCTTATCTATCGATGCTTTTTCGTCACTAACGAAACTTGTGAGAAATTCCCACTAAGGGACGTTTTTCTAATTAAAACGTTTCGAGGTCCGTTCAGGCCATTTAAAAAAAAGACATTTTTGCCCTCAATAGGTCTTAGAAAACTTTTCGAGCTTGTATTCGATAAAACTTACATTTTTTGCCTATTGACAATGGTAATAAAAACGAGGCATCAGTTTTATCTTGTAGTAAAAACCCATTTTATCAAAATATGATTTTAACCCGATTTGTGAAAGTTTCAACAATTTCACCCCCGAGATAAAAAATGATCATGTTATAATATTGGGCTCAATTTTTCAAAAGGATCAAAACTCTCTAAAGTCTCTAAATCCAATTCATTTATTTTAGAAACATTTTTCTCTTCTTTTTTAGCCTAATTTTTGAAATTTTTGTGATTAAAATATGCAAAATTCATAATTCATAAACCATGTAGAATTTTCAGGTGTTATCCACGATCTTTAATAGTTTCGATGAGTTCTACAACCTTTGTTTTTTATCTTTTCTAAAATTTAGATTGTATAGTAGAGTTTTCCGCTACTTTTCAATTCTGTCAAATTTGTATAAAATTTTTCACTTTAGTCCTTTTAGAATTTCACAAAACCTTGTGTGCAAAAGTTGTTGATTTCATTGTTTTGGAGCTTTTTCCCAGGTGGCTCTCCTTTTAACCAATTGAGAAATACTCGAAGCTATAACTCGTGATTCTCTCCAAGGAGTTTAAGAGTCTCACTAACAGAGTCTCACTTTAAATTTTTCAATTGATCTAAAAAATAATGAGACTTACTCCCCTTTTTATAGAGGTTGGGCCTAGAAGTCAGTCATTATCAGATAAGGCCTCAAAAATTCGAATCAGAATCAATATCTGATAAAATTCGCGTGAAAATATGTGATCTTTTTTATCGCCAGATCGGTATGTCGAACCTCCTCAATTGACAGACCGAACTTAAAGATCGACCTATCAAACTTGGGATAAAAATTCCCTGCGAATCTTTATTTCCCACTCGAGCTTCTTAGATAGAGCCTTAGTTTTAATTTAAATAACCCAATAGAGAAGTTATCTGATTAAAATAGTCATATCTAGATAATCTTTAGGAAAATAAATATTCTTGATAATTCAACTAGTTTATCTTGAATTTATTTATTCAAAATTAAATTTGATCGGTAAACAGTCATGAATTATCTGGTCCCGATAATTCAACAAGTTGATCTTGAATTAAGTTTATCACAAAAATAATTCAACCAATAAACAAACATGAATTATCTGATTTATTTAATTTTAGCCAATCTGATAAATTTGACATAAGTTACCAATTATTGGAAAAGTACGCCATATCATTACAGGATTTTTATGAGCTAGCAAAGAGGACTTGATGGACCTATATAGTTCAAGCTCTTAATGATTATGAAACCCAATATCTTAGATATACATTTTATAATTATCAACTGTAACGCTACTCCACTAAAAGCTTAGAGTTACACTCTCGAATTATATAGAATTACAAAGCACGTATAGCTAAGTCTCCATAACATATCATAATGTATCGTATCCCTATAGGATTATCCATAATCGGCTTAAGGACAAGTTCTGTCTTACTTTTTCGATTATTTCTATCTTACGTTCCATTATCCCACGATTAGAAAACTTACCATCCAAAGACGGTATACCATTCGGTTACACCTACGTATCTAAATGGTTAAGCGCTCTTGTTTTTCAATTACAGAATAACGCATATAAGAGGATATCACTACTCCTAAAGAGGAGCTATAGATTCCATACCTATGAATAATAGGTCTACATTATAGAATAACGTATTGGCATATGTGCCACTATTAAAATGTGGATGTCGCCCTTTGGTACATCAAAAGACACAAGTTAAGACAACAGGCCTACTATTTATCTTAGGATTAAGATATAATACATATGATTGTCTAAAGTGAATTGATTTGTCGAGACAGAATTATTAATCCAAATCAATTCACTTTATGTCCCAATCCAACACATCGTCACCTATGACAATGTGCCAATGTTTCTATTCGCAGAGTCTATCTCCGATGGCCAAGACAAACCATCTCCCAATAAGGATATAGACAACATAACAATCTTTGCATGAACAAAGTGCCCAACTTTATTCCCTCGATTGTGGATCTTATGATTTAGGCCGTCACCTTAAAAATCATGTCTTCCGCATAATCTGTCCATCATATGCCTAATTCTTAAGGTTTAGATTGATAGTCTCAGACTTTTGCTTGCTTAACATACATTTAACAAATAGGAATGTAAAGAGGACAGGATTTGGTATATAAATAATAAATAAATTCTTTATTGATAAATGCCTCAAAAAACATATTATATTTTTACTCCTTAGGGCATACACGTCTAACTCTCTAAACATATTAAAATATCATTTTTTTAAATCCTCTAAATTTTGCATTTTGCATAGTTTTTTTGAAACTTGTTTTCAACCCATAGACCCTAGTTTCTAACCACCAAATCATCAACATCATATATGTAGCAAATAATATAATCATACCATAATAGCCTCTTAACGTGCCATAGTCCATATTTAAACCAATAAAAACCAAACCAAACGTTAAAGTAAAAAAGTTACTGGTTTTTCCAAGAAATTTTTGAGCTTAGTGAACCTCCACAAAGTAGCTTGATCTTGACAAACTATCTATGACATAAATCATATCAAAAACTCCCATCAAAACCCCTTCAAAAACCTAAGAAAAACCTAAAAACACATGGAAAAAGTCTAGAATTTTACCTTCAAAGTTGACAATTCTTGGACTAGGAAGCTTGAACTTGTCCTAGAGCTTACTTGGGAGATGTTTTCTTGAAAAAAATTTTCAAAATTTTTTTTGGAGGAATGACCTATGTGGCTGCCGATATTGGGAGGAGAGAAATGGAGTATTTTTGGTTCAAAATTATAGAAATGATGAGAACCCTTTGGGATTTTTTTCCAACTTAATGACTCATTAACCTAGTCATCACTCAGACAATTTTTGTGGTAAAATTTGGCCCCATTTGTGAGCTAAGAATTGGGTACGCCAAGGGGGTGGTATGGCCAAATTTCACCCTTTTGGGTATGACCTTTTTGTGAGTCCCGTTAACTTTTACAGAGTATAATTTTATACTATATTGTATTTTTCCTATACTATCAATAAAAATTGAGGAAATATTGTCTTTAACAGTTTAAAAATTACACTAACTGACTTTTTCTATGTTGACTATTCCTCAACACAGTATTTCATATACCTGTGTTTGTATTTTATCAGTACAATTACAGTGTACTGTGTAACTTTTTTTTTCACTTTTGTGTATCTTTTTATACCTTATTTTATCAACTGACGAATTGTAGACACATAAACCTTTATCAATTTACTTGATTGGCAACTAATCATTTTTATACTATTTCGACTTATGGCATGATTATATACTTTAATTAACATATTTATCCGTTATTAATTTATACCACAAAATTTATAATTAGTAATATAAATTTCACCTTAAGAGTGTTTTACAAATTTTTGAGTATTTAAAACTAATAAAATTTACTTATTTAAAATACTCAAATATTGCACAAAAAATCCATAAATAATTACTGATAAAATTTGCTTATTTAAAATACTCAAATATTGCACAAAAAATCCATAAATAATTTACATTTTATCATATTTAAAAAAATACAATTTATCAAGGAAAAATTATTATTTAAATCTAAACTAATTCTAAATTTAAAGTAATGAATTTTCTCAAGCATTACATAACATCTAACTTTTTGAGCTTCTTTCTTAGAGTTATAATTTTAAGTAAGCTAGAAACTTATTATTTGATGATTGGAAGATGTTTAGAAGGTTGGTGGCATTAGATTATAGATAAGTTATGACTAATCACTAAAGAAAGCACAACGTATTGTAAAAGGTTAACAACCAATCTCAACAAGACACATAGGAGCTTGGTAGCTAAATCACAATGATATTTTTCAAACATGTATGTTAGCTAAGTGTCAAAGAAAGATAAGTGTCTTACATGCATAGTGACACATGATGTCACATAGCGAGCATTCAAGGAAATTTAATGTATTAATTGACATGTGGCAATCATGCAAAATAGATATATGGCATACATGCATAGTAACAAGTGTCAAGCTAGGATTCAATGTATGCATTGCTCTACTTATGCATAGACTATATATAGGAAGCTTGGCAACCCATTTCAAGGAAACCCAATGGGGAAAGAAAAGAGGAAAAAAGGAAAAGAAGAAAAAAAGAAAAAAAGGGGGAGAGAGAGAGAGAGGAAGAGAAAGAGAGTTCCTTTTCTTTTTAAGCAGTTTAATGTAAGTACATATTTTACTGCATCACTTGAACAGTAGTATATTTATGAAAACATATTCTAAGTTTATGTCATGTTTTATTACATCGTTATTATGTGTATATGATGGTTTTTATTATAATCATATTTTCACATGTTTTATGAAGAGTTTTTTTTTTTCTTTTATATGATGTGAACTCTTGTGCTATTTATAAATCAACCAAGCACATATTAAATGGCAAATCCATTGAGAAAAAGAGTTCCAATAGAGGGATGTAATGTTCAGAATCCTCAAATACTTGTTGGCCATTGCATTGCATGTTTTCACGATATATACGTATGATTTACATATTTGATTGATTGTCGAGATACATCAATTATACTAATAATATGCATCAAGTTTCTAAGGTGCATTGAATATTAAGTTATGTATAATGTATTTTGAGAGGCAGGGTTCCTCAAAGGTGGATCCAGTAAGTGAAGAAATGTAAAGGAAGTTGTGATTATGTTTTTCTGAACCAGTGAGGAACTAAGTATGTTATGGAGCTCAAATATGGTTCTAAAGTGCAAAATCGAAGAAAATGGACATTTTTTAGCTAAGCGGGAAGGTTTAAATTATGTTTTGTTGAATAAAAAGACCATTTATGATAAAGAATCTTTTACAATGAAGCTATAAGGATATAAGCTTAGCAATGGGAGGATGGCATGAATTTCACATAAGTTTTACTGTTAGAATACGCTAGAAACCTAATGTCATATGATTTTCAGCGCTCGGGTATTTAAGTCCTAATTAGGGTTTTATCAAGACTTAAGGTGACTTATTAAACCCTTTATTTTATGTTTGTGCATTTTGAGGAATCCTAAAAGGAATACTCAAGTTTTATTATTGAAAAATTAAGGATTCAAAGACATAGTTTGTAGTTTATCAAATTTTTGTGCAAATATATGCATCTAATTTAGTATGCAAACTAAACAAGTTATGACTTAATTAGTACTTAGGCTTTTGTGTGAAGGTTCAACGCTTAATTGAGCTAGTAAATTGGTTGCTAAGTGACACTAAGCTGAACATTAGGAAAGTACTTCAAGGTGAAGTACTCTTAGGTGGTTGCTTAGTTGTTTAAATAAGTACCAAGCAACTAGATCTCAATTCAGCTTTATCTTTTAAACTTCGACCCTTCTTTTCCCCTAAAAACCATAAGGAATTATAGTTTTGAGAAATTGAAGCACAACTTGTAATGACCGAAAAAAATCCCAAAATTAATAAGTATGATTAATTAAGGATTTTTCATAATTACTCAGCTAAGTGCTTAAGAAATTACAAGTTTAAGAATTTATTAACACTTAAATTTGAAGGTCTTAATAGCTATAAGACCTTAGAAATAAATAATGCTGTGAATGTATAAATTTATGTGCTTTATTTATGAAACATGTAACAATGTAATGTTATGATAGTACATTAAAATAATTAAAAATAATTATTTAATGTACTAAACTAAAAGTTTATGATTTATTGATTTCATGTACAAGCCAAAGAAGTGATTTTTATAGAATGTTTAAATTGGGATTATTTGACAAAAAGTGAAATTTTCAACTTACTACAATTATGTGGAAATTTTGTATATGATATTAGTTCAGTAAAAGAAACCCAGATAAATAGTGATCATGAGCTTTATACCATAATTTAGAAAATCGTGAGCACCAAGTTTAAGTATGCAAGGTTTATGACAATTTTACTATGATTAATCTCGAAATTTAAGAAGATTATAAAGTAAGATAAGAATTTCAAGCAAGTTATAAGGATCATTAGAAGTTCAAGAATTTCAATGTTTTGAATGTGCATTAGTTATTACACACATTAATAATTACGTAAGGTTTATTATTGTTGGTGTAATAATAATAATAATAATAGCAGTTGTCATAATAATAGTGAAGGATAAGAAGAAGAAGAGCATTGACAAAGTCCACAAACGTTGATCTATTGCTAAGATGTGGACTCATAAATGGCTCTTTACAAGGAGCAGTTCGGGTTGCACTATAAAGCTTCAAATAGTGCTAAGTTCATAATTTGAATTAAATTGACTTGCAGTTAATTAATTTAATTTATAAAACTATTTTAAATTAAGACTACTATTTTTATGACAACATTTGAAGCTTAAAATATGAAAATTTTTAATGAAAAGTATAGTTTTTAAATTATAATTTTTTAAAAGTAAAAAAAATATATATATATTTTTATTGAGCAAAATTTTTAAATGCATAATATCTTCCTTAGAATTCATATACATGTATACATATATATGTATACAGTTGCGAAAATAGCTAATCACCGATTTTAGAGACAAATGTATCAAAGTTATTGTTCTAAAATAAGATCAAGAAATCAAATTTTAAGTTTTAACCAAGGTTCTTAAATACAAAGTATTATTTTTAGCAAATAAATATATATATACATATATAATTGGTGAAATAAGTGAATCAACGATTTTAAAGATAATACTGTCAATATTTATGGTGTCAGAATAATCCATACAGTATGGACAAACTTTATGAAAATGATTTTATGACAGTATAGAGATGTTTATATGGCTACGATACAGCAAGAAAATTTGAATCTATGTAAATACTTTTAAAGAATGAGAATATTACAGTTTTGAAAAGCATAGTTATGGTTATGATAATTTCAAGCTTACAGATCAATTTGATCAACCACCATGACATAGTATTAGACTGTGAGGACTCAAAGTATATAAATAGAAGTTAGCAACAAAAAAAAAAAGAAAAAAAAATCAGCCAATAGAATCAGCTCCCCCTTCTCTCTCTACTTTCTCTCTCTATAGTTTCTCTTTCCTCCAACTCAGTCCAAGATCCGACCTCCGTTTTCAACAGCTCCCGCACCAACGGAAAGCTCTCAATGAACTGAGTCCAACGATGTATCCTGCTGCCCGCAATGCCGCTGGAGAAAGCCGCAAGCGCCGCCCAAAGTGGTAAAGAAATCCAAATTTTTTGGCGAGATATCTTCACCGTCCGATGTCCGATTGACGTGATTCTTATTCCGACACGACTACCATGACGAGAGGAACAAAACCCACCCATGGTTGCACCTCAACAGTCATCGGATTGCTCCACTCGTCTATCACCACTGTGCGACACCTCATAGCTGTAAAACTCTGCCTTACCGGAGCAAGTGGTCGACACCGCCTCTCCCAATGGACTCAAAGGGCCAAGGCGAGCTAGAAGCCCCACCCATTTATGCCTTAGCACCACCGCCTGTTGAAGCTCAACTCTGTCACCGCCAACCCACCGTGGGGACTTCGAATTCGCTGTTCTAATCAACATCGATCCAAATTGATTGGGGGGAAATATTTAAAGGAGGACGGGGAAGCTTTCCCCCACCTCAATTGCAACAACCCATCAACGATCGACAAGAATTCGAGGTCCACCACCATCAACCACCGCAGGAGCCTCCGTTCTTGCTCTTTCTAGCCACGTTGCTTCAAATTGGATGAGTGAATATGTTCAGAAATGAGTGGGTAGCAAAAGCCCTCAGACACTTTTAGGCCAAAACCGCTGGAGCACCGCCACCCAAGCCACCATTTTGGCCAAGATTGTGGAGCCCGGCCTAGTATGTTAAAGGTGGAATTAGATGAAATTGACACTGTCATTGGACTCAAAAGGGCCGATTTAGTGGGGGTTGGCCTGAGCCCGGCCACCAATTGAGTCCGGTCAATGCCAGCCAAAGTCGGTCAACGGTCGATCAATAGTGACTTTGGGTTTTTGTGATCTAGACCTCCAATCGATGATCTGAGACAGCCTCTCGACTCATTTTGATGCTCTAAACACAATGGTGACCTCCGTTTGAGCTAATTTCACTCTAATGAAAATCATCTGGTACCAACTACACATAAATCGAGGTGACTTAAACTGTAGTAACGGAGTTCAAAATGATGTTTTTTGTAGTAATAAATCTCCATGGAGCATTCCTAGCCATCCATAGCCACTCGAGGAGCACTATTAAGAATGTTGCACACATTGTAGATACAGCGAGATAAGTTGGACCCATTCATCTTAGAGTCTAGGTAAGTACGAATCTCGCCTACCGTATGAATAGTTTTAAAATCAATTATTTAGAAATATTTTCATAAAATTTATGAAAATACATTATCAGTGATTTGTTACACTGTTTTATGTTATGATATGTGTTATGTTGTATTAACATGA
The DNA here is from genome assembly GCA_025403435.1 of Artocarpus heterophyllus. Taxonomy (NCBI): domain Eukaryota; kingdom Viridiplantae; phylum Streptophyta; class Magnoliopsida; order Rosales; family Moraceae; genus Artocarpus; species Artocarpus heterophyllus. The sequence goes on from CM046347.1 coordinate 29,363,602, forward strand.
TTTATTATGATATGTTATGTCATGTCATGATATGCTATAATTATGCTATGATCAATGTGTGATGAATACAATATTTAAATCATATCGTTTAGTCACTCTCAAGTTGAGTATGTTTACAAATTATGGTTCATAGTTTACGTAATTGTGATACTATGTAGTGATAAGTCATACTGCATACACATAATAAGATAAGTGAAACTTATAAGACAAGTTAAGGGTATCGTACCAACCTCTCGACCCACGGGGAGGCTCCATGTTAAAGTAATGAATGATCTTAGTGTTGTTGGGACCTCGCGAACCCTAACTTCCAAAGACTTGCGTGCAACTGGTACGATCACTCAGGCCCAAAGTAATAAGATAAGCTAAAGCTAAAGTAATTAAGCATAAATCAAGTTGATAAGCAAGCATAAAACGTTCATGCATATTTTTAATTAAATGATTTTTTATTTATGTTTTGCGAGACTAATTTCCTACTTGTTAAGCGAAAGCTCATTTAAGTATGTTCATGTTGTAGGTAAGAAAGCCTGTCAGCAACACTTGATAGGCAGTGGTGAGCGGCGGATGAATCGTGAACATGGGAATGGATACCACACACGCAAGTAATATTTCCGCGTTATTATTTTATGAATTTACGCATGCTTTATTTTACGAAATTACTTGTGTTTACACTTTACCAAAAATTATGTGCATATGACTAAGTAAATAAATTACATAATCATGTTTTAAAAACCAAGATTGTGATTATGCAACCTTGGTCTAGAGGATTTTAAGGTCTTAAATGAAATATTGCAATAAAGAATGCAACAAATGCATGAAATTTTTAAGTAAGAAAATTTAAGTTTATTTGGAATTACAAAGGATTATTGGAGTTTTACGTTAAGTTAAGAAATGAAATTTATGAATATGTTTTTATGAATTTATTATGAAAGTTTAAAAGAAAATCTTTAAGAAATTAGTATCTTAAACTTAAAAGTTTAAGTTATAAGAAATTACGTTTTGTTTAGTTTAAGGAGGTTAACTTTTAAGAAAACAATATGTTATTTTTAAGAGGTTAAATTATAAATAAAATATATAAATAATTTTTAAGAAAGTTTTAAAGAGCATTTAATGGGATTTTATTTCAATATTTTATTTAAAATTGTTTTGGAAATAGTTTTATTTAAATTGAGAAATGTCTTTGAAGTAATAGTTGCTAAATAATTATTCTTATGTTTAAAAAAAAAAGTTTAAAAAAGTTACTATGGTTATGTTTTAAGAAATTAATGATATGAGTTATATAAAGGATTAAGCTTTTAGAAATTATAATAATGTTAAAATGTAATGATTATTATTCGTTATTATCACATTTGAGAAATTTATGTTATTATGTTAGGTTTACGGAATTAAGTTTTAAGAAATGATTATTATATCTTTTAAAGTTATATGTTGAGAATTCTTTATCATCAAGAATTCATTTGTTATTAAGTTTTGGGAAAACAATTATTATTTCCTCTAAGGTTTTATGTTAAAGATTCCACAACAAGAATCCATTTAAAAAAAATTATTTTGAAATTTCAGTACTTTATGATAAGTAAAAGTTTAAGTTTATGAACATATTTAAGTTAAGTAACGGCTACGTAGGGACAATCGTTACACAACTTAGGTGGTTTGACAAATTTTGGGTGGCAAATCACAAGAAAAACCTAACCGAGTCAAGGTAAGTGGTTGTTGGATTCAGTTTGGTTTTGTTAGTTTTTTAGATGGTTGCTCTTCGAATTATGCCATGAAAATTGAGTTTTATGGTCTTTTATATGCTAGGAGAAAGTCCATTAAAGGGTTTTGCCAAACTCTATTAGGAGACTAAGGTTTTGCATCGACATTTAGACGCTGTCTAAAATCAGGTTAGTTTTTGATATAGTTTAAGCTTTGGTTTAGTTTCATATGCTACAAGGCTTTTTTTGTGTTGAAATTTTGAGGGAATATTCATATATATGTTAATCAATTGAACTTAAAATATCTTATGAAAAGTTTGAGAGTTATGACCTTGACATCAGGGGCTAGTTTTTGGAAGTACAAATATTGAGAAATTGGTGTTTTGTGATGATTTTATGATTTTAAAGTTATGATTTAGATATTAAATTATTTTTAAATAATTGATAGGTTTATAAGCTTTTAGAAGCCTAAAATTTAGAGGAAAATGCTGCCAATTTTTTTTTGGAAAAATAGTTAGAAAATAAAGAAATTCTAAATGGCTTCAAATTTAAGACTTTTGGTCCACATTTTAGTGTTCTTGATTCCGAATTGCAATGAGATTTAATTCTTGAGTTACCTTATAGATTAAGAAGTTAATAAGAATATGGTTAGTGGAAATAAGCCATGAAATAAGATGTATTGAAAGAGATTGAGCTCTTTAGTATATTAGTGTTAATTATAGATCAATTAGCCGTAACATGATTAAAGTTCTCGATAATGCAGAGTTAAGGTGCATCAAATGCCCTAAGAGGAAGCCCGAGAATCCCATACAAAGAAAAAAAGCAAGTAGAATTTTACCTGCATCCCTATAACATCATGCATATATTATGTCTATCAATGTATGTGAGAATTGTGCATATAATTTACATGCCATTCCTGTGAACATAAGCATACATGCACAACACGAAGAAAGATGTGTACTAAAGATACCATTACGAAGTAAATGAGTATGAGATTAACTCTAAAATATATTTTGGTGACTTGTGACGGGTTTAATGATAAGTAATGATGAGAAGCGTCTCGATGGAGACGACTGGACCTATAGATATCTAGACGTACGGTGTGGGATGCTTCCTTGAAGATCACAAGGAAGGAGAATAGATTGTTAATGTATTATTACCCCACACGATGGCATTTGATATATATTCTCTTTGTAGCCACAAGATTCGATGAGGTATCTAGGATACCACTTGGTCCAAGAAACCTTAATTGCGCGCATAAGATAAAAGAGAATAAAAAGTGAATTGATTGTTATTAAATGAAGAATTCAAGTCATGAGCTCATGCATACTTTCATTATTATATTGTCATACATAATTCTACTTACTGGGTTTTAGCTGACTCATTTATGGTGATGCAGACGAGGGCACTTCAAAACATTAGCTATGGATTAGATGGTTAGTAGACGTTCTCCTGATATTCATGACTTGTGTATATGAACTAGCTGACTTGTCATTTGAAGGCCTTGATATTTGTATAGTTTTGAGAGCCCATAGTGGCTATGTTTGGTATTCGGCTGTGTCTATTTTGAGATATGTGTTATATTGTATATATTTAGCCAACAAGATGGCTTTTGTGAGACAAATTATGGCTTTATTCGTAAGTTAGTTTTCAAAAGTTCAAATTTTCTCTGATTTTTATTATCAAGTCATATAACTTACTAAGAATGATATAAAGTTAAGGAAAAAAGTAGCACTATTTAGTATAACTAGATGGCTATTTTACAGTCGTATTAGGTGGGCATTATAAGGGGGTCAAAGAGTGTAAAGTAAGGATCAGATAACACAAACATTAACATCATGCAAGAGGCCCTGAAGTTAAAGTTAAAGAGAAGTGGTAATGCCCCTCCCAAGCTTGTAAACCCCACTTATTAGGTGGGCATTATAAGGGGGTCAATGTCACGCCCCGGAGTACGGGAGGTGACATGGCGGAATATTTAGATTAATTAAAAGAGGATTTAATTAAAATTAAGAGTTTAAAAATCCAATTAAGTAAGAAATAAAGAGATTTTCCACCACATTTGATAAACGAATTTTTAAATATTTAGCAAATAATAATAATTGAATAAAAACCGCGAATATGGGTTCCACAACCCACAACTTGTGCACACACATGGTTCTGACAATATCACTAATACAATTACAGTCCAAGTACAAATAAAGTTAAGTCTTACATGCCTTGATTAATACTACAGAATATAAATAAACTCTCCTATTGCTCCTGAGTTTGGTCCGAAGAATCTTCTCCAAACCTAAATGGAAGACCACCTAGATGGGGGAAATTCAAAACAATAAAACGTGAGCGAAAGGCTCAGTAGGACTATGTTTTATAAATAATTTAATTTGAAGAAACAGTTCATTGTTAGGAGTACTCAAAAGAGAACTTAATAAATAAATACATAAATGCATAATTTGAGTAGAGCCGTTCTGACATAGAACGGTCTACTCGTACAACCAAAAACACCATTTTTCTTTTACCTAGGCAAACCATGAAATCACCACCGTAGTGGCCCAGCTGGGTTTCGGGACCTGCCCCCAAGGTCGATCGCTACACGACCCGATCTCTGATATGGCATCATGCCCATGTGTTTATTATCATTATCATTCAAAACCCAATTACCGAGTGTTGTCAATTACATTTATTATGAAATTCATTTCATATCACGGTATATTAAAATATAACCGATAAAACTATTTTCAAACAACCGTTGAAAACATTTTGATAGAAATCCTTTCCAAAGCCAAATCATTTCAAAACCAGGCTACCAAAGAAATAGGATAGAAGTCCTACCTCAATACTCGTGCCGGTACCCCACACCGTAATCCCTGTCCGCTATACGTTAGCTCCACGGAACCACGAATGATCCTAGATACAAACTAAGTCGATCAATATCTAGTTCGAGACATTCTATGTTACTAAATCATTTCATGATGTCCTAGTGTGCCATTTGTACCTTTAAAATCATCCTATAAGGTTGGGATTTAAATCAGGGTTCAAAATAGTAAAAACGGGTAAAAATCACAAAATTTTCCATGCCTCGGTCGGCCTGCCGGACGCCCTGCTTCGGCCTGCCGAACTGCACAGTTCGGCCTGCCGGAAACAAGGTTCGGCCTGCCAAACATTTCCCCAGATTCGGCCTGCCGGTCGGAAGAACACCGGCCTGCCGATCATCACTCCGGCCTGCCGAACATGAACTTCGGCCTGCCGAACTGGGAAGATCCAGAAATCCCAGCCACGGGTTTCTCGATCCCCAAAATCCAAATCTGGATTCCAACCTATTTTTCTCAAATCCCAGGCATGAAAAATAGTCATAGTTGATAGAAAAATATTCTAGAACATGTTTGGAATCATTTAAACAACATTTAAACTCAAAATCCTCAAAAATCCGAAAATGAGAAAAAGAGGAGAAAAATGAAAAATCTTGAATCCAATCCGTTTTTCTTCAATCTAAACTTAGATTCTAGTTGTTCTAAGTTCATTTAACACAAATGCAAGGTTTTCTAAGCTTAAACAAACTTAGATTTCAAAAACACACAAAATTGAAAATTTTGTAAAAAGTTTAGAAATTTCGAATCTAACCTCGAATCGAAGCTTCAATCCGCGTTCTCGGTTGCCGAATCACGTCCCCGAGCTTCCTCCTTGCTGTTCCGAAGCTTGGATTCGAATGTGCTTTCAAAAATTTGAGAGAGAATTGAGAGAGAAAGAGAGCTGCCGAGAGAGAGAGAGGTGTTGCGGGAGAGTGAGGAGAGAGAGAGGAAGGAAGGAAATAAATAGAGAAAATCGGTGGGCGGTTTTACTGTGCGAAAACCATGTGCCGCCCACGGTTTTGCAAAACGGAGTATTTTTAACATTTTACAAATTGTGGTGTTTTAAAACTCAAAACATCATTTTAAATCAATAAGAAATCTTTTGAACACATCAATTTAACAAAACAACCAAAATTTCAAAAATCCAACCAAATAGTCTAATAAATGTTACAACGTTAATTATGGCACACTAATTCATCATTTACATTACATTAACATTAAATAAATTTCGGGACGTTACAGTCAAAGAGTGTAAAGTAAGGATCAGATAACACAAACATTAACATCATGCAAGAGGCCCTGAAGTTAAAGTTAAAGAGAAGTGGTAATGCCCCTCCCAAGCTTGTAAACCCCACTTGTTCGAAAGAAATGTTAAACTAAATATCTAAGATATTCATAAAATCTACCATTGAAAACTTAATAAAGAATATACTACATAATTGGAAGATACTCTTTATTACATTATCATAAGGTCTATAAGCCTCCAAAGAGACAACATAAAATATTTGTAAAACCTCCACCGAGACAATACAGTAGCACAACCTCTATCAGATTAACTCAAATATAATACTATCCAGTCAAAGCACCCATAAAAATATTCATAAAACTTTTTTTTTTATGTGTTTCAATCGTTAACATTGACAATTTGGGTATAATACATTTAATGATATTATTAATGTTGTTCAAAATAACCCAAAAAGCAAAAGCCATCCAAAAAAACAAAAAAAAGGGTTCCTAACCAAAAGGCAATTGCCATCGGTTGGAAACTGACTGCCCATATAAATATGGGAAAGGTTATCGGAAGAGATTTTTCTAACTTATATATAAATTAATATTTGAATATATTGATATTATGACTTATATAATGTTGGATTTTAAGTTTCATTAGACTCTAATACATTAAATTTGGACTAAAAAATAAAAAATGACCAAGTTATTGCTCTATAAATACTGATTTACTAATTGTATTCTAATTGGTTACTTTGTCTAAAACCAACCACCAAACCAACCGACATCGATAAAAAAAAGGGATATAATCTCCCTTATAACTAGTTGATGCTCAGTTTGTCTTTTTCAAAATTGATTGCCATAGGTTATAAATCAACGGACTAAAAATTAAAAATTTTCGACCAACAAACACCCCTACATATTGTGCATGTTTGCATAATATTCACAATTAAGACATGCTTATCCATCGCATATATCTTACTTTCATAATCAAACATAGAAACATACACAATTTTTATAGTAATTGATAACACGTAAAAATTTACGTATTTATAACTTTAAAACAATTTAATTAACCATTTATTTGTTATTAAAACTTCTAATTAAGCATTTTTACTCTCTCCTCTTTTCTGTATCCTCTGTTCTCTCTCTCATTTATATGCACTTAGAATTCCTTATTTCTTAATCAATGGCAGGTTCACACTTGGCTGATTCTATTTGCTATGCTGAACTTCAGATCTCCTCTTCTCATCGTTTCCTCCGTGTTTTCCGGTACAACTCTCGCTTCTTTTTTTTTTTTTTAATTTCTTTCCCTTCATGTGGTTTTTCCTGGAAATTTTATAGCCTCACTTTGGAGTTCAACTTGGCCCCTGCCCCCTTTCCCACTCTTTCGTTCAGCATGTGCTTCGAAATTTTGTGCTGAAATTCTGGGTGTTTTTTTAAGACTTCTACCTTATTGGGTTATGTAAGAATATTTACATGTAAACAGAGTTATGATTTTCATATATGCATAAACCAAAATTGCATGAAAATCATCTAAATGCGGAAACGTAAAGAACGAAAACTAACCTCCAGCCATTGATAATTTGATGAATGAATGAAGAGTTTTTCTGAAAAGAATTTCTGAAGAAACAAAACTTGTGAAAGAAAGAAAATCTTCTAAACCTTCTGCAATTTTAGAGATGGTGTATTTCTGAATAATTGCATAGACCTAGGGACTCTCTTTAACGTGATATTTATAGACACCCACCATCATGGTATACGTTACCTTTCATGAAAAGATGTATTTTTTCTGAAGCGTTATAACAGTTCTGAATGCCCTTTAGTTGACACCCTTTAAAAAATACGTATCTATTGAACCACTTAAATTTATTTTTATTTATTTATTATCATTTAAAAAACCAAATAAATAATAATAAATTAATTAAAAATAACAGGTTATGCCTGCAACATGTTTGCTTAAATGCTTCAAATTATATGTGTGTGTTTTTGCAACGTTTGTTTTCAGCACTTGTGATGTTCCTTTTAGCATGTTATTTATTTATGACACTTATCTTTGTGACGATGCTTTTTCTTTGTTCTTAGTTTTTGCTTTATAACAATGAATCTATTGTTTGAGAGCTCCTGTAAATTGTATCACTAATTTGTAACTTTTTATTATCAATAAAGTCTTTGTTTCTTGTTTCAAAATAAAAAAAGCTTATAAATATAGATAAGGATAAGGCTTATGCATGAAAGGAGTGTCGAAGGGAATTATATGCAGAAAAGAAGAAGATGAAACATACAGCCAGTGATATTAGAAACAATGGTGATCAATTGAATATTAGTGATTCATATTGCTCAAATATTAGTTCTTATTGAAGGGTTTTTGATATTAACTCTGGTTATTACACAAAAAAGCAGCACATGTTCTCTTTCTAGGACCATTGATGGTCTTAGCTCCAACGTTGGCATTGGTTTTGACTCTTAATATTCCTATCGGTTCTCGCTCCAATTTTACTACTGGTTTTGAAACTGATATTACTTTCAGGTTGTAATAACAATATTCCTACTGGTCTTAATTCTAACATTAATATTGATTGTAACTTGAATGTTGGTCCTTGTCTTATCCCTAAAATTGATAATAATGGTAATTATGAGAGCAATATTATGGACATCATGAATCAAACTGTGCAAGGAGATAAATTTAAGGGAGAAATATTACCAAATGATTTACGAAAGAAACATAGAAGAGGGTTGCATGCAGAAAAAAAGAAAATCAAGCAAATACTTCACATTGAGGGAAGAAAAACCAATGCCTTGAGAATCAACGAGGGTGAAATGATCAAGGAGGGTAGTGTGGGTATGTTGTTGTGGTGGGGAAGTGTGTGCTGCAATTTTTTTTTTTTTGGTCTTATTCCCTATCTCTTTGTTCTTTTTTTATTGATTATGTTCTCTGGTATTGCTTTGTCCTTCTTGTAAGCGTAGTTGAACTTTTTTTTTAAATAATCATTACAAATGAAATTAGCACTATTTTTGTTATTCTGGGAAGCAAGGGAGGAAACTATTGTTGTGTGTTGATGAAAATTACTGTCATCTAGAACTGCACTTCTTTCTTTCTAATATATACTTATAGGGTATTTGGTACGATGGTTAAAACTATTGATTAGAACTATATTTATTGTAGCATGTGAGAACATTACATTATAACAACTTTTTTATTTTTACTGTAACATATGAGAGCTATATGCTGTATTAAAAAATTGGTTTAAACTGCCCTTATTAAACAACCTTTTAAAAATTGTCCTCCACATGGGATCTTACACCTGTGAAGCATGTTGTTTCAACTGGTATAATAACATGAGTCCATTCATTAAAACCAACACTTGATTGGGGGCCATGTATTTTCAGGAGAATCAACTATTTAATTTTTTTTAAAAATAATAAATTGAATATTAAAGTGTGAAAATTATTCAATTTTGATAATTAGGAATCCAATTTAATCAAGGATTTAAATATATTAACTATTATTTCCAAAAAAAAATAAACGATTGAATTTTGGTAGTTAAATAAATAGCGAAATTAAATGTTAACTATTTTAATTAGATAATTATTTGCTTGGTGGTGTTTAATCAAAATAAGAAGATGATTTTGACTTAAACTTTAACCCCTCAAAAAAACAAGACTTGATCTTATCTAGGGAAGTAAAATTACACTGGTACCCTTACTAGTGGTCGTCAAATTCCACAGTTTGTGTGGTGATAGTGGCCAAATTTTGAAAGGACAAAAATGCCCCTAGAGTGGCGTCTAGAATAAGAAGAAGATAGGAGGTTTGTCTCCAAGTCACTTGTTGGGTTAGGACTCCAACTTGTTCTAGAAACTGGTGCTTAGAGACCTCATCCTTTTTAGAGAGAAAGAGCAAATAATAATTCTCTTATTATTTGTTCATAGTGCACTTGAGTGATTAGGAGATTTAGCAGTGTAGTAGAATTGCTAAGTCGTGCCCATACACACAATCTCTCCCATTACAGTGCTCTCAACAGATTCCAGCATTTCTGATGCTATAGCCATTCCCTCAAAGCTATGATATAAATCTTCTGAGGATTTTGATAACAGGCTTTAAGAAAAAGTCTTTTTTGGACAAATGGTTTTTTTTTTTGGTTTTTTTTACCAAAAAAACAAGCTTTTTAGGCGAAAAAATTACTCCAGTTTTTTTTGTTTTTTATCCTATTGAGGTTCTTTCCTTTACTATAATTCTTTTTCTTATTTTTTTTAAAAAAACTTGAGCAATTTTTTTGCCTAAAAAAGCTTGTTTTTTTTAGTGAAAAAAGAGACTATTTTCTTAATTGAATTTTTTTTTGGCCTTTTTTTTTTTCAAATTTCCGCCAAATCCGACGACAAAAAGGGCAAAAGATACTGTTACACCACTTCATTAGAATATACCTATTTGTCATCCTCATCTCTTCACACTAGAAGGCATTTGCTTTAGGGTCCTCTGCAAGCTTTTGATGAAGCACAAAAGCATGTTTTCGGTAGTAGGCACTTCCAGTCGGTGAATTTTGCACCAATCAATTATTGTTTTCTTTTATTAAAGATGGAGGCAAGGAGTTCAAAAGGTATCTTGTAATTTCTTCTCTTTTAGTAAAGATTTTGTTTTTATCTTTGTCTTTTGATGTTGATGCATCAATAACCTCTGAACATATTTTTGTTGATAATGATAGGAATGATAGGAAGAATTTGAAGAAAGGGCTAAAAAAAATTTGAATTGAGTAAATGATTTCTTTTTTTTTTAACCAAAAAACATGTTTTTTTGTGTAGGTAAATTGTTTCAGTTTTTTTCAAAAAAATTAAAAAAATGACTGTAGTAAGATAAGGAACCTTAACAGGATGAAAAAAAAAATTGAAATCGTTTTAATGTCTAAAAAGCTTTTTTTTAGTATCAAAAATTGACCCAAAAAAAAGGGTATTGACCAAAAATTTTTTTTTCAAAAAGTTATTTTTACAAATCCCTCTGAATTTTGACGCAAAGATGAGTTTGATCTAACAACAACAAAATTAAATAGAAGCTTAAGAGAAAATTTAAAAAAAAAAGAAAAGAAAAAAGAAGGCTAGCGATTGTCGGGCTTAAAGTTGAAGATAAAAGAGAAAGTAGCACCTTTGAGGTGGAGGGAGAGACTGTGTCACTGAGCATTTTCTGTTTCTTTGCATTTTTAGGTTTTTATTTAAAAAATTATTTTTTTAACTTTAAAATTAATGCTATTTTACTCATTATGTATACTATTATATAGTAATTAGTCACGTAATCTACTGTTAAAAAAATTAACGTTTACGTAAAGTACTATTTTTGCATCATAAGAAAGCTCTAGGGGAGTAAATTGCTACATTTTGAGTGTTGAGTGTTAATAGTAAAACACTTTTTAATCCTTCGAGATCAAAAATAAAAAAAATAGGGTTCAATTCATCATTTTTGTAAAAAGGTTAGGAACATATAAGGTGAGCTATTAGCCCTTTAATGAATGTTTAAAAAAATAATTTAAATGAATAATTTAAACAATAATAATATAAAAATCTTATATATTATAATAAAAAATTATAATATATAATTTTTATATATTGTAATTTTTAAATTCAAACGAAATGGTTTATACTGTGGCCCCTACACATGTTAGGACGAAGAACCGGCTTAGTATTGATCACGACCAAAATTGTAATTTTGGCTTGCCCTCATTTCGTGAACCTCGTCGTTTTTCATTTGCACAAAAAAAGAAAAATAAAAGAAAAGAAAAAATAAAATAAAATAAAATAAAATAAAATAAGGCAGATATTACTGCCTCAGGCCGGTCAATAGAACACCTTTTCACCGGACCTGACAAATTCCGGCGATCCGTGGCGGTTTAACGACTGTAGGCTGGTTTCTCCCCCTTCATCTCGTCATCAGAACACCTCTTCTTTTTCTGGTAACTCGATCTCTTGCTGTTTGTTCGATAAACCTCATATTTCGCTGTCTGTTTAAGGCCATATGTCTGACCCATTGCGTTTTTCACTTAGATTATTGCTCAAAGATTCAAGTTTTGGATAATGAGGGATTCGGTTTTCTTCTTTATGGAACAAGCAAACTAATTGGCTAAGAGCTTAGGCGTACCGGTTCCATTATTTCTCTCTTCTGTTTCAATGGCATTTACACGTTTCAGTAGCATCATCATTCTCTCAGCAATCTTCAGGTGCATCCTGATCTTATACGGAGAATGGCAAGACACTCACATGGAGGTTAGGTACACAGACGTTGATTACCTCGTATTCTCCGACGCTGCTTCTTTAATGGCTTCTGGGAAGTCTCCCTTTCAAAGATCCACTTATAGGTACTCGCCTTTGCTTGCATTTTTGCTGATGCCCAATACCTTTATCCATCGCTCGTGGGGCAAATTCCTCTTCTCAGCTTCAGGTACTGTGGAAAATTACAAAATACACTTTCATCATCGAAGAAGAAAAAAAAGAGGGTACTTTTTTTTCCCCTTTTGTCTCATGAATGTTTGTTTGTTTTGCATAAAATTACAGATTTGCTTGTGGGTTTCTTCATTCATACTATTTTGAAGCTTCGTGGGGTTCCTGAAAACTTGTGTGTTCTCTCTATGATATGTTGGCTCTTCAATCCATTCACCTTTACTATTGGGACACGAGGGAACTGTGAGCCAATTGTTTGTGCCATGGTGCTTTGGATCTTTTTATGTCTGATGAACGGTTTGAGTTTTGCTTCATTGCTCTGAATCTGACTTCTTCTTCTTCTTCTTCTTATTTTTTTATTTTTTTAATTTTTTTAAAGTATTTTTGTATGTTAGACACTTTCTTCAATACTCTTTCTACCTCCTAGTTCGTGTGCATTCTCTTGTATTAAGGATCTATTCAGCCCTTCCTTACGAATTGTAGCCTCAGAAATCATATTATTACCTTTGAGAATTCCTTGAGGTTTTCAATGTCTGTATTTAGTCATTTACTAGCGAACTATCCATATTTTATAGCCGATGTCAGAGAATCATTAATTGGCATCTGTTGATCTTACAAGAATAAAATGCTCTGAAGAAAAATTATATTTTGATATTAAAGTAATGTTTTGATGTTATAATTCACATGCAATTCATTGGAGTATTCGTTGACAATAGAAATTGCTTTCATCTTCTTTTTTTTTTTTTTTGACAAGGAAGAAATGAGATGTTATCTTTTTCTTGTTGCAATATTTACTGTCTGATTAAGGAAAGAGTTCCCTTTGTGCCCTGTGGGCATTAGCAAGTTCTTTAAAATAGCACAAATTGCAGGAGTAATTGTTATATATCTTTCACGAATGTGCGTCTAACTTCATATTATTTGCTTTTCTTTCTCAACAGGACGCGTTTTACAAGCAGCATTTTGGTATGGGCTCATTGTCCACTTTAGAATCTACCCTATTATATATGCACTCCCCATTCTTTTGATTCTTGATCCGCAAGTGTTCCGATCTTGTCGTCAGCCTGCTCTTCAAAAATGGACTCATACTGAAGAACAAAGTTCATCTCCGAGATCGCGGATTACAAGAATAGCTCATGTGTTCCATCCTTGGTTCCTTATGAGATGTGCACTAACAAGGGAGAGAGTACTTTTTGGCTTAATTTCAGGGGCCGTATTCTTGTTTTGCACCGCCTTTTTCTACTGTTTATATGGGTGGGATTTCCTGTTTGAGGCCCTGCTATATCATCTCACCCGTACAGATCCAAGACACAACTTTTCCGTTTATTTTTATCACATCTACCTGCAATACGAGCGCAAACTCTTGGTAGTGGAGAAGCTTATCTCATTTTTGCCTCAGTTTATAGTTCAGCTTGTTTTTATGTTGAGTTTTGCACAAGACCTTCCATTCTGCTTCTTTGTGCAGACAATGGCGTTTGTGGCGTTCAACAAGGTTGGTCTAATCATCACTGATTATCCTCTTTTTCAATTTTATCAAATTGCTTTAGCAGATGGTTAGGATAAATCAAAACTTGAAACAGTTCCCAATTTCTGTTGGGCTTGTGTGTTTGGAATAACGTAGTGCATCAATGACAGGTGATTACAGCACAATACTTTGTGTGGTTCTTTTGCCTTTTGCCCCTGGTGCTGCCCTGGAGCAATATGAAACTTAAGTGGAAAGGCCTATCGTGCATAATCTTGTGGGTAGCAGCTCAACTTCACTGGTTGATGTGGGGCTATTTGCTCGAGTTCAAGGGAAAGAATGTTTTTATTCAGATATGGATGGCCAGCATCATATTCCTAGCCGCAAATATGTATCTTCTGATTTCAGTCATCCGCAGTCACAGGTACTCTCCAGTTTTCACTCACTTGGAAACATCTAACGATGACACGAGGAAGTTAAAATGACGGAATTGACTGGTTTGTTTGAAGGGTCTATAGGATTTCAGTTTCTCAATTCCTCTAGTGGTTCCATGAAAGTAATACATATTTTGCTACAGTTTTGATTTCTGTTGGTTTTGGTAACTTCCGACAAGTTTTGGGCTTGCACTATATCGTGTTGTTCTGGTAATTCATAAGTTGATGGAGATGAGCCTTGCTTTTCACCAATCCTCAGACATGTTTTGCTTAACCGTGTTGGATGAATACGTATCACTTTCGGGGCATAAAAGGTTTTTTCCTTTCCTTTTCGTGAAAAATTCTTCCATAACTACGTTGACTATCATTAGGAGCCTGCTCACGTCTTTATGCTAGAATGATTTGGATTTACATGTATTGTTTTCTCATTCATGGACTTAATTAATTATGTGGTTTAACAAAATGATTGAACGTTATCTATACTTTAGACTTTCCTAGTTCAACTTTTGTCTTACATATGAAGGCAGACTACAGGTTTAAGTCCTGCGACGAAAGCACTTGAAATTGAAATATACTTATATATAACAAATAATGACTCCATAGATTGATTCCTTACAATGAAGTGTTTTAATTGAAGTGCTGCTGGTTAAAGCTGGTAAAATTTTCAGCCCTGAGTTCAAGGGGCTATGATCTATCCTGCTTAATTAAACATGAGAATTAATTAAAAAAAAAAAAAAAAAACTAAGAGTTTCCTCCTAGTGTGAAACTCAAAACAGAAAACACACACTTGAGAAAGTTGTAACATATTACTAGGTGTGTTGACAAGCACTTGAAAGTTGTGATTCACCTACTAAACGGTGTCGAACATACTACATAGCTCAATAAATCGTGGAATATAGAAGAAAATGTCATTTTATGTTGACAGCTATAGACTTTAACCAAGATGGTTTCAATCAACAACCATTTTCTTGTTCAAAACATGATGTGAACTTGCTGCTAAGTCTCCAGTACAACTCACAGATTGGATTTGGGAAGATGGGGGATCTAAGTTTTTTTAAGGAGGGGACCTAAGACACTGTGGATTCCATGAAAAAGAAGCAGCATATATAGTACGGCCGCAATGAATCCGGCAACTAGAGCTCCTTTTACTTGGTCACAGTACCTTGGGACTTGGCCGCAAATGGGAAGCCAACCTGCATGTGAATTTCCTTTCTTACCCACATAAGCAATAGCCAAAGCTGCAGAAATGCTTGAGCTCAACAACACGGTGAAAACCTGATCCATATAAATAAAGATGGATTACATCAACTTTATTAAGTTCCATTATCCATACTCAGAGAAAAAAAAACATTAATAAATTAGCTCCAAGGTTAAGTGATCATCTCATTGTGTGAGTACAAGTGAAATCTCTCTCTATTACAGTGCAAAATCGAACCCACGCCGTTCGAAATCCATGCTTATTCCACCATTTTGTTCTACCTAGTGGTTATTGGCCATTTTCTTTTGTCAAAATAAGTTGAAAAGTAATAGCAGAAAGGACATGAAGATTAGGCTTGTCAACCTGGTCTCATACATTTTGAAGGAATAATTCATTTAGCTCTTAAAGTCTTCCCCCTTAGTGTGTGGGATATTTGTAGTTACCGTATAATAATCCTTTTGACCAGAACTGGGATGGCAACAATAACCCTTCATGTGTTTTATCCAAATGTTGCATTCTATTCTATGTTTTCAAAATTGTTGCACCTACCTTGTATGTTTTAAAAATTGTGTTAAAAGAAAGAGGGTGGATCTTAAAATAATTTCCGGGTAGGCTAAGACGTTTTTAACATGATTTATAAAATGCTGATGATAGTTTTTTACACAATTTAGTAATCATAAAGAATCCCTGTAGCATTCCTGAAATGATAGGGCGGTTTGTAGCATGGCAATAAAACACATTCGAGGTTTTTGTTATTATTCCTAATGATACCCATGCAATTCATGTCCCCACTTCAAACAATTTCAAGAAAGTACACATATTTCTCTTTGTTCTTAGACGAGGGCACTGCATAGGAAATCTGAGCAATGGAACAATTTTGAAGAAAATAGCAGTACTCTCAATATAATTACCACATCGAAGGCAACCACTAAACGCCAGAGCAAACTTCCCGAAGGAACGAAAAGAACAAGAAATCCGTAGGCACTGACAATAGCATTTGCAACCACGAAGTACCTAGAAACCAAGTTGTTTATTAGCCACAGGAAAATCAATACAAAGAAATTATCGTGCTAGAAACTAGACTGCCATGAAGAAGGGCATGCAAATTAAGACGAGTCTCTAACACATGGAAAACTTACTTAAAAGCTGGTGTGTGAGAGTACTTGGCTTCAAAAGAGACGGCGAAGAAGCTAGATTTCTCGTGGCTCGTAGCCATGACAATGGCAGCGGAAAGGGTGGCGGCAAAGGCCAAGAGCCTGACTAGAAGCAAGGCAAGTCTCTTGGTCTTAATCATGGCTGATGGAAATTGGGTTTACGAGATGGAAGTTTGTGCTTAAATTTTTGGAGAGGTAGACTAGTGAACATTATTAGGGAAGCTAGTGTTGGTGATGATTGGTAAACACTAATACAACGGAGCAGGTACGTTAGGAAGGAAATCGTTGAGGGTGGGATGGTGCACTTGTATTTTTGTATATGTTTAAGGCCTTGAACTTTTTGTAAGTTGAATTTCCCAACTGCCGCCACCGCTGCTGTTGACCATTTTTTTCTACTTTTCTGCTATTAGATGTTGCGTAATTGAGCCATCTTTTTGTCAATATTTCCTGATATAGGTAAGGGTTATCATAAGGGTGACGTTTGTAGTTGGTGAGCAAATTTAAAAGTGTGACGTTTATACTTAACTGTAGTATTTGCTTTTCTCTTAATTTGTTTAGGGAATAGACCTCATTTCAAACTTTGAATTAGCCGTTTGCAGGATTGGTATATACGTGATGTTTTGGGTGCTGCCCATGATCAAAATTTGTAATAGTAGCCAAATAAATCATAAGAAACTTTCTTTTCCTAAAAAAAATAAAAAATATAAAAAACTTGCAATCATGCCTGGCAAGAAAAACTTGCAGGTTCCTTATATGAGATGCCGTACTTGTTAATACGAACACAGTTTCAATACTGACTGAACGTGCTCTCATCTTTTAAAATATGTCTAAAATTGTGCTCATAATGGTCCTTCCTGCATTTGTTATAAAAACATGACGTGACTGACTATATGAGATTAAAATTAAAACTCTAAATAAGAATTGATTATTAGAAACTGTAATTTTAAAAAAAATCATTTGCTTTTATAAGTTATGGTATAATTTTTCTAATATGACCCAAAAAGTAATCTATTGATAAAATACTGTGTTTTAGTCGTCAAATCTATATAAAAAAAGTGATTTTGGTTAGATCTAACGGTTAACGGTCAAAAGATGTGTACTATCAATGAGAGATCAAATCAAAGAAGTATCTTTAAAATATTTCTTTAACTTGTGTCTTTAAAAGTAGAAAACTTTTTTTTTTTTATAATCTCTATGGGGTTATAACCCCGCCACTGACATACAATGAGCCGTCTTTTTGAGCTGTAACTTAGCTTGCTTAAACATGATTTCTTAAACTTGATCTTACTTACGAGTAAGAAAATACTGGGTAACTTTTTTCCTTTAACATACTTAAAACTGTTGTGTTGTTGCGCACGCAAGTATATGTATCGCACAAGTAATAATATGATGAGAAAAGTATCATTTCCATGGAGACTAATGACTATGTTTATATTGTTAATAACTAATTTACTGTAATGACCGAGAAATTTTATTAATAAAACCTAATATTTAATTGAGTTTAATTAATGAATTTACTCTTAAAATTGTAAATTTTTGTAAAAATTACGATAAAGTATGAATAAACGGCATTGATTGCAAATTTTATGAAAAATGTGATGCAATGTTGGATATTACCAAATACAAATTTTATGAGTTTAATTACTCATAAATTTGTAAATAATATCCATAAAATAAATTTTATATCACAATTAATTGTAAAATTGTGATACAAACACATGGGTACAAAGAATATAAATATGATGTAGAGTCCTTTGAGACCTAACCCAATGTAAATAAGGAGGTCGAAGCAGTATGAGTATACTGCTAAGTGAAAACGTAGATACGAAAAATGTTATGATTGGCCTCCAAAAGTGAATGAAAAGTAAGTCAAATATGTTTATACAGTCTAAGGATAGAAAGTACACTAATTTGACCATGACAGTATAAAAAAAATACTGCGTGGTAAAAAATTATATAGTGTAAATATTTAACTCCATAAAGTGGACACTTACTTGAATTCTATTGGGCCAACAAGCCATGCAATGTGGCCCAATAGCATGATGCCACCTAGGGTAACCCACTTGATCACCCCATGAGTCACCCATTTGGATAAGTGTGAAATTAATGTGATTTTAGCAAAAAAAATCACTTCTTTCTTCATCCTTAGCTCCGGCAGCCATTGAAGGAAGCACTCAAAAAAATTTCTCAACCCCAAACTTTGCAAAAATAGCACCAAACAAGTTTTACAAGCAAGTACAAGGATTTTCCACAAGTTTTAAGGTAAAATCCTAAACTTTTTAATGAGTTTTCAAGGGATTTTTCATGGGCTGAAGAAAGAGATTAATCCATGAAATTTTTGCATGAAAAGGAAGCTTAGGAGGGAGTTCAAAGGGATTTTGAAGGTTTGAAACCAAAAGGGTGTTATTTTGGTAAGTTTGGATTTTAAAGTTTTGAAATTTTATGGATTTTGTTTTGATTTTTATTCTTTTAAACCCATGAGGGTTCTTGAGCATGTACTTGATGAAACTTCATGCATATGTGAATTATGGCATGTGTAAGTCGTGAAATTTTGATTTATGGTGATAGATGGTAATTTTTGCAAAAAGTTTTATTTTTGTAATTTCGATGTTAGACTTTGCAAAAATGATGTTTGAGCATGAGAATGATTTGAATAAGGCATGGAATGGTTTCTGTAGGGGTAGATTTGTAATTTTGAAACAGATTTTTGTAAACATGCCGTAGGGACTAAATTGAAAGAAGAAGATTTCTCTCGACATAATTGAAAAATAGCCAAAAACAACCCTGTACAATGAGATTTTGGAAAAAGTTAAAGCACAAAAGTTGTAGATCTCGACAAAACTGTTAGGCAACATGGACGGTTCATCGAAAAACTCAATCATCTGTGAGATTTTGATTTTTCAAAGAATTTATGAAAATTGTGAAAAATTTTAAAAAGGGCAAAAATGTCATTTCTTAAAGGATTTTGAATATGGTACTATGAGCAAAAATGATCCTTGAGAAAAATAGGAAATTTGATGCAAAGAGAAAAATTTTAGCCCGGGGGGCAAAATTGTCAAAATTTTTAGTTTAGGGGCTAAAATGTAAAGTTTTATAGAAAACGGGCATAAGTGTGAAATAAAGAGATACGAGCCACTAGAGCATTACTTTAAAGTTAATATGTGGCTATTTTTATTAAAATAACGAAATCGAGATCGGGTAAGTCAGTAGGTTCACGGAGGGCAAAATCATCATTTTTGCCCGAATAACCCGAACAGCTCAGAAATGTTTTCAATGAGATAAAAAGATGATTTGGAAGATATCCGCCCTTCATAAGTAACGATAGGGTAGAGTAAGGTAGAAATAAGGAAACCAGTGGTTTTAGAGTTGTATACAGTTATACAACTCAACTAATTAAGTAACGAACGTTTTGTAACGAAACGTAGTGGAATTGGCTAATAGTTTGTAATTGGCCAACAGGATCCTAAGAGCCTAGGAGAAAGGAGACCGAAGTCTATTTTTCGATACACAAGCACAAGTAAGTACCCTTCCTACCTACAGTATAAAATGTAGGTATAGGATGTATGTATATGTACACTTGAGTGTATATTACGGTGTAAACTTGTATGTTTGCCATGATATGAATACCTAGGGGTATAGTCATGTATGGATACCTGTGAGTTTACGATTGAAATACCTGAGTGTATAACATGTTATATATCGATATGTATAGTATATTACGTACCTGTGTGTATAATAATGAATACCTATGCGTATTGAATGTTATGTACCTATGTGTACAATAATGAATACCTATGTGTATATAAAGTAAGTACTTATATGTACTATGCTATGCAAGTGAATTTATGTGTTATGGATAACATGTGAAAATCACATCATACATGGTATGTTAACCATAATAAATAGACTAGTAAATATGTCACCAGTAATTAAGAAAAGTATCGTACCGACTCCTGACTCAATGGGAGTTTAAAGGATATAGTATGGTCACGGTATTATATAGACCTAAATGAAATTGTGCAATAGTACGAACACTTGGGCCCTAGTAAAGATAAGAAATGATGAAGATAAGGAAAGTTTATAAGAAAGTATAGTTGATTCATGCATTTATATTTGAATGTCCATGTGGGATTCATGGACTTACTGGGCGTTAGCTCATTAAGTTTTTCATGCTGTAGGTATTCCGACAAGAAGGTCAGAATAAATCGTAATGATGAGCTGGCGGACGGATGATGTGTGTAGACTGGGTATGGATTCCGCCGTAGTATGTTTTCCGTTGTTTGTATTTTAAGATATTTTGAAAGTAATGTTTGATAAACTAATTGCAAAAGAAAGATGGGTTATGTAAATACAAGTATATGTTTGTATTTCAAAAATTATTAAACCAGTATAGTACAGTATTTATTAAAAAGGAAAAAAAAATTCTTAAGTTTTTGCCCTAAAGTAAGTAAGAAAGAGTTTTATCACAGCCCGAAAAGGCAGGTTGTGACAGTTGGTATCAGAGCAGAAATCTTGCCACCATACTGCACATTGTCATCTGCTCCATTGCCATAGCTCAGGTAAGATAGTTTAATTTTAAGTATAGGAATGTTTAGTTTCTATTTTATATGGCATTGATATGTTAATTACGACAATAAATATAGTATATGGCGGAGCCGCATCATGATCGTGATATGAAAGCTGATCGAAGAGCTAGTATTGCTTTTCAAGACACAATGCCAACACAATACTATGGGAGTTGGCAACCTATGGTGCTGACCAAATGGCTTCATGCAGTTGAGGTAATCTTTGATGCTTGTCATACGCCACCATGTCTCCAGGTTTTATTGGCCTCGGGATTGTTGTTGAGGGAAGCCCTAGCATGGCGGCTGAGGATTGAACTTGATGAACGACCAAGGGATTGGTAAGGCTTTAGACAACGGATCCAAGCTGAGTTTGCACCCTTACCCCCAGCAGATGTCATGCACATCCAAATGATTCTGATGATGTGGGCTGATTGGCAACGCAGGTTGTACCTACGAGTAGAACCAATCTAGGGAAGATACGTTGGTGAGCCAATGGATCATTATGTTCTCAGGTTTTGTCGCACTATGGTACCACTAATTCCCCCCGAATTACCTTTACGACGCATTTGCGATCTTGTTTGGAGAGATCTTCCTGATGCCGTTCAGCAGCAAATGTAGTATTCGGGAAACTACCTCAGCGTCCACGACTTTCTTATGGCGGTACTACATGTAGAGCATAATGTAGTCGCGCCCCCTGGAAGATCCCCCAATGGATATGGAAGATGATGATGATGATGATGATGATGATGATGATGATGGTGATGGTGATGGTGATGATAACATTGATGAAGAGCCTGAGCTAATAATCGCAAGTGATCACGAGTCTACCGATTCGAATGAAGAGGAAGAGGAGGATCTCAAGGAGGATTTTGAACATAGTGATATATCGAGAGTCGAGTTAGACTAAAAGAAATTATGAAGACTTTTGTGTAGTCTAATGTACCTAGATGAGGGATTAGTACAGTCTTGGGCCTTGTTGCCTCTGTATATGTATGAGTATGTATGTATGTCCAGCAAGTAGTATCCTTCCCGACAATAAGGTATATGTAGCCGGAAGTGATAACTGCCCCCGGAAATGATTGAACAGTTTATGTATGAAAGGAAGAAAGTATGTATGATAGTTATGTATGTAATGTTACGAAGAATGTAAAAAGAAAATGAAAGAGGTTTATGAAATGTATGAAAGCAAATGAAATGAAATGTATGAATGCTAATGAAATGAATGTATAAAATAAGATATTCAGTTCATGTAATTGTGTATGTTGCATGTATTTATGTTGTTTAAATATATGCAATTATGGATTAGATACTATTAAGTTAATAGTATATGCCGACCTAGTAACGAAAATATACGATAGGTATATAACGATTGATATCGATGGCGGATATACCCGGAGGACCGATGAATCCAGATTTAATGGCTATGATCATGGAATTGCAACAGAAGCTCCAAGCTCAGAGCGGGAAATGTAAGGTTTACGAGAACATTGCTAACCAGAATCCTGCACCACCAGTACGTATGGACAAGCCACCCTAGTACCACCGCCACAGCAAGCGGAAGTAGCAGTTCCAACTATTCCGGTAGTATCTACTATTGAATTTTATAAAAGATTCTAGAGAATGAAGGCCTTATAATTTGATGGATCTATAGACCCTTTAGAGGCCGCTGATTGGCTTACAGGCATAGAAAGGGTTTTGAAATTTATGGGATTTAATGACCACGAAAAAGTCCTATGCGCTTCTTTTTCTCTCACTAAAGATGCTAGGAGATGGTGGGAGTCAGTAGAGCATAGAAGAAACGTCGATGAAATGACGTGGCCAGATTTCGTGGAAGAATTTGACAGGGCTTACTTTAATGTGGAAACCATCGCAGTCCAACAAGAAGAATTCAATAATTTCAAGCAAGGTAACATGTCCGTAGCTGATGCTGTAAAGAGGTTTACCAGCTAGCACGGCTTTGCCCCGAGTTAGTACCCATGATCAGAAACGTATAAGACGATTAATGAGAATGTTAGAACTGGACATTGCCCTTGTGGTTGATAGTGGAGGGCAAGCTCCAAAGGATGTGGAGGATTTCATTGAACGGGCGACCAGAGCTGAGTTCAGAATTGCCTGTGATAAGGAGGAAAGTGCAAGGATTTTCAAGCTCAGAAAGAGGAGAAAGCTTTAGCTAAGCAAAGTCCAGCCACACAATGAAAGGACAAGGAAGTATTCCAAGTCAAGGGCAGTCCCAGAACTTTCCAGCGGGACGCAATCGCAATGTTAACAATAAAAGGAAATGGAATGTGAATAGTTCAAAAATCCAAAGGGTCAACCTCAGAAGAGGATTAATGATGGAGGGAACAACAAACCCCTTTGCAGTCAACATGGGAAGAGACATGTAGAGGAATGCAAGGCTGGCACAAACAAGTGTTATATGTGGAAAAGAAGGGCACTACGCCAGAAATTGTTTTTCTAATCCTCAAAGTCAGAACAGTCAGGCTCAGCAAAGGCCTCAAGGGAATCAACTACATGCGGTTCAAGTTCAGGCACATATTGAAGGCCCTAGTGTCAGTCAAGGACGACTGGAAGCTCCGGAACCAAGTGGGCGAATTTATGCCTACATGAAGAAGGAAGAAGATGTGAGAACCTCATCGGTGGTGACAGGTTAGTTTTCTGTTGCAATACTGATGCATATGTTTTGTTTGATTCTGAAGCAACACATTCGTTTACATCATTTAAGTTTGTGAAACGAATAGGAAATAAAGGAGATAGGATATAGCAAACCTTTAGAGTTGCACTACCCTCTAGGGAGGCATTGAATGCTGATTATTGGTTACGTCATATACCGATAATCATTTGTGGAAGGAATTGTATATTGATTTGATAATAATCGATATACAAGATTATGATGTCATCTTGGGAATGGACTTCCTAGGGAAATACAGGCTAAGATTAATTATCGACACTGCAAAGTTACATTCCAACCTTATGGGAGTGAAAAGTTTGTGTACTAAGGGAAAGTTCCCAAAGCTCCCAAGGCGATGATTTCAGTAGTAAAGGCAAGAAAGATGTTGGAAAGCGGATGCATCGGTTATCTAGTGAATTTAATAAGGAAAGATAAAGAAGCTCAGTTAGGACCAGAGAAGGTCCCCATTGTAAGGGAATTCATTGATGTGTTTCCCAACGAGCTGCCAGGCTTGCCACCGGAACGAGAGATTTCATTTGAGATCGAATTGACGCCCGGCACAGTCCCTATTTCGAAGGCGCCATATCGAATGGCTCCAGGGGAACTCAAGGAACTTCAGGCGCAATTAAAGGAATTGTTGGACAAAGGGTTCATCCGACCAAGTCATTCCCCATGGGGGGCGCCTGTTCTATTTGTCAAGAAGAAGGATGGAATGTTACGAATGTGTATTGACTATCGAGAACTGAACAAGGTCACGATTAAGAACAAGTATCCTCTCCCAAGGATCGATGATTTGTTTGACCAATTGAAAGGAGCGTCGATATTCTCAAAGATTGACCTGCGCTCAGGGTATCATCAACTTCGAGTTAAGGAAGAAGATATACCAAAGACGGCGTTCCGAACACGTTACGGGCATTACGAGTTTTGTGTCATGCCATTTGGACTGACCAATACCACAACAGCTTTTATAGAGCTTATGAACCAGATTTTCAAGAAATATCTCAATAAATTCGTCATTGTTTTTATCGACGATATTCTTATATATTCAAGAACGCCAGAGGAACATGAGGAGCACCTAAGGATCGCACTACAATTACTAAAAAGGCATCGATTGTACGCCAAGTTCTCAAAATGTGAGTTTTGGTTGAAAAGGTCCATTTCCTAGGACACGTGGTGACACGGGATGGAGTATCCGTTGATCCCACCAAAGTTGTAGCGGTGAATAAGTGGCCTACACCGAAAAGCGTAACAGAAATCAAAAGTTTCCTCGTTGAGCAGGCTACTATCGACGTTTTGTAGAAGGATTTTCCCGACTTGCAGCACCACTCACTACACTTACACGGAAAGCAGCAAAGTATGAATGGACTAAGAAGTGCGAGGAAAGTTTCAAAGAGTTAAAGAGGCGACTTACAAGTGCACCAGTGCTAACAATACCTGATCCAGACCTAGGAACGTTCATGATCTACAATGATGCATCAAAGACAGGCTTAGGAGCCATTCTTATGCAAAACAGAAAAGTGATTGCGTACGCATCCAGACAATTGAAGGATCATGAAAGGAATTATCCGACGCATGACTTAGAGTTAGTGGCGGTTGTATTTGCATTGAAGATATGGCGTCACTACCTGTATGGAGCTAAATGCAAAATTTATACGGACCATCAGAGTCTGAAGTATATCTTCACGCAAAAGGAACTCAACATAAGACAACGAAGGTGGGTAGAGTTAGTTAAAGACTACGATTGTGAAATTCTGTATCACCCAAGAAAGGCTAACCGAGTAGCCAATGCCCTTAGTCGTAGAACAATGTCTTCGCTTGCGATGATACAGTTAATGCCAAGACCTCTTCAGAAGGACTTGATGGAAGCAGGAATAGAGTTAATCACTAAAGATTGGCCAATTGTCTTTTCAACCCGCTATCATGGAAAACTTAAAGGAGCAACAAGAAGCAGATCCGTCGCTACTCAAAGCTAGAAATGAGATTTTGAGAACAAAGAAACAGAATTCAACATCTTAAAAGATGACATTCTCTATTATAAGGGCAGAATCTGCATTCCCAATGATGAAGAATTAAAGAAGCAAGTATTAGAATAAGCTCATGAAGCACCATATGTGCTCATCTAGGAGCTACTAAGATGTACCAAGATTTGAAAGAGCACTATTGGTGGCACGGAATGAAGATGATGTCGCACAATTTGTCACCAAATGCCTCACATGCCAAAATGTGAAAGTTGAGCATCAACGGTTAGCAGGCGAATTACAGAAAATTGAAATTCCGAGTGAAAATGGGACTAGATAACTATGGATCTGGTAATCGGGCTACCCAAACTACGGTGGACACGATACTATATGGGTAATGTCGATAGATTGACGAAATCAGCTCACTTTTTATCCATTAAACTCAGTAGTTTTGTGGAAAGACTAGCTGAACTATATGTACCCAGGTAGTTAGATACCATGGAATTCTAAAATCCATTATCTCTGATCGGGATGGTCAGTTTACTTCTAAATTCTGGAGGGATGTTCTTCAAGCAATGGGGACGAAGTTGACTTTTAGCACAGCTTTTCACCCTTAAACGGATGGTCAATCTGAAAGGACCATTCAAACTCTAGAAGATATGTTAAGAGCCTGTGTGCTAGATTTTAAAGGAAGATGGGACAAAAAGCTACCGTTGATCAAATTCACTTATAATAATAGTTATCAAGCTTCCATAGGAATGGCTCCTTATGAAGCTCTTTACGGAAGAAGATGTAGATCACCACTACATTGGTATGAAACGGGAGAAATATATTGTCGACAACGGATTTTGTGCAAAGGATGACGGAGGATGTGAAACTAATCCGTCAACGAATGAAAACTGCCTTTAGTCGTCAAAAAAGTTACGCAGATCAACAACGAAGACCCTTAGAATTCCAAGTAGGAGATTTAGTCTTCTTAAAGGTGACACCAATGAAAGGAGTCATCAGGATTAGAAAGAAAGGAAAACTTGGCCCAAGATACATTAGACCATTTGAAATCCTAGAACGGGTAGGCAATGTAGCATATAAGTTGACCTTACCCTCTGATCTAGCATCGGTACACAACGTATTCCATGTATCTATGCTAAAGAAGTATGTACCGGATCATTCATATGTTCTACAACCAGAGGAAATTGATGCAGAAGAATATGTCTTATGAAGAGAAACCGGTTCAAATATTGACACGAGAACAAAAGGAATTAAGGAACAAGAAGATACCACTAGTCAAAGTTCTATGGCGCAACCAGCAAGTGGAAGAAGCAACTTGAGAACGAGAGGATAAAATGAGAAAAAGCTACCCCGAATATTTTGATTTTCGAGGACGAAAATTCTTAAGGGGGGTAGATTGTAATGACCGAGAAATTTATTAATAAAACATAATATTTAATTGAGTTTAATTAATAAATTTACTCTTCAAAATGTAAATTTTTGGAAACATTTTAATTTTTGTAAAAATTACGATAAAGTATGAATAAACGGCATTGATTGCAAATTTTATGGCAAATGTAATGTAATGTTGGATATTACCGAATACAGATTTTATGAGTTTAATTACTCAAAAATTTGTAAATAATATCCATAAAATGAATTTTATATCAAATTAATTGGAAATTGTGATAAAACACATGGGTACAAAGAATATAAATATGATGTAGAGTCCTCTAAGACCTAACCCAGTGTAAAAAAGGAGGCCAAAGCAGCATGAGTATACTGCTAAGTGAAAACGCAAATACAGAAAATGTTATGATTGGCCTCCAAAAGTGAACGAAAAGTAAGTCAAATATGTTTATACAGTCTAAGGATAGAAAGTACACTGATTTGACCATGACAATATAGGAAAATACTATGTGGTGAAAGATTACACAGTGTAAATTTTTAACTTCACAAAGTGGACACTTACTTGAATTCTATTGGGCCAACAAGCCATGCAATGTGGCCCAATAATGATGCCACCTAGTGTAACCCACTTGATTACCCCATGAGTCACCCATTTGGATAAGTGTGAAATTAATGTGATTTTAGCAAAAAAAATCATTTCTTTCTTCATCCTTAGCTTCGGCAGCCATTGAAGGAAGCTCTCAAAAAAATTTCTCAACCCAAACTTTGCAAAAATAACCTCGAACAAGTTTTACAAGCAAGTACAAGGATTTTCCACAAGTTTTAAGGTAAAATCCTAAACTTTTTAATGAGTGATTTTTCATGGGTTGAAGAAAGAGAATAATCCATGAAATTTTTGCATGAAAAGGAAGCTTAGGAGGGAGTTCAAAGGGATTTGAAGGCTTGAAACCAAAAGGGTGTTATTTTGGTAAGTTTTGAATTTTAAAGTTTTGAAATTTTATGGATTTTGTTTTGATTTTTAGTCTTTTAAACCCATGAGGGTTCTTGAGCATGTACTTGATGAAATTTCATGCATATGTGAAGTATGGCATGTGTAAGTTGTGAAATTTTGATTTATGGCGCAAAATGTAATTTTTGCAAAAAGTGTTATTTTTGTAATTTTGATGTTAGACTTTGCAAAAATGATGTTTGAGCATGAGAATGATTTGAATAAGGCATGGAATGGTTTTTCAGGGGTAGATTTGCAATTTTGAAATGGATTTTTGTAAAAATGCCGTAGGGACTAAATTGAAAGAAAAAGATTTCTCTCGGTAGAATTGAAAAATAGCCAAAAATAACCCTGTACAGTGAGATTTTGAAAAATTTAAAACATAAAAGTTGTAGATCTTGACGAAACTGTTAGGCAACATGACGATTCGTCAAAAAACTAATCGTTTGTGAGATTTTGATTTTTCAAAGAATTTACGAAAATTGTGAAAAATTTTAAAAAGGGCAAAAACGTAATTTCTTAAAGGATTTCGAATATGGTACTTTGAGCAAAAATGATCCTTGAGAAAAATAGGAAATTTGATGCAAAGAGAAAAATTTTAGCCCGGGGGGCAGAATTGTCAAAATTTTTAGTTTATGGGCTAAAATGTAAGTTTTATAGAGAAGGGGCTTAAGTCTGAAATAAAGTGATACGAGCCACTGGAGCATTACTTTAAAGTTAATATGTGGCTATTTTTATTAAAATAATGAAATCGAGCTCGGGTAAGTCAGTAGGTCCACGGAGGGCAAAAATCGTCATTTTTGCCTAAATAACCCGAACAGCTCAGAAATATTTTCAATGAGATAAAAAGATGATTTGGAAGATATCCGCCCTTCGTAAGTAACGATAGGGTAGAGTAAGGTAGAAATAAGGAAACCAGTGGTTTAGAGTTGAATACAGTTATGCAACTCGACTAATTAGGTAACGAACGTATTGTAACGAAACGTATTGGAATTGGCTAATAGTTTTGTAATTGGCCAACAGGATCCTAGGAGCCTAGGAGAAAGGAGACCGAAGTGATTTTTCGATACACATGCACAAGTAGGTACCATTTACCTACAGTATGAAATATAGGTATAGGATGTATGTATATGTACACTTAAGTGTATATTACGGTGTAAACTTGTATGTTTGCCATGATATGAAAACCTAAGTGTATAGTCATGTATAGATACCTGTGAGTATACGATTGAAATACCTGAGTGTATAGGCTTGAAACCAAAAGGGTGTTATTTTGGTAAGTTTTGGATTTTAAAGTTTTGAAATTTTATGGATTTTGTTTTGATTTTTATTCTTTTAAACCCATGAGGGTTCTTGAGCATGTACTTGATGAAATTTCATGCATATGTGAATTATGGCATGTGTAAGTCGTAAAATTTTGATTTATGGTGCAAGATGGTAATTTTTGCAAAAAGTTTTATTTTGTAATTTCGATGTTAGACTTTGCAAAAATGATGTTTGAGCATGAGAATGATTTGAATAAGGCATGGAATGGTTCTGTAGGGGTAGATTTGTAATTTTGAAACAGATTTTTGTAAAAATGCCGTAGGGACTAAATTGAAAGAAGAAGATTTCTCTCAACATAATTGAAAAATAGCCAAAAACAACCCTGTATAATGAGATTTTGGAAAAAGTTAAAACACAAAAGTTGTAGATCTCGACAAAACTGTTAGGCAACATGGACGGTTCATCGAAAAACTCAATCATCTGTGAGATTTTGATTTTTCAAAGAATTTATGAAAATTGTGAAAAATTTTAAAAAGGGCAAAAATGTCATTTCTCAAAGGATTTTGAATATGGTACTTTGAGCAAAAATGATCCTTGAGAAAAATAGAAAATTTGATGCAAAGAGAAAAATTTTAGCCCAGGAGGCCGAATTATCAAAATTTTTAGTTTACGGGCTAAAATGTAAAGTTTTATAGAGAATGGGCATAAGACTGAAATAAAGAGATACAAGCCACTAGAGCATTACTTTAAAGTTAATATGTGGCTATTTTATTAAAATAAAGAAATCGAGTTCGAGTAAGTCAGTAGGTTCACGGAGGGCAAAATCATCATTTTTGCCCGAATAACCCGAACAGCTCAGAAATGTTTTCAATGAGATAAAAAGATGATTTGGAAGATATCCGCCCTTCATAAGTAACGATAGGGTAGAGTAAGGTAGAAATAAGGAAACCAGTGGTTTTCGAGTTGAATACAGTTATGCAACTCGACTAATTAAATAACAAACGTTTTGTAACGAAACGTAATGGAATTGGCTAATAGTTTTGTAATTGGCCAACAGGATCCTCAGAGCCTAGGAGAAAGGAGACCGAAGTCTATTTTTCGATACACAAGCACAAGTAAGTACCCTTCCTACCTACAGTATAAAATGTAGGTATAGGATGTATGTATATGTACACTTGAGTGTATATTACGGTGTAAACTTGTATGTTTGCCATGATATGAATACCTAGTGGTATAGTCATGTATGGATACCTGTGAGTTTACGATTGAAATACCTGAGTGTATAACATGTTATATATCGATATGTACAGTATATTACGTACTTCTGTGTATAATGATGAATGCCTATGTGTATTGAATGTTATTACTGTGTGTATAATAATGAATACCTATGTATAAAAAGTAAGTACTTGTGTGCATTATACTATGCAAGCGAATTTATGTGTTATGGATAATATGTGAATATCACATCATACGTGGTTAACAATAAATGGACTAGTAAATATATCACCAGTAATTAAGAAAAGTGTCATACCAACTCCTAATTCAAGGGAAGTTTAAAGGATATAGTATGGTCACGGTGTTACGTAGACCTAAATGAAATTACGCAATGGTACGAACACTTGGGCCATAGTAAAGATAAGAAATGATGAAGATAAGGAAAGTTTATAAGAAAGCATAATTGATTCATGCATTTATATTTGAATGTCCATGTAGGATTTATGGGACTTACTGGGCATTAGCTCATTAAGTTTTTCATGATGTAGGTATTCCGACAAGAAGGTCAGAAAATCGTAATGATGAGCTGGCGGAGGCGGATGATGTGTGCAAACTAGGTATGGATTCTTTCGCGGTATGTTTTTCGCTGTTTTGTATTTTAAGATATTTTGAAAGTAATGTTTGAAACTACATTGCAAAAGAAAAATGGTTATGTAAATACAAGTATATGTTTGTATTTCAAAAATTGTTAAACTAGTATATGTACAGTATTTATTAAAAAGGAAAAAAAAATTTCCTAAGTTTTTGCCCTAAAGTAAGTAAGAAAGAGTTTTATCATAGCCAAAAAAGGCGGGTTGTGACATTTACTATTCTCTAATTTTATCCAATAATAAAAAATTTGAATGATTGAAAATAAAATAAGAAATTAAAAATAAAATTCTCAATTAATAATTAGAAACCAATAGATGATTAATCCAAGGTTTATAATTTCTCCCAACAATCCACTTGATTAAAATTCCTTCCTTTCCTATGATAAATTAGACTATTGTATGTTGAATTCAGAGAATAATTCGGTCTCTAAGGGCCTCATACACTAAATTTTTCATAAACGCCCTTTAAACACATTTTGCATCATAACTTATCTTAACTTGATTTTCTAAGGTTTAATCTTATTTAAACATTTCCAAGCATTTAATCATGTACATAATACTTAAAGGAACTAAACCATATATTTCTTTTTATGCCATGCTCAAAATTCTTTTTATCAAACACTTAGAGTGCTAAAAACTTAGACTTTGTGTTTACAACAAAGTTTGTCATTTCTCTTTTGATCCTATCTTTCCATCATCATAAAGTGTCCAAAAAGATCATAAACCATAATCTTAACTCATGAAAACAACATATATTTTTCAAGTTTGAGGTTTAGGATTTATCAAGGATTTCTTAAAGCGTTTGATCCTCCTTTGTGAAACTTAAACCTTAATATTCCTTCTTAATATAAACCATAGCAAAAATCCTATCAAAAACCATCCATAAACTCAAGAAAGCTACTGTC